>CM071633.1:11826826-13073335 GCA_036419045.1 Scirpophaga incertulas
AATTATGTAAACTTCTGTTAAATGCCAATTGACCGATTGAGAATGCACACCGGCAGTGATTTCATATGAAATCACTGCCGGAGTACATGGGATACTTTTGCCATTTAGGAGCTTGTTTGAGCGAGGATCAATTTTATACACATTACGTATCGAATTTAATATTTGAACCACATATTATTATAAAAGTAAATAAATCCATATATGTATATTAATAATAACAAAAATAATGTTTAAATCTCCATTATTATTCAACGAATCTAAATTTTCTTTATTAAAATGTATGAGTATATACAAGAAAAAATTATTATCAAAATATGTAATAAGTTTTTACTATTATAGTATGTGATAGCAACTATTATAAGTTATTATACGTTGTTATATTTATGAAATAACGAAACGGCGATAATTATAATATCCACAAAATATAATAGAGTTAAACTTTTAGATGAAAACTAATGCGGCGTCAATATTTTATAAACCATTAAGTTCCATAACGTGGGAGGAAACATACAATTCTATCTTTATGTCTATGAATCGTAACATTGCAGGTAAAAGCATTAGTGGGGTACCGATTTTTAACTCAATCAAATAGCAAACGAAATGTTATCTTCCCTCAACCGTTGGAATTAGTAGGGTTGGGCTTTTAGTCTCTTCGACTATACCCTGGAAACCCAGTTGCAAGGTTAGCCTTACTTGTCGCACAATAAGTGCCTAGACGCCGGCATTTAGCAATTTGCTAACATGCTACGTTGCTTGGCTGGAAACTCAGAGAAATTGAGACGTTTTTGTTTTTCAACAACAATAGTTAAGTAGATAAACCTAACAATATGATATATGTTAAAAAGAATTTTTACATATTACTTTGCTGCTTTCAGTAACTTGAGTAGGTACGTTACCCCGCAAATATGCAAGTATTTGTTGTAAGACGGTCTTGACCCCAGGCTTCTGGAAAATACATTCTAGTAATATATAAAACCAAATGAAACCAGTAAGTAGGTAAACATATTTTGCTATCTACATAAATTTATGTATTTTTTCTTCGACTATTAAATACCGATAACGGAGATAAAGAACTGATAACGGAACCATCCAGTCAAGTGCAAATTAATGCTTTTAAATTTTAAAACACTCTACAGCAATAAACTTATTTAAATTTCCATATGTATACGGAATCAAATTAGTAATAATAATAATAAAAAAATAGCTCCTATTAGAAAATACAAGTGCTTTATTTAGTAATGTTTGTTAGGTAGTATCAGAAATGATTTAAATACGCTGATTAAATGCATCTAGAAAATATTTAGCGCAAAAGGAAAAAAATCGCCCCCGGGTGGGCTCGAACCACCAACCTTTCGGTTAACAGCCGAACGCGCTAGCCGATTGCGCCACGGAGGCAGATGTTCCACATGTTAAAATATTAGGACACTATCGATTACTCCGTTATTATATTATTATTTTATAAAATTTATTTTATAAATCTTTTTTCAACACACTTCCTCATAAAGTGGCTCTAATCCCATGGCAATTAGGCACATAATGACACCTATAATCAAACTGTGACTTTTTCATTACTATTCACGAGTGAGTAATAGTTTTTTCTTTAATATTATTTAGTTAGGTATTTAGTTAGTTATTGATTAAGATGTCTACAAATACAATTTATGAAGAAAATTGTTTTTTATTTAAGTATTATTTTAATCAGCAGTGTGTTGAAAAACGTTGTATGATACACGTGTGTATTGATGATTACCGTCCTCGGCTCTTTAAGACCCTCGCCTGACGGCTCGGGCCTCAAAGCGCCTCAGCGGTAATCACCAACATTACACACTTGTACCATAATGTACTATTACTTTCCTATCAAAAATTATGTAAGGCATGTAAACCATGATACTCACGTTAACTACATTGTACAGTGTTAATTGTTATAATTATGAAAAAAAGAAATTTTTTTTGGCGATTTTCAATTTCGATTCAGTGTTAATTGTAGTTGAATATTTTCATGAAAAGTGGAAATTGTGTAAAATGTGTAAAAATCATAAATAGAATATGTATATAAATAGTCGAAAACCAGGGCTACGTCCTAAGAAAGCTCTAAAGTTACAGTTGAGTGCTACAGGCGAATGATTTAAAACGAAAAGTGTTTAATGGAAAAGTCTACTTTAAAATTATTACAAGTGAAAAAACTTACAGACTCATTTTTTACAAATAACAGTGTGTTACATTTTAATGAAACATTAAACAACATTTACCATATTATACTTTCATTTTTTTTTTGGCAATCACGATGATACATATATATAGTAGTATTAGATATGTACTTTATGGGATTATTATGATGTAGACGTAGGGTAAAATTATTAGTTATTTAAATTTTAACGAGTAATGAAAAATGTTTAATTTTTTTTTAATTTTTTTTTTGTAATTTTTGATAAGAGGTACAGGGTACCCTGAGGGACAGTGAGCGATATAACATGTCTGTAGACCCTCATACCATACAGCCACATGTACACATCCTGGTATTAGGTAATCCATCTAATCAAAAACTGAATCCACAAATAGAATGAACAATATTCCAAAAAAAAAAATACTAAATATGAGCATATTCACCTTCACCAAATAGTCACCACTCGCCACCTATCAGAAACGGTTCATAAAGACGTATTATACTCGACGCGGTTGTATCGCTTAATTATCGAAATCCTATGGCTACCTTCCAGTTCAAACCCTGGACACTATCTAGCACCAAAGTACTTGTCAAGATGGATCAAATGAGTGTAAACTCAATGAGGCTGTGTCGTTTAACTGCTGGGTTCCTGTGTTCATTTTCCAGCTCCATCATCAGACCTTGATTATCATGTAACGCCAAAATCCCTGTCAAGGCGCATTAAACAAGATCAAACATGATGGAGTTATGTTGTTTAACACCGTCTTCTTATGGCTACCATCCAGTTCCATCATAAGTTTATTTCCATGTTATTGTGGTTTTGCATTGTCAATCAATTTAGACATTCATGTAATATTTCAACATAGTCAAGTGTATTACAAAGTGGATCTTTAATTTGCAAGATTCGATTACAGTAAATTGCTAAACCTGTAATCAAAAAAAAATACAAAGACGTGACATAAATGAAAAATAATAATCATACAAGATAAATCGCTTAAACTATATCAAAATCAAAAATTTATTCTTGAAATAGAATTTTCGCAATCACTTTTTAATGTCAAAGATGCTACGCCAATGGATCACAAGAACGGTGGGAGAAAATCTCCCACCGTAGACTCCCGTACTGGAAAGAACCAGCAACAAAACCAGCAAGAGCTATTTTTTCTTGTTTTTTACAGAGTTGTCGATTAGAAGCTGGCCTCAGATACATAAATAGTCTAAACCCAACTTCCTTTACAAGTTTAAACAAATTCACATTATATCTATAAAGGCTATAGTAGTAGTAGTATGGATTAGTAATAAGTATTTTTAAATAGTTTGGTACGGAGCGAGCACACTTGCCTGGACGAGACGACCGAGTAAGTCGTGAAATACTTTGAAGGTGTTGTATTTCGAAGCTAGTAGCTAGAAGTAGAAACCTGGTTTTAAAACCAAGTAGGGTAAATACTTATCATCCCTAGTCCACACTCCACGTTCGTGATTGACACACGGTGCACGTCCACGAAGAAAACAAAATTTTAAAATTGCTTTGTGCAATTAATAAACAAGTGCATTATAGATAAAACTACTTGTGATTTGTTAAAAAAAATGGAATTTAGCTAATTAGCTCATTACATACTACGTATTATTAACTAATATATACTGTGACGTGTGTGTGTGTGTTAACTCTTATATACTGTGTGCGCGCTTGTAATACATACGTTTTCAACGTATGGGATAAAACTTAACTTACACAATCTACACGCATTTTATATTGATTTTATATTAAAGTTTGAATTCAATATCAAATTGTGTGCGTACTGTAATTACAATTGGTAAGGCATAACAAATTTTAATGAACTCACTATGTTCCGTACTTGAAATGAATTCATTTTAATTTGGGCTGAATTCACGTCATTTAGATGACCCTTTTATCAAGTGTGTTAAAAGCATATTATTTAGTTTAACCCGATGTCGCCAATGCTTTCAAGCATTCGTCGTCACGAGATCACCAAAAATAGAATCAATAATCTAATTTATAATTTAACTACCTTCACGTCATATGTTAACTGGGATTATTTCTTGTAAACGAAACTCACTAAATCTTTGTTTTTAGCAGCCCGTGGACGAGTTAGAATGTTCATGATATAGGATTGAACATGATTGGGGTCCCAAGCAGATGATAAGTTCCATCCATGAACCATCGATTTATACTTATCACAAAAACTGTTAACAATATATTATACTTTTATATTGTCAGGAATGGCTGGAGTCTCAAGGCTTGGAATTATCAGAGCCGGAAGACCTGCCGGTCGATCCATACACCATCAAGGAACGCTGGAAAAATGTCAAACCACCACAAAGGCACAAAACCCATGGCGATCCACTCCTTCGCTTCTTGCAGTTCGATGGCAAAGTCCTTACGTAAGTATATTTATTTTGACGACCTCCATAGTCGAGTGGATAGTACACCGGTTTCAAGGTGTCGACATCTCTGAGATCCCGGGTTCGAATCCCGGTGGGGGCAAATGTTTGTGTGATGAATGCGAGCATTTGTACCTTAGTCATGGTTGTTGATATATATTTCTATAAAAAATATGTATATATGTATAATATATGTATGTCTATCCGTTACCCTAGTTCCCATAGCACAAGCCTTACAGAGCTTAGTTTGGGCTAGGCTAATTGATGTAAGTGTAACAAATATTTATTATTATTATTTATACTTATAAATTATATTCAAATGGACAGAAGGCTAACTCCATAAATACGTAAATTGAAACTAAGCGTAAAACTAAACAATGACTCGATCAAATTGGGAATAGGAATATGAGAAAATACCTTTTATTATTCTGGGATATAATTTGGATGATATCATTCTGATCGGAATCTTCCACACAATCTTTTATTGATGGTGACTTTTTAACTTTCTAGATTGCTGCTTCTAGTGCGTAATTCATAATTTTTAACCCCGAGTTAACCATTGGCTTCCTGCAATTTTACCAAATCATTAGTCCACCTCGAGTCCATCACGAGTCCACCCGCCATTAGAAGAGTCCATTGGAAGACAAATGCTCCGTTTCTGACGGATTACCTTTAGTTGTCTGTGAACCACTTTATTGCCTATTGTAATCGACCAAATTTCAGTGCCATGTGTTACCACGAATCAAATACTTGCGTCCTGAGACACAGCGGTAGGTAAGGCAAGAATTCACCGCATAGGTTAATTCTCGAATACTGTCCAGCCGCTTTCTATTTGACAAATGTATCAATCATAAATAAACATACTCGATAACAACTTTCGATGTCAAGCCTCCAAACTTTACAAAAGTGGGTGGTAAAGTGGAATTCGATGTATAATTTTAGTCTAGTCCATGTTAATTTTAAGGTATTTGTTGGTAAACTACTGAGAACTTTGAACATTATGCCCAAGTCTCCCACAGTTCATCAACAAAACGAAGATTCTTCTGGCCGATAATATCGATTGTTCTCTCCAGTCCAAAAGTTTAAACACATCCTACTACAGATCTGTGAAAAGTTTCAGCAATGTCATATCGCAATCCAATGTCGCTCTCGAGTTTTTATTCTGAAAGCAAGCTGTCCATTTTAGGGTCTTTGTATAGTACCGCTAGATTATATGGCACCCCTGGTGAGACTAAATGACGTCCATGGTTTCGACGGAATCTATAGGGATTGGTTATACTCATGGTCTTTTGTATAACTTGCCGCAGTGTACTTATGCATATGGTCTGTGGCTTTCTTTGTGGGCTAAATGTCGTCAATACTTCACGCGAAATTATATGTGATGACTATTCGTTTGTAAAAATAACTCAAAAACATGATAGGCCTGTAGTTCTTCCACGGAGTTCTATGAACCTTTTGGAAAACAAAGACACCACGCTCCTATGTCACGCTTTAGGTGTGTTTTGCCTCCAACTATGAAGTTAAAATATCTGAATTGCCCTCGGTACAGGTAAGTTCGACTGCAACTCTATTATTACGTGATGCCTTGTTATTGTTAAATTATTGGAGAGACACATTAGAGTTAAAGTTTTAAAAATACTTTTTCTTACATGACATCTCATGACACTCTTAATCAACGAACTTTATCACAAAAACGGTTATTCGGTAATTCTGTGATTGTCATATTCAAAATCGTTCAAATTCACAAAATTCCTAATATTTGCAAATATTTCCTTTTCGAGAAAAAAGGTCTCGTTTTTTTTTAATTCTGATTAGATATAATGGCATTTTCACCTTGGTTAAAACAAAAGACGAAAATGTATTGTAATACTTTAACCTTTGTGACAAAACAGCTATTGAATTCACGACAGCATTCTCTTACAAGATATAGCCGGCGAACTATTCAAATCGGGCAACAATCGCTAAGTGGACGTGAGCTAGACATTGTGCCCGGGGTGGCAAGTCGACTCCGGGGAGCAGATAACATTGTTTAACTGACCGTGGTACATCGACGTCAAAATATCACTGTTAAATAATAAGATTTTGTAAATGGATTATAACTTCAGAAACCGTACCTTTATTAAACATCATTTTGACCTACATCTCACCCGATATTAAGTGGAAGTTTAACTGAATCATGAAGTTTACTGTAACTACGAAACTGGCTATGTTATTTCTAATTGTCGGAAGGCAACATGCTGTAATGTAAATTTAGTTAATGGCGACAAACTTGTAAGTCATTAGTGGTGCACCATAATAATCAAACTAATATGCAACTGAAGGCTACACAAAGCTGAGACTTTTTTTTTCGGGGGAAATGCTCCTTGTGCAGCGTGACACTGCGCTGGCTAGGCACGGCCGTGTGTGGGGCTCTCCGGTCTGCGACGACCGGCCTACCCACGCCTACCCAAACCCCGCGGTGTTCTCTGGGCCCATAGCGGGGCGCATGTGGCGGGATGAACACAAAGCTGAGGCTTAGTGTAACCTCAGTGTACTTTGCCGTCAATCGCTCAATGAGAAGCTAAGCGACTGTAATACAATTACAGAACTTGCAATGTCAGAACATATTCATGAGCCAATCGGTGCATCCTAAATCGCAGGTAATACAATATTCACCAGCATGAGAAATGTGATTTGTGCTTGATTTAGCGTCGGCTTTTGTGTTCGTTATGTTGTAGTTGCGATTGTTAAAAAAATGCTTGCTTTAAAACTTTTTTTAAACATTACTTTAATAGTCCTTTGTTTGTCTATTAGTGATAGGTTAAAAGGCAATTTAATTTTTATTAGAATTATGGATATTTCCTTTTCTATGCTATACTATACATACACAATAGATATTTATTTGTAAAAGCAATAAAGTTGTTCTGTTACATAAATTAATTAAAATTTTGTCTAATCGCTATATTTTCTAAATTTTATATTTGGGTGACATAACAATGGCTTCCCGGCCGGCCAGCGGCTTTGGTTCGGAATAAATAATGACAGTAGGCACACAAAGGTCGCACGGAGTTATGCCTTTGTTAATTGTGGCTGCATTAACTGAGCCTTCGCCCGCTTGGCGCTTCACATTTTTATCTATATTACATTATCATTTACGAATTTAGCTTACATACCTTACTTATACAACATACATGGCAAATACTATGACGCAACATCACGTTTTCCATATGTTGAGTGGATGCTATAGTAATCTGTTGACGCGTGTAACTAACGTAGCGGTGAGTGTAGACGGCGTCAATAAGTAAAGGATATTGACGATGATAACTTCGTAAGATTGAATATCGATTATGGTGTGATCATAACTTCGTATTTCATATTATCACTATACGTGTATATCTCTGAAGCTTAAAGATCTTTGTTCTATATTAGCTAACTTGCAAAGTTTCCCGACTATGTTTGTGAAATAAATTGATTCTATTAAGAACTCTGCACCCAACAATCAATGTATGCTGCAGCCACAATAATAAGAGGTTTGAAAGATGGAAATAGTAAGTTTCACTAGAAGAAAAGGAAAAATTGAAGTAACGATAGTGACGGTTGTAAAGAATGCAAATCCAGTAATTAGCATCTTGACGTCCAACGGTCCGTACGGGTGAGTCGATGACTTGTTAAAAATCGTAGGAAGGTGCTAATCACTAGCAGCGCAATACTGATCGGTATAGAGATCCTCGGGGAAGCTTATTTTCAACAGTGGGTGCCAACTGGCAAAAATAATTAATCTCTTCGATCTTGATAAGTGTAATGATCCCTAATATCGATTTAGTTCTAGATGCGATTTGTGCAACATGAAATGCAATTATTGTGCAATTTGACACTTCATTAGGTAAATTTAATCAAGCACAACTTATTTAAATAATGCTGTTTTTATTAAGACTTATAATAATTTAAGTATGTTCAATCCATTAGAATTAAACATATGATTCTGCAACTGGTTGTAAGAGTGGATGTTTGATGGAAGTTTCGCGTATCTATAAAGTTGCATTAATATACATTTTAATTAAGACACGTGTCCTTCCCCCAGCCATTAGGTATCTACGCCCCCCATTCCATTTGTTTCACGCGTCACTCCGGGCGCATTAGATGTGTGTGATGTGAAATTTGTTCCACACATTTTCCTGGCAATTTCTCTTCCCTCGATACTCAAGAAGTATTCATTACGAACGTGAGTTATAAGCAAAGTTTGCTTTAGCAGTCGGTCGCAAGCTACCGACCCACTCTACTTTACTCCTAAACACGAGCCAATAAAACTACAAGAGTTTTTAACAAAAATGTGATACTAACAAATATTTATCATAAATATAGCGCATAGTGGAAACCGAAAGGAAATAATAAAATTTTAGTTTCTACACTGTTCGCTGTTTCTGTAGTAATGTTATAAACCTAGTATTTACATGGAACTTGGAGTAAAATCTTACTAGGAGCTGGTAATATAGATAGACGCCTAACTCTTCACGATTCTTTTTTGTCTACTGATAATTAATTTTGTTGTTTATATTAATATAAATGGGTCTAATTTATCTATGACAAATTGAATTATTTGATTAGAGATAATCCGGTAAGCTTGTTATTAAATAAATGGAAATAATTATGATTCCGTTAATATGATAATTCAAATATAATTCACTGCACTTACCGACAGTTAACTCAAGAAGAATGATAGCCACACTACAGCCGATAAATTAAAATAACCATAACTGTATGATGAAAAATATTAATTTATCATAAACATCGTTACCTTGTTTCATTAAAACACGTGTGTTATATTATATATTTCATATTTTTTAATTGTACACCTGATAGTTTTAACATAACTAATACTTTTCTCTAGATGGGCAAAATTACGTAAAAGCAGTTTTCTTCTTATCGTCCGATTATAAACTTTTTTTCTGGGGTCATCTTCCAATGTACATATATGTTTGAAATATAATGCGTATAGTATATTACTGTGTTAAATTATACATCATTAATGACAATTGAAAATAGGAGTTGAAAAAATATGTCCTTCAGAGCTACGAGTATCTTGCACTGAATATACAGATTTCATATGTAATTAGTTTAAGTACACTTTTCCCATTTACTCTAATACTTTAATAATGTAAAAATAAAATTCAAAGAGACAAAAATATTATGATCTTGGAAAGATTTTAAGTCTACCGATTTTGTAGATCCGTCTGTGTGGGAGGTAATATTCTGTTAAATCACAAAGTCTCTTAAATTAATAATGTTCGCGTCTGTCTCTAGTAAGCTTGTTTGAAAGAGGTTCTCCAAAGAGGAAAGTAGCTGTTCCGGCTTATAAAATTTAAGTACGTTCAGTAAGTCTGCACTCATATAACATCTTCCTGTATCAAGTTATGAGAAAATTCGATTTCAAGCTCAAGGCTCTGTAAATTACTGCATCTATTTCAGTTTCTTTTAAAAGATATCAGAATTTTTATCTATTTAATATATTTTTTACATGTTTATAACCTCTGGGACTTTCTGTAGATATAATAATAATAATCAAAGCATTTAGAAACCATGCGTCCAATTAGTACGAAGAGCGGAGAATATAATGCAATTGTTAGTTAATTCTTATGCAAATATAAATAATAACTTTGGCAATATATTTTATAAAAATATAATATATATGACAATCAACAATTTATTATTGACTAATTACAACTCCAATCACATTACAATTAAACCATACTACACTATCAAAAGCAATAGAAGATTACATAACAAACATTTCTTTTTAAAATTTGAAATATATTTGGTGATATCATGAAAATACAAAATAATAATAATAATACGAATAACAAAAACTTTATAATAAACTTAACTTACCTAATTATTGTGTCATAATCAGTTTCGAAGGAGCCTTTCATATAGGTTTCATGAATCGTGTACATAGTTACATGCAAAATGTTTTATATGACAATGGTTATCATTTTCCAATTAGGCCTTCTATAAAATCCCTACTAATATCATAAATGTGAAACTAACTGTGTCTGTCTGTCTGCTTATTATGTTTGCACGTCAAATCAGTTGACCCACTTTTATGAAATTCGGTATGGAAATAGTTTGAGACCCAAAAAAGGACATTGGAAAATCTGGATCAGAAAATCGAGAAAATCTAATATAACACAGGCAAAGCTGCGGGCAGGATGCTAGTTAAATTTAAATAGGAATTTGATAGACTACTAAAGTAAAAGAATTACTGTTTATTTATGTTGAAAAAACAACGATCGTCAAGACATTCATGCTTAGAAGATCAATATATAGACAATTTTTCCCTACTGACCCAATAGCAATCTTGAATATTATGTTGTAATAAAAACCAAAATATATTTAATTAGCTATAATCTCTTACTTATTTTTTTACTCAATACTTATGCACATGGCATTTAGCACGGAAATCCGGCAGTAGTAGTTGGAAACAATAAGTAACACTAAACTCAGCTCGGCTTTAGCCACCTCCGCCCACGCTGTTGACCGACCGGGGACTTCGTAATCGTTTTATTGTGAGCCCCGCTCGTGCTAACAACTTAAATGTTCGTAATTATAGGCATTTATGCTACAGCCCATTATAAATGTAAAGATAAACAAAACTTGAAATCACAGATACGTCGATGCTTTCCCTCCTAGGCACCATTGTATGTTATATACTTTGATATTAGCAGGTGGTTATTACTTTGCCCTTCCATGAATTGAAAGCTAAAAAGGGTATTATAATATAAATGATTGCTTTGATTTATTTTTTTTTATTTTTATAATATATAATTTAATGATATTGGATTAATAAATAATTCAATTGTTTTTATATCGTACAAAACCA
Organism: Scirpophaga incertulas; assembly: GCA_036419045.1. NCBI lineage: Eukaryota > Metazoa > Arthropoda > Insecta > Lepidoptera > Crambidae > Scirpophaga > Scirpophaga incertulas. The sequence goes on from CM071633.1 coordinate 11,838,250, forward strand.
ATTAAATTATTTAATTCAATTGTTTTTGTACCGGATATATATCACATGTTTATAGTAATCTGACAGTTGTCTAATCTTGTATTGTTAACGACATAAGTGTTTTAAAATACTATATTATTTTTATATATGTATACTATATTATTTTTATATATGTATTATTGTTATTGTATTATATGTTATTGTATTAAATTATAATATTGAAAAGACGAAATAAAAAAATTGACTTTCAGAATTTTTAAAATGTCCTCCTCCCGTTGTTCCGTTCTGTTCAAAATCGTATAATTAAAACTTTTATAATATTAGTATGCATAAATAATCAATTACTCATAATGATAAATAGTATAGAAACATTTTGTTTAAATATTAGGTGGTTATGATGATAAAATTTCTTCAAATATTAAATAATATTCTACAATAAACATCTCATTATCATATCCCTGTTTTTAATAAACACGCCTCTCTCTACAGAGTTCCATAATAAATCTCTCGGTTCTTCGCTGTCTGGCCTTGCTCACAGAAAACGATTCTTATTTAATGGAAAGACTCCATCCGAGTTAACATTAATAATAATATTATAAAGAAACGATAATTAAACTTTATCAATGTGAATGTTCAATGTTCAATGTGATGTCAAAAGAAAAATTTGAAAGGTTTTTAATGGATGTAGAAGACGACAAATTTAATGAAAAGAAAACACCATTACAGTACAGCAGATTAAAACGCTTTAACATCATTGAAGTTTGTGGTATAAAAAAAAATAGTTACAAACACAGAATCAGTCAAATATTTTTTGCCGGCTGAGGAAATCTACGACATTATTGATGCTGCTCATATTTCCATAGGGCATGGTGGTCGCGATAAACTCAAGAATGAAACGTCAAAAAAGTACGCTAATGTTACAAAAGAAATGATTAATATTTATTTATCAATGTGCGAAGTATGCCAAAGCAAGAAAAGCAAGAAAAGTAGAGGTCTGGTTTCGAAACCAATCCTGCACACTGAAATGAACAGCCGCTGCCAAGTCGTTCTTATCGACATGCAGTCGCAAGAAGATCGCGGGCATAAATTTATCATGGTTTATCAGGATCACTTGACTAAATTTGTAATTTTGCGACCACTGACATCAAAAAGGGCTACTGAAGTTGCATATCAATTAATGGATATTTTTTTGACATTTGGAGCACCATGTATTTTACACTCAGATAATGGCAGAGAGTTTGTTAACTCAGTTATAAAAGAGTAAACATCATATTGGTCGGAGGCCTGTCAAAACAACTTTTGACCAACCTGTTCAGTCAAAAGTACTTTTGACTGGTTAAGAGTTTTGACTGCAACATATACACACAAATATTCCTTATATTGAAAAATGTTATATTTTCGTTTCGTTTTCATTTTATTAAAGTTACTTTATAACATTATGCTCGATTTATAAGGCTAAAAATTAAAATTATTTTAATACAACGAACCGAAATCATTATTACGCCATACTTTTAATTCGACAATTAAATTTAAAACATTAAGTCGTAGGAAATTACCTTATACCATATCAGAGCACTGTTATTGTTATTTTGTTTTCAAAATCAGGTCTATGTTTTCTGAAAATGTTCTGCTATATTGTTTATCAAACGCACTGGGCTATGTTGACAAGACGCTACTCAACCTAATATACGAGTAGTATAGGTTCGTATTTGAGCTGTAATTATATTATTTACACTAGTCATTCTTAATTTTACAATAAAGCTAAAATATTTTTCAATAATGCTAAAAGTAAAAATAGTTTAATAAAACTTTAAAAGTTAAATATCGCCATACATTCCGATGTAACATATATACACAATACAACAAAAAAGTTAAAAATAATAACATATTGTTTTGTTATCATTCCTGGTGTTTCATATCATGTTATCTTTTTTAGATTCGATGTGGTGTGGGATGATCGAGATTCTGAAAATGGGGAGTTGCGACCGTACAAACTGTTGTACTTTCTTCAGGACGACTCGATTGCTGTAAAAGTAAGCACATATTAAAATAAAACGAGTACTTAGTTTTTTGTAACATTTAGTATCCATGGCAATAATGTTGCGTACTTATCTTATATGAAACGTCATAATTTTACAATACATCAGTGGGTCGACATTTTTATTCCGGGGTATTAAATTTAAACGCTCCTTTAAAATTTCATTGTCTAATTTTATTGAAAGCTTCCATTGTATATAATAAAGAAATAGCGAAAATGCTTTCGACGAGATTTCGCACTCTAATTTGGAAGCGGGAAAGAGCCTTGGAGAGTTCAGATCAATGAATATTTATAGGGGGTTGGGCACGACTCCCAATTACACCGCGCAATGAGAATTCTTTTGCTTCTATGTGGGTATTAGCGCTAAATCCTCTAGTATAGTATAGTCTACTAGAGATATTACAAATTGGGTATTTTATATTTTTTATTTTATGTATTACAAAATGAAATGAAATTATTTTTAATTACTTATACCAATGGTTTGCTGTTACAAATTGGTAGTTACATAAAAGATAATAATACATAATGAGCACACGGTGCATTGCAGAATTTGTATTAATACTGATAACAGCAGAACTGACAACTAATCTCCGCACTAATGCCGACTATGTTGCAGCAGCGTTGTATCGCTGTCCCCTTTGTCCCACTTAAATTTTTTATTCCACAGAGATACTATTCGCGAGAAATATTGTAGAAGTAGGTAGTGTTCCTACGATTATTACCTATGAGGATTCATGTTTGTGGCGTTGTCGCGGTTCGCTCCAAAATGTTTTACACTGCATTGTCACTAAATGGTAAACTAGTTTAATATTTACTATTATATAAACAAAACTTACCAATAACTTTGTCATTTATATATATTTAATATCAAAAAATATGAAATTTGATTTATTTTTATTTAAAAATTTTTCGCTTTATCCAATGTATATTAAAATCTTAATCAGTTAATAATGTTTAAATATCATTAAGACCCTTTTTCTTGCGAAACTCGTGGTGGTATCAAGTTTAAATTAACATCCAATAATTAAGTCTACGGTAAATAGAAGCTCTAAAAATCTAAATTTAAAAATTATTAAAATTATCTAAAATTTATCTTCTCTATACATTCGTCTTTCTAACTCTTCATAAAATTTTACCAAAAGGAAATTCTAAGGAAAAAAAAATGTCGGGTAATATCCAAAAATCGTTACTTAATTTATTATTTACAAAACAAAATGTTTTGTTTCCAATGAAATCCGACTCGCATTTGCCTGACTTTTGTATTTTAAGAGGTTTCGTTACATCGATGTAGTCTACGTTGTGCTTATGGTATTGATGTATATTACATATGCGACTTTTGAATTCACACTTTTGCTTACATTTACCAAACCTAACTAATGAAATGCTAGTTATAACCATAACTGTTTTTATTGGGTATTCATAAGTAAATCAAAAAATCTTCTTTGCCTACTACTTTGCTTGCGCCTACACGTATTATGTACGCTTGTGTCACATTCCGTCGTATCTTATTAATATGAAACTTAGGGAGCTAAAAAATAACGTTTAAAAGAAAATATTAGTTGATTGAATGAATATTGTCAAACGACCTGTTTTGCGGTTTTATCTACTATTAGTAATCCGAATGAAAAGTCAGTAAATAATGTTACATTATTATAGGAACTGCATGATGACAGAGGCGGAAAGGACCCGTTTCCTATGCTACTAAAGAAAATGAAACTTCCGAAAAAATGGAAGGAAAAACCAAGTAAGGATTTTTCCCTATTTATATAGATGTACAAATCAAAATCCTTGACCGTATTGATTTATAAATAAATGTATAAACCTTATGTTTTCGATTTCGAGTAGATATGTTTACTTCGTTTCGTTTCTCTCAATCGTTATTCACTGTGACTAAAGTTTAGTTACAAATATTGATTTATATTTTATTATTATATTCTTAATCTGTATTTTTAACTATTCAATAATAGATATACACATGTTATGGTATTAATTGTTATATAACAATCTTTTTCCTTTTTCTTTATTACTACCCTGTATTGTTATAATTAATACGTCAAGTCTGTCCTTGAGTAGTGAATAAATAGTATCAAGCTAATCGAAATCAATTAAAAATATAATTTACTTAGAAACTACTACTTGACGACTTCCATAGTCGAGTGATTAGTACACCGGTGAGTCCCATAACACGAGCAATTGGTGTAAGTGTAATAAATATTAAAATAATAATAACTCCATGCACACTTTCATTAAATTCCGCTTAAATAATCTCTATCCTCGTTTGATCCATATCCCTTACAAAGGACCGTGTCTTAAGATGCGTGATATAAGCGACAATAATAATAATAAATTATAACACTTGTAACTTGTACTAAATACCAGAAAGAAAAGAAGTTCTTCTTAGCATTCTTTCACGCCCAAATTTTTATATATTTAGCCTTTGGTTGATTTCTTTTTGTAAATTGAAATCATCCAAATCCATAAACGATAGTTATAAGGTTAATTTAGATTATACTTTAGGTCGTTCTATGATGACTTCAATTTTAGATGAATTTTCTTAAAAAACAGTTTATAAAGAATCTTTCCTAATGCCTATTAAGTTGTGTGTATGTTGTGAATACACAGCGTACCAAGGGCGTTCACTTTACGACTCTTCATATTCACTTAATATAATTAACGTGTAACATCTCATAGATACCCTCGCGAGTAGGTCCTTACACCCATTATCAACAAAGTTTTGAGAAATAACAGACAACGGCGTCGGCACTGAAAGGACGACATCTTCGTCACTTCAAATAATAATTCATAATTTCGCAAATACGTCGGGAAGTTTGAGCCCGACAACTCAAAGTTCCAAAGCTTAATCTCCTTAAAAGCAGGCTATTAATACACAGCGGCTACCTTATTTATTTGAGCTCGGAAATGTGATAAGGCCCGGCACAGATGCAGCTTAGATTAGGCGTATGTTGGGTGGAAACTTTAAATGTGTTCTTCATGGATATTTATTATTCTTGTTATATTTTTTTTGCGAATTTAATGCTGTTACAGAGTCAGTAATATTTTAATTCTTAAGACACTTCATGTATAATTAGGAAGACAAAATATAGCGTAATTACAGCAACAACATTCGAGGTTAAAAAAATTGGATAAAAAGTATGTCTCATGATGAGATTTTTGTATATTCATTTCGGACGAACAAAACAAATATGTAGTATCCTAATTTATGGACATTGTTAACAATTAATATGAGTTCACGACACAAAGAATATCTGATTAAGAAACTAAGAGACATTCTAGCCTAAAAATAGTTGATACAAATATTTGTTATTTCATTAGTAATATGACCTTAAAATGATCAAGTATTTAAGTTTGAATCTTTTCTGAAGACGACAAAGTATCGCATGAAGTAGGAAATATCGAAAGTTTCAAATTCTTCTGTAAAATGTATTATTAGTCTACCGGTTGAAGCATTCGCACCGTATAAGGATTATCCAGTGCGCCGGAGCGTGCATCAACAGAGTGGAACATCGAAATGCAATTCGAAAAGTTAAATGCGCGGAAACAAAGTGTTATTCAAAACGTGCTTGGAATTAAAACAAAATTTGTAGTCGACAGCTTGATCGGAAAACTTGGCATTGAAATCTCAACTAAGCTGCGTCGTTTTACTTTGTTAATAGTTATTTAGATACGAAATTGGAAAACTTGGCGGTCCAAGAACATACTCAAAAGCAATCGCTGAATGAAAATGTCTTAATTAACCTTGCCATTTCAGCGGGCGTACGGTGTTATAGTCCTTTTATATTTGTTGTAGGTTTTAAATGGATTGTCTACCTAAAACGATACGGATGGTCATTTTCGATTTAGTTTGTCTATGATTCAAGCTTTATGTAGCATGTAAAGTGTTATTTTGGCAAAAAGTATTAGACTAGAATAGACCTTGTGTATATCACATACTTACGACTTAAGAGATAATAGTTTCCATTCGATGCTCAACATACTATTCTTTCCTTGTAAATTTCCATTAATGCGTTTATCGCTCATCGGTTCAGGATACTATTGATACCTCGGCTTTCATCATTAAATTTGCTGTTAGTATATTTCACCTTAAGTCATTTCTCACCAATTTGATGTTAAGCGTTATTATTTGTTAGTTATTTTTCATCCATTCTTCTACACGCACAAACAATTACAAACACTATCTTTTCCATCTTCTCAGTACATCTTTCAAAATGCAGATATACCTCTCAAAGTTCTCGATTCCACTATATTGCTGCATTCACTAGGCCTAATATTCACTTGCTTAAAAAAATTATGACATTTCAAAATTCTAAATTGTAGTATCATTTCCTTCGACGGTACTGGAGATGACTGAGGAGGAAGTGACCGAGTACTATACCACCCACGACCTGGTGATTGGCGAAACCATCTTCGTGCTGGGGCGCCGATTCCTCATATGTGATTGCGATGATTTCACACGAAGTTATTATAAGTAAGTATTACTTTTTACCATTGTTAGCTATCACAGTAGCAATGGTTTAAAAAATAACAATATAACCTTGATTATAGAAAGAACAAATGCTGGAATTGCTGAGGATATAATAATTATGTATATTAAGTATGATCCGGATAAATTTCTTTAGATGACAACAATATCAAATATGAAAACAATACTTATAAAACAAATTACATTTTATATAAAAAAAAATTACTATAACTTTAATTAAACTTAGATTCTAAGTTTTTGAACGAAAAAGATACGTATATTTTGTTTTATATTTTCCTATTAAGAATCCATCGCCATGCAGTAGATATTGTCTGGCGTTTTTACTCTGCAACATCCGCCGCGAACAAATCCACTTTGGACATATCAGAAAAGCTTGTAGATCTACTGCCGGATATTATTTGGAACTATCCTTGGATAATTACATCAGGTTTCTTCTCCGTTCTGAAAAAAGAACTTACAGATTTTTTCTATTACATACCAAAAGCACTAAGATTTTGGTAAGATAAAAAGTAGAATTAGCTAATATAGCCTAATATTTGTTTTGTATTTGGCGCTATCAAAAATATGGTCGTAGACGCGACAGACTAACAATTATTACATACAGACTATTTTTATTTTTTATTGAACATACATATTTCATTTACTAAATAATTATTAAGGAAAAATAAAACTTGTCATGTAAGTACCATGATTTTTAGGAAAAAATGTATCTGTAGTGTGATTTTCCAGAGATAGAGTTCATATGTAAAATATACAGTGCGGTTTTCCCTTGAGGGCGTACGACGCATGCTCGTATGCCCTTAGTACTGTCCCTATCTACGGAATAAAAATTAAACCAGTCTTTCATAAATATAGGTAGTCAAAATTATGGTCCGTATTACAAATGCTTTATTTTACTGTTTATTATTGACTACCTTTCCGCCCACAGTTTCATCTGCTTTATGCCAAATTTTCCCTAGTCAAATAGCTATTTTCTATATGTATGTAAATTTTCCTTCCGCGAGTCTCAAACTATATGCTTAATTTAGTATGAGTTATCAAATTTCATGAAAATTGGTTCAGTTATGGGTACCGGAGATTACCCCAAAGTTTAGGACCAGAACATCCAAACTCATAAACTATTATGAATTCCTTGATAGATAATTGAAGAATCCAAAATATTTTTCAATAATAAAGGTTCATTTATAATTTTCATAACAATTCTGAGATCTTCGTATTAACTTGTAAAAGAAATCGACTAATGTCGCCTCAGCATAAAACTTTTTGGTTCAATAGGTACCTCTTATGACGTAGATGGTCGATAATACAATCGTGCCATGACTACTGAAACGCAGTATGATAGAGATATTTGTCACTTTAAACTGTAAAATAAAAAGGATAAATTTCAAGATGATATATATATGTACATACGTTAAATACTTTATCATATCTTGTTTCGTTGCTCATGCTACGTTAACAGGAAATACATGATGTTACAATGTTTCAATGATAATATGAAATTTTAGATAAGAATAACATACAAAAACTTCATGGAAATTTTATCTATCTAAAAATTCGCAAACAATATCAAATTTTATAAATCTGAAAATTATATAGCGCAGCATTTGATTATCAGTCACTTTTTATAAAAAGCTTGTCACAATTAAAAAAAACAATTATTTTCACAGTATTATTTATATTACACTATTATATTACACTATGTAGTAAAATATTTAAAGAGCAATGATGGCACTGTAGTCTCGGCACTTGTAGAATGTGCTATCCGTTTTTCGTATTTCATTTACACTTTTATCTGACGCTCCTACGGTATAGGACTACATCGTGCTGCAATCTATATACACCTACGAATAAATTCTAATCTGTATATGAAATCGACGAATCGTAGACCAGCGTGGTTAACTAAGAGAGTGTGGCTCATGATCCTCGCTAGCGGCAGATTTTAACTGAGATAATGAAAGCATTATAACATTAATTATTCAACAACAAAACTTATTTTATTTCAGGACTATACAATAAAATAGTGTTATTTATTACATTGTCACGGAATCAATTTTAGCGCTTAAAACAATTTACAATATGGATGAATATTTCAAATCACTTTGGCACACAGCGATCCATGCCGTCGCATTGCCGCTAATGTGCGGTGATTCAGCTTCATTTAATAGAGTGCGTTATATTAAATTCAACTATTATATATTATTCGCGTAACGGTAGAGCATTAATAAATTTCGTGCTCTATTGGTTGAAACGAATTCGACGAATCAACATTGAATGCGTTTATTTATTTTGTGGAATGAAATCTAATAAAAGCTTTTATGTATATTGTACCAACGTACAATTATATCGCCTGCTAGTCGATTTATTAGTAGAAAAAACGTTGCAAAGTAAAAAATATTTTAATACTTTTACTTGGTTATTAAAACACATAACGACGGCGAAGTGCCAATACCTCCTAACTAACAAAAACAAAGTTTTACAGGAAGTGAAAAAAACATTTAAAATCTTGTGAACTTTTAAATAATGAAATCAATGCATACAGATAATATTTAAACATACAAAGCTAATGTTTGAATGAAATATTGATATGATTATGAATAACTTACTGGATATGTGGTTAGATAGGAGGTAATGGTTAAACATTTCCAGTGATTTTACTAAATTAAATATACGATAGGAGATATTGATGTTAATTAAAAGAATAATTATAAACAAATTTTGTTTATTATAGGTAGAAATCTTATACAACAACAAGAATTAAGTAGTTCTGTTTATTGTTAAATCAATGACAACTAATTGGTGCAAGAAAAAGAAAACTAATCAAAATGTAACTCCGACGCGGCCGCCCGGTAAACTCAGTCGGCAATGTTATGCGCTGAGGTATAGTCGCATTGTATGTAGATAGTAGCTATTGCCATGAAAAATATACGCTAATTCACTTAGAAGCTATTGCCACATTAAATTTTCTGCAGTTGTGGTTAAGAATACGAATTGGTGGTTTCATCAATACACGCAGAAATATACCTTAATATCAATGGCATTAAAATGTCATTTTGCCGAAAAATGTTAGATAGGAGGTATTGGCACTTCGCCGTCGATAACGAAAACATTAATACGCTTAAGCAAAATTTTTAATAATCTCGATTTCCAATCTTATCCTATAAAAAAAAATTGTCTAGTAACATGTACCAAAACGTAACATTTTAAACATAAATTAGAAGTTAAATCAGTGTAATACATGATTGTATTTCATGCATTTTAATCCTGTGGAAGGGTGATATGTACATAAAACACTACCCATTTGTACTGATTTTTTTTAATAGAATTATTTTTTCTTATTAATTATAATAGCAACTAAGTGACAATACCATGACAACAATTATTATATACACATACTTGGTTATATTAGTTGACAGACAGGTAGATAACAATCAAAAAGACAGACACAACGCCACTAACACTATTATTTTCTAGCTTATTTTATTAATATGTGGAAGCGCTGTCAACGTGGATGCACGAAAAGAATAATGGGCACTTTTTAGGGCGATTTTACCCAAAAAAGGAAGTCCTGAGATTTCAAAATCTACGAGAAGTTTAAATTATTGTTTCTAACATGCGTTCTAAAGTGTCTGTCAAAATGTCATTGACAGCCCGACAACTGTAGACTTACAAGGCCGCATAACTATTTACGCCAACAACGATAATATCACTATCATAATAAGACTATCCAATACCTATTCGAAACGGTTTGTGAGCACAATAACAGCGATATAAAAAAACAAACGTGACTCAAATATCTAGTAAGTCCAAATGTCATTCATTTTGACATTCCATGTCAAATTACAAATGCGTTCGGCTCTGAAAGAAATGAAATAGCGAAAAGAAATAACAATAATGCGTTTGAAAACAATTATTATATTTTTTATTTGAGGTTTTTAAATATTTTGAATATATATATCGATTATATTATTTATAAAGATCATCTTTATCCATTAAATAATTTCTCTATTTTTCATTTATTTTGGGAACAAAAATGACCATTGTTCATTATTGACAAACCAAGCTTCACAAGAAAAAGTCCGTTTAAATTTATACAAAATTTGATAACTTACGTAAAAAAAATTATTTGTTTATTTTTATGAATGTAATCTAAGCGTCTTATAATAATTTTCAACATTTTTTTTAAAGTCAGCGTGTTGACAGATTGTCCTATGTCGGTTTCCTTCCCATGGATATCCAAAGAGCCGACTAAGAAACTTCACACTCTGAAACATTATAATGCTGTAGATCGATTCCACCTCGTCTATGAAAACATCTTGGCCATGCCAGCTACGCCATGCCATGCAACTACACTAAGCCGTAAAATAGTACAGCGATAATTTGTTATAAAGATATAAACATGCTCGATTCGCTCTCTTAAATTACGAAGTATGTACACCTCTATAAAAACTTTTAATGTTAATGCTCCATATGAAAATATTATTTATTTTAAATAGGAATTACAAGCAACCAGACTAGCATTTTAATTATTTCAAATATAAAACAATACTTACATCTCAGCAACTTGTTTATATATAATCATTGTTTGTCAGCATTATCCATTTTCATATATTTTTTGGCCATTACTTATCAGCAATCTGGAATAAAAGAAGAAATAGCTATGATTAGCAAATTCAATCAAGACGAGTATTATATAATTTAATTTTCTATCCAAATGTTTTTGATAAATTGGTAATGAACCAAATAATAATAAACTTGTCTTGAAAGATTACCTTAATTACGGCCTAATCACAAAGCCTCACTACATAGTACTGCTTGGCACCACACTCATTAGTAAGCAGCATGATTGGCGGCTGCCGCGAACTTAAAACAATTACCAGCACGACATTTCTTCATAGTTAATACAATTCTTCATAACCATTCCGAGTGCATTATTTTTACTTTTATTTGCTACTTCTTTCACAATCTTTTCTTTTAGGGCAATAATATTTGTTATGTTTTTGTGTTGCCACGTACTTTTAATTATTTTTAACAACTTTTAATATTTTTAATTATTCTTGTTTTTGTATTTACGTTACCAAGAATAACATATCAAATATGACTATAATATCCACTTATGGGCATATAGTTCCCACAAAATAACCTATTCATTTAATTTGTCGTGCAATTTAATGTATCTTTGTACTGAAACAGTGACAATTCTATTTACTTAGTTCATTTAAGTAAATCCAACTTCCAGAACAAAATAAATAGACGTTTCAATTGGGATGTGCATTTCTATTTCTTTTCCTAAATAATTTGTATTAAAAAAACTTGACAAACGTCATATATTTTTAGGAAAAAAGTTGTCTCTGGCGTTGTAGAGAGAAAACAAGGGAAACAGAACTGACACCGACTAGGGGAAAAGGTTCTTAAAGTAGAAGGTTCGTAAATGTCGGGAAACGCAACGTCGGTAGACCTCCAACAAGGTGAAGTTGTGTTGAAGATCGCAAGAAGACCTATCACTATGGAGATCCTTACATAAATATATCACAATATTTTATGTTGGACCATAGTTCGGTTGCATGTTTTAGTGCTGTCATGTACTTACACTTAATTGTGCTTCATGTTGTGTTTCCTTTGTGTGTTATTTTTGTTTAAGAACGTCATAAGTATCGTATCTATTTGTTACGAGAATGTTTTTACAAGGACCGACTAAAACGTAGAAAAACATGATTCTAACCGTAATAGCCTGAGCTATTAACTGAGACAGGAAGATAACGACCGATACTTTTTTCAGTAATTATCGACTATTATCCGATGATTGTGCTCATAATTTTTAGAAATGGCAATATAATAACTCTTTGATATATCCAATTTATACAAATTGAATTATTTAGTTGTTCATTATGTATCTACCATGAACTGACGAATGTGAGACATTTTGAAGTTTACTTTTGACTTTATACGTTAAGACAGCTTTTATATCACGTATAATTTCGTCAGTTTTTGTAGTTTAACTATAAAGTTTAATATATTGCAGATTATACTGAAATTAACTCGGGGTCATTTGTCTTAGATTACAAGAACTTTTTTTTTATTATTAAACAAAAAATTGTTGCAAAAGTGGCAGTCTCTTGCAGGTAAGTTGTGAAGGAAAGCAAAATAAACAGAAGACATAATTAACCAATAATTTTTGATGGACGTAACGAAATTTTTATTATTTATTACAATCACTTTTATATAATATTCTATTATATTAATCTAGCATAATATAATAGAATATTATATAAAAGTGTTTGGTCTAATATAATTGTTCGGTCTATGTTAGATCAACGCTGAACATTGACCAGCCACCACGAGTGGAAGTCCATCGCGAGGCACAAAAGGAACTTGCGAAGGTAAGCTCTTTACATTTTAACATTATTGTTTGGTGTATTCAGCTGTAGGGCAAACTTATATAAAAATTATTTTTACTCTATACAACTTAAGAATACAAATATTTGACTATATCACTTTAAAATTTATTTATATTATTGTTGTAGAGTATTCCACCGCATATTGGAATCGGAACACCAGAAGACACGCTACAGTCATGCTTCGGGCTAATGCCGAAACCTCCGTACAAAGATGTGATAAAGTACAATCTTAACGCAAACAAGGTAATTTGGAAATTCGCAAAACACTGCTCGGAACTTCTCTCACATCTTAGGTAACCGATTTGTGATTTAACATATAAACTGAAAATTTTATAAGTTGCTAACATGTGAGGAGTGTACACAACAGTACATAAGCAAAGGCCCCGAAATAAGCAATTGCAGGTCGAATATGAATTGGAAAGATGAGCCCCAGGCGAGGACTTCAATTATTCGAGACAGGCAATTGCCAGTTTCCTTGAGGCATATGCCTTTTCTCAAAAACGCAAATCAATAAAAAATCTTATTACACAATAACAAATTTAATTAATGTTTAAAGTTAGTTTGTTAAAAGTTGAATTTGCAAGAGAATTTTGTATCTGGGAAGTGGTAGATGACCAAAATCGTATTTTATATACCAAAATAGTAATACAAAATAAATAATCACAATAATACAAGTGCTTCTAAGGTTATAGAGCCACATAAAGACAAATTGTAGCAAAGAGGCTAATTCAAACTACAGTAATGAATTATAATACACATTTCAAAGCGTTTTGGTTCAAAATTTAAAAATTGCAGTAGTAATGGGTTTGGCCTATTTGCGTACATTGATAAAATACAAGTTGTTAATATTCTTTTTTCGATATATATATATGTATATTGTTACTGTCTCTGCTCATGTTTGAGAAAACTCATTTTAATGGATTTGGTCAAAATAAGGTAACTTAAAAATTTTATTGAAATAAGATATAATTACAAATCAAGAAAATTCATTCACTCATACATTTTCATCTTAAGTGAGATACCATTTCTAGTAAAGGAACCAAAGCCACATTTCAAAGAGATGTTTTCCATAAAAATAAATCTTGTTGTGTCCGATATATAGAGCAGAATAGAACCATCCCTCTTATAGAAGTCTCGTATGAAGCGAATAAGGTGATGTAGAGACAATATAAATATATATATATATATATAAATATATATATATAATATATATTATAGTTAAAGAAAGATAGTATATATATTCAACCATCACAGGACGCACAATGGCACAAACTTGAGACAAGTGTGGAAAAAGCCCAGCTAAACTAAATACTATGGGTCGGTCCACTAATATGCTCGTCATTATTAACAGAAAACTTATGACCTGCGTGTTGATCAACAAATGAGCAGCCTTTACTTATTTGTGAAATGGAACCATCAGTATAAGTTTCAGTAAAATTTGGGTATACTTTTCCATAATTATTCACTTTCTTCTCTCAGGAGTTAAACATCAAATAACTCTTTTGGTAGTTATATTGTTATGTTGTTATTAATTTGAAAGATACGTTAAACAGGGCAACGTAAAGGTTATTTTTAGTCTTCAGTCGGTTCAGTCGCACCCGGCAATTTATAGAAAATAACGATATTTGGAAAGTAATAAGATATGCCAAACTTGACACGAGAAAATGGTGTACATACTTAGACAGACTTTGTCTTGCCATATCCTAGTCTGAAGACCGCTCTGTCAATAGGAACTTTGTGTTCTGTTCTTAGCAGAGTTCGAAGACCAGTCGCGTGCTCCACAAATAACTCAGTCAACTAATTTGTTCTCTACCGTCTTATCATAGTGTAAGCAAATAAGTATACTGTTTGTATTATTTGTATATTTACCAATCCTTGTATATCAATATGAGCGCCTTTTGTAAAACTTTTTTAAACTGTCAATAATCTAACATAATAAGTTTCATTTTCTTTAATTGGACTAAATCACCAGAGTATGTGGATCAAAGTAAAATGGGGTACCCGATATAACATACAACTGAAATAATAAATGAGATGTTGGGGAGTTGCGGAATTATTCTTTCAATATTATAACCAACTAGCTTTTGCCCGCGACTTCGTCCGCGTGGAATAGTGACTTCCGGCAGATTTTTGGTTTTTCCCACATAGTTCCCGTTCTTGCGGGATTTTCGGAATGGTCGAGTTTCCGCAGAATTTTTAGTATTATTATGTTGATACAACTTAAACAAATTATTTCGACCAAATTTGATACCATAAAAACGGTCATTGTGACTAAACCTTAAAAGATAGACATATGCCGTCGCGGACTTTTTTTTAGATCATGTATAGAGGAATAATTCTTTCATACATATTTTTTGTGTATCTTGAACCGTTGTCGCAGCGCACGCAAAGAAAGCCTTCAAAATGAATAATTTTCCCCGTTTTTTACACATTTACCGCTCTGTCTTTGCTCCTATTGGTCATAGCGTAATGTTATTTAGCCTATAGCCTTCCTCGATAAATGGACTATCCAACAAAAAAAGAATTATCCAAATCGCACCAGTAGTTTCGGAGATTAGCGCGTTCAAACAAACAAACAAACAAACAAACAAACAAACAAACAAACTCTTCAGCTTTATTATATTAGTATAGATTATTTTCCATTCATTTATTTGAAGTAGTTTATGTAAACATATAACGGAGTATAATAAATCCACAATAAAATATAAAAGATATACCGTACAAAAAAAATGTATAGACACTTATAGAACTATTAGAAATAAAATGTAAGTAAAGCAAGGGCTACGAGAATCAATTTAATGACTGTGTTTTATATCAAGCGCAAAGCTGTGCAACTGCGCTGATTCCCTCTTTAGAATAGAGTATATTTGTGTAATGTCTTTAGCGCGAAATCGTTGATGCGAGTGACGGTAGTGCGCTCACCAGTGCCTACAGGTTACTTCACCTGCAGGATAAAAAACGGATAAAGATGTATGTAGATTGAAGTGCTACTGAGACAGCTTATAGCTTCGTTAGTTTACACTTGACAAGTTACCTACGACCAACTTACGTGCGGGACGTACTGATTGATTGGATTGACTCATGAAATAAAGAAACTTAAAAAAGTATTTTCAAGCTGCGAGCTTTCTCCTCACATCTACCACTTTGTGTTCAAAAAGTTTTAAGCCTCTGTGATTACACAATTATTAAGCGAGGTAGCCTACTTTTTAGAAAGTACTATGTTATAACTTCCCAGGTTGTTCGTTGTTCGCGACTCAATTAAAGTTGCAGCAGCAGCAAACGCTGCTACGAATGGCCCCGCCCCGTATCTTCCAGACTAGACGCACTGAACCCGATTCTCATCGGAATTGCTTATGGAATATTTAAAACTTTAACTGAGTGCACTTCTGAGATTTTTTAACATGTCTCTGAATGAAATTCGCTTTTTATACTTTTTATAGAGCCTTTCTTACCTCGAATAATCGGGATATATTTTTGGTTCTACATAAATAGCGTGTCCAGTTAGATAGATATTCTTTATTGGCCATAACAAATAAAAACAAACAACATAATTATTGAAGAAAGTATTGTGGGCTGAGGCGAGGCCTTATCGTTAAAATTTTACTTAACAAGCACCATATCCGATATACAAATTTATGACACTTTTTTAAGAGTCAGATTTTTAAATATTTTTCTATGGACACAACTAACATAATATCAATGGCGCTTAAGGTAAATGATCTATAATAAGCAATATGTGATGTGTCATTGCAGGTATTACAGTTGCATGTATTTAATCGGAATAATATCTATTAAATATAACGTTTAACTGACCATTAATGACCTCCTCGTAAAAGACTACTAGAAAGACTGCCTGATGATGATATTTTGAATTTAACAAAGGAACAGAATATTTTACTATTAATTATCACATGCACGTCAATTACCATGAGGTGAAGTAACTCATATGTATGACAAAGAAAGATAGAAAAACTAGCTTATGCAATTTAAGTAATTATTTATTCAATTAAAGTAATTAAATAATCTCAAATTCTCCACATAATAAATAACACCAAAATTTATGGTTTAATATTATCTTTTATTAAACTATTAATCTAAAGTTAAAATCTGTAAGCCACAAACAGACCGGGTTTGGCAACTCAGCAAGAGTGTATTTAAAGACGAAGGTAACAACAAGGTAGCAATCACAATCTCTAAACGTACACAATACATTACATACCAACATTTGCGAATTTCACCCTCATAATTTTTGTTGTTATTCATATCTTCAATCACTGTGAAAAGCTTTAGCTTTGTTAACCCAATGTTTCCAGTACCTCCGCTACTTGTGCGAGCTAGAGTGGATACACCCAGAAGACGAGGGTCGCAGGTTCGTGCTTTCATATAGCCTGGCCGACGGTACGATCAAGATCGGCGAGGTGCCGCGCCGCAATTCCGGCATCCGCGAGGGGAAGTTCTTACAACCCATGAAACTACAGACGCCCGGCTCCGACCCCAACTTCCCGACTTACTATACGCCGGATAAGTTCTATATAGGTCAGTCTTGCTACTGCTCATTTTGATATGTGTATTTATCTAGTTACTATAATGCGCCCTACCAGGTGTTATTTGGTGTCACTTTTTCATGACATTTTTTTTATTTTATGCCTGTTTTATATTTCTGACATGAATTTTGTTGCTCTCGCAAATTCAACATGTACAAATGATATCTTGTACGCCGACATATTGGCAACGTAAAATGTATTTCTACAATCTGTTCAAATCAATGAAGTTTTACTTCTGCAATACGTAGTAATTTGCGATGTTAAAAAATATTCATTGAAATTATTTAAAAAAAATTGTGGTAATATTGTTTTTAAAATGCGTTATTAAAAGTAATATTTAAATTTCTTTTTTTATCTTTAATGTATATTGTAATTTAAGTATTGAGATACCTGTGTAGTATTTATACGACAGACCTGGAGACGTATTTTTGAAACAATAGAAAACCGATTCGTAATCGTGAGATTCGTATACGAATTACCGAATTCTCTATTTCTGAACTTTCATTTCGTGCGTAGTGCAACGAGTGGTTATACCCACTCGTTTTTGATTTCTACTAGTAGAATATCCAACGCTGAAGTGACTAAATAGGTAAATAGTCAAGTGAGTAAATAGGTACATATTAATTGTAAATATTGTTTGAGTACATATATTTTAATTTTTGTTGTCGTGATTTTTAATTTTTCTGCTTGAAACAAAATCTATTTAAGAATTTGTTTTTAATGACAACACTGAGTTCGAGTGATTCAAAAATCTATAAAATTGTAAGGAGTAGAAAATAATTTCGCGCACGATTTGTATTCGTATTCGAATTCCAAATTCACGTCTAATGATTCAAAAATACGTCTCCAGTTTTAGTGACACGGAATCGATGTCGTTTTATTCGTGTGGCGACGGATCAAAATAGGGTTATGATAACAAAAATGCTGCTTGTATACCAAAATCGTAAAGCCATGTAGAAGCTGCAATCCAGATCATCCTTATCGGTATTGTAGAATCAAGGAAATGTTTATTTGTAATTTATACACTTTTCTTTACTTGCAATTCTCTGGTTTATGAGTGAAATCTTGTACGAAATTTTGACACTTTTTTTTCACAACAAAAACCACTTTTGTTTATTTTATCGTTATAAAATATTGCATATATGTTTACTTTTGATGACAATACAATATTTAAAATAAAAAAAAATTATGTTACCAGTGAACACTACAAACTAAATACCACACACAAAAATTTCATGTCATCGTCAGACGACATTAAAAAAAATGTACTTAAGAAACATTTTGAAAGCGCACGCTTCTGTGGCCTGAAACATTTTATGTACGGTACATGAAAACATAGATGCATTTTTTATTATAAGAATCAACTTGCATTACATTATCAAAAATGTATTAATCCTAAAATACATTTTTTAATTACCTACTATGGAAACTCACATTGTGTTTATTGAAAAACAAATTTCTTAAAAACATACGTTTTTGTACGTACGCCAGCTTACGTACGCCAGCTTATTTTTTACATAATTATAATTTATCATATAATCCTATAATTTATTTATATAGGTGAAACAATACTATTACGTATAATAGGTAAGGAATAATGAAGAAGCTTATTTGTTCGTACAAGACTACAATTAAAATCCAAATGAGATTAAGATCCAAAAGACAAACTAAACAAAAGCATGACAACGAGTCTGTGGAGGAAATAATTGACCTATGAAAAAGTGATTTTTATGAGGAGGTGAAATCATACACAGAAAATTTTCTACAAGGTGATGTGCGTTAAGGCATAAAAATTCTTAAAGTTGGCGCTTATATTTTTACGACCTATCTCCGAATCACAGATACTGCCACTGATAATTTCTGCAGAAGTCCAGACTGATCTACACCGTATGATAAATCGAAAAACAGTAAGAAGGCAATAGGATCCCATCCCTTTTTAACTTCTCCAGTGTAATTACTTTTACTACAGTTTTCAAAGATAAGAGTATCGTGCAGAAGTTCCGCAGCTACCCCTTTATTAAAGTGGTCTTTGAAAAGATAATTCATTCACGAATCCGACAAACTATTCTCTCAAAATGTTTGCGGGTTCCGTAATTGACTACGGAACTACGGAACTAAATTCAAATAAATAAAACGTCGCTTCATTACCTAGATGAGTATTACTGGACATAACAAAACTGCATAACACAAATGTGCGCTTTATACGCGCCTGCCAGTGATGCAAAATACGCTAAAACCACATCCGACAAGGATAACGCCCACCCTCTGGAGAACTGGAAGGCACACGACGCTCTACGGAAAGAGATATATATGTAAAGCAAAAAATGACTCCCTTATTTAGAGGGACTTTTCATGAGAGAGATCATAGTTGTATGAGAGGTATTTAAATCTGGCATTTCTTCATCTACAGTCTATATGAATTCGGGCCTGCAAACAATATTGGGATTACTTTTTCTTGATTTCGTTTCCTAAGAGATTGGTAAAGCTGGACCCTGGCAAAAAGAAAATAAAGTATCGCTATTTATATATTACGGTTTATCCGTTAAGTATTTTAAACAATCTCTTTACTTACTATCTATTCGTAACTTTTTATCTATTCGTTTCCTTATTATATATTCGTAAAGAACTATTTAACTAAAACAATATGTTGTGTACTAACGGCCGTTCCCAATATTCAATCTATCTCTGGTTTTGCCCTACTAGAGATAGAAATAGTTATCTATCCTTGAATTTTTTGTCCCTATAAATGTATCGACGATAGGAAATCCTATCCGTGGATGCTATCTATCGACGGGAGGACCGGTAGCTTACTAGGGATAGACATTTGTATGAAATTGACATTTGTCGCGTCCCTATATTGTTTCAGAGCTATCTGTCAGTACGTTTGATTATCCTCAGTAACCTCAAAATTCAATCCTAGGATTTTCAGGGATAACGGTTGGATACCACGGCAGATTTACAAGTTTTTAATGTTTAATTAATTTATTTGTGTGAAAATTATAAGTTTCGCGTAAAGAACAATGTCAGACTCAAGTTCGAGCAGTGATCTTTCTCTTTTGGAGCAGCTGAGTGACTGGGATTCAGATGAAGAAAATGATATGGCCCGATCATATCAAGAGCGTAAAAATTATTTCGACACATACGACGATTTTGATTTTCATTACAGATAGATTGAGCAAGACCGCAGTCAATGATTTGTTGACCGAAATAATGCCATTTCTGAAAGTAACCTCTAAACGGTATGATGCGTTTTTTCTCTGTTGTAGTAATCACCTTTGATTTCTACAAACACAACAATATTATTTATTTCTAAAGAATACAAATGTCAAACAATCAACTGACACTGTCATCTTTCACATTCCTTGTCACGTCAAAATAATTTTACTCACGATATAAAATTATTGTAAATAGGTATTAAACTGCAACAAAATAATGGATACTGAACCTATTATTTTTAATTACATTATTATTTTCTTAAATATTTATTAATAGTAGAAAAAAATACGACCAAAACGTTGATGTACCGTGATAGAGAGTGCTTTCATGCTTTGTGGCACTGCGTACTTCGGAACGTAAAAGAGGGCTCGGATAACGGCCGTTCCCAATATTCAGTCTTCAGTTAAAGATAGACAGCTATCCTCGATCGGCAGTACTTACGGCCGTTCCCAATATTCAATCTATCTCTGGGTTTGCCCTACTAGAGATAGAAATAGTTATCTATCCTTGAATTTTTTGTCCCTATAAATGTATCGACGATAGGAAATCCTATCCGTGGATGCTATCTATCGACGGGAGGACCGGTAGCTTACTAGGGATAGACATTTGTATGAAATTGACATTTGTCGCGTCCCTATATTGTTTCAAAGCTATCTGTCAGTACGTTTGATTATCCTCAGTAACCTCAAAATTCAATCCTAGGATTTTCAGGGATAACGGTTGGATACCACGGCAGATTTACAAGTTTTTAATGTTTAATTAATTTATTTGTGTGAAAATTATAAGTTTCGCGTAAAGAACAATGTCAGACTCAAGTTCGAGCAGTGATCTTTCTCTTTTGGAGCAGCTGAGTGACTGGGATTCAGATGAAGAAAATGATATGGCCCGATCATATCAAGAGCGTAAAAATTATTTCGACACATACGACGATTTTGATTTTCATTACAGATTTATTACAGATTACAGTCAATGATTTGTTGACCGAAATAATGCCATTTCTGAAAGTAACCTCTAAACGGTATGATGCGTTTTTTCTCTGTTGCTTTATTTATGTACCTAAGTACTTATCCTTAGACTTACGTAAAGAAATTACTAATTCTCATCTTTGATTTATTCCAGCAACCATGGTGTTTTACCCTTGCATCAACTATTGCTGACACTGCGGTTTTATGCATTAGGCACAATGTTGGTGGCAGTAGGAGACTACATAGGTGTGTCAAAGTCTTCAGCCTCGCGTATAGTGAGAGATGTCTCTGGGGCTATTGCTAGATTATACCCAAGATACATATATATACATGATAATACACAACAAGACTTTTATGAAATTGCCGGATTTCCTCGATTTTATGGAAAATAATATTCCGAAAATAACTTTAATACTTGTAGTAATCACCTTTGATTTCTACAAACACAACAATATTATTTATTTCTAAAGAATACAAATGTCAAACAATCAACTGACACTGTCATCTTTCACATTCCTTGTCACGTCAAAATAATTTTACTCACGATATAAAATTATTGTAAATAGGTATTAAACTGCAACAAAATAATGGATACTGAACCTATTATTTTTAATTACATTATTATTTTCTTAAATATTTATTAATAGTAAAAAAAAATACGACCAAAACGTTGATGTACCGTGACAGAGAGTGCTTTCATGCTTTGTGGCACTGCGTACTTCGGAACGTAAAAGAGGGCTCGGATAAGCGGCCTATCTACTGTTAACTAGCGATAGACATGGTCTATCTGTAATAGTGGGACAGCTTCTGAAGATAGCTAAGTACTGCCGATCGAGGATAGCTGTCTATCTTTAACTGAAGACTGAATATTGGGAACGGCCGTTAGCTATCTATCTTCAGAAGCTGTCCCACTATTACAGATAGACCATGTCTATCGCCAGTTAACAGTAGATAGGCCGCTTATCCGAGCTCTCTTTTACGTTCCGAAGTACGCAGTGCCACAAAGCATGAAAGCACTCTCTGTCACGGTACATCAACGTTTTGGTCGTATTTTTTTTCTACTATTAATAAATATTTAAGAAAATAATAATGTAATTAAAAATAATAGGTTCAGTATCCATTATTTTGTTGCAGTTTAATACCTATTTACAATAATTTTATATCGTGAGTAAAATTATTTTGACGTGACAAGGAATGTGAAAGATGACAGTGTCAGTTGATTGTTTGACATTTGTATTCTTTAGAAATAAATAATATTGTTGTGTTTGTAGAAATCAAAGGTGATTACTACAAGTATTAAAGTTATTTTCGGAATATTATTTTCCATAAAATGAGTGCTTATTTGTATTGTTTTTTATAAAAAATATTGTGTATAACTTGTTAAATAATTTAACTAATAATATATGTTGTTTTCAAAATAAATAGACTTTAAGAAGGAAACATTATTTTTTATTATACATATTTAACACCTTACACAGAAGTGTATTATTATTCAAAATCAAAATCAAAATCAAAATCAAAAATTTATTCTTCAATTAGGATTTTTACAATCACTTTTGAATGTCAAAGAAGCTACGCCATTGGTTCACATACTCTCCCTGTATCTTTACAGAGTCGTAATATTTCATTATTTCGGTCAACAAATCATTGACTGCGGTCTTGCTCAATCTAAATCTGTAATGAAAATCAAAATCGTCGTATGTGTCGAAATAATTTTTACGCTCTTGATATGATCGGGCCATATCATTTTCTTCATCTGAATCCCAGTCACTCAGCTGCTCCAAAAGAGAAAGATCACTGCTCGAACTTGAGTCTGACATTGTTCTTTACGCGAAACTTATAATTTTCACACAAATAAATTAATTAAACATTAAAAACTTGTAAATCTGCCGTGGTATCCAACCGTTATCCCTGAAAATCCTAGGATTGAATTTTGAGGTTACTGAGGATAATCAAACGTACTGACAGATAGCTCTGAAACAATATAGGGACGCGACAAATGTCAATTTCATACAAATGTCTATCCCTAGTAAGCTACCGGTCCTCCCGTCGATAGATAGCATCCACGGATAGGATTTCCTATCGTCGATACATTTATAGGGACAAAAAATTCAAGGATAGATAACTATTTCTATCTCTAGTAGGGCAAAACCAGAGATAGATTGAATATTGGGAACGGCCGTAAGCGGCCTATCTACTGTTAACTGGCGATAGACATAGTCTATCTGTAATAGTGGGACAGCTTCTGAAGATAGATAGCTAAGTACTGCCGATCGAGGATAGCTGTCTATCTTTAACTGAAGACTGAATATTGGGAACGGCCGTTATACAGCAGCATAATAATATCAATAATACTGTCAAATTTTTATATCACTGATTTATTGTTTTCGCTATAAATTCTATATTTCATGTCTATATATCTGCCGTTCTACGTATTCTATATTTAAATTTATGTTTGCCTCGTAGGGTGTAGTGATTATATTATATAAGACTTCGGAAATTCAACGGACTTATAACGGTGAAATAGCATAAGTATAGAAAATAACGATATCAAAAGTACACAGATATCTCAGAAGATTCACCGTCTTATATCGTTCCACTTCAAAGATTTATAAGCTTTTCATCGCTCTCACGAATAACTTGTTTAACCGACACATCGACGTCTACAAAGTTGAAGATAATTAATTCTACTCCACCTAACGTTGCCAGATTAAACGTGATTAAAGTATTTCATTGTATCTTACTCGTGGTGTCAGGAGAGTATTATCTTGGCTTCCGAGATTTGGAGCTCATTGCGTTAATAATTATTACGATGTACTTTCATATATCATACTCCCATACTCAAAATGTTATGTGGTTTAATATTTGGAACAGGAAATTGTTCTTGATAACCACAAGTTAAGGGTAAACGATTGCTTACATAAAACAAAGTCACAATTACATCTTATAACTCGAGAACCTGTGAACCCTTTTATGAGCTCATGTTAATTAAATTCGACACCGTTAAAAATAGAGGAATAATTTGTCGAATATTTAAAGAAGCGGGTATTATAAATTTATTATTGTATTTATTGGCAACGTGAACGATAAAAGAATACCTAACACACATTAGAACGAGATCGATACGTAGACGAGACTATTCACATATAGACTATTTATAAACAACTAGCCTTCTGTCGGCGGCTTCAACATTTTTCCATAGTAAAGATATTTCCCCGCTGTAAAAATTATTTCATGTCTTTCCCGTGTATCAAATTGTCTTCATATCAAAATATATCGGAATCGGTTCATCTGAAAAGTTACTAATATAATACATATTACATTGGATAAAAATCCTACGTATTAGTAACTTGCTTAAACGTGCTTAATTTAGATTAAGTGTAGTTATAAGATGTTGTGTTTTTCTTTGTGTAGTTAGAAAATTCATAGTACCTACAGCTCAAATATTATTAAGCAGAAATGTTTTATGACTTAGATATCATAAACATCGCTATTATGTCATATCTTCAGAATATGTATAATTGAAAAACATTTTGACCATTAAGGTCAAAATGTTTTAAACAGAAATATTTGTGAAAAAAGGAATGAATTTGAGAAATATTTGTACAACAGCATATCTTCAGTATCTATAATTGGCGTTATTTACTCAACGCGTTTCCCTTTGTATATTAAGCTTACGTTCAATATTTAACTTTCATAATCGCTGTTTCTGTGAAATTGAAGTTTCTGTAAATAAGAATATGCCTACATACTGTTTTGTGTGTGATATACATTAGCGATTATAGTGATTTTTTGAAACATCATAATCTTAATAAACATTTTAAGGTGGTGTTGTTCCTGTTTTCAAGCATCGATTCAAGATTATCGGGTGTGACCTATTCGTGTATCGGTACATGAGTGCCAACCCTGAGAAGTTTCCCCAAGAGGTCATAGACAACGTTAGAAACTACCATATGAGGGAAGGCAATCTCAAGGACGACCTCGAGGTGACATATTTTGGTTACAGTTGCGAACTAAACCTAGCATAAAAGTAACTATTTAGATAGGTAAATAGTTGCTCAAACGTATGCGCGTTTTATAAGTGGTTACGCAGTCGACTTACGAATAAAAGTAATAATCGAAATGCTCATAATCAAGAAACTCAATGAACATTATAGAAAATACAATTTTGACATATTGGCTAATGGTCTCACAAAAATACACTGAAATCTCTTACTACACAGGAAACACATACACTTGCTCCGATTAACATATATTTTATACCATTCCTCTTTAGCTTATTTTATTCATACAAGACAATGAATAAAAAATTAAACTTTTCGTTAACTGTATCGATACCATAATTTACACACCAATATATTCCACCTCTATCTCAATGCTATATACAAACTACACAAAACTACAAAAAAAAAATATACCCCAAAGCTTCCTCCAGCAAGAAGTTCTGGCCATAGACAACAAATAAATATCGTTTCACAGATTGGTCATTCAAATAAAATTACAAAGAATATTTTAATAATTGTTCCAATTTTATTATGCATTTTGATTAATTTTATTTTTTTTATATCTGTATTCGCTTATATCTTTCTTTATCTAGAAATCATTGTATAGTATGGAACTCTTAAATAAAACAGATTTATTTCGTGTGCTATAATCACTCGCGTTGCCCAATATTCTAACACTTGTAACACTCTCTACGGTTCTGATTTAGTTATTGGTGATTATCGTCACTAGTTGTCTAGATGATTCGTTTATTTTACGATTCAGTGTTATAACACTACACAGACATATATGTCAGAGGTACCATATAATTTTTTACAAAGAGCTTGTTAAGAAAACTAACAAAAACGTAAATCATTTGCACCTACTCCAAATATAAAACTTTGTGTTAAGTTTGTATATATAGATAAAAATAGTAAAATCAGGTTTCATGAGAATAATTTTAATAAAAAAATATGACTAACACAAACCTATATAGGTGGCATTATCATGACATAGAATAACTAAAAGTAAAGAAAATAAAATAAAATTACGATCCACTACAATTGTACGGTGTTGTGTTACATAAAATAGCTACATGACAAATTTCATGATTTCGGCATAAACGGAGAATAAAAAGTATTATTTGATTACATCGACGTATAAGTTTGATTTTTCCCCGCTACAATTAATTGCAGAACTGAATATTTAATATTAATATCAACTTAATACCGGTACGATTGAAAAAAATATTGATAGATGAACAGACTGACAACATAATTATCGATTAGTAAAATTAGTACGAAGTATGGAAGCCTAAACATTGTGAATATTCCTTTTATCGATACCCTAAGTATATAAGCATACACGTATACTTACACTTCTCCCATCGGGGGTAGGTAGAGTTCACTTGCTACGATCCAAACTTTCCTGTATTTACGTTTACGTTACGTGTATTCATGATTTAATCTTCCTTCAATGTCCTACCTACCTACTTAGGCACCTACTTAGTCCAAACATGTTCGTTTAGTTTGTCCTCTACCAACTGGTCTATTCATATTTGCCTTACAAATTTATTGTATCCAAACCATCTAAGCATTCACTTCTCAATTTTTGCCACTCACACCGCACATTTGCCTTATAACACTATTTCTCAATTGATCCTTCATCGTCACTCCAGCTATTCCCCTCAAAGCTCTTATTTGCACTGCACGGTAATCATACTGATTGTATATTACTTACTATTTGTTAATTTCTATGATAAATCTACATTATAAATAATTATTATATTAATTAATAGTTGTAAAAGAAAGACACAAGGTCCCAATTTCCAAGTAAAGTCAACTTTTATCGTTAGAGCTCAAAGGACTAATCGAATAATTGTTTTTTCGATGGGAGGCATGAATATGTTGGCGTGGAAATTAATATATATAATACAACTTATGAATAAAGGATGAATTTAAACTGATAAACACACACACACAATCACGACCCTAGAGATGATTAAATCACGAGGGTACAAGATGTTTCATATGTTAGTTAGTATCGAGGAGTGATTTATGGTCCTCGAAATAAATTGCGTTTATTCAAGAGTTGCCTACTTATTATATTTTATACCAAGACTAGGAAATGAAAGGCGCGAACATAGGCAGATTCTGAAAAAAAAACATTTTTTTTTTCAACATAATTATATTTACTTTTATTTTTTATTATACCATTAAATTATTCAACTTTATATAACACCCAGCATACTACAAATACAAAATTATTTTTTCGAAAGCTATTTTCACATGTTTCTGAGATCCTCATAATAAGCTTCTGTTCGGTCGCGCTGTGGTCTCAATACTGACTTTCTAATCGTGATGTCGTCGGTCGATTCTACCATGTACCAATATGTCCTAAGTTTTAGTTTATCGGACTACCTTACACTGAAAAAACATTTTGTGAGGTAACCTGTATACTCCTGTGAAAAAAAACAAGGATGTATGTATGTGAAGTCGATCAATCCGCACTGAGCCATCATGATTGACTAAGATCTACATACGCTAAGTTACGAGAAGTTTGGTTAGGCTCGTTCTCTCGATTGGGACTTAAACGAGCTGTGATGATGAGTAGAGTAATTAGTAAGGCTTCGTGTGGAGTTTTTGTTTTCGACAAAATCTGTCTTTCTGCTGATGACGCGACTGAGAAATGTAATCACTTTATTTCCCACCGTTTCTCTTCAATCAATGTCAAGCTTACACTTTTTATGTCGGCAAGCATTATTTCTTTCCGTAGATAAAACAAACGCATACTCATATTTTCCTTACCTACATATTTCTCGTGTATAAACTTACAATATGGCCACAACTTCAACGCGTCATACTATTCCAAGCTAAGAATCCGGCTGCTATAATTTATATCCTCAACTGTAAAATAAAGCTGCAGTTTTAACATAAAACTTATGGGTATCACAATGTACAACTTATTCAACATATCGTTTTTATACATTGGACATGCATTACTTACCTGATATGATATGTTATGATGTACTGCGAACCTATTAATAGCCTGACATCCTATTTCTTCAACATACATTTTCTTGACTTTTCGCTTTATTGGTAAAACTAACAAAACGAAAAATATCAATTTATTGTAGCTTGAAATTCGTAATATATTGTACACTTATTATTAAACCGTTTTGGGAAGGCCTAACTATAAGTTATCATATAAAACAACAACAACTTTACGGTCGCGACAATTGCTTTCACCTTTTTTGCTTTTCACAATATGCATTTACTTATAATGTTCGTATTTACTGTAGACATTTTAAACATTTGCCTTAAACTTATTAGACTGGACTGCCATGTTACAGCAAGCTTGTCGCGACGAACATACGGCGGAGACTCGTGCGCAGCTGGCAAAGATCGGTCAAGCGGCAGTGGCGCAGCCCAGCGCTATGGAACGCTGCTTGGATGCATTGAATGTGGTAGAGGGCAGCGCTGCGCCACTCCCACCACCTTCTCCGCCCACCACCACTGATAGAATTTCGTACGACGATTCTCTGAGGGCACTGCGTAATAGGTAGGATTTAAAAAAACAACCCGTTGTGATAGGTTGTCGAATTACTCGCCCTGAGCATTGCACATTACTAAAACCGTATATAACAGAACGTACCCTTAGTGAGTTAGCAGACAGTACTGCCCCCCTACCCACTCTAGCCACAATACATAGACAGAAAATAACTGGATTATCGCAAATGATTGTCGTTGTAGCCATAGCAAGATCTCGTAAAACGACTCATTGAAGGAAACTATATAAGTATTAGAAAAGATTGAAAAAGCATTTGACTTATAAAGGCCTTTTTTCTCGTGCTCTTTACATACATACTATATTAACTGTTTGGACCCATATATGACTTAGAATGCTCAGTTTTTTTACATTTCAAAAGATTTATTTAAATATAATAAAGTACTAATTAATATCCTAGTTGTAATATTCGAAATAGTTTTATAGTCTTTTTTGTGCTATAAGATAACTTTGGTACCTGACGGGTGCAAAAGTTATTAAACAAATAACATTTTATTTTATTTTTGCAGTAAACCCACGATCGATAGTACCACACCATTGAAAGGTATACTAAAATCGGGTTCCGCTAAAGATGACCACCAGAAAGTGGTGTGCTTCAGTGGACCCGCGCCTGACGAACACCGACAAAAGACACAACCAGTGGAAGAAATAACCGAGTCTCACTATGATGATAGCGAAGAATTCTGCGAGAAATACCAAAAAGCGGTTGGTAATGCCTCTAGTATTGTTCATGCGATATTTAAGATAGGATTGCCGCAAAGTTAAATGTCATGGCGGCTGACAACCACCCCTCCAAAGAAGGAGCGATAAAACGCTGCCGTAAAAAGTGCTCAGTGATCAAATTGATTAAATCCTGAATCGAGTCTTCAATATTTTTTAATATTTTGGCCTTCTCTCTTTAAGTCTGGAGTCTCTTTAAGTGAGGGGTGGCTTCTCTGTTAAGTCACAAATACAAAAAAGAATAAGCGATTGTAAAAAAGTACAAATGGTATTGCTGTGATAAACCTAACCTAGATCCGACGTTTTGCAATTAGAATTTGATTACACTAACGATACGACTGACATAAACTTGAAAATGGATGAGATTTTTTTTTATTGCTTTTTGTAATAGACCAACAAAAAACCTGCCTGATGGTAAGTAGTATGCAAATATCTATTATATTGAATGCCAAGTACACAGCTCAGTCACTGCTTTTCTGGAGAAAAATGATATAGTGAAAACTCGATAATAGGTACTGCGTTGGCAGGTGGTACGATAGCAAAAAGCTTACGAAAATACAATTGCAAACAGTTACTCAGAGCACTATCGATTAAAGAGCCTATAAAGTAGGCGCATAGAACAAACGCATGCGAAGACTCGCCCTAAAGAGTCTCGTCATCAGACCCAAGTTGCGACAGTCTTTTATGTAACGCAATCCAAGGGCGTTTTGGTGGTTGGCATAGCGCTCATCACCCGTACTGTATATAATAGAATAAAAATACAGCATTTTAATATGTGGTAGATATTAGTTAGTATAGGTTTGCTTTCTCGAGGGACATTTTACAAAATGACAATGTACAGTCGGCAGTATATCAAAATAAACATTAGAATTACGAAAACATGTTTGATTGCGTAGGGAATCGAGGCTGTTTCAAGGTAAAAACAATGTCTGACTTGCAGTCGTGTCTTGCAGCATGATGATGGTATGCATTAATCACAGCCTATAATTAATCATTATGTGAGGAGTGGCGATGAGTACCATATTTCTAAAGTACTCGTAGGTACACTAATTAGTTGGACATATTGTGTTGTGTCCATAAAAACAACTTTTTAATCGTAAAATATTGGATAGGTGCTAAATGAGAAGTCAACACGAACTCAATCATACTAAACAATTTCGCACTTTTTTATTTGTTATATTGACCATAGGTATGCTATACAGTACATGCTAGAAATGCACTTATGTCATAAGATATTGTTTTAAAGTTTGCTGTAATAATACTGAAAAATACTGTACTCTATACGGGTACGGGATAATACGGGTGTATTAAGCAATTTATGTGCAAACATTGCTGAAAAACTTCTTAATTTTATGTAAATATTCGAAAGATATACAGGGTGTCTCATTCAAATCGGTCAGTATGGGAAAGTCTGAAACTATAAGACATACGAAGATCTGTTCTGAGGAACATGTCATCGATTTTAATAACAAGAAAAACTGCATTCATACATTTTAAAAATCATCTGTACTCCGTTAGGAATCGAACCCGATTGTTTTGAAAAAAAATACCTACACTATTTCTATTTAGATATCGATTGTGTAGGTCTTAAGCAGTAATGTCTCTATGAAACATGATGTCTAAAATGAATAAAATGCATTATTTTCACATACTTTATTTTATTTTAGTAGGTGCTCGAAGTGACCGCCGCCTTTTTCAATACAATATTCAACACGTTTAGGTAACGATCTTATGATTGCATTTTGTATCTTCATGTGGTGAATTTGCGTTAAAATTGTCTCTATGGCAATTTTTAAGGTCTTCAACGGTATCATAACTTGTTTTGTACACTTCATCCTTAACGTATCCCACAAGAAATAGTCCAGAGGCGTTGATCGGGCGACCTTGCAGGCATTTGGTAGGCAAAAATGGCAATGTCTCTTGCAACAATGCATTTTATTCATTTTAGACATTATGTTTCATAGAGACATTTACTGCTTAAGACCTACATAATCGATATCTAAATAGAAATAGTGTAGGTTTTTTTCAAAACAATCGGGTTCGATTCCCGAACGGAGTCCAGACGATTTTAAAATGTATGAATGCAGTTTTTCTTTTATTAAAATCGATGACATGGTTCCTCAGAACAGATCTTCGTATGTCTATAGTTTCAGACTTTCCCATACTGACCGATTTCAATGAGACACCCGGTATACTTACAGAAGAAGTTAACGTGACCTTGTATCGCCGTGTGTTGTTCGCCGTAGGTAGGTAGATAGTACCTATACATGTGATAGTGATGATCGATGAGTTACTCTGCTATCTTATGTGCACACTGAAACCCAATGTTTGAATACAAACAAGGTAGCTTTAGCTCCAAATCGACAAATATCGGCACATAAAACGAAAATGACCTGATCTTCCTTAAAAAATGTGTCTTGTTGTATTAAAATACGTGTCCAATCACAATTAAAACCTATTTAATAAAACTGCAAAAATGTGGTGATTAGATCTTAATTTTTTACTAAGTGCTCAATCGCAAAAGTCTTAACTGTTATATTTGTCTATCCTAGGATAATTATTTGATGAATTTGCGATAAACTGTCCAGTGTTATTCGACCAGACCATATTGAATTTAACAGTTTAGAATATACTTAAATATACACTTTATCAAAACATTATTCATTTTATCAAAAATACACAAAAGTATTTTCTAAAAATATTTAGTACGCTAATGCTGATTGCATTTAGGGTGCGGAGGAGAGAGCAGAGCGACGTGCTAAAGATATATGCCCATATGAAATAGTACCAAGTGCTCAAGTACTGAATGAAACGGTGGAGAAGAAGCCACAACTGCCAGGCTATCTAGGTAGCCATGGTGTAGATTGCAAACAGGTAGGTACACATAGCAACTAGTATTTTTTTAATAAATGTAAACCTTTAATTTTGCTTTTGGATTAATGATTAATGGAGATCGCAGGAAGGTGCTAACAGTGCATGACCGACAGTGTGGAGATCCTTGGGGGAGGTCTTCGTCTAGCAGTGGGCGTCTACTGGCAATGAAAAATACGATATTGGTCAAGTGGCCTCGAACGAATATTGAATGAGTGGCCCAATTTCTTATTGTTGACTTCGTTCGACGTTTTACTTCAGGATACCAATTTCACTCTGTAAAAATAAATCTAGAATGGTGAACTCGGGCGATCTTGTTGACCTATTCATTTCACCAAAACAAGACATGTGTCGTGAAGAGAGTATTCCGCGTTTCAAAATCAAAATTGAATACAAAGAGCTGCATTGCCTTGTACTTACATAGAAAGAAAAAAATACTGTCTAGAAATTAGGCAAGAAGCACATACAAGAAATTCTGCAGGTCATATTTATATTCCAACTTTTGTTACTTTAACAATCACAAAATCAATAATCTAAAACAATCATACGTACCTATGCATATGATTCCTCGTTGTCCAGAAAAGAAAACAATATTTATATAAATTATGTAACAAACTATCAAAGTTGCTAAACCATGTGATGGACGAATCTGTGGCAAATGATGTTGTACTGGAAATAACTAGCAAGGGCTACTGTTTTTCTCTCTGTTGCAATGTAGCCAGTTAGAAGATAGCCTCGGAACAAAAGTTTGAGCCTAACTTTCATTATTTCATTCATTTGTTGTATATCCTCATATGCCAAACTATACTGAGGTTTACTTCCATTAGCAAATTTATATTACAGGGTGATGTGCAATGTTGTGTTTATAATTATTAAATTAGATGACATTTTAGTACAGTGAAAATGAATACACTTGGTCAATATGTATTTAGTAAGTAACATGCCCAGAGAACTCACCGATCAAGAGGTTTTATTCTCACCTAACACAGATTCAAAAAATATAAAAATGATATACGACAACTCTTTATTCAACACCTTTCCGTTTTTTTATAATCCTATTAAAGAAATGTTTTGTAAATTTATTGCTATTTATAATATAGGTACCAGAATACATGAAGTTTGCACCGGATGCGTATGATCGAGTAAAAAAACTCCGCCAAGATACTCCAGAAATTTCACCAGCTGCGGCTAGAGCTGCAGGCCTTCCGATTGCTCCACCACTCGCAGCAGAAGTGTGCCTGAACAATGAAGAAGTCAAGGGTCGTTGCGCTCCCCCTAAGGAAGAAGATGTGTCATTCTCATGTCCTCGTAAGACAGAGGTGACTGGTAATACACATATTAATAAATAGTAAATATTAAAATTTTAATTGTTTCATTTATTATTTATAGCAGATAATACTTTGTACATGTTCTTAATAATAGAAATTTGATATTTTATTTTTTGCGTACGAGTATACGTAACCTTGTCGCCTCTCAGGTGTGCTTTTGTCACCAACGCAATCTTAAGTCACCATCACAGCTCCTACCGAAGGACTCGAGCCTAATTAAGGCGATTGTTTTAACCAGTTACTCTGGCTCAGTGCGAATTGATTGACTTGAATTGAAGTTGAGTTTGCATTCATCATCGGAGCTTCAGATAAATATACATATGAAATTAGGTACATATAGAAAAAAAAATCGAAAAACGATGGTGTATGACGGGATCGATCTAGGCTTCCCGATTAGAAAGACGATTTATTATTGTATTACTCAAGCAGAAAGTCTTCTGTCATGTATTAAAAGAAACCTGAAGAAGATTCTTAACAAACCTTAATAGAATGTCACTATAAAGATTTTCACTGCGAGGCACAGTATCATCAGATAATAAATAATAATAATATTATTTTATTTATAAACATTTGCAAACTGAAAAACTGTGTGCAATAAAAGGCGCTTTATTTAAAACAAAACTGAACTGAGAATTGACATTAGTATATAACAAAACATAAGAACTAAGAGTACCATTAATATGATCATTTTAGATATCATTTACAATATACTCGTATATTATTAACGCAATTAAAAACTGGTCGATATAAGTAAAGGAGATATGTGTATGTGAGCACATGTGTACACGCTTTTGTAGTCATGTAAGTATGTTTCGGTACATGTTCTTTTTTTGCATCTTGTGTTATTTATGTTGTGTGCTATTATATTTAAATTAAACGTTTATGATGATACCTTGCAAAAAACTTGGCGTCTTCGTAGGTTAAGGTGCGCAATCACTGTAAGATACAAGTTTTACATGCCCTTAGGTTCACAGGGTAAATTAAGTAACTTAAGACTTGATTAAGGAATTTTTATTATTAGTGCTCGGAATAGGTACTTTAATTTTATGTACTTGCAGAAAGAAGGTCAATGTAAGCGTAACATGGATAAACCTAAAATCAGCGTGATTTCCCGGACCTTAAATAATGGAACTTATGTCATTTTATATAATCGTTAAAATAACACTTATTGTTTATTTGTAGGTTTATAGGAGTGAGTAGAAGGAAAAAAATCATGTGCAGATATTACAGATATTTATTGCAAGTTTACAATATAAATCAAATTTAAAAATAAACATTTTACAATTTATATAACATACAAAACATTATTTTAAAAATAATTATATTAACATTAAAGTACATAGTGTTGTTCCGATGGTGTAATTATTCCTTTTCTAATTGAAGATCGCCAACATAATCATCATCGTCATGTTTATTATAAAATAATACTATGATTTTCTCGGCGTTACTGGGTGTCAAGGAATTTCTTTTAATATTTATAATCCATTTATAAAGCGAAAAAGATCTTTCCACGTCAACAGAAGTCAAGGGAGCATATCTATAAAAATTTTGTAAATATTTAGCATCAAAAGAATTTTCGATTTCTTTATTTAGGTCAATCATAAAATCTAATTGAGGATTTCGATCCGTAACATTTTCAAGTTTTATTTTTAATTTTGATTCATGCGAACTCTATGACAACTCGTACGTCGTCAATAAGGAGCCATCCATAAATTACGTCACACGGTTAGGGGGAGGGAGGGGGTTGACGAAGTGTGACATTGTGTGACAAGGGGGTGGGAGGGATCTTAAATTTCGTGACGTTACATTACAAAATCTATTAAATCAAATAAGCTAACTGTTAAAACACAAACTTTAAATTATTATTATTAGTATGCAATGTGGTGTAAATATTAACTTTTATTGTAAAGTCTGTATACTCTCATAAATAAATAAAGGAATAGTATCTTCTTCTATCTATTAATAGGGGTACTCCCGAAACGTACTATTTTTCTAATTGATTATAGTAGGTGATTTTGAAAAATATAATAAGAAAATCATGAAATGACCATATCCTTATTTAATATAAGTAATCGTTTTTTTACTTGATGTTAATTGACGTTAATTGACTTGATGTTAATTTTATTAAAATGAAAATAAAACTGATTTCGAAACCGTTTTTTTCATTCAATAATTTCAAAATTTGTGACGTCACACTAGGGTGGGGGGGAGTCTCACAAATGTGACTAGCTGTGACAAGGAGGGGGGGAGGGGCAAAAAATCACGAAATTCGTGTGACGTAATTTATGGATGACCCCTAATGTTGAAAGTTCAATATAATATTTTTACAATCTCTGAAAATAGTAAGTTCCCAGGCATATCCATACTATTGATGTTACAAAATCGCAAGTACATAAGATTAAACTACCTATTCCGAGCACTATTTATTATACCACAAGCCTAGAATATACCACCTTACAGAGTATCACGTCGATATCTCTTATTTGACTCATTTCCGGTTCGCAGAATATAAAGCTAAAGACACTGAGACAGTGTCTGTGATTCTTAAATGCAATGTAAGTTAATTAATTGAAGTTATTACCTAATAACCATACTAGAGAACATTAATAAACTATAATAAATAATCTAGCTATAGTTTTGCGAGCAATATTTAAGTACACCAATAATTTATCTGAGGAACCATTGTACACATTTAAACCTAATACCAACTGAATCAGCTCATGTAATCGATTATATAAAATAAAACAAAGAACTTACTTCCATATATTTTACAACCTATTTATAGAAAGAGCAATTTATAAAAAAAACAACATACCCTTGGCTAGCACATAAACGTGTTAAGGCTAATTAAAAGTCAAATTATCATATAATGTAATCGACAAAAACCAAAATTATTTTGCATTTGTTCAATTAAACCTGTCGTAAAATAACTATAGAATTTTTAGATACTTAGATGATGTGATTTTTAATACTTGCTGCTAAGTTAATAAAATTAGCATAATTGTTGAATGTGATTTAAGAAAAATTGTGAAGGCCGTAGACCACAGGAAAAATTAAATCTAAGAACTCAATCTTGTTAAATATTGTATTAAATTTATTCATAATGTCTGAAATAAGATAAATGCCAGAAACAACTCGATAATAAATCCCTAAATGTATTAGGGATTAATTATGGGGTCGTGAGAGTTAAAAGTCGTGAGTAGGTATGTATGTCACTGACGCATCTTTTCCGTGGCAGCAGGCAGAGATCACAGTTTTCCATTTGCTCATGATCCAAATATACTTCCCTACCTTTTTTATTTGTTCCGCTGAGGAAAATGCATTGAATTGCATACCCCGAGAATCGGTGGTTATGGGGGCTCTCTTCCCCAGAAGGGGAAGGCCTACTCACTAAAAACCTCAACGATCTTTCTCACTACGCCGGGCGCGAGTGCTCGATTCCGAAGGAGAGCTGCATCGCGCCCTGACGAGGCCATGGGAACCCTTGTGGACATTACCACGACCCCTTCGGCGTATGGCGACAAGCGCCTACTCCAAGCCACCACAAGAGTGGCCGTCGGATACCTCCAGCCATCCACCGACCTAAAATGGGTCCTCTAAACGACAACCACCCCCTCTTAAAGGCGGACGGGCGAAGCCCCCCGCTTCGCCAGTCCGCCACTGGCCGCTAGAAGCGGCCCGTCATTCTAATACAATTTTTTTTACCAGTCCACGTATTGGCAGAGGACACGTAGACCGCGACATGTCCTGCGACCCCCCCAATCAATTAACGCAGGACCTTCTAGACTGCAAGCGGCGGCGTCTGAGCCGTCGCCTCTTTTGTCTCCCCCTATTCGGCAGCCTTCTGCTCAGCCACGAGTAGGTTCCCAGCCAACACAGGCCGGTCCCACTTTGGAGAACCGCGCCTCTTCTAGCGCTTATGCCCTCTCCATGGGGCAGCGCTATTACCGTATCTCTCCTGAGGTGCGGCTCCCTTCAATATAAGCCAGTAGGGTCACTAGGAGCAAAGGCTTAGGCTGAGTTTAGTCGGTAGGTCTGGTGGGTCGAGCCGCCTCGATTCACCAGGAGTCCAACATAATCAACGCATCCCTGCTTGCCTGTTGCGTTGGTATCCATGATGGATTCTCAGCCGCCTCTCCTGAGAAAAAAAAATTGGTTGTCTGTAGAACTCCGTCTACTGCCGATATTTGAACGTGACAACGTCTATTACATGGTAATTTTTTCTGGGTGCAATGAAATTATTTAAAATAAAGTAATGTATAACATTTATATTTTTATTTAATAGTTTGTTTAAATTTTCTGCTTCTGAAGTTATACATAAATTAATTATTATGAGTAATGTGCGTGGCTCCGTGTGGCGTCAGATTCGGCCGTTACGAAGTTTTCGAGAATGACTCCACGCCGTACCAATTTAATAGACGTTGTCACGTCAAAAAAATCTAATAGATCGTGTGCTGATTTTCGGTTCCTTATTTAGACGTAATGAAACCGGGTTTGAAGTGGTTTATTGCCGGTGATGAAAAGTAGATGACGTACGATACAAACGTCCGAAAAAGATCGTGGTCAAAATCCGTTGTTACTAACTAAAACTAGTTGGACTAGGACGTTTGTTCAATCAACGTTCAGCCTAGTCATTCAATTAAATGTCGTCATTCAATGAACGCGCTAGTGGTACAATCAAATAGCAGATTCAACCAGATGACTGCGACATATCCATATATCCCTTATA
Source organism: Scirpophaga incertulas (assembly GCA_036419045.1). Classification (NCBI taxonomy): domain Eukaryota; kingdom Metazoa; phylum Arthropoda; class Insecta; order Lepidoptera; family Crambidae; genus Scirpophaga; species Scirpophaga incertulas. The sequence continues at coordinate 11,877,084 of CM071633.1, forward strand.
CTTTCAGAGTTTCGCCTATTTTTTCAAAGTAGAGTCAGATTTATGTCAAGAGAGGACTGCCAAAATTAGTTTTCGTAAAAAATACAAAGATATATCTTCCCAAATTTAGTATGTTAGTTAAATAACAAAATTTTTTTCTGGGCGCAATGAAATTATTTAAAATAAAGTAATGTATAACATTTATATTTTTATTACGTTGCCGTGTGGCGTCAGATCGGCCGTTACGACGTTCGTGGACTCCGTGTGGCGTCAGATTCGGCCGTTACGGTGTTTTCGGGAATGACTCTACGCCGTACCAATTTAATAGACGTTGTCACGTCAAAAAAAATACAATTTGTCTGAATAATTTGAAACTCGGGAAAGATATTTTTTCCACAAATAAAAATCAAGAACTTGTACGAAAAATTATGTAATATGGTAGTCATCATCATCATCATCTCATCCGAGAGACGCCCACTGCTAGACTAGTTTGTTAGGTCTGCCCTAAGAAACTCCCAACCGGTCGCTTATACTCCGCTAGCGTAATATATTGTATTAAAATTAATATTATTATTTTTTGTTTTAAGCCACATTAAATGTACCATCAGAGGAATCAGTTTCCCCTTAGGCCAGCTTATGGCGAGCTAGCACTAAATTGCGACAGCGAGGGTTCCTGTCACAAGTTTACCTTTTATCAGGATTTTTGTGCCTCGTACCATCAAACTGTGGAATAAGTTCTTGCCTGCGGTATTTTCGAAGCTATACAATATCCAAACCATGAAAAGGCCGGAAATACTTGTGACTTCTCTGATTTTCTCTGGTGTCAGTGCTGATGTCCATAGACGTTGATTATCGCTTATAGTCACGTGAACCGTCTGTTCGTTTGATGCAAACAAAAAATATATACATTAAGTGTAGTGTAGTAATTATGCATTTGAGTCAGAAAGTTTTGTGATAGCATTGAAGAAACAGCTACATATTCACAATGAAAATATAATAACTTCTTTACATGTAATTGATTGGATGTGTTCAAAGCAAAGGTGGCAGTATATTTTCTTAGTATAATTACATACTACTTAATAATAAGGTATCAAGTTTGAATTTGCAGTATGTAATATTGTCATCATTACTGACTGCGTAAACAAATTATTTTAACAAAGTAGCGTCATACGAGTCGACCTTGCATCTAAAAACAATAGCAGCCTTTTCCGCGAAGGAATATTTTAATTGCGTTCTCGTGGTTTCATCATGCGTGATTATTAATAGTAGTTACAAGTACCTATATATGTACAAGATGTACACATCTTATAATGAACAATAATGAAGATACTATGGCATCTTCATTATTCCTGCTTCACTATCAGAATAGTTTAAGAGGTAGAGCTAACTGTCTTTTTATTAATACCTTTGCTCGTAAAGCTGATGTAATTCCACCGGTTTTAAATATGTAAAGCGAGTCATGAAAACGCGGTGTTACCAAAACAAATAGTTAAGTTATAGTCCATACAAATTCCATAACAGTATTATTTGCCATTTCGCGCGCTGTTACTATTCAAATTTCGAACTAATCGCCGCGCGGCGCCAGTCAGTAGGCAGCTCTAGCGCGCTGTTAAAATGGCGGGAAAGCAACAGTGTGCATTCACAGATTGAGTTTATTTAAATGTTTTTTTTTTGTTTCCTCGCAAATGTGTTAAAAAACGTCATACGATATACGTGCGTATTGGTTATAACGCACTAATATGGTAATGTACTATTATCAGTACCAGTACGAATTTAAAAAGAGTGTAATTTAAAAAAAAAAACTATTTCCCAAGCTTTTATATACAAGAACGAGTATAAGAATGTTAAATGTATTCCATATAGATACCAGCAATATGAAACGTGCTTCGGACGTGAATATGACGATTGTACACAACACAATTATTTATTTTATTTTGTGTTCTGAGGACGGAGATATCAGAATCTAGTCCTCTACCTAAATCAAAAAATCATCATCAAAATATAGTTTTATTATACAATATTTAATATAAATATGAATATTTAGATTAACATAGACAAAAAAGTTCCAAATCCGTTATGTAAAGTTTATATATTACTGGCAATAAAATATACTGTATTGTACTTTTACCGGTTTTCTAAGCTTGTAACGGAGACGTCACTGTTTGTACATACAACAGACTAGAGGAATGGGGAGCAGAAAAAAATAATGCAACATGTACCTTCATGACATGTATATTGTATTACTATTTATAAACATAAACCTTTATCATATAAAATTCTTTATATAACAACCACCAACAAATATATAAATAAAATATTATTCACAAAACAGTTCACTAATGTATAATATCTCATTTTTATCGATTTGGTTATCAAATAATTATATATCGATAATACTTTAAAGGAATGATGCATATGTTATAATTATAACTTTAATATATATTTTATTACAAACGTTAAAAAAATATTGTCAACTTCAATCACATAAAATCTGGCAATGAGAGCAATTTAATAAATTTTATAATTCACAGTTTACAACAAAAAAAATATAATTTAAACAAAATATCGATAGATTCTACGTTTATGTAGAGGTCTTATAAAGAACGTTATTTATTTTGAATAATAATCCGCACTTTCAATACAAGACGAATTCTTGTTATATCGTTATCGCGCCATCGGCATGTGGACAGTAAAGATACAGCTAAATTCGGAGTGATATCGACGATATATTAATCTGTATTATCTGTGTACTAAATTAAATATTAAGATCATGGGTATAAGTTCTGATGCTTGCAATTAAAAACAACAACATCACAAATATTATTTGTTATACATATATAACAATCAGCAGGCTATTTGTACAATTATCGGAATAACAATAATATAATGTTTGTAAAATATATTAATTGTCCCCTATAAACTCAACAAAGAAATTGTAATATTACCATTCAAGTCACATGAGATACACGCAGACCAACAAAAGGCTTCCCGTTCAGGCAATTTAGAGGCTATGATGCACCTGTATTATTGAGTTAGGAAAGTAGGTCGCGTGGTGCTATAGAACTTTCCAGTCAGCTTGGTTCTCATTTTTCAATAAATATGGATATTTGCGATTTTTACCAATTGGTAGGATTGTTGTTAAATAACCAGCAAATATTTTAATTCACAATACGTTTTTCAGTATTTACAACCAATTTACGCAAAAATACAAAATCAAAAATTTTCGAGGGCTCCAAAGGATTTTCTTGAGTGGGCCCACTTGGTGCCAGACATGACTTTCTACGTGTTACCGATAAAAAATTCCAGCCAAAAAAAAAATAGACCAATTATGGCATTATGGCCCGTATCATTTTGACGTAGATAAAAAAAATAGTTTCCATATAACTCTCTAACACACAAGTTCTAGTATAGATATTTCCCAGTAATATATGAGAGGAGTAATATTCATACTATAGCGTAATGCAACTTTAATTCCAGCCAATATTGCGAACCTGGGGGCGTACTCTTGACAACGATGACAACGATGAATTGAATTAGACGAACATTCGCAAAATAAACGTCAAATTTACCATAATTACAACGACACCTCAAACCGTATCGTATTACTTTTCGCAAATTTGACGTAAATTTTGCGAATGTTCGTCTGTCAAATTCAATTCATCGTCATTTGAGGCTTTCTTGTGTCAAAATTAATATCGTTCGTTCGATCGTCCGTTGAAATGTTTTAAACGATAGTAACTAAGAGTAAGAAACGACACGACCAAGTCCACGATATATCGAATATCGTTTTTAAGAGTACGCCCACTGTACCTCGTAGGTCGGTCGGAACCTTATGAGTTGTCATGTGCAATGAAACCCTTTGCGCCATATTTTTATTATCATTACAAAAATTATGCCTTATAGCTTATATACTATTTCTTGTCAAATTCAATTTTATCAGATTAACAAACGTATGATAATAATTTATAATAATTTTGAAACGAAAACCATAAGGAAAACATATAGTATAATATATCTTACAATTTTCAAATTTCAAAAATAATAACACTAAGCATATTCGTTCCTTTCTGACAAACCTTAACAATTAAAAATTATCGAAATACATAAGCCACGAACTTAACTTAGTAGACCGTCTTAGATCACATGCAGTTCTATGTCATATTATTTTCCTTTCCCATAGTAAAATTTGTTCATCATATATATTTTTTATTATAATTAATTCGGGAATACATGAACTGAATTATAATGATTAAATACGATCTAAGTACTGTAAGATTGGTACCACTTGATGGGGATGTTTATGAACTGCTGACGTGTATATTACTTTTATATATTATACAAAGATTTTTAACAAATCTTCATAGCTGGTAAAACAAAACTTATGAATCATTAATTCATTACTTAAATCAATATGCTATACAAAATATACAATGACAAGAACTATCACAGCCAACGTTACGAACATTCCACCGAAAAGTATGTACTTGTCCTGGGACACCCTTCGCTCTATGAGTGAAATTGTAGCATTGGATAATCCTAAAGTGTTAGCCAGGTCGATGAGACGTCGATGAGCACCTTTCAATGTCTCCCGGTTGTAACGTAAGGTGTCTAATATATTCGATCCTGGAACAAAATGCATAGTTAAAATGTGCAGACTATAAAGATAGCCTTTAGGGTATGCACCCTAAATATTATCGATAACAAATATACACAGGAAATATTGCGTCATATTTAAAAATTGTTTAACTGTCAGTGAATTATTTATGTATGCTATAGGTTTCTGCATGATAAGGTTGCAATTAAAAAAATGTTAGGTCATCATAAAATCTGAATTGTACAAATTTCAGGATACCACATGCAAATAAATATCACAGAAAAAAGTATGTAGGCTCTCCTGAATAACGAAATGTAAAAAAAACCCAAGCCAATCTCATATGATTACAATGCATCCTGGTCTAACGGCGAGTTGGTCCAACTGTAATCTCTGCCTACCCCTATAGGAAAGAGGCCTGTATGAAGCAAACTAGCAGTACATTGGCCACCTGTCGATGATCAATGGCTAGCTACTACTGAACAGAATGATTTAAACCTTCGTTTTAGCTGTCGGTTTGATCATTTAATTAAGACTATGTTATATCAGTTCTCCACCTGTAATTTCGCCCGCGTTACACAGGAGTTTCCCCAAAGGAAACATATTTTATCCCTCGGTAAAAATTATCTTTATATTCTTCGCAAGGTCACCAAACATCTCCACACCTAACTACATCAAAATCCTGTCACCTTTTTGAACGCAAGATTTGATTATTCCGCAAGAGAAAAATATTTTTCCAGGGTGAGATTGTCGTGTTTGTCGTTTTGTGATCTCAAACCATTCCAACTTTCCAACTTTAATCAAAGTCGTTTCAATAGTTTCGGAGTTTATTAGGTACATTACTATATAATACAAACAAACAATTAATTCCCTTTAAAATATTAGTATAAATAAACCTAATGCCACCTGATGGGAATTGATTAGTCGCTTATATTACACGTGATACTGTGAGATTTTCCTACAAAACCACAGTAAACCTTACAAACTTATGTTACAAGTAATGCTACCGAGTAATTTCACTGCCACACGTATTAACGGTCTAATTGGCACAGCAAAGAAATGAGTAAGAGTGAGACACTCCGAAAGACAACCGTGATATAAAATCTTCCTCCGATAGACAATTCAGTAAGTGATTCCGACTCCTATTTCAAAAACTCTTATCCATTATCACCCCTTTTCCATACTCCACCACAAGTTAGATAATATTTACTACGACTATCTTAATTTCGTACATGAAGTCCGCGTAGTCTGCATTTTTGCCTAATAACTGCTTCGTATCACGGATCATATCTGCTTATAATGTTATTAGCGTAACTAACATATTTGTCTTCCGCATTCAGCAAATAAACTTTTAATTAACCAAATTTGCAACAATTATAAAATAAAAATATTTTATAAAATTATAAAAATATCAGAAGAACCGTTCATCAAAAGTGGATTTTACATTATAGTAAACCTGGTTTATAAACAAACCTGACTTAATCTAAGGTATATTTTGGTGTTAACGCATTTCTTCAGATAATCAGATCGAACGTTTCGAACATTTTTCAACATTCGTAGTCACAGTATGACTGTCATCCCGTGACATAAATCTTTTTTTTTTTTTATTTTAGTGTGTAGTTCGTTTCAATAATAAAAAAAATGAAATAAAAAAAAAATATTGAAGTAATCATAGTTTTGTTATTTTCAGTATTTAATTACGCCAAGATAATATGACGACAAAAGCTTAACATAAAAGTTATTCAAAAATTGACTCTAACATTAACGTAGAGAGCACCAAACAAACAAACTAAATATAATAAACTTAAAAATAAAATATATCAACAATAATGGCATAGATTGAAATATTCTGTAATTGTGTCTTAACTTACGTGCATAAAGTATATAATATAAATTCAAATGAGACAATCATTATAACTGGTTCCGAGGCCCGAAAAATCTCAGTTTGTACACAAAGCAAGAAGGAGCCACTGTGAGCACAAGTTCCAATTTTTATATAGCATTCTACTCTGGTTTATTCGCTGCTCGACGGCATCTATAAGAATTCTAATAGACATTTCGATCATCACGGTGGATTGTAATATAATTACCGGCGCGCAGTGTTGTTATGACCGAGCTAGTTGGTTAAGCCTTTTGCTAAGTTACCTTCGTTCTCGGCGTGCGTGCCAATCAACAAAAAATAAATAAATAACAACTTTGAAAAAAATCAATCTGTACCTGTAATATTTCGCATATGTAATTTATTCGCGAGTGTTCCCTGTTTTAGTGTTAGATTAATGTGAAACTTTATTAAAACTGTACCCGTGGTCGTGATAATACCATCAAGATGTGGTAAGTACTTACTGATTAATCAACTGATATTATAAACCAGAAAACAACAACATTGAATAACCAAAAAAACTATCATTGCACCAATACATAGCACACACGTAATTTATAACATAGGTAATAGAAAAGCGGAACCGGTCTCATAGAAAACGTAATGCGATGATTTCGAAACCCGTTTTGTTCGAAACGAAGGCCTTCGTACGGATGTTGGAATAATCACTTCATAAAGTGCACATAACTGTACCTCAATGTTTAGGTAACTACAGAATTAGAGACCGCTTGTCGTGAAATGGAATAGGGTTAGGACGATAATGTATACAAAACAAACGGCGTCAGAGAACCGGTTTCATTATTGACTTTCTCACTGGCGTTCGCCTAGACCTTCTTGCTATCCCAAGGTTGTACGAGCAGCATTAACTAACTGAGACGTAAAGAGTTCAATGTCGTGAATTGACTAAATTCAAAATAATGATAATATAAATTAAATAAACCAAACCAGAGTACTAATTATGTTTTAATATAAAGTGATACAAAGGATTTTCAGCACTTGATCGATCTTTATTTGCGCACAAATACGATAAATAAGATTATTTCATGAAATATTTGTTAAAGTATGCAAAAAACTTTAAATGATATTTATAAGTGTAGTGAAAATCTAAAAGTTGGTAGAGCGCGGTGGAATCTTAAAGACTTTTCTACTCGTGTATCCTTGTATGACTTGTATGACTACTTCATTCCTCATAACAGCACATGTATCGTAATGTTTCCATAATAATACACCTAGCTACTTCAGCTTACTAGATGTAGCACCACAGATATCGAAGATCACCACAAATTTTTACAATAAAACAGCAATATTACTGACTTTCGATGGTTAAAATGAACAGACGACTACAGAAACAAAGATGAGTAGTGATGAGCATCACAATACACTAGTAGGCTCATTTTTTGACACCAGTTACAACAGTTTACATAAAATACAATTAATAAAATATAAAGCAACTATAGCGAGTCTTAAAATTTCTTTTATATTAACAAGAAGTATCAAAACCAGTTAAAAGTACTACGATTTAATATTGTAATTTTTCCTAAGCTGAAATCAATATTTAAGATTTAAAATGAAAATCTAAGTTATGTACTAACATCACAAATACATACGATTAACAATCATAAGTGTATTGGTTTTACTTTGTTTTTTTTTGTTTCAATACGAGCATATATTTCAAAGTTAAAAAGAAGAAAGTTACATAAAACTGTAATTATTTTACCATCAGCGCAAATGTAACTGATTACATCGTAGTATTAGATAGTGAAAGTCTTCTCTAACTTTACTCTGCCCACAAATCTAATAGCTCTGCAGGCATATCATTCAAACAATTCAAATTCTATTGTATTTATTATAGATTCCTAAGCTGGGTCGTTTAATTTTGTGTGTACTATCATCATCTTTTAGCTCAATTGCATTTTTCTTGTTCAATTGACCTTACATATCGAACTGTTCGGTGATTACTATATAGGTGAAGTAAGAATACATCTCCAAATCTGTAGTCTAATCAATTCACTCAGGACCAAAGACAAAAATGTCGAAACAGATTACTAATGCTATTCAACTTATGTATGTTTTATTCCTTGTCTCGAGAGTAAATAGGCTTCAATTAAATCAACACACTTCACCTTAGTCATCATCTATGTACGTTCTCCATCAAGCTAGATGAGGTTACGCGTCTACCCAAAATATTGTAAAAAATGTGAAAAAAATAAATATGTTGTTAGCGTGATTAGGCTTTAATCAATTACACTGAAAGATGGATGCTTTTGTCGATTGATATACATATGTCGAGTACAAATCTATGCTCGCACACCCGTACGGAGACCTCAGCGCCACTTACACTCGTTTGATAAATGCATTAGTGAGGAGAACGAAAAGAAAAAATATTTTGCACAAATTGTTTAATTCAATGGAAATAATAAATATTATTAACTTTTTCACACTGTCCAATAGACAAGTTATAGTATCTAGTTAGTCCACCAAAAATAGTTAACTATGAATAGTTTACGATAGCTAAGATAGATGATAGTTTATGAGCCCTATCAAACATTTTCTTTGAACATTAACAAGATGTTACTTAAGTTATGTTTGGACTGCCACGCACGCCACTCATACTTTGAATATTTATAACAAGACCTCTTCCGCGTAATATGTTTAAATTAAATTGTAACTTAAGGTCCTCTCTTGAATGGTTCCAGTGAATATATTTACATTAGTATGTCAAAATATTAAAGTAGTTTTAAACTGCCAGTTTAACATTCTCCAAATCGACTATCGATTGTTGTTATACATCATTTAAGAGCAAAAAAGATAGTTATACTTATACAGCACAATATTTTTTTCAGATAGTTATTTTCTTAGCAAACAAAGATTAAAGTTATTATTTGGAACTGCGCTCTACCAATCGAATTTTCATATTTATGCATGACGGATTAAACATCGTCTGTCCCCGGTCTGATAATTTCAATAAAATAAAGAATAAAAAAAAGATTGATAATACGGTGACGACCTTCGAGCCCTAGAGGCCCAATAGGGCCGAAAAAAAATATTGCAAGTTAATATACGTTACGAATGTTATTGTAGTAATAAGATATAGTAAAAGAAAAAATTGGGGAATGTTAAATTAATTTTAAATAATACATATATGGGCTATATCATTGTCTTTATAGCCCGATTTTGAATTCTCAATCTCTTCAAAAAGGTTCGGTTATATACGTCCTACAAGAACAGAACATTTTCTTTGCATTTTTTAAATTTACAATTTATTTAGAATAAAAAATTAAATACAAATTCACCACCACATACTATGAAGTGTTGCTATGTGAATCAACAGCTAATATTGAGTATGTTTTCCTCATACAGAAAAAAGCGATTCGTGCCATCTACAGTTTCCTGGCTAGAAACTCGCCTAGAGAATTGTTAAAAGAATTGAATATTTAAATTTACATGGCCAATATAATTATGTCATTTTTGTATGTTAAAACTGTCACATAAGCAATAAAACAGTGATTTACATAATGTTATTATAATAATTAAAAATAGACCTTGCCTTTCAAATATACAGACAAACAAGTAGCTCGTTCTTGAGGAAATGTTATCTGTTTTAATAAGCTTCCAGTATCATTGAGTTGTCTTTGTATAAATTTAAAGATCATATCACAATGACACTCATAAGTCAAGTGAAGTAAGCAATTATCTCAACAGTCACACCACATACTACCAGACAAAGTATTTAATTGAGGCATGTCTGGTAATAACATAATTCAGCCATAATACTATCATTAATTCGTTTATTCACAAAATTATATTTCTTTATGACATTGAAAGTGTATGTACAAACGAATGTATTATATTATGTATGTTTAATTTTAAATTACATATTACAATATTTCTGAAAAGACGACAAAAATAGGCCTACAAAGTTTCTCGCCTATTCTCTTAAGAAGCCTTCTCCCAATTTCCAGATTTAGTTTCTTATTCCTGTTTGTAACCAAATACAAGGTTTGCAATAGCTTCCTAAACTTAAATTTGTTTACACGGCAATTAGTGCCTGTTGGGGCTTATGTTGAATAAAATTTGATATTGACTGACCGTTTAGCAAAGAATATTCACTGGATATTTGAACATGTAATATAAATAAATTTAACCAATAAAACTTTTTTATAAAAATGTATCCTTTTTATTTAAGCTTTTTATTTAGTATAATTTGATAATAATTTATTTAGAATACACGCATAGTTTAAGGAATGTTAAGAAATGTGTTCAATCAATTTGTAGACTCAATCATGCATGTTAAATATTATTTATTTCAAATAAAAACTTATATAAAATTATTGTCTCGCCAACAAACTTGCTTTGTGTAACCAGAATAACAGGTATCTCCGAACGATATCAAATTAAACCAGCGCAATTTGAAGAGAATGGACGTATGTACATGGTCAGAAAAATTACATGGTCACCGTTCACGGCGCACACGCATTATTTGGAAATTACGAAATATTTCGTAATTTCGTGATGGTGATGTTATCTTAATTGTCTGAATATGTTTAAACATACCAAATTTAATAACAGGTGAATTTGACCTTCTAATGTACGAGTTTCAATCCTGCCATGTACTAAAGATTTTTTCTTTAGTAGAATGCCACAGGTACTTTTAATCCTCCTATGGTAAAATAAAACAACCTGAAGCAACCTGCGTTGAAAACTGCGAAAAGAAACGGTATATAATGTAATCGACCAATCCGCACTGGGCTTGTTGACTAAGTCCTCTTTTTTTTTTTTTGAGGGTGGGAAATGCGACCTTGTGCACCATGACACCGCGCTGGCAAGACGCGGCCGTGTATGGGGCTCTCCGGTCAAGAGGACCGGCCTACCCACTAAAACCCCCCCGAGTTCTCTAGGCCCACACGGGGCACATGGCGGGGTGCGCTCTCGCGATTCGATGCGTCCCCATGTGTCCCGGGGCCGGCTCGACCAAGAGTTGGTCAAGTCACCGCCAAAGGAGGGACTGTCTGAGAACCCATGGACAGTCCCCCAGACAGAGAGACTTCACCACGGCGTGCGCGCTTAGCCGGACGCGCAAGCCTCACGGTAGGGTCACTAGACAGGCAACACTGTTGACTGAGTCCTAATGACCACAAACATAATCCTATGTGTATACGTATACGTGTATCAGCTATGATAATAGGTAGAAATTGGACGACTGGTTAGTTTACAAGTTAAACCGTCGTTTGTTAAATTAGATCCATTGTTATATATTTTACACGGACGCCGTTGGTTTGGATTACCCGAGAAAAATAGTGTTTGATCAAGCCACCAAATTGATAAGCATTTGAGTGTATCATACAAAATTTAACATATACTCAACCAAATTGGCGACACTTAAGAGTTTGACCCTCCTCTTACCTGATAACAGTCAATGACAAGACCGACAATGTTATCAAACTTTACGCACTTCTCAAAAGCTGGCATATTAAGAGATATATCAAAGACGGCGCTAATGTTCTGAATTATGTCAATAAGATGTTATGTTCCAGACTATAAACATACATTATATATGTTAGTTCATAAATTATACTTATTACAGACAGCATAAATATTGCTTAGTCTAATTGGTCTAAATGTTAAATGATATTCACATAATTTAGAACGTAAGTTCCATCTACACAGCACACGTTTGTCATTCAAAAAATCTGTGTGGAAATTCAAGAATATTAAATAAAATTGTTATTATAGAGGCCAAAAAAACTACCGGTGGTTAATAAAAATGGTTAAAATTCTTATACCAACTGATGTAATATATGGTTTTGTTAATAGTACAAATACTATGTTTTGTATGGAAGAAACAGAAGCTGGAGACGCGGCCCTACATATGAGATATTTTATATAAAAATCTCTTCCTTATTCCTTTTATAACTGTTTGCTGGCTTGTGAAATTAAAACGATGCGTCTATAACAGTCGTTGATATGATAAAAAAAATACAAATTGTAACGTGAAGTTTTGTCATATCTTTTCAAGGAATCTTGCAGTCAAAGTTTGTTAGAGAATAAAAGAAAAAGTAGAAACCTTGGTTCAGTAAAATACAGTTTCCTTGTTTTAAAATATGAAGACATTTGAGGCTTTTCGACAAAAATATTTGCATCTTTTTGTTTTTTGCATATGCTTTGATCACAAATAAAACATTTTTTATGAAATATAGTTGACTATTTATACATGACAAAAATTATATTATAAGCTCATATCAGTAAGTTCACTAATTTTTCTGTAGTAGTTTATAAACGACATAACTTCTTCTTATTTGTATGACGATGAGCTAAAAACGTTCCATTCTTCTTGTAACGTTGCAATAAATACAGCTTGCATTATTTTTTAAACGAAACGAACGCAAGTCATATTTTGGCTGTAGGCTCTATGCGCTCGACCATCAATCAGCGAGTGCCCAGCATACTTTTTGCTATGTATGATCATCAATGTAACCAATGGTCTCATGGCAAGATTGTATTATGATAGCTGAATGTGCGAGCACGTGGATTCTTAGATTAAATATAATAATTATTGCTAAAATGTGCAGTAAAAGTAGTATTAAGACAAATAATGTATATATTTTTTTAAATTTACATGGACGACATTTGAAAACGACACTGTCTTCGCGTGCTGTTAGGATGTATGAATCCACCCGTGCTTCCGTCAGATTAACGTAGCCACGACGGGGTCAGGCATCGCAATATTACAATTAATCAGTCATGCCATTACTAATAAAAACCTCAAGAAATATAAGAATTGAAAAAATACTTTTTGCTAACAACCAAGTAGTTGCTGTACATATATAAATAACACCTCACATGGGATCCCTATTATCCATACAAGTCATAGATAGAAAGAGTACATAATCCTTTTTTGAATAAATTTAAATAATAATGTGATCGAACTTCACTTGCGAAAACTAGATAATATATTTATTAGCAGGGACGGAGCAACATTAATTGATAGATGTTTATGGGCGAAAATTACTTCAAAATAAACAAGTCTATTTAAACCAAGCAAGCAAGTAAATTCAACTGTATTCTACACTTACCACTACTTACTTACTACTTTGTTAAACCAAAGTAGACGTTAGTCACTGTTGATAACTACGAATCAATTTCCAAACATAAAAATCTATACATAACATTTGTATAAATTAAAAAATTTAATAGTGTTTTATCTGAATACTGCAAATAAAAGAATGCAATAATAAACTCTAGTGTTAATACAGTTTTAAAACTTTTTGGTGGCATTCCAATTTCATTTCAATTTCTACGCGCGAGTGACACCCCTGGTGTTGCAAGTGTCCATAGGCTACGGTAACCGCTTACCATCAGGCGGGCCGTAGGCCTGTTTGCCACCATCGTGGTATAAAATTACAATGTCGTTGGATTACTCGCAGGCTATTGCTGAATTTACTTTCATGAAAAAGCTAGTAATGATAAAATGAATTTTAACAAATAAATGTAATTGGTATCATTTAAAAGTGATAATAAAACAGTTTGAAAGCTCCTAGTAAATTTAATAATGTTTAATATATTTTTGCATAATAGTGTCAGTTACTAAGAAGATTATGGCCATGAAAGTAGATGGACGTGTAGGGAAGGGAAGACCGAAGAAAAGATAGATGGACTGTGTGAAGGATGATACGTTGAAAAAGGAGTATGTGTCGAAATAGCGAGTGATAGTGGAAGAAAAAGACTTGGTGCGCCGACCCCAAATAAATTTGTGAATAGGACAAGAAACCAGGGCACTCTTCTTGAGTGTCCATCTATGTCAATACAACGCTGCGTCTTAAAGAACCAGTAAAAAAAACAATTTGCCCACTAGTCCTTAGAAATCACTTCAACTACCTTTTCGCAGCCACTACTTGCATGTGGTCCTTAAAACGTTTTATTATGCTCGTGGTCTTTAAAACGTTTTACTATGCTCGTGGACCTTGAAACGTTTTACTTTTATTTTCAAGAATAAATAAGAAATGCAAGGTGCGATTGGGGCTATACGGAAGGTGATCCAGTAATTCTCCGTCTGATGTGACAGCCAACAATTGTTATACTGCAGTAATTGTATTTCAATTCTCTAAAACAATTGTAATAAAAGTGCACTTACTATAGGCGACTATAGTCACTTAGCATTAAGTAGGCAATCAGCCTGTTTGTCAATATAGTGCCACGAAAATGTCACGAAATGACCCATCCTTAAGAAGAACCAGGCCACAATCTTATTTCCTACCCCCTCCTACCCTCTGCCCCTCTCCTGTTTGATTGGTATCTGCTTAGAAGAAAACACCTACTGAGCACATGCCTAAATCTTCTTTAAATCTGCTGATAGGTCACACGGGGATAGGTTTTCCTTCTGGAAGCCGTACATTGTAGTCGCTCCTTAAGGCTGCAGAGAATGACTTATGCCAGTCCAATTTTTCACCATTGCATAAGCTTGAAATTTATTTCGTCTGTCAGAGCAATAAAATAGCAGTGCCATAGGTACACAGGACTATGGAGATATTTTCTGATGGATCACAAATCGGTTTTGGTAATCCTCAGAAGGCCCAAAGATATATCAATGATTCTGCATACTACTAGCAATTAAAACCATTATAGAAAGGACGATAACCGACTGAAAACTTAAAATTTAGATTTTTTAATTTTAAATTTAGACAGTAAAGCAGTGCTCTGCACGCGCAATGGTAACACTACTTCGTGACTGTACATAAACACCACACAGCTTTTATTATAGTAGGTATGCACAAGAACATTATCTTTCATTTGATACAAGGAAACAGTAGTGCAAGGGGCAATAATGTTGCAGACGAATTTGCCCATTAAGAAATCGAGCATAAGTACCCCAAAATGTTTAAGGATGTAAGTATTAGTATGTAGTTGGCAAGGCATTGAAGTAGGTACATGAACAATATTGGAATGTCATCCTAAAAGAATGTCTAAATGCAAGTCCTCCAGTGGCCTCACTAACTGAGCCCACCTAGTCTATGCCTTATCATTCGTGTTATTGCAGGGTATTTATCTTTTTAATGTAGGTATCACAGTCAAGCCCCTGAAGATGCAATTACTATCCACCCACGTTCTACATTTTTGTAGAGTGCAATGTACCGGGCGAGTGCGATCTTCGGGCGGTAAATTGGACCAACCATGCTAATTCCTTGAGGAAAATCCCCAGCCTGAAGCTTCAAAGCTTCAAAGGCTATCAAAGGCTTTGATGCAAAGGTAGAAATGTGAAAACAAGTCCCATACAACTAAAAAAATCTTTCTTTTATCTGAAAGTAATTTCTTTATATTTTACTTTCAGCACCATATAACCGATCTGCTTGTAGTGGCTTATTCTCGCCATTGAATGGCGGAGTAACTACTCCATCAACACTGAGATGGTTAGATTTATGCCTGAAATCTACTTTACTCAGTCAAACGGCTTCTTTACAATAGATCAAAAGGTTGAGGTGATATCCCTGCCGCAATGTTGAAGACAAGTGCTAATAGAATTGGCTTGTTCTTCCAGAAAGGAAGCCTTTGTGCAACTGATCCCAAAATAATTAGGCTGGTTACAACCAACAAATAGTACTGCAGTGGTGCAGCATCACACTTACTTTGCAAGCTATTAGAGCCTTGATATACACAAATTACTTAGACAGGTAAACAAAATATTTTAGTACACTGCAATAATACTTGTGGTTTTAGTTGTAACTTATACTATAAATTGCATAACAAAACACAAGACACAACCGTGCAAGTGATTAAGTACAAACTAATAATATTAGGGAATTTATAGCTATATCTTCTGTAGCTCTAATAAACTACAATTTGCAAAATATTGTACCAACAGTTAATATAACTAGCGAATTTTATTAATTTGAAACTGTTGCACTATGAAACTTAAATTTTAAATTATTTAAAAATTAAGAAAAATTATAATAAATAAAAATAAAATAATAACTAATATAATTTAATTATTTCTATATAATTATCAGATGTATAAGTATATTATATAAGTAATTAATTCTGATAATGAAAATAAGTATAACTGCAGGCTAAAGAAAGCAAACTACAGTCGGGCCGCTCTAAGATTACCGATATGACACTTTACTTTTTTTGGTTGTACATATTTAACTAAGTAACTTTGTTATGAGGAACACATTTGGAAAATCGTTTAGAACAACTTTTATCAATACAATTTTCTGTCAAAATATCAAAGTTACGTAATTGTATTATTATTTGTCTTTTAGTACATTAAATAATTTAAGAATAAAAAAAAACTTATAATTTCCCCTTTGTATAGCGCTTTTACAAAGTTACTTCGTTGGTCACGCTTTCATAGTGATGTGCTCGGTAATACTCACTGCGTACTTTTGTGTTCCGGAATGTATTAGAATGAGGAGGTTTTGGCGCGATTTAATAACGGCGGTTTGCATTATTTTTATCAATAGTTAAATATTGTTTTTTTGTGATATTTTTACGGTAAATGTGGTATTCACGGAATAAAAAATCTGATTATAGTTAGACTGAAAAAAATTAATTAGAATGATAGAAATATTACTTATAGCACTTGGAGGTTTCTTTTATACTACATTGCCTTGCGAGCATGAAACTCGATAAGCTTCGATAAACTTGATATTGACATTAAATATCGATGAAATAAATTATTGCCATACAGAAAAAAATATACATTTAGAAATTTATTTGTTGCAAATATTTTATTTAGGGAATTGGATTAATTTTGACATTGGCAACCCAGCTGCTGTAAACGACTGACAATGTCAATCGTCCAACTCAGTCGTCTTTCGTACTCGTGCGCATAGACTACGTCCCTCAGTGTATTTGTTATTATTGTGACCCGGCTTTCTCCAGTTTATTGATTATCCTGCTTTTACGTTGACTTTGGCACGTTATTGGACTCTGATTTTGCTTTGTGTTTGGACTTTGTGTTTGGTTTAAAATGCCGAAACGAGGAAAAACATTGAATAGTCAATGTCGGGAGCTTGTCATAAAGCTACAGGACTATTTCGAGCGTGAGTCACAAAATGGCGGACCCTTATTGCCCGTAACTCAAATACAAGAGCGGCTATCAGAAGCTCTTGGAATCAGTGCCAAAACAATATATAATATCAACAAAGAAAAGTTTGGTGCTTCAGGCAGTGAAGAAAACATTCTAAGGACGCCTAAGAAAAGACGCAGACAAAAGCCAGTAACCGGTGTTGATTCTTTCGATGCTGATGCAATAAGGAATCACGTTTATAATTATTATACTCGCAATGAATATCCAACCAGAAGTCTGCTTATGATTTCATTAAAAGAGGCTGGCTTGTTTAGTGGAGCGAAAACCGCTTTATCTAAATTGCTACATGGAATTGGTTTTGAATTCGCCAAAACCAATAAAAGGAAAATGTTAATGGAAAGGTATGACAATTTTAAAAAGATGTGAATTTTTAAGAGAGGCTCTAAAAATAACTGATTGGGAGAACGTTGTTTTTATTGACGAGACATGGTTAAACGCTAACCACTCTGTGTCACGTACTTGGACTGATGGAACACATGCATCTACATCAAAAGTACCTATTGGCAAGGGATCAAGGCTCATTATTTGCCATGCCGGTTCTGCTGGAGTTGGCTTTATTGAAAATGGATTGCTAGCGTTTGCATCCAAAAACACGTCGGATTACCACGAGGAAAAGGACGCGGAAACTTTTAAATCTTGGTTTCAAAACCAATTACTCCCCAGTTTACCAGAGCCATCCATTATAATTATTGATAATGCGTCATATCACTCGGCGCAAATAAACAAAGCACCCACTCAAGCTAATAAGAAAGCAGATCTGGCAGGTTGGCTTGAAAAAAATGGTATAGAAACCAATCCCGAAATGTTAAAATCGGATTTCCTCAAATTGGTGTTCGAAAATAAAGAAGCAAAAATCTATATGAAATCGATGAACTAGCTCTGGCACACGGACATCGTGTCCTGAGAATTCCGCCTTACCATTGCCAATACAACGCTATAGAGTTAATATGGGCGCAAGTCAAAGGTAATTTGTTTCTTCTTTATATAAACATTATATTAATACTCGTATTTAAACTCTGCATGACTGACTTGGTAGACTAAAAAAAATAAACAGCAGGACATACACAGTTCATACATACATATTAAAAACTAAATGATGAAAAAGTTATAAAGAAACAAATATCCAGACTTTTAAATTAAATTTTAGTGCTTCTAATACTAATAATTATGTTACAGGTTACGCAGCTCGTCATAATACGACACCCCCGTTCAGCACGAAGAAAATGTTGAACCTACTTAAAGAGGCATGCTCCAAAGTGACCAAAGAGGATTGGGTCAAAGTGGTCGAAAAGACCCGAAAACTAATATTAGAAGATTACCAACGAGACATAAGAGTTGATTCTATTATAGACAATGAAATTGTGAATCGAGTAGCAGATAGCGATAGCGACTCTATAAGTGAATCTGAAAGTGAATAAATCTTTTCAATCTTATTTTTGTTTTAATTAATCCTTACTTAGTTATTAAGTAGAAATAACAGTTACTTAAATGACTCGGTAATTTTGCCGTAGTCCCTCACTAGTGCTGTCAATCTGACATATGTCAAATTGGTAATCTTAGAGCGGCCTGACTATAGGTATAGTATGGTTGCTTCAGTACATTGATGAGCAATTTTAGAGTAAATTCACGCATTTTGCAGCAGATATTGTTATGTTATTAAATTGAAATAGATTAACTGCATATAAAGCTTTTAAGTTCGTGTAAAACTCATTATTGTCACTAATAAACTTTGATTTGACTTTTTATATCTAGATGGTGTTAGTTAGTAAGGTAGTGTTATCTGTCATGTGTATCTGTCATCTGGCATCATGTATATAAAATAATATCAGCAAGAACAAAACGTATCTCCTATACTCAAAATGACTGCAAGCTATAATCTTTTAATTTAATTAATTTCAATGTGTTCTTTGTGAGTTAGTTTAGGCTTTTGTCTGCACTTAGCCTCACAAATTGGGCCATTGTGTGTTGTGTGCTTGTTGACATCTCTCTTATTCCAACCAACCCAAATCTTCCTAGAATGCTAGAAGCCTATATTAGGAAGTGGAGAAATTTTGCCACACACATTTGACCACACTTCTGCACTCCATGAGAACATATTGTGGTGTTTCCCCTGTCTCCATGCATCCTCTGCATAGAGGGCTGTCCATCACACTTATTGTGAATAGTTGCTTGTTCAGGGGACAACGTCCGGTTAAAACACCTATGACTTTCCAGATATTGAACCTGTTTAATTTTATGAGAGAACTGGCAAATTTTTTGGACACTACCAGGACTGCATGCATCTTTCGTTTGTTTGCATCCCTCATTGGTATTCGATTCTTTTAGATATTGTTTTTAGTTGTTGTTTGTAGCCAACTCTTGATCTGAGCCTGTGGTATGGGCAGCAAAGGCCCCGGTCCACACACACTCATGCTTGAACCTTTCCTGGCCAGTTCGACCACTGCATTGTTGCCTAGTGAATTGCTGTGTCTTTTTATCCATTGCAAAGTTACCTGGTTTGTGCTTGATATGGTTTTAAAGTGATATCATGACACTCCAAATAAGGACAGAGTTAATAGTATTGCTTTGTTAGAGCTTTTAGGACAGATGCACTGTCAGAGATAATCCTTATATTAAGATTACTTACACCTCTTGCAGCAATCACCTGTGCTGCTATAATGATGCTTATACATTCCACTTGGAAGATAGTATTAAACTTATCCAAGGTTGTCAATATTTTGATATGCAATCTATTATTTATTATTCATCTGTTGCAATATTTTATGATATAGTCCAAGCTGGTGAAGTTACAGACGCAGCTACTAAACTATAATAAACTTATTAAAGTATTGAAAACAATGATGCACTAATTCATAGCAAATGTTAAATAAATGTATAATTATTTTTATTCATAAATATTTAGATGATTAAGCACAGCCAGTAGTCTATTGCAAACCTTTAGAAATATTAAGTACCTACCTATTATATAAATAATTTATATTTAAGTTTCAGTTTGTACAGTAATTACAAGAATGTCATCAATATTGAAGCTCCAAATCATCACCGGAAAAAAATAATCGTTAATCTATACTAATATTATAAAGGTGAAGAGTTTGTTTGAACGTGCTAATCTCAGGAACTCCGAGTTTGAATTGAAAAAAAGGAAGGCTTTAGGCTACATAATATCACGCTGCGACTAATAGGACCGAAGAAATAATGGAAAATGTGGAATAAAACGGGGAAGATTATTCATCTTTGAGGGCTTCCATTGCGTGAGCAGCGAAAACGGTTCAAGATACCAAAAAAATATGTATGAAAGAATTATTCTTCTTGAAATGATCTAAAAAAATGTCCGCGACAGATATGTCTATGATTTAAGATTAAATCGTTTTTATGGTAATCAAATTTGGATATGACACGTTGTCAAGATCGGGTTGTGGAGAAAACCAATCTTCTTGTGCCACAAGAAAATAAAACTAAAAATATAATTTACGCAGAAGTACTTTAAAATAAATATGTTCTTTTAAAAACTTAAAACTAAATTGTCTAAGATAATAACAGAAATTGCCGGGGACAAAGTGAGCAGACAAAAATAAATATGATGCTCAAAATAATTATTCCACGCGCACGAAGTCGTGGGCACAGCTAGTATAAGATACAATATTATTTGTATGTTTGCATCTTATAGTTTGTTATACAACTTAAAAGGAATTAGAATCAAAATAATTAATAACATTGACTTGTCCTCTGTTATGCAATAGGCCACTAGTCACTTAGCTGATGATTCCTTGATGGTGTGTGTATTTGACACACTTTTGGTTGAGGTCAGAGGCTATGTAGAGTTATGGCGAAGTTGCTTGCTATTATTTTTGATTTGACACTATCAAGACATTTGGTAATTTTACATACATTCGACATATGAAATTTGCAGAAGACATTCAAATGAATTTTACATCTGAATTTGTGCACCACACCTGCACCAGTATAACTAATATTGGAAAACCTGTACCTTTCTAAAAAAACTACAAGTTTTCTATCTACTAACAGGATACTTAGATATTACAAAATATGTACAATTCTAACATGTAAGATAGACTGTCTTACATGTTCCTTACAGCCTATTCATAAAAATATGGTTTTTTTTTTACATACATGTATGTAAAAAATTATGTGTTTTGTTGTGTTAAGTTAAATGTTGACATTAACTTCAGTCGAAACTAAATATTACATGTCATATTTTAACAAATGTTATTTTTAAAACAAACCTGTATGAAGCATATCATCAACATTTCTGTGTGAATTGACTAATGAAGTCTGTTCTTGTGCCAGATAGTCTACATTAATTTCAGTGTGGTCATGTCCAAACCTGCGATTAAGCAGTTGTTCCCTGTTATTTCTCTCTTGTTCTCTTCTTCGTCTTTTGTTTTGTGCATTTACTAGAGATGCCTGTAATTAAATTTACATCAAAATTAATATTTTTCTATGTCTGTACATCGGGATCTATCTATGTATGTCGGAACATAATACAGTGCAATACATCAAACCTATACAGCAATATGACTATGGGTAGTGCTATGCAAACTATTAGACAAAAACTAACACTATACTAGGAAACAGTTTTAACAATTCAGTTTTTGATTAAGATTAGTTTTTTAATTTAGTGAAAACAACATTAAAAACAAGTATATATTTAAACACTTTCAATATAATGAAATATATATGGGTAAAGAAAGTTCATGCATATATAAAAGTCAATTATCAGGTTTACATTTAGTATGGTTAATATTTAATTTAATTGAAACAAGAAAAGTTACTAATAAATCTCTTAAGAAAGAATATTAATTGATCAGTTATTTCAAATTTTTCTAATAGTGTCATTTGTGACTACATATAATGCATCCATAAAATACAGCTAGATTCAAAAAACATTACTTGTATTTTCATACAAATATGACCATTTTTCAAACACATAATTGTTTAAATCAGGAGTTCCCAACCAGGGGGGCATGCCCCCCTTGGGGGGCGTAGTGGAATACCAGGGGGGGCGTAATCGAGTACTTAAGCGCAATACACACTAACCCAGAATCGACATACTGGTACAGAAGATGCAAGCTCAAGTATCTCATTAGTATTTAATAATTAAAATAAAACTAGAATATTTACCTAAAGTGAAAGTAATTAATGGTTTTCAAGTGTAGATATATGTATCTTCTCTTATTCATAAAACATAAATATCTACAAATATCTGTATTTTAATTTTAATTCAAAGAAATAATTTAGTTGTAAAAAAAAAATGTGTTTTTAATGTTTTTAAACTTAAGGGGGCATGAGAATATTATTTTTGAATTGGGGAGGCTCAGTGAAATAAAGGTTGGGAAACCCTGGTTTAAATGATCAAGGATGTGAAATAACTGTGTATAGGACATATACCCGTTTCTGTCTCAACTAATAAAGCATTTAGCTTGTTGTGAAACAATGTTGTATGAAACTAAACAAATTAGTTGATTTATATTGCATGATCATGATCAAGTTGTTTGATTTCAATATTAGTTTTAATAGGAATGAATATTTGTATTTATGAAACTTTACCTAAGTTTAATAAACACAAATCTTCATTTCTATTATTCAATACAATGCAATATAAAATCATTAAAAATGGACATCAGCATGGTTTAAAGATATCAAATATTTAAGACCATTATTATTATTAAGTTGTAGGAATTTAGATGAAGGTTGATACTTTATAGGCATAAACTGTACCTGGATATGTTTATTGTCATACTTCAATTGATCTACTCTCATTTTAGCCATTGGACGTTGATTAATAGGAGTCTTGTAAACATAAATATCAAGTTTCTCGCAGTTCCTGTAATATTAAATATTTATGAGAAAAACCATTTGTTAATTTGTACACAGTACATCTATGAAAGAGAAATATTACACTACCAATCATTGTCGTCTCATAGTGATTATGAGACGTTTATTATACTCTTAGTGACTATTATAAATCACAAATGAAATTGTCGAAAATCCTACTACTATTATATCCTACTACTATTATAAAGGCGAAAGTTTGTAAGTATGGATGATTGTTACTCTTTCACGTAAAAACTACTGAATGGATTTGAATGAAACTTTACCACAATAATATAGCTTATACATCAGAATAACACATAGGCTACAATTTTTGAGGTTTCTAATGTGAGGTCGTAAAAAAAACACATTTTTTGCGCTTACATTGCAAACGCTGACTGAATCCTACAAGATAGATCAAAACAATTTACTACAGTATTGTACAACTTAAAAAGGTCTACAAAAAAGTCTGTGATGGTATATGTTTATCTCTTAGGAATAACCCACAATAACCATTTTTTATCCTTTACTTTGTACGAGAAATAATGGCTTATTTACGAAGCGATTTTAAGCAATACAGTATTAAGACGGGACGAACCTGAAGTCCACGCGAAGGAAGTCACGGGCAAAAGCTAGTACTCTATATTAATGCAATAAACAACTTAAGAATGAAACTGTCATTTCACAGCCAATATATTACAGCTTATGTTAATACTCTTACCCACTAACAGCATTAATTTTTGATTGAATTGCATTCTCAACGTCTTCGCAATTATCAGGATCTTTTTCTAATTTAGTAAATAAGTCTGTTACTTCTTGAAGTAACTGGTTAGTTTGATGATATAGGACTTCCATTACAAGGATCAAGGATTCCACTATATAATAGTTGTAATTTTTATACTTTTAAAATCAATCAAAGATTTTAAATTAAAACTAAGCAGCCCATATGTAAGCTATAATATAAGCATCTACGTATGTTCTGTTCACTCAATGTCTTGTCTGACACTTGCTGTCACAATAATGCACAGATAAATTAGGTTGTTGTAAATTTTCGTCCATAGGGTACTAAGATACTAAGCCATACTGCCAAATCTTATATCTATCAGATTAATTAGGTCCAGTCGACGAAATTGAACAAACACGACTTACATTACCATTAGCTCAAACGCGGCCGACTAGATATACATATGTAAAAGTGTTTAAAAACATATAAAAAACGTTTTGGAAATAAGACATTAGGACGAAAAGTGTGTTCTTATATGTCAAAAGGTTTATAATCCAAGTCTATACGTTTAACTAATCATCGATAGATTTTAAATAAATACATACATTTTATCAAAATTAATAATAGGTATATAAAACAAGATTATCAATAATCTATTTAGTGACCAAACAAGTACTTATAGTAAATAAATGATGCCAAGTATTTTTATCTATCAATATTAAATATATTTACACACATGCTGCACTACCACTTTTTAAGGTAAGTAACAATGTAACACCATCTGTAAGTTTCACTTATATTTTGGCTGCAACAGTGTTAAAATATTCAGTGTGGTAGCTAAAATAGCACCACGCATGAGACAATAAAAAGTGCGGTCTATAAACAGCTAACAACGTAAAAGTATACATACAAACTACTTGTTTAAATTGTTTGCACTGCTTACAAATATGAGAATTTATAACAATTTAATATTTACTTTTCATTTCTCTCTTATTCGACAGTCACTGTCATTTTAATAGAAATATTTTTGTGAGTTGTTTATCACTGTGTAACGAAAGACATTATTAATATTAATCCTTTTTTATTTAACAGTTTGATAAATCGATTCAAAAGAAATCTCACCACGAAATTTACGATACAATGAACTCTTATTACAAATCTCATAATAGCTGGTCATATTATTCTTACATTAAGTTAACATGTATTGTTTCCCAGTATTTTTTAAAGTTACGCAATAAATTTAAAATAAATAAATAGACATTTTAATGACAATAAAAAAATCGCACAAAATATAAACTAATTTTAATGAAATCTAGTTATATATTGCTATATAAAATTTTTTGAAGCAGTTTTAAGGACAGAGCAGAAACTATTATCGGTGTACAAAGTTAACACAAATCAGTATAAATATTGTTATAAATATTAGACCACGGAGGAGAAAAACGTAGTACAACAGCAACAAGAGTGCTATATGTATTCTATTATGCTAATAATGTTTTAATGACTGTTTGAAATTCCCTCAATACAGAGAACCCCTTTGTATACAAATAGCGCACACCATATTTTTATATTTTTCTTAACATAACAATGTTACAATATAATAATTTTTATTAAACTAAGTCTGTTCATATGTCATTGCAATATTTTCACCTCTGTCAAATGTGTTTATTTCTATTTGTCACACTTTCTATTTATTGTGTCTAATTATCCATCTTACAGATAAGGCAAATTATTTATGCCCTTCAAGAAATTTTATAGCCTAATAACATAATTTCATTTATTAATGGCTTGGGATAGCCTCTGGGAAAAAAAGTCTTCGCAATTGGACCAATTTGGGTCTTCTTGGTTTTTTTTTATTCCAAATATTTTTTAACTTTGCCGTCTTTATTACATTCCGAGTATGAGAGTGATACGCAATCCAAAGTGGTTTTCAGACTTCATTCATTAAGTGACATCTCTTTTATTGTATCGTATTTGTATTCGTATATATCAACAAATATACGAATATATTAACTCAATTAATAAGTTAATTTTGACATTTCACGGTTATTAATTATTATGGCCTGTAACTTTGTTCTTGCGTAAAACATCGATTTCGAAAAATCATTAATGAAATAATTAACAATTATGGAGTTATTTGGTTGTAATTACAATGATTATCACAATCAAAAAAATTCGTTCAAATTACAATTATTTATTAGCCAAAAAATAAAAAAATAGGGTGCATGCTATCAGCGTCTATTGGCTCAATTCGGACCGTATACCTAGTCCAAGTCATTTATCATTACAGCTGCGTTCTGTTTTGAATCAACACTATAGTCCATTTCAACTAGGATGACCTCTGTGACAGTTCATCGTATTCCGAATTACGCATTTTTCGTTTGACAAACAAAAATAATTTTATTCTTTAATATTTTTTATTCATAGTAGCTTCATTGCAAAAAATAATAAAATAAAATATATTTTACTTATAAAACGAAGACAGTATCGCTTAGTTTAATTTAATGAAATAAAGAATAGAAATAAATCTTTTTTAAATAATTATGCAATTCGCAAACATGAAACGGAACGTCAAAAAAACATAGAGGTGGGACATCGAATAATCGGCGGCCATCTTGTGATTACCTGACAATCGCGTCAGTACGAGTGTGTCAGCCTTGTATGCGAGTTGTGTTTTCATCGATTTTTGCGTGGTGTTCTGTTATTGTTGACTGTTGTTGCTGTTTTTGTTGTTATTTTTTTGGCAAAATGCCGAAAAAATCACACACTTGACTATTGTTCTACTATACCTACATAATATTATATACATAAGATAAATGCATTGATCAACAAAAACTTTCAATATAATACAGAAACACTAATGATACTCAAAGTTTTGGTAGTAAGATAATATCGATTTCATTTCCATATAAAGTATAATCGATTACCAGAAACAATCGATTTTATTTTCACAGTAGGACCTCACTACAAGTGTCGAAATCGAACTGTCATAGAGATCATCTTATTTGAAATGGACTATAGTGTTAACCTTGTGGCTGTTTTAATTCGTTCCAATTTGTTATCGCACTGATAGCACTGTTGATACGATTTCATTTCGGAACGATTTATTATTACAACTCAATCGTTAACTGTCCAGTATTTGACCAATTGATTTCTGAGACAGTTTAATATAATCTAAAAGTAATCTTTCCTATAAAGTAAGTAGGAGTCCTATAATGTGCATGCACAGTAAGTAATGAAGACAACCTTCTAAGTAAATAATGAAGACAATTCGTAAGTGCATTACATACAACTACTCTGTGGTGACTGGCGGTAATACTGGCGCCACTGGCGGTCATTTTAATGTCTGTGCTGTGCATCCTAACGTATGTGGCAAGCCTTAGACTTTTTTTTTAAACTTAAGCGTACGTATATTTGACATTAGATCCTTATTGGTCTGTGGACATTAAGTCAACAATAGTATACTGAAAATACTGATCTGTGATGACAACTGTCAATGTATTGTTGCGTTTACTTGTTTCGCAATAATTTCATGTATTTTATTTACACATGAGTTTTAATTCAACTAGTGTGCTGTGTTAAAACATTGGAAGATAAAGAAATTCAATATGGGTGATGCTTGTAAAGCTTGTTTAACGATGGTTCCCCATGCAACCATCATTGCGACCATAATGTGTTGCTTGGGCGTGGGGGTGTTTTGTGGCACTATGTACCGTGGATCGACACTCACTATTCAAATGTTATATGAAGTTTTTCGTTCAAAATTGATATGGATTGAAGCTTTACAAATGATATTTATTGTCGGAAGTGCTTGTATGGTAGCACTAGGATTTATGTTGTTATGTCTAGGATGCTTGACAACAGGTGCAACCAGACAGAAAGTTTATAGAGCGTGGAGAGCCCGAGTTGGCGGAAGGATATCTTGCGCTGTATTCATGATTATAACATATGTACTGACATTTGTATGGATTATATTACTTGGCTTCTTAGTATTAACAACATTCCTGTTTACAATATTTTGGAAGCTATGCTCAAAGCCAGATAATACTTGCATTGATTTTACACAATTTGATTTCTTATTCCCAGCAGATGTTGTACAAGTAGACATGAAAATATGTAATGATGATCAACGAAGAAAACTGTTCTGTAAAGATTATGTTGAAAAAGCAGAATTTATGTTTATTTTGGCCATGGTATCATGTATACTTGTTATTTTAAGCTTGGTTCACTATTTAATGTGCTTGTCTGCAAATTATGCACACATACGTGATCATGAGAAATTTCAAGAATTGCAGGAGCTACAGTACTTGACAAACCCGGATATGCATGCATCAAAAGATCGTTTCTAGTATATGGCTCGCGCACCCTTGCTGCGCTCACTTGAAGCAACAACTAAAATGTGACAAAGTTAAAGTAACTAAAGTGTGAGAAAGTTAACAGTGACTGCAGTTATTGGCAATTAAACAATTAGTGTTCATTGGCAAAATTACAATGAAAAGACTGATTGTCCCTTTTGAAATGGTCAACTTGAAATGAAAAGAGAAATTGGATTTTAGAAACATATCTAAGTGTTTGACAGCATTTTCTGTGTCTGGTTAAATGTAGTTTTAAGTAATAATTAGCATTTATGTGGCTTTATATATTGAGAAGTCTTAAATTAAGAAAGAAAGAAACAAAAAATATATATGTAAAGCAATTTCTGAGATAATGACATCCCTTCAACAAAATATATCTTTTTAATTTGACAATACAAACTTCTACAGTATAATGGTGCTGTTCTAGTAGAATTAGTCAATTGTATAAGAGGTCTACTGTAAAAGTTATAAATGGGCATAAATAGTATAATACCTAATTCATTAGAATAGGTATCATAATTTATATTTTAATGCTACAAATAAGCATTTCTCAAATTTTATTATGTGAGATGTGTCTTCAACTCGCATTTACAAGTTTTACTTTATTACTTTGTTCACTTCACATCATACATAGTTTTAAAGAATACCTTAGAATTAGATTGCAATGATAAAGTTATCAAAGGGAAATAGAACTTTGTGATTTGAGATCGAGATTAGATTTGCACCAACCACTATTGTATGGCTTATGCCTTTTTAATAAGGGTGCATGTTTCTTTTTATTTCTTAATATAGAAACTTATGTTAGACTGCATACTATAACTATGTTGTAATATAATAAATAAATAAAAACTATGTTGTAATACTAAATGTTAATGTTAAATTTATGGTTAAATGCTTCATTACAGATATGATTTTATATACATGTTAGGTCATAGCATGTTAGGCTATTACTATATAGTATTATTGTTCGATGAAAGCACTCGCAAAATTAATCTTTATGATTGAATTATTGTTTGTCTTCACATAATTAGACTGCTCAACAGTTATTGACACATTTTGACACATTTGTTGCAACATATCACTTTATTGTGTTAACATTGTTGCTTACAAGATCTATATGGACTTGCATTTCTAACCCCCTTTAACCAAATTATCAGTTTGGTTTCCCTCAATTGATTTAAACTTTCATTAATTGCAAAATCAATATTTAATAAATATTGTTTTTGCAACAAGTTATACAAATATAAGGATCTTTATTTGTACATTTTGAAAGAGGCCGAACTATTTAGTTGAGTTAGTAAAAAATATTATGCTTGCCTGAAAATGATTCAGCATCACAATATTTAATTTATGTTAAAAACTTTAATTGGTAAGCTGACCACCCAAAACTGGGCATTTAACTGTGTAACATGTCTTTGTCCAGTTAGTAATATTTTTAGGCATTTACTTTTATAGACTGTTGATTTTCCATCCAATGTTTTTAGCATATAAGATACCTTTACACTATTGTTTCTTTAATATCTTTTTAGATTATTATTAACTGTTATCATTATATTTTTGCCCAATAAATGAATAGTTGAATGAGATAAGATATAGATCATGTTAGATGTTTGTAAATGAAGTACATAGTTAACTGTTTCAGTGTGACACATCATTTGTAATCTGATGAGTAAGTAGTATATTGGGTTATGACTGTAGTCATGGCTTAGTAATTTAAGAACTTTTCATTTGCATTTCCATATCTTGTGTATATGGCAAATATAACTGATCAAATTCAAGTTAAATGAGTGTAATATATACATGAAAGTATGTTAGTTTAAATCAAGTTTTAAATGTTTCATTTATTACTATGCCCCAAAATTGAATTACTATTTAATTTTAACTATTACTATATAATGAATGTAACTTGATCTTAAATTATCCTATACGTTTATTAATAAAGCATAAATAAAATATGAAAGAGATGTCAACTTAAAATCTATTTTTATAAACAGCAGTAAAATTGTGAATACAACAGAAATAAAATATACCTAAACTAAATTTTTACATTTATCTATGTTTCCTTCAAAAGACTTGAGATGAGTTTATGCCGCGAGACCATGTAATATATATCAAGATATAATATTCTGTATTTGGTTTCACAACATGGTATGTATTTCAGATTCACAAACAATAGCTTAGTTGTGACCACAACACAGTCATGCTCTACAATGTGAAAGGCATTTTCCGCATGTATTATATGTCATAATGAAAAGCCAAATTTACACTGCCTCTATCAAGTAATTATCTATTAATTATTTAAAAAAAATAATAGGATAACAAATGAAACTTATCCCTAGGTGTAATATTAAATTGAATTACACTGTAAAGTGCAACATTTTTGTTAATAGATTTTAGAATATATACATGCTTAAAGTAGGTTAACTTTTGTATTATGTCCTAATAAATGTTCATTTTATCCATAATACTTTATTGATTTTATTTTATCTTTGTTAAAGTGTAGAATCATAGATAATCAAATCTGAGTTTGTTTGTGTTGACATCCCTCATTAATAGGCACTGGTAAAAAATCAAAGGTGACTTGAAAAAATTAAAGGTAATGTAGTGAAATCTGCTTAAAAAGTTCAAAGCAGACGACTGTCGTCAGTATTTACTAAACATCGCCTGTCCTCATTCTTCATTATTAAGAAAATGTAGTTGCAAAGGAAAGTCGGACGGAAGCTTGATTGTAATAGAGTTGCAATAGTAACAATGGCGTAACAAATAGCTGTTATTGAATTGCAACGGTAGCATTTTACTACAAAATAAAATCAAGCCCGCTGTTTACTGAAGACTTAAGGGATTACATGACATTACTACTTAAAGAAGTAGGAAGGTTGCAGCTACTGTTAGGTTTGATTGTGGTAAGAGCGTACGACGAGTAATTTGTTTATATGACGATATAATGACGAGACCAGTGGCGTAACTGTATAGTTCTTAGTATTATAAGAAATCTGCGAGTTATTTATCAGTATTAATAAAACTGCGCTTCTTTATTAAATATCTATTAAATTTATATATTTTTACTAAATTTTGTTAAAATATTTAGTAATTTCTGAACAGCAGAATCCCATGAACCTGTGTATCTCCAACACTGTAGTTGCGCCAGTGAGGCTTTTGTCACTGTCGTTAAATTTATAGAATTACGGTAAGTTCCTTTAAACTGCGTTACAGTATTTTTTTTTTATCGTTTATTTCCCTCTAAACTCAATTCATCTGCAGTTCTTTCAACAAGTCTACAGGCCTATCAAATATACATGATCTAATAAAGCAGCAAATCCAGTTTGTATAAATACAAACAAAGGTAACTTTTAAATAAACTGTTAAAAATGTTAATAGATGTAAATATATAGAAGAAACCAGGTTTACTTAGAAAATATTTTTCGTCCAAATATCGTAGGTGTACTATATTTTTTATATTTCATTTGTCTTATTTGGTTATTTCATTTCAAAAGGCATGAAGAATATCCTAAACGCCTGCTTATAAAATTACGGCAAAAAAATGGTAGATGAGTAGAAACTCAACAAAATGAAGGAGAGTATTTCAGGTACATTAACAAATCTACACAAATAAATAAAATTTGAGTGTCTGTTTGTAATATTAAAATAACCGCTTTCTACTACATGCATATGAATGTATATACATATTTTTAAAATCTTTGTCTGTCTGTATGTCTGTTTGTTCCGGCTAAACTCTGGAACGGCTGGACCGATTTGGACGGGACTTTCACTGGCAGATAGTTTATGTAATGAGGAGTAACTTAGGCTACTAAACTAAAAACATTTTTTTTATTACATTCCACGCGGACGAAGTCGCGGGCACAGCTAGTAATTATATAAAATGTGTTAAATGTGTGGTTGTATAATATAGCTTCGGTGGCTTAGTGATCAGGGCCAACACTCAGAAGGTAAACTGTCTATATATCGTTGCCACTGCATAACGTCAAATTCAATGATTGCTAAGTCGTCCCAAACCATATAGTAGGTAATACACTTAGTTCATATATCATTAAAACCAAAGCAAACAGCTGTGGTTATAGGTACTTACCTGTTTCTGTGTGTTTTATTTGTATATGTTATTAAGTATACACATAGTTATTATATGTTAAATACAAATATTATTTCACACTAGTGTACCTACTTGACCCATACGTAATTAATTGAAAATAACCTGAAAAATTTTGTTATTTAAGTACTATTTCATGTAATATGTTACCTATATGGACCTATATATCTTAATAAAAAAAAGTTATTTTAATGTTCTATTCCTGTAAGGGCAGTTTGTTATTACAGCAATACCTTTAGATTTATTTGGGACAGGTGAGATCTGAAATGAAACAAAAACGTTTAATAGTGATTGATACACACACACTGTCACTTGCAAACACACACACACAAGAACAACTCTAGACAATTTAAGACCACCATACTCGAAGCGACCCCTCTTGCGATGTGGCCTGGCGTATAGAGATCCACGATGGATGCTCACTTGCAAAGCTGGAGGACCAATCATAGTTCTCGCCCGTCTCACTAATAGTGAAGGTTACGAAGGAAACGCCATCTGCCGCTACGAACAATAATAGGGCACTTAAGTATAATTAAAATTACACTTCAATTGTATGCTATGTATAGATATATACTTTCAAGTACACTCTTGCTGTAAATTCGCACATTTTGCCAACCATTTTATTGATGTCGATTTTCTAATTTCTCTGGCCCCGTGGTTAGGTCTACACGGATCTGATTTAGAGAACCAAACTTAAAAACTTCTGCGTTGGTGAGAAAATGTACTCCAAACTTTTTATCAATTTGAAATGATATTGACATACGTCTAAATAATGTATATAGGTACTAAGATGCCCAAGGTTTTCTCAATTATCAAAATCATCCTGACTTTCTGTAAAGCTACTTAAGAAAGAAATGTCTTCGTGTGGAATTTTAAAGTTGACTTGTTGAACGACTACCTACGCATTTAAACTTTTGACATTTAGTCAGAGAGCTATGCTTCTTTATAGACGCCATAGTGATTAAAAATAAACATTGTTAAACCAAGTAGTGAAAATAATATTTGAACGTAAAAGTTTTCTTTAAAGTAACTGGATATTGTCATCGATGGTTTTATTAGATTTTATCAGCCTTAAGCTGCTTAATTATTTCTTACGCAATTAAAACTTAAAAGTCGTTAAATGTTACTTCATTGCTACGTATTTTTTTTTTTGTTGTCGATCCATTTCCTCTTCTGGCTCTGTGTAGTTACAATGTTTGTGTTTCAGTAATAATGTTCGAATTAAGGTATAAGGTATCCTTTAGGTAATTTAGTAATTTTAAAAAATACTAAATAAGTACTTTATAATCTAAAAGTTAAGTACTTAAGAAAATTTTATATGACTAGCATGTCTCTATGACTACAAAGCTATTTCTGGTTTGCAACGTAATTTTAGAAGGTAATTTATAGAATGGAATATTTTTAACATCAGGTTATTAATATATTTCTTGCTCGGCACTCCGAATTCGGCATGTTATTTTCGGTAGGGCCGATCGAGAGTGTGTTGAATACGGTGGTATAACTTGTATTCAGAATCATCAAACGGTATTTGTCAAATCATCGCTCATTCGACGCGCGCCGCGCTCACGCGACGAATTGATAAAGCAGATAGAATTCAGCACTTCAAAATTAATTTATAAAACTGCTGCATCGAAATTGGACTGGCAGCTGTTAAGGGAATCTTAACGTCAAATTCGAACAGTTCCGAGTTCCAAATCGCTACGATTACCTAGAGCAACGAACATAGATATATATATATATATATATATATATATATATAATATATATATATATATATATATTATATATATATATATATATATATATATCTCAAAAATTAAAGAAATTCGCAGTTGAGTGTAGGTGACTGACATAGGTCGAAGAATTGTCAATCTTCAGAGACAGTGGGTAATTGCCTTCTGCCTCTGCTGGCAGGACTGACAACTGCCGTAGCAGTAAGGTTCTCGAATGTCAGGTACCTACATACCGGAAAAAGGTTCACCTTAGATGAGCAGATGCCGACGAGGTCGTGTAATTATTTTTGCAAGTTCCAATCATCTTATCTGGCAGCAGTGCAATCCGTTTTGACGCCTTCCTTAGAGAAATCAGAATAGAAGCCTATTTTGTATCTAGGGGTGAAACGGCTTCTACAGTTTTGCCATATCCGTTTGCTCATCAAGTACGTCGCTACCTTAATTTTTTATTTCCTGTCTCGTATCTTAAGAGGCATATTACATCTCGAACGCGATTTTTGCGTAAAATGGCCAATTTTGGCGTTCTCGATCTCAGAAACAAAGACACATTAACAATTTTGACTTAATGAACAATGCAGAACAGCTATTGACATAGTTCGTAGCGGCCTCGCTTTGTGTAAATGTTGCTTAACTTTTTAATAAAACCCAAAATTGTAGAGAAACATTTTAATAAAATGCGCGAAGGCACTTTTTTGAGCTCCTGGCTTGAACTACTGTTCTACATAAATGAAATTAAAAAATGATAATTTTATCTCTTGTATAGTCATATAGTTCGTAGCGGCCTCGGAATTTTGATATACCTATTAT
The DNA here is from genome assembly GCA_036419045.1 of Scirpophaga incertulas. Taxonomy (NCBI): domain Eukaryota; kingdom Metazoa; phylum Arthropoda; class Insecta; order Lepidoptera; family Crambidae; genus Scirpophaga; species Scirpophaga incertulas. The sequence goes on from CM071633.1 coordinate 11,912,175, forward strand.
TGATTTAATATTGAAAAAAAATCTTATTATACTCGTAAACGAAAAAACTACGAAAATCGCTTTAAGTTGACTGTGAATATCTTCTATCTGCGATAGTATTTACTAATAAAATTTATACCAAAATAAATGTCACTTTATGAGAAATAAATGTTATATTTTTTAACCATGAATTTATTATATTATTTTAATAAAAACGATAAATCATACTGCAAAATTACTACAAAATGCGATGCACAGGCCGTCCGAATTCATTTAGAGCCGATTTCACCGTCCTTCATAGAAACGGAGTTTAATAAAACTTGGTTTTGATTGATCGAGTTCAGAAGTTAGTTGTGATCGTGGCTTACATCCGCACCGATTTCACCAACTCCCATTGATCTCGTTTACTAAAACGTAGTTAATCCACAGATTAGAGTAGTAATCTTTGACAAAGAATGTACGAATGAATGATTGCTTTTAAAGTGTTGCAATCAAAGAAATTATTTCAAGTCAAATGGGAACATAAATTATAAGAATTACTTCAGGATACGATATTCTTGATTCAGATAGTCAGTAACGGGTGTTAAAAATTCCATAATTAATTACTTCTTATAAATAATAACAAAACAATTACTCATCTCGTGTAAATAAAATAAAATTTCAAAACAAAATATAAGGAACTTTAAATAATTGGGTAGCTTACAATGACCTTGCTTGTTTAACGGACTCCGATTACAATGTCGAAAAGGAAAAGGGACCCGACCTTTGCTGCGAGCGAAAAACAAACGCTCATAGAACTTGTCGAGCGGCATTTCGATATTGTTGAAAGTAAAAAAATAGATAGCGTCAGCGTAAAATTAAAAAATGAGCTCTTTAAACGCGTTTAGAAACGCTAAACGTCCAGAATCGGCCGTTCAGAAACTGAACCAAGTTTAACATGAACGACGATTACGCAAAGCTGGTGAAATGCAAACTCGGTAGCGAAACTCAGTTTAGAGCGTAAACTGAGTTTAACTTGAACTGATCGCGTTCAATTTCGACGGTGAAATCGGCCCTTAGTTACTTTACTCTGCATTAGAGCTTGAGCGCTCCTTAGGGGGCGTACTCTTAAAAACGATATTCGATATATCGTGGACTTCGTCGTGTCGTATCCTACTCTTATGCCGGGTTCCTATATTCATAAACGAGTCGTTTTTGCAACGGACAGTTAAAATTTAACATTTGTTGTATGGAAAATATGTCAGAATTTAACTGTCCGTAGCAAAAACGAATCGTTTTCGAATATAGGAACCAGACATTAGTTACTATGGTTTAAAGTATTCCACCGAACGATCGGACGAACGGAACGAAAAGTAATACGATACGGTTTGAGGTGTCGTTGTAATCATCGTAAATTTGACGTTTATTTTGCGAATGTTCGTCTGTCAAATTCAATTCCTCGTTGTCAGTTGAGGTTTTCTTATGTCAAAATTAATATCGTTCGTTCGATCGTCCGTAGAAATAAACACGACGAAGTCCAAGATATATCTAATATCGTTTTTAAGAGTACGCCCACAGAGTCGGACCTATGTCGAATTTCTTCGCGCCAACATCGATCGAATCCAGTGATCGTGCGGTTGATCGTCAGTGTATCACGCGATTATCAATTTTGATCACGTAACTAAAATTATTTTTTTGCTACTTTAAACTATTATTTTTTTTGAGTTTCATATTTTTTCTAAAGTTATTCTATTCTATATATTATTTTTATCTATTATTTCTAAAGCTTTTTCACACCAAAACCATTGGATCGATTTCATGGAAATTCGGCAAATAGATGATTCTGTTTTATGATGATTTATACTCCTATATAATTGGTAACTAGTTTTTTTCTAATCTGACCTATTTTTAATTTAAAACTACTAGTCTTTTGCTAAATAACAGACTAGGTAATATTTCATAAACATTATTTTTGAACAATATCATCTGTCCTAATTATAATATCATCTTCATATCATGTGTTTATTCATATACGATATATATAGCAATAACGAATTATTCCATAAATATATAAATATAACAATTTTGGGAAAAGTATCAAAATCGCTTAGTCGTAGCGTCAACACAGTATTTTGAACGTGTGATCTTCAATGAGTTGTCAGGACGCTTCGAAATACCTAATCTCGCAGAATGAAGAATTGTAATAGGCCTCTTAACGAAGACAATTAAAAAGGGTATATAATGTTCGCTTTAGATAAAAAATTATACATTGACATATATTCTACCGATAGACAAGAACACTAAAGGAAAAAGTGTGTTCAAATACTGGTGAACGTTAGAACTATAATCAGCTAGATAGCTAAATCTATGTGACCTCGTCTGACCATAGAAAAAAGACATCTGCTGGATCGCTTGTCGAAGTATAGATTTCGTTCAACCAACACGTCGTAATCGCCGCTTACTTATGACGTTTTGCCGAGCGCAGTGAAGCGCTTTGTATCAAAGAGTTCACCGCAGAAGTGATACCAAATTTAATAATCACATACACTTATTATGTTTTATAATAGAAGGAATGGCAACATAAAAGAAAACAAAATATTAGGACTGTATTTAATTATTACTACTATATAAATGTGTACTAAACAATAAAAAAATATGAACAAAACATTTTATAATCATCCCGTCTATACATAATATTAAGCTAATGTCGCCGCGTACGCTTAGGAATGGAGGAACATCTGTATGGCTTTACTCTATGATTTTAGCAAGCACGTGACAGCGCGGCGTCAATAAATACAAAATATTGTTTACGTTGTATAATTATAATATTATTATCCTTATTTCCACTTAAATAACTAGATATTTTACTCACTTAAATTTTCAATAATTATTTTTGTTCAGGTTTACTTTTTAATCACTGTTTTCATTATGTTTATTGTCGGCCTATGGGCGATGCACACTGCGCGAATGGCGACGACTCACTGAGCGAGGTGCAGAGTGTACCCTGCACTTCACTTGAACGTAGTGAGTGTTCGGCGGCCTCACTGATATTCGTCTCGACCCTTGGAGTAGGGCCGGGGTGACCGTTCAGGACGTAGTCCTCTTCGGTGGCTTCATCGCCACCCGTGACGACGGGTGGGTCATTTGGGTCGGTGATTCTCACCTGTGGAGATCTTGAATACGCATTGCGTATTATTTTGAAGGTATCTTCAACCTGGTTTTTCTTGATGTCGGTATTTTGAAAAATTTTATTTTTCTGCAAGTCACGATGATTGCGATGTTTTGCAAGTCATCGTGACTGGTATTCCGTGTGTATTCCCTGGTCACTCGACGATGTCCCTAGGGAGCCCTCGTTTCCTGCCATCTGGAGGTCTTGCGTGCTGGGGTGCGATATTCTTGATGAGTGGGAAGTCGGATCTCCCAGCTCGTGCAAACATCCGCCTGGCCAGTTCGCGGATGTGGTCCTCTAACTTGATGCATTGCAGGTCTCTTCTTATTACGTCGTTGCGGACGCATCGTGGGGCCCGTATGATTGTCCGCAACGCGATGCATTGTTGGGCTTCGAGTCGCACTTTCAGGGATTTAGCCCTTAGTAGCGCGAACCATGATGGAGCTGCATAGGTGATCCGACTTCTAATGTACATCTTGTATAGATGTAACTTAGACCTCAGAGGCAGGTGTGATTGCAAAATCGGGCGTAAGGCCATCCTTGCCGTCTTGGCTTTGTTTATGGTGGCGCTAACGTGGTGTCCCATGGTCATATGTCTGTCTATAGTCACCCCCAGGTAGGTGACTGTTGAGCTCCAGGGTATATTGATACCCCTGAGTGCTAGAGTGGGTGGCATGTTCCTCACCCTACTCAGCACTATGGCCTGGGTCTTCACCACGTTGACGGTCAACCGCCATTTGTCCAGCCATGATGGCAGGGTGTCCAGCTGTCTTTGCATCCTCTTCGCTGCTATATCGGCCCTGATGGAGGATGTGAGGTAGGCTGCGTCGTCTGCGTAAAGCGCCAGCAGTGAACCTTCGTTCACTGGGATGTCATTAGTATACAGCAGGTACAGGATTGGTGCCAGACAGCTGCCCTGCGGGACCCCAGCTCGGATCGGGCGGGCGGTTGATACCGTATCCTCGATTGCCACGCGGAAGCTCCTGTTTGTGAGGTAAGATGCCACGATCCTTACTGCTCGCTTTGGAGTAGTAGTAGTGGACATCTTGTATATGAGGCCCTCGTGCCAGACCTTATCGAACGCTTTCTCCATGTCGAGCATGACAGCTATCGGGTGTTCTTTTTTATTGATTGCGGTTGCCGCGTGATGGAGCACTCTAGTGAGCTGGTGGGTTGTTGAGTGCTCAGCGCGGAACCCAAACTGCTCAGGCCTCAGGTCGAAATGTGGAAGTAGCTTGGTAAGGAGAAGCTTTTCGAACACTTTCGATAAGGTACTCAGTAGTGTTATCGGACGGTAGCTGGCAGGGGATGTGGTGTTCTTCCCTGCTTTCGGGAGCGCTATGACCCGCCCTTCCTTCCAGGTGTTAGGGAAGTGACAGGTGCGGGCCACCCCGTTAAATAGCCTCGTGACTGCTGCTACCGCCCGTGGAGGCAAATGTCTGAGGGCCTCATTGGGGATGCCGTCTGGCCCTGGGGCCTTCCTAGGTGGACACCTTTTCAGCATCGTCGCTACTTGCCCAGGGGAGAAGAAGATAGGCTCCTCTGGGTTTTCGCCGGCTGGATTCTGTAGGTAGTCCTGTAGGTGTGCAAGTACATCATGAGTGTGGCTTGTATCGACATCCTCGTTAGGGCGAAAGACCCCCTCAAGGTGGTCAGCGAGGATCTTCGCCCGGTCTTCCGCTTTATACATGAAAATGCCATTGGGGGCCTTCAAGGGTCTTATGGGCGCAGTTCTCCGAGTGAGCGTTCGGCAGAGACGGAACAGGTTGTTGCGGTCATCCTCTGCTTGGTTGATGGTGTTCAACCATGCATCACTGCGGAGGTCCTGGATCTCCCTTTTAATCTTGGATACCAGGGTGTTCAGGTGGTATAGAAGTACAGGGCATCTGGAGTACTGCCATCTGCGGCGTATTCTGCGTTTTTCCTCTATGAGCCTCTGTATTCTAGGTGGCAGGTTCGTCCGTGGTCTTGAGGAGGCGGGGAGTTGTGACGCTTGTAAGGCATCGGCTATCTGGCCTTGTAGCCTTATCGCAAGGTCTTCAACATCATCGCTGTTGTTGACTGGTTTTGATATGCATTCTTGTGTTAGAATGTTACGATACCTTTCCCAGTCAACACGCCGCCTCCTTATCGGTAATTCAACTCTTATCGGAGGGTGGTAGGTCACAAGTATGTTGTTGGTGGTCCGAGGTAGTGTGGTCATCCAGTACTTCTTGCGAAATCATGTTTAAATCGATTTTTGAAGTCACTACCAGGTCGATTATATCTGGTAATTGTGAGGCTGTATGTGGTAGTGAGTGGGTACTTCCGGGGCCGACACCGCGTACCCCTGGGCCTCGGAGTCAGCCATAAGGAGCCGTCCACTTCTACAGATCTTCGAGGAGTTCCAGCTTGTATGTTTTGCATTAAAGTCGCCGGCTATGATGGTAGCAGCCGGCGAGTTTATTAACGCGTGGATATCTCTAACATCTATGGCGTTACTGGGCGGTTTATAAAATGCGTATATACGCGTCTTACCGACGGTAGTGCTTATCTCGACTCCGAGGCTGTACGCCGATAAGAGTTGAATTGATGGTAATTCCTGGTGAACGATGTTGTTCTTAACAAGGACAGCCAGTCCCCGATAGGCATGTCCTTGTGGCGATCGTTCGTCCTGCCGATACACCTGGTATCCTGCGAATTTCATCACCTTCGTTGGTTTCAGATGTGTTTCGCTTATCAGGGCTATGTCAGCCCTGTGCTCTGCGATTATTTGTTTAAAGAGGACCTTCTTGGTGTCGTTAAGGCCCCCGGCATTCCAATGTATTATTTTTAATAGAGGTCGCCTATCCATAGTATTGGATAATGTCATTCAGTCCGGAGACTATCGCAGGAACGGGATTTTGTCCTGCTACGACGGCCGCTAGGACATTGCCAAATACCTGCAATAAAATTTGCAAGCATTGTGCAATATCTTGTTGTGCGTTCGTGTGCTCATGTACCGACGCGCGCGGCTTCGCCTTCGTCCCCCCAGGGGGGGCGGCGACCACCTGCGGTGCGGTAGGAGCTGTAGTTTTAATTCTTCTCGGTACGGGCACGGGGCGCTGGTACCGGTTTTGTTTTTGATTTCGCGGCCCTTCTTCGGGTTGGTCGTTAGAAGTCGACGGGGTGGGTTTACTCGAAGGAGGGGCGATGGTGGCTTCGGTGGCGGCAGCTGGTTGAGGGCGGGGCTTCCTCTTCTTGCTGCGGCGGCTGGGCTTTCTTTGGCCGTCGTTTGCAGGGCCATGAGTGAGGCCTGTGCTGTCGGCTCGTCCTCCCCTACAAGGTTAACAGTGGGGGGGGGGGCAGTTGGCTGTGCTGCGGCCACTGTTCTGGCCACAGTGCCGGCTCTTCTGTTGCGCAGCTCTTTCTTGTAGACTGGGCAAGCAGCACTGTTTGCAGTGTGCTCGCCCAGACAGTTGGCGCACGTAGGTGGGTCCTCTCGGGGCGTGGACAGTCGCGGGCGGCGTGCGGTCCCCCACAGCGCACGCAGGCCTGCTCCCGGTGGCAATGTATAGAGGAGTGTCTAAAAGATTGGCACCGGTGGCACTGCGCCGGGCCTTTCTTACCACGCCACGCCTCTATTTTGACAGTGTCAATGTCACAGAGGGATGTGATGTTGTATATTTTAGCAGCTATGTCTGTAGTGCGGCGTATGTGGGCGAAGTAGACACAACCCGGGCGACCCTGCCTAGCATTGATCTGTTTTACGTGCTCGCAGGTTATGTCATACTCCTCCTGTAGGCTTTCTGCTATGATTTCGGGTCTTGTGCCAGTTGGTAGACCCCGTATGGCAATCTTGAGGTTGCGTTCTGCAGGCAGCGAATAGCAGAACCAAGATATGTTCTGTGTCTTTTCTAGTTCGGTCAGGTACCTCTGTATGGTACGGTATTCCTGCTCTGACCTGGGCAGGAACCGTATACCTTGCCTGAACGGGCGGGCTACTGGGGCTTGGCCAATCTTCACTTTCAGCGCCCGGATATGCAAATGCCAGTCCGGTAAGCTCTCCACAATAAGTGGAGGGTAGTTCTGTTTTTGTTGAGCGGCAGCCGTTTGTGGTTGTTGGGGGGTAGGTGTCGGCGATTTCCTACATGGCTGAGGCTTCGGCGGCGTCGGGCTGTTCGCCAACCTTTGTTTGGTGGTCGGATTGACCACGGCATCATCATCGTCCTCATCGTCGCTGCGCTGAGGGCGCTTTTGCGGTTTAGCCGGGAACGGGGGGGTTGCCTGGCGTAACCCTTTGGGCGAAAACGTGCGGGTGGTGCCCGGCGATTCGGGCATCGGCGCTGTCGGTTGTCCTCTTGCAATGGTCTTCCTCCTGCGTGGGTCTCTGGTGGCCGGCTCCGACGGCTTGGCAACCGAATCCGCGTAGGTGGTGGTTACACTTGTTGGAGGTAGTTGTGAAACACTTGCCTCCGCCAAGTGGGTGGCTCCGGTTCTAGGTGCGGCAGCTTGCGGGATCTGCATTGGGGAATGCTCCCGCGATGTGGCCGGTGATGAGTGGGGTGTTCCTGCGCGAGAGGATACTCGCGTCGGCGTCGGCGTGAGAAATAGCTTCGCCTGGGACCCCGTCCGGCGAAACTCCAGCGATGCGGGAGGGGTGAAGATGGCTTCTTCGCCGCCCTCCTGGGTTGGTGTCTGGGGCGTAGGTGAGCCCATAGCCATCTCGCGGGTGCGAGGGGGCTTGGGCTGCGGTGGTGGTCTCGACATCTTGGTAGCTCGGTGGTAATAGCGATAAGGGCTGACCGACCCTCACGCCCAGGTCTCCCGTCCGGCCTTCGCCACACGGGAGGGTCCCAAGACGGATGATCGGCCAGTGAATGGTACTGTGTGCGCAGTTGGGTAGGAGTCAGAGGGCAACTCGAACGCATAAGCACAGTAGCGAATCTAGTACGTAGTACATATATATCGATGAAATTATATAAATACAAATTAGGAGTAGGTTATCACGATGCCCCTATAAGACATTCCATTGTATTTCGATACACCCGAACTATTCCCGTGGTGTCAATTAAAACTCATTTGGGATCGAGGACATACCTACATTCTTCAATAACCTCAAAAAAATCGTGACGCAGCTGATCAATATCACTATGATATATATAGGTCTATCTAGATCTAATACTTCTAGATAAAAATTTGTATACGTTTATTTTTAACTTAAATTACAGCGCAATATAAATCAATACAACAAATTAGTTCTTAAAAGAGTGTTACGTTGCACTTGAATTACTATGCAGGTAAAAGATAAATAAGGTTAAATTTTAAATCATTATTCCGTAGTATGAAGAAATAACGAAGTTTGAAAAACTATACTGATAAGCGGAATTTGAAAAGATTGCTTACAGGTGGTAGTAATCCTTTTTTTTTTTTTTTTTTTTTTTTTGTTCCCCTGAGGAAAATGCATTAAATTGCATACCCCGGCTGTGGCGAGCCGGGGTTATGTGGGGCTCTCCTCCCCAGAAGGGGGAGGCCTACCCACTAAAAACCTCAGGGATGGCCTTCCTCAGGCATGTAGGGAGCCCCTGGGAACACAAAGGCCACTTCCGGGAACCCCCAGCCTCCGCTCCCCTCTCTAGAGAGGAGCCCTCCTGGGGAAGCTACCACCTCCCCCGGTCCCTCCACCGACGACGCCCCCCGGCCACGGAAGGGGCGTGGTCCATCCCGGGTCGCCGTAGCGGTCGCGACTTCCTCGCGCCCGCCGGCGACCCGCGGCGGCGCCGCAGCTGTGCTACCGAGCCCGGCGCCGCCTCCTTCGAGCGGGATCGGCCATCTCCCGACCCCGCTCGGTGGCCTCCTTCTGGAGCATTACTGCTTCACAGAAGGAGGCCACAGCCCTCCAACCTCCCTCGTCCGCCAGCATTGCCGCAATCAATGCCGGCGGAGACAGATCTCGCCCGATCTCTGCGACCAAGACTCGGCGCTCGGAGGCCCACGCGGGGCACTCCGCCAGCGTGTGCTGGGCCGAGTCGAGGTCGGATGCGCAGTGGTGACAATGTGTCGATCCCTCCCGTCCTATTCGACACATATACTCACCGAAGCAGCCGTGCCCGGTGAGTATCTGAGTCAATCGGTAGGTGACCTCCTCCTTCCCGTTGAGCCAAGCTTCGAGGTGCGGGAGTACGGCACCGACGGCCCGCTGGCGCGCGCAGATCCGTAATTCGAGCTGCGCACGCCAGGCCGCCACAATCCGTCGGTGCCACTCCCGCTTAGACACTTCGTGCGCGGGTTCCAGGGCGCTCCCCCCATCGCCCCCCCGGTCGACACGCCGCGACGCATACGTCGCCGCGTACATGTCGGCCAGGATGTCGAATGGGGGGGAGCGTCCCAGAACTGTCGCCGCCTCGTAGGTGGCAGTAATCCTAGTTATGAGTGTTCTTGTTTGCTAGTGATATAGTGAGGCCATCGCTCATAGAACGAAATTTGTCATTTATAAAACCACTTGATAATAATAAATAGTATTCTATTTTGTTTGAAATAAAATTAGCATTCTTGATTTTTCATTAAGAATACCAATTTTTTATCACGTATGGTCGTTACCTTCATGGTTGGTTGAAGGTAAAATCATTCATGCGATTAAAGAGTCAATCAATTTTTATGTTTGTAATGATTTTATGTTATTAAAATAGACGTGGCTGACTACCCTAACTTTAAATACATTGTAATTAAAAAAATGCATAATTTTCGTTAATCTATTTTAAGCATTAAATTTGTACTTGCAATATATTTATAGTAAAATACTAAGACACCCAATGTTCAAAATTAAACTAGTTTGCATAATATGGACATAAACAAACTTAAATAACTTAAAAACTATTTATAATTTCAGTCATTGACCTATAGATTCGCACATTAATAACGTTTTTCTTTGCGTCATGAACACGTGCGTATTTTCCTGAATGATTTTAAATTAATTAATATGTATAAACATCCTAAATAATAGTTTTAGTGACGATAAGAATAAAAATATTATTGAATCGCAAGTTAGTAGTACGTCATACACGTGATATTTTAAATACTAACACTTTTTTACGTTGCCGTGTGATGTCTAGAATGTTCAGAGAGGTAGGTAGTAGTAGTAGGTCCTAAGCTATTATAGAATTTTGAGTCTTTGGTGCCAATCATGCAAGTATATTGAACTCTTCTAGAAAGACGGCCAGCCCTGTAGCCTGACTACCGAAATTCGATATGATAGAGCGATTTATCACTTTGAACTGTAGTCAAAATTTCCGTTAACATCCAATTTTGCATGTTTATATCGTTACGTTAGCGATCCACTTGTGAAAACTGTGTTCTAGAAGTCAACAAAACATGTCAAGCATTCTGTCGTGAAGCTCGATGTGTACCTTCTGTGATTTTTGGATAATAGTATGTACCGAATTAACGATTTATGGATTTAGAAGTATTAACGGAAAATTTGTCTTCATATTTCTTGTAAATTATGTATTAATACAATGAAACATTGACTCTAATTGCTCCATAGACTTCCTTTACGCATCAACTTTATAATAAAAAAACATATCTATATAAATAAAAATGAATTGTTGTTCGTTAGTCTGCTTAAAACTCGAGAACGGCTGGGCCGATTGAGCTGATTTTGGTTTTAAAATGTTTGTAGTAGTCCAGGGTAGGTCTAAACGGTGATCAAATAAGGAAAAATTGCGAGTAAGATAGAGTAAGATGACAATTTCATTTTCCCATATAAAAGTTGATCACTTACTTTCTGTCAAACATTTGACGGTATTTGTACTCTCAGTTCCACTCGAATTGAAGAACGCATTAAAACAAGACTTTTGAATCGACAACATAATATCAACTTTGCTTATAACATCGTGTATTTAAATTTCAAAATATAAAAATAATTAATGTGTTGACATATTTGATGGGTGCCAACCTTACAGTGTTACTAACTCTCAAAAATATTTTTATTATATTGTTTTGTCATCTCATGTAAAAAGAACCCGTGTATCCGAACGTTCCATTGTTTTGTCGATATAGACCATATAGACCAGGTTATAAGCCTTTAAAAATAATAAAAAGCGAAATGTATTAGTAACTCTTTATTTCCATCAACTTGGCTCCATCTACTTGGGAACCACTTGGCTCGCCAGGACATGATGATATGGTGGAAGTACTAGGCGACTCGGACAAATCTGATTCGATCAGAACATAATTATAATTAGGCGGTACGAAGTTCACCGGGTCAGCTAGTATCGGTATAAAATTAAATTTAAGACATTTGTACACAACCCCAAAAATCTTTGTTTTGTATAAAATAAATAGATAGATAGATAGATAAAAACGTTTATTAAATTCTGCAAAATACACATAAATATCTAATAAAACAAAAGGTAATAATCAAGAAAAAACAAAAGTACAATCAAACACTATAAATATATGTATGCTGCAGAAAGCAAAAGGTCAAGGCTCTTGGAAGACAATATTCTAATAGGTGGAGGTAAATCGTTCCAACATTTGGTAGCCTGGAAGCGAAAGCTGCCACGGAAAGCCACAGTTCTATGAATAGTACTCACCAGAGGCTTGCGGGTACTTCTGACACTCTCTTGGTGCGACGCGAATTTAAGTTTTTTGAACAAATATTCCGCAGTTTTAAACTTTATTACATCAAACAGCAAAGACGCAAGATGCACCTGTCTACGCGACTCCATGTTTAACGTGGATGAGGAATTCAAATATGGTGAAATATGACTACGTGGATATAAAAATGTTTGCGACTATTTAAATATTCGGTGACTATTTACATATATACAATGATGTAATAAATAAAGTTTTTAAATATTAAGTAGTACTAATTTCCTAAAGTTTGAAAAAATAATACTAACGAAAATAGTATAGGTACTACCGCTGTTATAATATAAAAATATAATAATAAATTGTTATTGTAATTGATCATGATAAAATACTTAATTACATATTGTTATGTGAAAGTTTCGAATATTTTTTATACTAAACGTGTTAATGGTGTCTAAGACTTAAAAAAAGCTCATCTCATTGACACCCGGCGAATTAAAAATCTCGTAACATTACTTTTGGTTAGTCACTGTGACACATAACTACAAGTTTTTCTCAAACAGGTCAAATTAACAGTGTCATTGTCATGTCCACATGTGCGGAGATCAAGCCGCATGTTAATTTATGCACGCCTCCAGGCAATATTAACAATAATAGTGACCGCCGGCCAGTGGGCATGTCAGACGCACTTTGGACACGAATTCGTACGGATCAATAGTACCTGTATCGTATTTTGTGTATACCGGCTTATTAAAGGTTATACAAGATATTATTGAACAGTTGATTAAGTATCCTCTGAGTGTTTGTGTGGACAAACGCTGTCAGGAGAATTTACTTAAAGTGAACTTGTGATAGGGGCACTCAGAAAGGTATGCATCAAAATTATCAATCATTTATCTAATTACTATTTAACGATTGATATATTAAAATTATTGCCGATAGCTTAAGCAATAAAAGCGTTTAATTAATTACTAAACTGATGTAACAACTTACACTAAATAATCGTAGTTCATTTTGCTTGTGTCACTCAAACATATCACTGTCTAACCAACTCTTCATATATCTTTTAATGTCTATCATCTTTTATCCTATTATTATTATTATATAATTGTCTTTTTCATTATCAATGTATTTCGTTATATACATTATTTAAGAAACATCAATCTGGTTATGCGTCAAGTGTAAATTGTGTTGTGTTACCACCGCTATGTCTTGTAGAACAAAGTTAGCGTATCGAAAAAGGTCACAATTGTGTTATGAAAAGTCTGGATCTTTAAATGGAAAAGTTGAATTAAACGAGTACAGTGTTGCGACGGTCTCTGAAGGCGTTTTATCGAATATTGTTACGGATCCATCTAGTGACGAAACATCGTCGTCTTGTGAGTTATTGTACGACGGAGTGTTGTCGCAATCTACCGAACAGACAATCAAATTATCAAAGGAAAAACTGAGTGAAAACATATCGATTAGTGCATTTAAAGATAAGAATAAATTACGTGATCTTGCACCGGTGTATAGGACGTATATACAGTGAGTATTGATATGAGCATATCCGATGTCAACACTATGATATGATATAGGTACCTGCTTTATCTCCTTTGAAGATTACAATTGACATAACAATGACGGCAATCTAGTCGAAGATTGAACTCTAGATACATGTAGTTTATATTGAGAAATCAGTGCAGTTTTTCACAGTAAGTTAATATTTTTATTGTAGTATTTAATGAAATGTAGGTATCTACCCTGAATATGAAAAAATGAAAATAGTTATTATTTTCAATTTATTCCGGTTTTGGTAATAATAATGACGTAACACAACGTTTTAAAATAGAAATCATTTGATATACTCAAAGTAGATCGGTGGCGTTCTGATTAATTATCATACGAGCCAACGTTAAATCTGATGAATTATTTATTATTTCACTTGAATAGAATTGTTGCTTAGTTATGCAGCTGAACTTTTGTATTGCCTTATTCGTACATGTATCATAATAACAACGAATTGAATATTATTGAAAAATAGTTGCGTCATTATTAACAATGTATATACAATATGGGTAACTAGCCATAGTGACTACACGTTTTCCAAATGATATATGCTCCCCTGGTAAGAATTATTTTATGTACTTCCTGGATGTCATTAAATATCCTCATACAAAATTGCATCAAAAACTAGCCAACAAAGACATGATTTTTTCACAGGAAAAATAAATTGTCCTATAGTAAAAATGTCCTTACGTCCTTCTCCAGTTCTTAAACGATCCCTATATAACTTTCATCAAAATCGGTTCAGTAGGTGGTGAGCGTATTCAAATAAATTTATCATCCCCTATTTTTACCCCTTTTAGATATATTTTTTTTAACTTTAAATGTCTCATTTATTTATATCCAATCGGAAGCCTAAAATATAAGTTACTACCTTCTATCCTTAAAAATAACGTACTTTCTATACAAACTTCTTGACAAAAATCGGAATAAGTATGTCATGTTTAGCATTTTTTATTTAGTAATTAAAGTAAATTTTCGCTAATTTAAATTAAAAGTCTTTAAATTAAGAACACAAAACAACACTGACTCTTATGAAAACTGTCACGTATCACTACAGAATTCTCTTGGGATATTCTGCAACCTTCACAAAGCCTTCATGTTTGTGCTTGTTTGGTTTTAAATTGGCTTCAAAATTTAAAAGTAGGTGTAATCCATTGGTACGTGGAATATTTTAAGGAGGAATATTTTATACTGTTTAGTATTTACTTCCTATATCCTTTTTCCGCAAGTATATAATCAATAAATATCCAACACAATTAGTTTATATATACCAAACACGTAGTGTGTTGAACAGTAATCACACCTAGATAGATTTACGGCTAATACAAAATAAATTTTATCATTTTAAGTTTTACTCTAACTTGACTAAACTGTAACTATGTTAACATGGGTTAGGTTTCGGCTTCATTTAGTTTTGAGTAAACATGATATATATAAGTCAAGTGAACAATAATTGTTTTCGAAGTATTATTAAATATATTTTTAAGTAGTAAGTATACTTTATATTATACAGCAATTTTATCAGTGACAAAATTGCTGCCAACTTATTGCACTGGAACTCAAACATTTTTCAAGTGTTTATTACACCTCTGCTTAAATCTTTAACCCCTAGGTTAGCAGTTGTAATAAACGTGCGACGAATACCACGACCATTGAAACTCGATATGATAGAGCGAGTATACTGAAATGTTAAAATACAAAGGAAACTTTTCAAGATTTTTATTCCACGATAAACGCTTTTTATGTAGTTTCTTTTTATGTACTTGTATAATATATATATTAAACACAGAAAATATTCAGTATGGGTTGCCGGCTAATACCTGCAGCGGTTCTTTTACCTACAGTACTTTTTGCATTGGCCATGCAAAAAAGAGCAAAAAATACCCGTTAAGTAGACACGAACGCCAATCAAACAGAGTTCACACAACTAAAGCTTAGGTACTTCGTAAATTACGTCAATGATTACTTCACTCATTTAATTATGTTTATTGTATATATATATTTATTGCAAATAACTAAACTATAAATATGATGTATTTTATTTATTTTTAATAATGGTGGATTCGTTGTAGTGTATTGAACACTGTTATGTTTTCCAATTAGAATCAACAGTCTAGAATAATATTTTAACTAAGTATTTATAGCTTTTCAACCGCGGTTTTATAAACGTTATATTGAATTTTTTAATTAATAATAATTATATATTATCCCATAGTCAAAATTTAATGTAAATGGGATCAGTAGTCTCGTAAATTAAATATAAGTAAAGACGTGGAATTGTAGGGATATCAATACTTATTTTATTTAAACATTTCATAACCATAGCATAATCATTCACATGTTAATTTTAAGATGACTGTCAAAATATTCTGAACTATATTTGCAGATTGTGGATACTCCTCAATAACATAATTAAATATTCGACATAATGGTGATATTATGTTTAAAATCCTTATCACTAGGTAATTAGATATTCAATGTGTTTTTAAGGTGTTCCATCATGCTACATTAACAGAAAGTGACGAAGCATTATATGGATATGTAGCAATGGTGACAGCACACTATTAGTATAGCCACAGATATTATAATATTGTATAGGTTTAAATATAGAGTTTAAATTAATGCATATAGGTGTGTGTGTGTAGAAAGAGTTAATTTTATTTTGTACTAGCGGACCCAACAGACTTCGTTCTGTCAAAAAGATTTGTAAAGTGGCAGTTTTTGTTCCTACTTGAAATGACATATGATGACATTAAATTTGTTTGACAGAACTAACGTCACTTTTTTGTCTTGCCAAAGGTTCAAATTGGCTTTTAAGTATTAATACAAATTGTTTGTATAAAAATGTTGACTTTACACTTTTTCAAATTTTATTTTTTTATTTTCTCTACGTACAAACCTTCTCTGGACTTCGCCAAATCGGTAAAGGCATTGTTGAGTTATGCGCTTACCAACACATTTTGCGATTCATTTTTATATATAAGATTTATTTTTTATCCATTATTACTTTCTATTTTCTTGTATAATGAAGATATTTCGGTCAGTTATCTAGACGACTATTTTAACATACTGTGAATGTAGGTAAACCAAAACCTTAATAGATTGATATATTCATAACATGTTATCAATAATCGACGTACGTTGTGGAATATTTTGAAAGTTATAGAAGAATCCTACAATGTAGATCACATTGCTGATGCAATTTGCTGTAGGTATTATAAACGTATTTTCCAAACGTCACTTTACAAAGGGCAGACCACGTCATACCTGATAAACAGCTCGTCCACAATTCAATAATAATGATCAAAGATTCCACTTGCTGTAATTAATTTTGAATTAACTGATCTATCTATTGTTTGTTTTTCCTTTGTTATATGTTTTCAAACTGACTAATATTGAATCTAAGATTAGGTTGTAGGTAAAAATCAACTTTTATATCCACTTTTATCAACACATTATATATATACACCGTATATTTTAGATTACTTAAATCATTAACAGTAATTCAAAGATTTCTTAGAAGAATTTCCTCAGATGGACACAATTTGGAGTTTGTTTATTTAAGTCACGTGATTAAAAATGTATACTTATCTATTTTTAGTTATTATTCCGAAGCGAAGCAACATTATTGTGAAACCAGTTTCTTTGTGTTTGGAACGAAACTGTGAAATTTTCCAAATGCAAACAATAATATTTACTTAGTTTACCGCCGTTAAATTCAATCATATTTATTTATATGAAAAGCTTATTGAAAAATATATTAATGATCACTATATTTGTGACTTTGCGGAACAAAATATTAATTTGTTTCGATCTGATGAAATTGCATTGTACTAGAAAATTTTCCTGTTTAAGAAAAAATTTATGTCAAGCTGCGTTAACCTTTTACATCGTGTTTAAAAAAAAATGTAAAACAAGAACATTGATATGTTAATAATAACTCAGTGAAAGACATATTTATTTATAATATATGACTTAACACCGTTTCACATTTCTTGTTTCTATTCCAAAAATAACCTCGAAAGCATAGAATAAGAAACTTCCGTTATTTAAAATATATCACGCGTAGTAAAAATTTCTTAAAAAACATAACAACAAACATAACACGTCATTCTATTAACTGTATACGGAATATTACAGATATTCTATGAATAAATTAATAATCAAATTCTTCCGCATTTAAGATTATATTTTTGTTACTGATATGCATGTTTTCTAATTGATGTTGTGTGTGACCAACTGGTTAAGGTTGGGTCATAATACGGAATTGACTTGTTCAACTATTATGTTAATGAATCATAATATTTTTCTACAAATTCGAATTTTTGTTTGTTTACATTCTTAACCTAAGATAAACCTATTGGTATTAAGATTATTGTGGAATGTCCCAAATAAATTTGATTTCCTTTGGGATAATGTACATTTTAACATTAACATACGGTTGTGACACCTAAACATTTTTGCGGCATTTGTAAAATTTTGCTGTCCACTAAATAGTAAGGCTTTCAGTCTCAATAAATTTTCGATATCTGGGAAAAAAATCGCGACTCGGTCCGGTCCCGGAATTCCCGGGAATTTCATAGTCAAAGTTTATACTATTAATCAATTAATACAATATGTTTCAATTAAGTACTTCAATAATCAACTAATATAATATAATCAAATATAAGCAAAATTAACATTTTTCATTTTTAGAATAGGCACCTAGAAAGCAAAGGGCGTTCAAAGTGTTTTCAGATAGAGAGAATCTGATCTTGTTGCAAAAGCTCTCTCTGCTTCGATGCTAGTAGGAGGGATGGATAACAAATAATTATAGCACTGATTTAAATGCTTACCTCTGTCGCCATCATTCTCAAAGAGAGCTTTTTCTACATGTAAAGTCCTTTGCAAGTCATGGATGCTAATTTGTTTTTCTATTTTTTGAGGATTAAGCAAGCTCACACGCTAGCTGTTTTTAGCAGTTAAACTAGTGAGCTTTGCAATCGTGATATCATTAAAATCATTGGCAATCATCTTTCGTATAACTCTATTAATGATAGTGTGATGTCGTCGTTATTTAAAATATCGAATGCCCTTGGATCCAGCTTATTTTCGAAAAACTGGGAAGGATCGTGTATTGCAAAATAATCGCCTCAATTTGTCTGTTTTCCTTAACTAAGGTCTCTCTAACTTCCTTCCTTCCCTAACTAAGGATTATTTATCTAAAACTCGCAAAAACTGGAGTTGAGATCTCGAGTCGATCTCGAAAATACGACAAAATCATCGAGAATTTCGGAATTTTTGAGATCGAGACTCTCGGCATAAAAGCCCTATTAAATAGGGACTACTATTAAAAAGCCCTATTAATAGGCAATATGGACAGATTATAGGAGACACAACTAACGCTACGTTGTCATGTTTATTACATCTAAACTTTTAAATACATTTGCAATAAAAAATAAGAAAATAATTCCTATGTTTTGCTTATAAATAATCACATGAAATTTATTAGCTGGATGTCTGACATATCAAATAATATAATACTACTTTTTAATGGAAAATACACCACCATGTTTTCCTACGAAAGTTAGTATACAGTTTTATTTAAATGTTTAATTATGGTGTTTTCGTTTGTTCTAGGTCGTTTACTATACCAGACGGGTTGGTGATGGACCCATTAGCGCCGACGGCGCTGGCAATATCAAACGACTTCATGGGTCGACTTGGAAACAGTTTTTCCCTAATAAGGGACCACGGGAAAAAAGTTCAAAAGGTACTTAATCTAAATAAGATTTAATTTCTATATCATAAGTCTTAGTTCGGTGGAGTCGGTGGCGCTTATGTCTCGGTGTTGGTCGGTTGCCCGATTCGAATATGGAGGGTCGATCTGGACCCTCCAGAGTCTGAACTGAATTTTGAGAGTTGCTTTTAGTATTTTTTTCTATAATTAACTCTCCTTTTCACTGTCATTCCTTTCCTGTAAGAGTTTATTGTAAGATCCTTTAGCTTCCAGTATTGACAGATGTATTTCTTCGGGCCAGAATTTTAAAGCAATTGATATACTCTGGTAGTCTAAAACACGTGTATATTTTGAGATTAGTTTTATATAACTTTTACTTTTTAATTTAATTTAACTACCTAAGTCGTAAACCTCGTATCATGATATGTATTAAGTGATTACGATTATTTATCGTCCTGTTCTTTTCAGTATGTAATGAAAAACAAAAAATTTGATATTCTCTCGAGAAAATCGTGGAAGTCAGTTGTTAATGTCGTTCTGGTGGAAGCCAAGGACTTGCCCGATGGACCGACAAATGGCTCTAATGGATTATACTGCAAGTTCAAGTGAGTGGTTTTTAACTTTTTGTATTATTAACTTGTATCTAACTATCGATCTAGAAACAATTTAGCTCCTAGGTAAATTATTGACAATATACGTACTATGTAGGTGCTTATATTACAAATAGATAAAACTTGTAAATGTTTGGGGTAATCTTCGTTACTAATCGTTCAATTTCGACGCGATATAGTATTGGAATAGATTCATCATCGGGAAAGAATATAGAAAAGAATAATTTTTACAGCGGGATCAAATCTCTTTCCGACAATACATTTGTATACTGTTGTATTATGGCTGGTATTTTAATCTATTAATTTTGATAGGAATTCATATATATTTAATCACATACAAAATGTTAAGTATCATAAAAAATGCGTAAACATGCTTTAGATAAAAACTCTCAAAATACCTGCACTCTCAGAATACTTCGCTCACAAAAAATATAATTGACAGTCATTTAAATTCATTGGACAGTGTTCATCCGATTTGTTCAATGTGTAATGTCTGTGCATATTTTTTACTCGTCCCGATATACGATATAATTGGTGACGATAAAAACTTGAGATACGTAAGAATGTACAGTCAAGTAAGTAAAAAGTTAGCATATTGGACCTTTATAAATGCTAAATATTGACAACAAATTTAAATAATTCAACATTCAAGATTTCCAGTCCACTGTACATTTGAATCTTTACTCAATAATCATTTTCGATTTTATGTATGTAGCGACTATGTTTTAATATCCATCTAATAAAATAGCAAAACATTATAATAAATAGAGTTCCGCGATTATTATTTAAGTGTACATCGAATGTTTTTGTATTGGCAAAAAAACGGGGATTTCTCACACAAAAGACAACCATTGAAATTTTTGTGAGCGTTTCAGATATACTTATATCAAGTATAAAACTAATAATAATTGTATGATTCGATTCGCAAATTAATTTTGCGGTCATTATGTAGTATCAAAGATTAGTTCTTTCTTACAAGGATATAATATAGTGATCAGAAATTATCAGAACAGGATCTATTAAAACAATATGTGGAATGTCCGAACGTTTTTTCGCTATATATCTATAGTAATGGAGTTTATCACCTCCATTACTTTTATATCGAATAATATTATTTTAATTTTGTAAGACTTTTGATACATCTGTTATTGTATACTTTTAACAATTGTTTATTTATTGTTTCAGGCTAGGAACAGAGACCTATAAATCAAAACAAGTCTCAAAATCGAAATCTATGTGGTGTGAGAGATTCAATATGTACCTCTATGACGAGAGCAGTCTAGAAACAACAGTTTGGTACAAAGGAAAACAGAAAAATTTCATGGGAAGGTAATATTCACTTATTATCATTATATTCTACGCTTTAATCAAAAATAAGTCTTGTAAATTACGGTATGGTGAATGATGCTGATCATTTACCATACCGTAATCTAATTGTCTTTCTCTTCCACTCGTCTCTTTTGCCTGCCACACTGACGACAAAGATGTAGTAATTCTAATATCACTTTTTGCGGAATCCATTGATCGCTTCTTAGGACTTGCTTTATTCCTCTATGCAGCCATATTCGTACTCATCACCTTTTTTATTACTTATCCTTTTAAATTGGCATGTTGTGATATTGAATAAAAATTATATTGCTTTGAACTTGATTTGATAAAAAAACTGGGTCAAGTGGATTATAAATATAAATAAATAATAAATCCAAACTTTTATAGCAATTGACTAGAGATAGTAGTTAGAAATTCGGTACATAGGTTCGGGTTATATACTGGTACTGGTACAGCTGTTTGGGTAGGCAATTAACAAGTATTATAATCATCTTAGAATGTACCATTTTATTATTCAAACATTACACTGAAATCATTTCTTTTAATGTGTGAAATCCACAAAGTTACATAGCTTTAAGTTGACGTTTAGTCAGAGATCCAACACAAACAAAAACAGCTTTTCAATAAAGAAATAGCGTGCAATTTTCAATAGGTAATAATACTATATTATTATATTGCAATCTATATTATTTTTATTTTAATTAGACTGCTTCTTGCCGATTTGTTCCGAATTTTAAATTCTAACATGTTACATAGATGATCAATTAAGTTAATGTCTTCGAATCGGAATTTCCGACAGACTAGAATCATAATCTGTGACAATATCAAATTAGAATATTATTATAAAGGAGGATTTATCTAATGACCTATATTTTTTTACAGATGCTC
The DNA here is from genome assembly GCA_036419045.1 of Scirpophaga incertulas. Taxonomy (NCBI): domain Eukaryota; kingdom Metazoa; phylum Arthropoda; class Insecta; order Lepidoptera; family Crambidae; genus Scirpophaga; species Scirpophaga incertulas. The sequence continues at coordinate 11,933,950 of CM071633.1, forward strand.
TATTGATATCTCGCGACTTGAAAGAGAAAAGACTCATGATCTATGGTTAGAATTGGAATGCGGATACGGCAGTTTACACTTGCTTGTTACCGTGAGCGGGTCCACGCGGTTCCCACCAGCCGACGGCATACCTACCACTAATAGCATCCACCAGACTACGCTAGAAAAAGAAGAGTTTGTAAGTATATAAACATTTTTATATATGTCAGTTTTTGATTATATGAACCTTGTTATATCAACCAGGGTGCTCCAGTACATGAACACTATTAGGTATTTCACCAAATGGTGCAATCGTAAAAGAAATCAATTGCGCCAATATTTTAATCGAGAAAAACCGAAAAACCGAAGTGTTGAAAAATTTCTTTCAAACTTTGTTAATAATGGTACATTTTAATTGAATAATTCTATACAATGATCATATTTGATGTGAATCTTACTCTTACTCTAGTGTCGGATGGTTTTACTTCAATGTATCTTAGAACGTCCACAATGACCGTTTAGTCACACAATTGGCATTTACATAAATATTTGGTCAAATAACAAACAAGTACTAGAATAAGACACATCCGTTTATTTTAAGCACACATAATATATTTACTTTATTATATCTGTAGTTCAAATCTGTACGAACAAATATAACTTGGGCTTGTTGTTTACTTATCACTCTAAACCTTGGATGTACCCACGCAAATCTATTGAGAAGTTTAATGATTCATAAAAATAAGGAATTCCTGGTTATGGTCAGTGCACTCTTTGTATGCTTTTTGTTTAATTCAATTCTCAATCGAATTTCCTTAATCCAGACACGATCACTATTAACGATGTACCTACGCAGTAAAAATGTCTTTCGCACTTTAAATAACGACGAGATATTTATAATTGAAAAGATGGACGCTTCAAAAGTAATTTTAATGACGATGAAATTTTTACCGGAAAACATTCCTGTTTACCTTCGAACTTAATGCGATGTATAAGAAAAAGAAAGCACAACAAACGAAGAGGCTACAATTTCCGGGAATCACTTTTACTTTTACGACCTCGGTATTTGCGAAGACTTAAAAGGAAGATGTATTATAATTAGCATACTGGTACAAATGAAACAAATTTCTTACAGTCATGAATAAGCCACGTCACAGACACGACACAGTATTAAAATGTACGAATAACTATCAATCAAACTACGAGTATATAGGCCGTTACTATCTTCTTTACTGAATTTGCGAATATTTTTTTTATGTAATTTATATGCATACGCTTTACAACTTTGATAAATAGGCACCGTAAGTTGCAAATGACGAATATTTTCAGCTCAGGAAATTTTAATAACAGATAACGATGGGAGAATCGGTAGTTCTATGATTTCTTTTAATCATTATATTATAATTTTCCATAACATATTTTTCATTTTTTAAATTTCATATGTACATTTATCTAATGCTTATATGATGAATAAAAACATCGAGAGACAACTTTCATTTCCTAGTCTAGAAATTCAAAGGTGTATTATAAAATCGACCAATCCGCATTGGGCCAGTGTGATTTAGTGTAGATTCGAGTTCTTTCCCGAGAACGGACGGACGAGTTGTAAGGATGATGATGACTGTTTCAGATTATGATACAAAATTTTTGATTTCAGTCGTGGTACAAATTAGATAACATGAACGAGGTTGGCCAGTTGCTTGTGACAGTCCACGGAGCAAAAGGTCTAAGCGCACTTGGAATTAGTGGAAAAGCAGACCCTTACTGTGTCCTTGAATTAGATAACTCCAGAGTACAAACACACACAGTGAACGCCACAAATGATCCAATTTGGAATAAAACATATTTCTTGTAAGTTTTTTTTATCAATAATTGTGTTGTGATTATAAGAAGATAATGTTGAAAATTTGCGACATAAATGCAGAAATGGGTCACAAATTCTGACTGCGTAAAGTGAGGTCTTATACTTTCTCTTACATCTTTAATTAATTCATTATACTATAGACATTGCCAGGATCAAGTTTTTTAGGTATCTCGAAACCTATTAACAATTTGGTAACTATCAAAGTTACCAAATAAGTTATCTATTATTTTATTAATTTTTATATACGAGTATATAATTAAACTATTAAACAACAAAAAAAGCCTTCGCAATATTTTATATACCTAAGAGTTCAAATTACCAACATTAATTTTAATACAAATCCATAAAACGCATCCAGGACCATTGATGGCGCTGAGCTTTCGGCACTGATCTGTGAGCCTATAAGAATTGCGAAGCTAGATGTTTCTTTTATGGAATGAATTTATCCGACGCTTCTATGGGGAATGAAAACATCATCACACAATCGGCATGCATATGAGAAAAATTTAAATGTGTGTGGGAAGTTGATCAATCCACATTAGGCTGGCGTGGTTGACTTAGGCCTAATCGCTCTAACATTACATGTTAAGATAGGCTTGTAGCTTACGGTGGGGACAGATATGAATTGTGATGATAATGAAATCCATAAAATAATCAAATAAGTTCTTTGCCATAAATTACTAAAACATTTCTAAAATAATTTTTCTAAAAAAGACAATATTTTTGTAGTGGAGTGAACGACATTACATCTATACTGGACATCACAGTCTATGATGAATCCATCATCAACTCACTAAAGGGGGAGACGCTCGGGAAACTGTCTATTCCTTTGTTGCGGATAAAGAACGAGGAGAAACGATGGTATGCTCTAAAGGACCGCTCTAAAAAATCAGGAGCGAAGGGCAACTGTCCCCGGATATTACTTGAGATGTCCGTTGTTTGGAATCCGGTAAGTGTCAATAAAAAAAATGTTGGTTTGACGTGAATACAGTGTTGATAAGAACTTATGTATGCAATCCAAAAATTGAGAAATAGGTACTTTCATAATTTAAACGGAGCCTTGAAAAATGTTGCCTTAGTTGATATTAAGCAATCGCTGTTTGATATTAAACAATTTAGTTATTAAGTTTCAAGAAGCCTTTTGTACTACTGCAATTTTCGATCATGAATTTTTAATTTAATACAATATTATTACTTTTATTACAGATAAAAGCTTCACTTAGAGTACTAAGTCCAAAAGAAAAGAAATACACACAGAAACCACCAAAATTTAATATTCCGTTGATTTATAATAACCTCAAGTTTATTCGGGACATTTTCAATGCTCTGTATCTTGCCAACGAACATTTCAAGTAAGTACAAATATATTTGGTAAATACAACTACATAATTTGACTGCCCTAAAATGAACATGTACCACTGTATGTGAACATTAAAAACTTATAGTGTTTGAATCAAGCAAATGGTTTCGAGACATAGTCACCTTTTTTGTTTCCTGAATCTAACATCTACTCGTTTCATATGATAACCACCGAAGGGTTAGTGCCTAACCTTACTATGTTCCGAGGAGTACATCGTATAGTAGGGGAGCCCAAGATACTAAATTTGCTGTTACTCGAGCGTCATGGGGACTTAGTGGACTCTACAGATTATCTTTAGAATAAAAAAAAGTTTATGTCGCTTTTTCTATTTTAGTGAGAGGTACATCGTGTAAACTTTTAAAAATGAAAAAAAAAATAGTCATATAAAAATACTCGAGCGCGTCAGTCATTTATAGTACATATGGGCCTTATAATACTAATAACTATTAGATATTACCAACCCGCACTGGGCCAGCGTGGTTGACTAAGGCCTAATCGTCCTAACGTAGTTAGGGTAGGCTCGAGCCCCTCGGTGGGGACGTATATGAGCTGTGATGATGATGATTAGATATTAATCTGACAATTAATTATAATATGTCGCCTCTAGTCTGTACGAGTATCATAGTAGATCAAATGGTTTAGTTGAACGTACTCTAGGCATAATAAAAAATATGTTAAAGAAGTGTCAGGCAGGTAATTCTGATCCTTACTTAGCACTATTACAATACAGGAATACTGCTAAAGAGAGTCAGTATTCACCAGCAGAGAAACCCAAAATTTGTGATTATAATATGTTAAATAAATATAATGACAATAGAATTAAGAAAATGGCTAAATATTTTAATAGAAATGTTAAAAACCTAAAACCGTTAACTAAGGGAAGTCATGTAATATTTAAAACACATCCAGATTCACCATGGGTTTCTGGTATTATTGAGGAAGTTTGTTCTGAACCGATATCTTATATAGTTAAAAGTTCTGATGGTACGTATAGGCGAAACAAACAATATATTTTAGAAAAGCCTATGTTTATTGATCCTTCGTCTGAATATAGTACTTCTAATACAAGTACAAGATTAACTTCTGTTGATCAAGGTTCAGTTGAAACTGCAGGATTGGATCCTAATAAAAAATATACTCGGTTTGGTCGAGAAGTTAAGAAGCCTAATTGTTACGAATGTTCGCTAATACATACAAATGCATTTGCGTAGATACATAAAAATATAAGTTTTGTATGAGTATTGTCGCAAGTATTGTTTTTTTGTTGTGTTGTGGTTAAATAATGTGTTAAATTTTTTCGTTCGGAGGGAGATGTTACAGTATATCCATGGTCTTGTTCTTGTCTATTACCGATCGTCTCTTGATATCATTGGCTGACAATTTGCTTTCAAATATAAAATCTATACTAATATAATAAAGCTGAAGAGTTTGTTTGTTTGTTTGAACGCGCTAATCTCCGAAACTACTGGTGCGATTTGAATAATTCTTTTTTTGTTGGATAGTCCATTTATCGAGGAAGGCTATAGGCTAAATAACATTACGCTATGACCAATAGGAGCAAAGACAGAGCGGTAAATGTGTAAAAAACGGGGAAAATTATTCATTTTTGAAGGCTTTCTTTGCGTGCGCTGCGAAAACGGTTCAAGATACACAAAAAATATGTATGAAAGAATTATTCCTCTATACATGATCTAAAAAAAAGTCCGCGACGGCATATGTCTATCTTTTAAGGTTTAGTCACAATGACCGTTTTTATGGTACCAAATTTGGTCGAAATAATTTGTTTAAGTTGTATCAACATAATAATACTAAAAATTCTGCGGAAACTCGACCATTCCGAAAATCCCGCAAGAACGGGAACTATGTGGGAAAAACCAAAAATCTGCCGGAAGTCACTATTCCACGCGGACGAAGTCGCGGGCAAAAGCTAGTGTATTATATAATAATAAATGTTTTATAATTATTAGACTGCCTCTATTCACACTTTAATAGGGGGGTGGCCATTAGACGGCGCGCTCAAGTTGCGTCGACTCCCTTTGTTTCGACCCTAACGACTCCGGAACGGTCGCCGTCGAGCGCCTTCCACAAACACACTCATTGCAAAGCTGAACATAGCCATCTGAGGATTCAGCATAGGTCCGTCAAAAAAAAATTAAACCGTCAGATTATTCGTTTTTCACAATCCTGACAGTATTATCTTCAAAATAAAAAAAAGTTAATCCCGCTCGAGTATATCGAGGCGACGTTTTTTTTACAACTTTGCGACTCATTTATTTCTTGATGTCACACTCAATTCGTCAGATTATTGAAACATACACTTTTTTCAATGTAATTTTGTAATTTTCAATGTCTTTTACGGTAACTTAGTGCGAATTGGTGGATTTTTAAACAGCTCTGAGTTTATTCGCAGGCACGTACGTAAATTCGAAAAATATTGTGGGTTACTTCGAAATCCGGATAGATGATCAATCAAATCAAAATCAAAAGACTAGTTCTAAGATTTCAGCTTACAGTGCAACTGACGCTCAAATGAATTAATCGTATTTTACAGACGCGCGTTCGAGTGGGAAAACAAAGAATTGTGTGTGGCGGGTCTGGGAGTTTGGGTCAGTTTCTGGTACTTCTTCCAACTGTGGATGGCGCCGCTTATACTTTTATTGCCGTTCATCTACTATTGGACTGGACAAAGGTGTTACAGTAAGTATTTTATACGAGTATCTTATAAATAATCTACGACAGTAAATTAATAATGTATAATAATATGAAATCAGAAGGCCAAAATTATTCAATTCTATATTCAGTCTTATCGTCATACAAATGAAGAGTACCTACATAATTTAATCTATATACATACTTATATTTCGTAGATATTTCCTTAAAAATTAGGTTGCTTCGTGATATTATTTTGGTTATAATTAATTAACAATTTTACTTAATTTGTTCCAGATAGCAATGCCCTTATCCTTGTCAACCAATCTGACGATGAACAATCAGATGATGAATTAGAAAATTCAAAAGTAAGAATCATTATTTTTATCGTACTTTACCTTATACATACATACATATATGTCACGCCTTGTTCCCAATGGGGTAGGCAGAGACCACCTCTCTCCACTTGCTACGATCCTGGCACACTTCTCTTGCTTCCTCCACTTTCATGAGCGTCTTCATGCATGTTCGTCGGTTGCGAGTACTCTTGACCCGGCCTTTCTTTAGGACATCTTCGATTTGATCGAGATATGTCCGCCTAAGGTCGATCCGCCTAGGCCTGCACCGATTCGTCCTATAATATCCTCGCGTATTAGCACGTAATTATGTTTTATTAACTAATAAAGCTCCAATATGCCGATGACTATAGGGTAAGCAGTTGCCTGGCTATAAATGAAATCCTCAAATCGTAATAAGAACGTAATTTCATAAATATTGATAAGTAAGTAAGTACACGTTTTATCTTGGGACACGTGAATTAATGACAAGTAACCCTACCGATTGTCGACGTGTTACGTCACGTGGCTATTGCAAATCTACGCTCGAGTAATAGTAATAATATTACTGTTTGCCGATGACTATAGGGTAAGCAGTTGCCTGGCTATAAATGAAATCCTCAAATCGTAATAAAAACGTAATTTCATAAATATTGATAAGTAAGTAAGTACACGTATTATCTTGGGACACGTGAATTAATGACAAGTAACCCTACCGATTGTCGACGTGTTACGTCACGTGGCTATTGCAAATCTGCGCTCGAGTAATAGTAATAATATTACTGTTTGCCGATGACTATAGGGTAAGCAGTTGCCAGGCTATAAATGAAATCCTCAAATCGTAATAAAAACGTAATTTCATAAATATTGATAAGTAAGTAAGTACACGTATTATCTTGGGACACGTGAATTAATGACAAGTAACCCTACCGATTGTCGACGTGTTACGTCACGTGGCTATTGCAAATCTGCGCTCGAGTAATAGTAATAATATTACTGTTTAGCTATTAGAGAACAATATGTTTGTAAATTGTTTTCATTATATACAAAGCTCGTGATCTTTTCCAGGATGAGAAAACACTAAAAACCCGCATATATGGAATGCAAGATCTCACGTTTACGATTAAGAATGGCATCGACTACATCGTCTCACTTATTGAAAGGTTTAAGAAGTAAGTACAATGGAATCTGTTGCGTTTTATATGTTTGCGTGTTGTATTGTGTTATTATTTTGACGCTTACATCAAGCAAATCATCACTCAGCAAAAAAAAGCCGCTTATGTATAAAATATTATCTAATGTTAAATAATATGTTAATGTTGTGTATGTGTTATATGTAATATGATTATCTGTATTTGCGTATTGCATATCTCCAGTTCTTCTGTAATACATACAGATTTAGGTTACCTTACAGTTCTCCTCTCGCAGGTCTGCTGAAAGAAATTCATTTATGAAATAAGCAGTACCTGTGTTCATCATGTTTTTTCATATTGTTTACACATATTTAATTTCGCGTGCATAAATTGTTCAATAAATAAAAATAGTTTTCACTTTAAAGTACAACCATTAATAGATCAAGCAACTACAGAATGTGATTATTTTATAATTGATATTGAATTCAATACATTTGATATAGAGTTGAAAATTTAAGAAATTTAACACTACAGTTACGTTGTGGCAAGGTAGCATTTATTAATACAAGGCTTTATATATATGCTTATTTCAATAATTCAAAAGATTGCCTCATATTATTACTGTTTATTGCGTGGTTTCTATATTCAAAAATACTAGGAAATCAATATACTAGTACAATCTTCTTATATATAAAAATGAATCGCAAAATGTGTTGATAAGCGCATAACTCAACAACTCCTGGATCAATTTGGCCAATTATTTTTTAAAAATGTTCGTTGAAGTTCAAGGATGGTTTTTACGATGAGAAAAATTCGAATAATTATCGGAAAAATTTAAAAAAAACCCTTTTTCCTATACAAACGTTTTCTAACTAAAACGTTCAATCAATTTGAGCTTTATTATTATTGTATAAAGTTCATATTGCAAGCACTCACTGTTGTAGTAAGCAATGAAGGTGTGTTCCTAACATCAAAGAGTCAATTTGCGCTTTATTAACGCTACATATAGTTGAAATTCAATCATATCTATAAAAACAGTGTGCGTGCGTGCATTGGAGCACAGAATACATCGTTGGAGGATTTAATGTCACGTTCCAAAATTGAATAGCCACAAAATGTAATAGGTCATTTAGACTTTTTTTGCAATTTGGTTGGCTATGCGACATTATCTATAAAATAATTAGGAACAAAAAACTGCCACTGTACAAATCTTTTTGACAGGACGAAGTCTGTCGGGTCCGCTAGTTGTTTATAGATATAGCATCTATGGTTAACAAAAATGAGTCCCAAGAATAAAATAATCACATATCATTATTCGGATGAACTTTTTTACTATTTAAGTAGCATGAAGAATTTGCCTTATTAATTTATACTCTTTTGCAGTTTGGCAAACTTCACGGTTCCTTACTTAAGCTACTTGGCAATATTGGTACTCTTGGCCATCGCTGCGATCATCTACTTGGTTCCTGTCAACTACTTATTAATGGCATTAGGTAAGTAAAAGTTTGGTAAAAACCATAAACGACAAAATATTTGTAATCGCCTTTTGAATTGTTTGCTTATTTATGTAACGTTAACGATTTAAGTAATACTAAATTGAACATAATGATCTATATACTTACAAACATTTTTTCTCTTTGCTACAGGTATTTATAAATTTATGAGAAAATTTTTGACACCAGAAAGAGTACCAAACAATGATATTTTGGACTTTTTGTCCCGGGTGCCTGACAACGAAATGTTGGTAAGTATTTCTTTTACTAAATTTATCTTACCTTTCATTTTTAACTTCCAATTGAATTGAAAATTCAGGTATTGATTCTAAATAGACCTATAAAAAATATTGAAACATAATTTATTGAATCTTGTAAAGTTGAAGCATCTGGAATGTAGAGGAACCGTATAAATACCATGATTTTGAAGTTATTCAGCTCCGCATGATAAATCAGAACACTAAGCTGATCAACTTTCCTTACGAGACTAAACTAAAAAATTCTAAAATCGTATCATCTCGTATGAAATGTATCGAACGGGATTTATTTATAACGGGTTTCTCAAGCGAGCTGACTATATAAGTGAAATATTCACACCACATTTTTGTTTCTAACACTAACAGTTTTTTAATTTACGACGGTAGTAGGGTATGTTTCGGCGCGATTTTAAAGACGTTTTACGTCAAAATTTCAAGACGGCAATTTTATCACTCGATAAACGCTTTATCTTGTCTTATTTCGTTTCCTATACCGCGAGAGCTATAACAAAATTAAAGAAATATCCTACCGTGTGAAGGTCGATTGCGGGTCGGTTAATCGGTCATTTCAGCTTCTCGGATTTTCAATATTTTATGAACGGAAAAACAAAGCAGTAATTTAATTACTTTAGTACTTATTGAAGTTATTTCTATTCCAACACTTGGCAGTTTATATTCGAATTATCTCAATAATCACAGGTAAACATGATCTTAAAACAGTTTTATCTAACAGCTTTTCCTCTTTACAGAAACAATGGCGGGAGTTAAAAGTTCCAGAACCTAATATTTCCAGAAGCAACTCAAAAAAGAAACTAATGATAACTGAATGATTGTATGGTGGTTCATTAGGTTTAAGAAGCAAATCTTGCCTGAGGAAATCAACCGTAGACTGCAATATCTGTGATATGGGACTCGAGTAAAGCAATACTTAGTGCCATAGACTTAATTATAATTTTAAAATATTTAATATGGGTATGTTAGCAAATATATTTATAGGTTCCTACGTTATGATTTCATGTAACAGTATTTTAAAAAAAGTAATTAGGTAAGTTTGTCGTTGAATTATTTTAATAACATGTATTGGCTGTACATTAGAAAATTATCTAAGTTAAATATTACAAGAAAGCCTAAAATATTATTTACTTTATCGATTAAAAAGAAAGTATGATTTATGTTAAGTATGGTTCGGTATAAGAAGTTTAGATATCGAGTCGTGTATGAGTTACTTTCTGATCTAGTTACTGTGATTATTTGATTTGAAATATGTTGTGTAGAATAACATGTAGGTACAATTGTTAGAATTTTCTATATCATATTTTTGAAGAAAAAAGATTTCTTCTGCAGCAATTTTTCTGCACAAATGTTGCTGCAATTTCTATGTGCACGCATCTATGTTAAGCAAAATTAAATAAGTAAAGTGATTCCGAATTGCATTTAAGTATTTAATTGTATACTTAGTTACATACGCCTATTCAACTTTGAAAGTGAGAATCTAAAATATTTTAAAAATATCATCACAAGCTCACCACGCTGTGATATTTGTTTGTACTTAAGCTTAAATTACTTATTTAATTAATTGCAAAAGTAAGAGTAAAGTAAGGCTATTTTTAATACAGTTTAATGCCTAATTAATTAATGCCTATGTATTGTGATCTTAAAAATGGTACGCATAATAAAATATGTAAAAATCACAAATCGTTTTATTTTTCGTTTTCTTATTTAATTCATTATAATTTTTTGTAACATAAATAATATCTTACAATAGTAAGTACTAAAATACCAAAATAGGCAAACAATAATCTGTCTAACAGCTTAATAACTAACAATTAATCACATTTATTACATAACATTGCACAGTGGATATGAATTGTATTGAAGTCGCATAAATACGACTAATTGCAATTGAAAAGTAAAGTTATTATAATTTAAGTAATGATGATAATTAACTCAAAATAATACAATTCAACAATTGGGAGTATGATCATAATTAATGCTCGAACTTTTTCCAGCACACTCTGAAGCACTTTTATTGGTTGAACTATTTCTTTTTATTGATGGCTCAGGGACGTTCAATTCATTCCAGTCTTTCTGTAATTATATATAATAAATTTATTTTTTAGACAAATGTTTCACTTATTTTATAATATAAACTTTAATTTATTTAAAAAAAAAATTCTTTAAAATGGAGTAATATTTTTTTACTTTCATAAATTTATTCATGCCTGTTCTCTATGATGGAGAATCATTTCGCCGATTAAATTAAGTTCTTTATTACACTAGTCAAGTCAGCTTATTAGATGGTCAGGCTTATTAACATATAACTGTGATACCTCACTAAATCAAATCTTAAAATCTCCACGAGAAAAACGGAGCATAACATGTGTTTTCGCAATCGCAAGGATAATTCTTAAAAATAATATGGAAATCCAATAGTATCTTTATTAAATTCAAGTATTTCAATAACATCACTATTGTAACAAAAGAAATCGACATTACCCAAATTTCACTATCGGGTACTCTTGAGAGGAAGTCCAATAAGTCATTGTTTAAAGTCCTGTCTGGATTCAAGTACTTCCTTGTGAACTTATAAAGACCTGTAAAAGAATTTTAACTTACAGTCTTGCATCTGAGTAGTATCGTCAATTCCTTATGTACATGGAGTTCATTTCATTTCTGTATTGCTTCGTTTGCTAAACACGATTCCTTTACTTTAATTATACTAGGCATCAGAAAGCGACATGCCTGTCAAAAACTAATCTTGTCTATATATTGTAGTTAATCACTGGGAATCGTATTTTAATTCAATTTCCACACGGAGGACTTCAAGAGAATCAGCCACTCGAAAAGTGACGACGAGACGAATTTTTGAAACAATAGAAAACCAATCCGCATTCGAAATCGTGAGATTCGTATACGAATTACCGAATTCACTATTTCTGAACTTACATTTCGTGCGTTGTGCAACGAGTGGTTCAACCCACTCATTTTTGATTTCTACTAGTAGAATATCCAACGCTGAAGCGACCTTGACAGTGATCCGTTTCACGTGTGGGTCATCGCCGGTTCTTTGTTTTTGTTGTTGTGATTTTGAAATTTTCTGCGTGAAATGGAATTTGATTAAGAATTTGTCTTTAATAACAACACTGAATTCGAGTGATTCAAAAATCTTGCGAATAAAAGCTAATTGGTTTTCTATTGTTTCAAAAATTCTGTACCTGAGGCAATTACTCTGTACCTGGTACTCTGAACACAAAAATTCGATATATCGTCGTTGTCGTACAACGTTTTGCACTAACTTATATACATACTATGACGTTGCAGTGACATGCGTAGCGACATTTATATCGTGTATCATAAGTTCGATTTTAAAAGTATGAATCCAGTATTATCATCGATATTGCCACGAATCTCTCAATACTGTAACATACGTGTACATATTTTTTATTCTCTCAGGAGATAGAAGCTGTGAATCCTCACAAGGAGTACGTAATGTGTCCAGGAGACCTATTTTTGAATTACGAATGCGATTTCGAAATCACCGCAGCGGTGACTTTGAGATCACGGATTCCTAAACATCCAATTTTGAAAGTCGATCGCAGAGCTGCCAACATAGATAAAGTACACACATAACTTCAGACTCTAGTCAATAAGTTCTCTAAACAAAACACAGATAACATTTCCACAAGTATGACTTGATTACGAGTGGGTGACTAAGGTAGTCACATTAAGTGATATTCAAAAATACGAATTATTGAAAATCGCTGATTATTAGTCACATCGGTGATTTCGAAGTCGCATTCGTAATTCAAAAATAGGTCTCCAGGATACCGCAGCGGCAAGTGCTACGGTGATTATGTCAGACTCCACACAAATCAGAATAGTCCAACCGATATGTCCTACATTGTCACGTCATTCATTCACCGCGGTTATCCGTGGATACGTAGCCGAGTATTAACTTATTAATCCGTTTATCGTTAATAAACGAAGTTAACATTTCCATTAACGGATTCACTTAAACGCATTGATGGACACATTAACTTCCGTTAATCTGTCTCAAATTCATTTACCTATAATCTAGGACCGGAAAAAGGTAAGAAAAAAAATTATGATAATCTAGGAAAAAGATACGTCACACAATCCGACCAGCCTTAAAAAACACGATTTGACAATTGTGTTCTTCCAGGATAAACCAACCGTTTCTTCGTTTCTTTAGCATAAAACATGTAATTGCAACGAATGTAATTTTTGTCGCGTATTTAATGTTGAACGATTAATTTTAGGTGTTCCGAAACAACGGTTTAACGTAGCTTTTTCAATAGGTAACGGATTAGCGAAGAACGAACTAATGATGCACACCTGTTCTGGATAGATATCGCTTGAGTAGTTATTTGAATCAAACAAATACTTACTATTACTAATTACATACCTAAAGCCATCATTGTATAGTTGAACGGGATGAAGTAGAAAGAAAAAGCGGAAATGACTAGGAACATCATCGCAAGAAAGCTCAGGAACGGCACTTTAAAACTCACCAAACTGAAAATTAATACAAAAAAAATATGTTGATAACCAATTGTTGGATTTATCTAGCGACTTCTAGTAATTGCCGGCAGTTTTTAGTTATACCGGATAAACATCACGAAATGATATTAAGCGGTGTGTTTCCATTTGAATTGAAGGTTAGCTCTAATCAAACTACTTTTTTTCTCCTTCAAACTAAATAAATTATTATTTGATCCTAAGTATTGACAGTCAGGTAATATTCGGGGCTTTAGGGCGTCTAAAAGTATTAGAATAAAATATTTTTTATGCAAACTTTTCCAATTTTATGCATTATTTAATTGATTCCTATTTGTTACGGTTATATTAAAGTAACGTGTTTTACATCGTCATAAAACTAAACGTTTTTTCGCTATTTTTAATCATATTAAACTAATTGTATCTAGTAACTAATTTAATAACGTGCCTATTGCGGTAGTAATAATTGTGGAAAAAAAATGGATTAATTTAATTTCATTTATGGGTAACTAGTGGCCCGGTACGTGCTTCGCTACATATAAATAGAAATAATAACAAAATTTAATACTAATCAAATTCTTTATTTTAGAAAAAATATTGTATTAATAAACCTATTCTAAAACTAAATCCGAAACATTAAGATAAACAAATTATCACGGACAATTTGCTTTAATCGAAGCACGTCCAAAATGAAATGACCGCAAGAAAGACATAACAACATGCTTGTACTGTCAACACTGTTCAAAAAAGTTTTAATGGACAGCACAATCCCCACCTTAAAAAATGTTAGAAATTGACACAAAAATCCCCATTAACAAAATTATCCGCCATTTATTGAATGCATTTGTTACAAAAAATGTAATACATGAAGAACCGCTCGACCAATTTATTAAATCTACTAAATAGTCCGAACAAAGCGTTACGTTTCTAAAGTTCTGTAAGTCTGCCGTTCTGAGAATTTATTTAAATTGTTTCAAGATATTCGAACTACATTTATATATATTTAATAATGTTACTGAGTATATGATAATTCATTATATTTCATGTTCGTTACTAAAAGATTCAATACTTACTTAAAAATTCTTTCGGTTACAGATACTAAATACTCTACGCCTTTTGTAATGGTAAGTGTCAAATCTTGAAGCCCTTGAATCCTTTTCATCATTCCTGTGTCATTCTAAAATGCATTAATATTATATTTATTAGCTATTCGAAATAGTAATATTTCGTAAAAGATGAGTGATTTTGATTTACCTTGTCATTTTCAGTCTGATCGATATTAGTAGCATTCCGATAATTTTTCATTGGTGACTTGTCTACTGAAAATATATAAAGTATTTAATATTAATTAGACATTCCAAGACATAGCATTAATATTTACAAGTGTACTGAAAAATCGACATTTTCAAAGATCTTCCTTAGGGAACATTACTATACTTAGGTATATCCTGTGTATTCAGTTCAGCCTTAAAATAGCAGTTCTCAATCTATTCATGATCAAGGAGCGATCATTACTGACCTTAGGAACAGTGGTTCCATAGGAAAATTAGATCTTAAATATTTTTATTGTGGAACAAAGCTCTGTTGATAACATGCATAGGATTTATCATTGAAAACTATAAGTTTGGAAATTATAGTTAAAATAACAATCTCATCACTCTAAGAAATAAATGTGGACACCATAATGATTTGTAACTGTTAATGCGTTTAGATATATAAACCACTTTGTCGATCGATCATAGTATAACTAATTTTATTCAAGATATGATGCAGCTTACGTTGATTGTAATTAGTGACCCAAAAGTAGAAGAAAGGCAGCAGCAGCACCAGTGGTATCGCCCACATCTTCACGTAGAACCAGAATACCAGCCAGCCTACCAGCACGGTGAACGATAACTCTTTACTCTCCCATTCGAAAGATCGCCTGTTGTTCGAAACGCGTTATTAGAATAATGCATGATACTCGAATGCAATCGTTTTTATATTCACTAAGGGAGTTGAAGTTCAAGTAATAGACTGAATAAACTTCGATATTAAATAGAATTGACATAGTAATATTTAAATTGTTTTCAGATTACCGATTTAAGTGCGCAGGCCAGTCAATTCTTTATCATATACGTGAAGTATATTTGTAGTCTAAAAATAAATATTATGGTAAGTTGGAGATTTAAAATATTTATAAATGAAGAAAGAGACATTAATGTTGAAGTATTTTTAATTTATCTTACTTGATGAATTCGTTAATATCGTAGAGGGCACGAAATGTGTCCCTCATGAACTCCAAGTTACTATAGACCAGAGCAACGTCGAACTTAGGTGGTTTCTTCAAGTATTTAACTTCCTTTGGTTGGAAAAGTCTAACTGTAGCTTTGATCTGAAAAGTTTTAATAATATTTTAGTACTATTTGACAGTACAAGGCACATTTGTATATAATAAAGAGTTAGGTTGGTTGGGAGAATACATATCCTTTACTAGCTTTCGCATGCATAATATGAGATTTTCTCTCGGTAATGATATACTTTTCTGTGATAAAAAAATCTTTTTAGCAATTCAGAAATTACAGCTCCTTGTCCCAATTTTTCCAATACACAAATTCCAACAGAATCTGATAAGTCATTTTTATCGCAATAACTAATAAGAAATAGATATTTTCCCGCGAAAACCTATTCTACGTCATGTCTTGGATGTTAAACTATACCTATACCAAATTATATTTATAGAAATTAATTATGACGTGAAATCATAATATACAGAGATATACTTTCACATTCATACTCGTATATTATTACAGAAGTGGGGATTGCATGCCATAGTTTAACCAAAAACATATTAAACGAATAGCATGACTTCTTCTCAATATGTTTATATTTACTCACTGGATTCCAAAACATGGTCATTTCCAACTGTATCCTAGGGCAATTCCCCCTCGCACTATTTCTATTGCCTTTGTTCTTTAAGCCGAACCATCGAGTCTCGCCGTTGTTGATCCTCAGCAATGGGATGGATACTCGGCCCAAGGACTCGAAGCGCAGTGCATTCTTGAAGGAACTATCATATACCTTCACGTCCAGGGTCGACGTGACGTCGTAAACGTTGCTATAATCAAAACAAAATATTTATTAGATATTACTATGGTTTTAAAACTTCCTAGTATGTTGAAAACAGCTAGGTATTTTCAAATTTTGCATGTACTGTATTATTTTACTATCTATATAAAAGAATTGTGTTCAACTCACAAGACATAGCTCTTATTCCACACTGGCTCGGAGCTACTCTTAGCGTCGAAAGTTTGAACCCACTCATTGTCCAGCTCCAGAGTGCAGTACGCGCTGGGTTTGCTGCTCAGGCCCTTAGCTCCTAGCACTTTTACGTGTAACTGACCAACTAATTTCCAGTCGCTATTTAAATTGCTTATTTCCTGGAAATAAAAAATATCTATAAGTATATAAGCCTTTTCAGACAAAAAAAATCATTAGTTTTCCGTAATTAGATGTTGTAAACTTATTTTTTTCATACATTGCATACAATAATTATCCGCACTTGCGTACTAATAATATAAATGTCAAAGTAGCAGTTTTATAATCAACATTTTCTATCAAGGTACATAACATGTGTTAACTGTGTTATCTTTGTTTATGGATCTAAATACAACACACTAATCAAGATCTTTGAACCGGACACACTTATCAACATATCAATGTAAGTAAATATAATCAGTAGGTATTTCCTTAAGACGGTGTAACAATTGCAGTGTCTCCACAATTATCTTGCTATCGAATATTAATTTAACTAAGGTTGCTATCTTCCTTAAAATTATCATAATTAATATAAGATAATTTAAGCAATAAATCAACTATTATATATAATTTGTGTAATCACAGCCACAACA
This sequence comes from Scirpophaga incertulas, assembly GCA_036419045.1. NCBI lineage: Eukaryota > Metazoa > Arthropoda > Insecta > Lepidoptera > Crambidae > Scirpophaga > Scirpophaga incertulas. The sequence continues at coordinate 11,951,428 of CM071633.1, forward strand.
TGTTTAGTTTTTTGATCGGCCGATACTTAGTAGTCAAATGTGTGCAATTTGATGTACTCCTACTCTTTAATTTGATGTAGGTACTCCACACTGAAAATCAACCTAAAAATATATTGTCGTCAGTATTACACATGCATGTCGCTCCATATTTACGCTCAAACTATCGTTCGCTTTAAAGCCGATGCTCCCCTTTGGCTCTAAAGTGTACAAATTTCATATTTATAAAAAAATAATCTTACCTTGTTTGCGCAAACAGCCTCTTCAGTAGGCATATCTAAGCTACTGGGTATATCACGAATCACACAAATTGTGACCGAAAAGTGAATATGAGGGCCAATATCTCCGTAACCAGCATTGAGACGCTGATTAATTTCATGTGTTCGCTCCTTCTCAAATTTTGACAAATCGAGGACAGTGCTGTGGAAACAAACCAATAACTATAAAAAACCCAGAAAATCTATCTGTCAATAATGATACCAACCTTTGAAAGGTATCGTTAAATTTAAGGAATAAAACTTTAATTCGTTATATTTTTGTATAATATATGTATGCCTTTTTGAATATAAATTTAAGAAGCTTTGTACGATAATCTTGTAAATCTATCGGTATATATAATTTATGTATTCACTCATCATATTTTATGAATGAGATTATATTTTTACTATCTACATTTTTGGACAGAAAAAATAATTTGGTTAAATCTTTTTTTATATATGAGTTGGCGTCCGGTTGATAATGTAACTTTTAATATTTCCTGTTGAGGTTTAACTCCTGTCGTTCAAGTCATTGTCAAATTTTATAGTAGGTATGTATTGCAAAGATAATTGATCAAATGACAGTATCAAAAATACTTTACCTGCCCATGAAATTCTTCTGTTTCCCTTTGTCCCATAGCGAGAGTTCCAGCAAATTATCTTCGTATAAACGTAAATAAAATCTCTGCTTCCATTCTGGCTGGGCGCAGTGATTGACTGATTTGGAGTTGTACTCTTCTGATCCCAAGCTTTAAGAAATGAGCAAAGAAGAAGATAATAAAGACTCGCCAACATCTTAGTCATCATCGTATGATAATACAGTTTTCTCAAAGTCCCAATTTGCTTACCAACATAACCAATATATTATATTATATATTTTGATATCAAAAAGTTATAAAAACATGTAGAAGTTTTAATCTGAAAAATAATGTAATATAACTTTTTTTTAAGCGTTTTCTGTATTTAACTTATTAACAATAACGAGATTACATTTTTTTGAGTTCGAATACTATCATCATGTGTTGTATTCGCCAATGGCATTATAGTCACTAAGCCATTTGAAATTAGAATTGCCATTTAAATATTGACTCATATTGTGTTTCATCGGAGAGGTCTAGGACTGGGGAGCCCAATTATTCCGGAGTACCACTAGACTGCTCTTTAATTATGGGCAGGTTTTAAAGATTGTAGGTTGACATAGAAGTAATACCTAGATGAGGAGAAGCCTGAACTGAGAAGTAATGAACTTAAATTAGTACTTTATCTAGCTAACGTTAAAAGGGCTAAACTATTTAGATAGGTTTTGTAAAAAATAATCGAGCAGTTTGGTTATTTCTGTATTTGTCAGAAATCACTTCTAATCAAATAAGTAAGACTTCAACATTGTTTGTTGTTTTTAAGTTTTTATTCTATTTCTCATATGACTTTAACATGAACATCTCCATACCTATGGGAATTCATAACACCGTATATCAGGCTGAATGCGTGGGAATCATTACCGCCGCCAAAGAAATACTGAGAAGGAACATAAAAGGACAACACATAAGAATCTTAACGGACAGTAAATCTGTATTACAATCACTGTCAAACAACCAATGCTACTCTACATTAATCCACGAATGTCACCACGTCTTGATGATGGCAGGGAGGGATAACCTCATCACCCTACAATGGATAAAAGGTCACAGCAACTCGTGCGGCAACGACAAAGCGGACGAGTTAGCTCGAAGAGGATCAGGAATGAGGTCTACGGACCAGAACCAATAGTGCCTCTCCCCAAACAATGGTCTAAAACCAAATAAGAAAGAAAACTAAGCAGCTCCATAGCGAGACCTGGAGAAACACTGAAGACTGCAAGCAAACAAAGGCTGCATTACCAGAAATAAACACAAAACTGTCAAAGAACATCCTTAAACTAAACAGGAAACAACTCAATCAGATAACCGCGGCAATAACTGGCCACGGACCTTTTAACAAACACCTCTTCAACCTAGGTTTCACTGACAGCCCCATGTGCAGAGCATGCTTGGAGGCAGAAGAAACGGCCGCACATGTGATCATGGAGTGTCCAGGTGTGGTGGACTACCGGGTAAGACATCTCGGACAGCCGAGCTCACTGCCGGAGGTTTTCGGTAAGTTAAAAAACCTATTGAAATTTCTGGACGAGCTAAGCTGGCGAGAATAGCAACATCATTCCCACACACGCAAAATAGGCGCTTAGACGTCGAGTTGCGGAAACCAGCCCGTTTGACCTTATACCTTATACGTTTTTATTTTACTTGTTTACCACGAACTATTCGATTTTAATTTTATTATATTAAATAATTAAATCTAAACCAAATTTTCTGCAAAAGTATAGAGAACGTTCAGTTCAGATCGACTGTTTATTTATGAAATGAGAGTAATTGAATTTCCCCTTCGTTGTATGCCCTAACGATAGAATCATTGTTTTCATTTGGGTTTTGATTCTTGGGATTCATTATCATGTTTATTAAAATTAAACTAATTAACCTTGCTGTGTTCAGAATTACGGTCACACTTAATCTGTTATTATTGTTTTGAAATATGTTAAACCCTTCACGGCAAAGTGATGAAACTATAATAAATAATAATGTCATTTGTTTTCACAATAACTGTAAATGTTTAGCAATAAATATTATTTGATTTGAATATGTAACTGTTCTTTGTCTGGCTTACTTAATCTATGTTTCTTTGCCTTTCTAAATTATATAACGGAACGAGACAATAACATATAAGTATATATTTTTTTAAAATATAGTCAGTAGTTAATTTGTACGAAATGGCGCAAACAGAAACGTAACGCCCGCGATGGATTGGCACACGGGTGTGACAATGTTCAAGGGCAATAATTTGATAACACGGGAACAGTGTACTTGTCTTTTAGTTCAGATAGCTATAAGAGTACTCACAAAGTATAAGAAAGAAAATATTTTGTTCCATAACTTTTATCACTACTTATGAACAGTGGCGGTGCAAGACCTAAACTTAATGTGGGCATGGCACATTTTGCGAGGCCCTCTGTTGGTGCAAGAAGGGAATATAAAATAAGATTTTCCATACTTTTTCAAATATATTTTCGGCTGTGAGGCGCGAGGCCTTTTGCACCGCGAGACCGTGGGCGGTGGCCCATACCGCCCACGCCTTACGCCGCCTCTGCTTATGAATATTAGTCCCAGTTTCAATTAACTGTATAGAAAAGCTACTGTATAACATATATATAAAAAGACTTGTATCTTTAGCTTTGACAGTATCTATCGAAAATAAATTAATCGATTTTGTGAGTTAATTCCATAAGCTCCAGTTTAAAAGGTTTTAATGAAAACAACACAAATGATACTTTGGCTGAAGTGTTAGGATATTCTTACCGGAATTTGCAGTATACTCGATGACTGGCGCCATCTTCAACGGGCGGTGGTAAAGCTTTGGCTCCTACAAGAACTATAGTCACTTGTGTAGTGCACGGCTTCGAAGAACTAAGCAAGTTCTTCTGAAAACAAACAGAAAGATTCGAGTAATTTTATGTCAATTAATATTTAAATTCCTAAGTAAGTTTTACGTAGAATTTGACATATGGCGTTCATTAGGCGTCCTAATGAAAAAGAAAGTTAAAGAAAATTCGGCAATGGTATCTGTAGGGTAACTCTTAAATATAAACTTCTGGGAGAATATTACACACCTATAGTTCGATTACAATATAAAAAAAAAACAGGAAATAAATGTCTGTGTCATGGAATAAGTGTAAACGGTGTGATTCGTTGTTCAGTCCCTATAAAGAATAACGGAAATAAATTAAAATCCGTTTGGCTTTGGCACTTTGTTGTCGATCTGAATCATTAATTTAACATTCGACCAATATATTTGAAAAGTCTTGTAATTGTTCTCGGAATCCCGGAATCGAATTGGTATGACTTTATTTCAAGAGCAAATTTGCTGATCGTAGTTGGAATAAATGGTTCACTTTATTTTTGTTGTATCTAATATATTTAATTAAATATTTCATTCTTGTAGTACTTAATGAAACAGAAAGATAATGTTGAAAACTCTTTTAAATTTTTGTATTTTCCACATCTGTTTATATTAGGATGTATCTAAATGTTAGCAATATTAGAACGTCTAAGAATTAGCCCAGTTTGATTAGTTTGTTATAATTTTACACTAAACATCGTCGACTGTGGGCCGGGTCACAATTAAACGTAATTAATTGTTCGGACTTATAGTATTTTGTATTTATTGCGGTCCTATAACCGCGTCATTCATGTCTTATAATCATCTAAATGTGAATGAAGCGGCTCTAGGGTTACCCATGCACAGAGCTATATACATAAGTTTCTGACACTAGGCGGTATTTATTTGCGAACTAGATTAATAAGTTCATTGAGGTAGAGAGGTACATTCACAATTGATTAATAAGGTCGCTGAGTATAAATAGATATAGATATAATATATAGTATATAGACTTGCGCACTAATATGGACCTACGAGTACTAACTAAAGTTTTTAAAGTAACTAAACTCAAGTGTCTAAATACGAATGTTATCCATGAACATACGGTTTGTACAAATATCAGCACGTTGAACAGTGTATTGCAGCCAGTACACGCTACTAACTGTCTCGAGGTCTTGGTGTAAATTTTGATGAATTCCTGTGTGTACAAATACACCGAAAGGAGTATGCCCATTCGTAGTATCACCTTTACTCGTCCTTGTGCCTTAACCAAACTAATACCTAAAAATAAGTAACAATTTTTAACAAAACTCTGCAATATACCAAGCCGAAACTTCGCCGGAGATAAATCCACATAATAATTAGTAATTATTTCACTTCCGTTTCATTCGCCGTGTATTTTTATTGATGATATTCTAATTTCATTGATAAATAGTCTCTTCGGTATTGCCATATATTAACGATCGGATCGATTGGTCAAAAAATATATTCGATACATTCCACTGTCCTCTCGTGAAAGGGTAAAAGGAATACCAAAACAATTAATTTTCTTTAGTCTTTTTTTCTGCTTTCTCTAATATTTTAGTCATTATTCTGCTTTAAGAGTTTCTTTATACAGATAGCTAATATCAATGTTGCTAAAACAATTATTTTTAATTAATTAATTATTTTATATGAATTATTGGATAGTTGTAATATTTATTGGATAAGATAGACTTAATCATTTTATAGTTTTTAATCTTCTACAATTAAATAGGTATTATCAAAAATGATGATAGGAGAAATTCGTAACTTGAAAGTCTTTGGTGTTTAATTTCTATTTTACCCATCGAAATAGAGACAATAGTTTTTAATAATTGAATATATAGTTAAAAATCTACAATATATCATAAAAATCATTATGGTACAAAATCATTATTGGCGATACTAAAGTCCATACTACAATGGGCATTCTCCTTTGGCCACTTGTTAACGGCGTTCAGTGTAGTGTGTTTAGACAAAAAAATGCATGAAATTAATTCGTTTACAGTAAAACTGAAGTCCATTGTTATAATTTACGTTTAAATGTGACCGAGTGGACCTCATTGCAATAATTAGGTCTTAACAATCGACTCACCAAAGCACCATTGCACGTCAAACAACACAAAAGCGACTGAAACATTGTGTGGTTGCTCGCTGTCATGACTTGTGTGCTACTCTGTAAGTAACATGCTTATCTCAATTTAACTGAAATACCAGCCGGAACCTTAATGAAACGGGAACTTAAATGAGAAGAAGTCTTCTAGCATTCTATGGACTTAACGTTGGAAGCGGTTTATATTGTTCCAGAAGCTTTGCCTTAGACTTATATTATGACCCAGGTGTTGGCGTAAGGGTCCCGTTACATCACTTCCCTTTCTCTTTATAGTCATATCTGACTATAAACCCTTGCCGTGTCGATATGAGGTATATTTTACATTTTCATAATATTAATAGATTTATCAATATTATAAAAATGTAAAATATACCTCATATCGGGACCAGTATCGCTATTAGTATATGTGTGTGTCTGTATTTTTTAAGATTTTTCGATAAAACCCAATTTTACCAACCTTTAGCAGCAAAAGTGGGTAATAATTCATTTCAATTTTTTATCACACTACACTTTTGAGATTGCAAAATGGTGGTATATAACTAGAGATCGGATAATCGGATGCATATTTACCTAAAGTTAGTTTAAGACAAAGTATGGAAACGGCTTTTTATTGTTTTGTTAAATAAATTTTTTCACCATTTCTGTTTTTTATTCAATTATTTAATTGATTATTGTTTTAGTAAACAGCTCACTACTTTCGTATAACACTCTTCATGTAATAAATGTACATTCATAAAACGCACGGGGAACTGAAACTAAACTTCAATGTAAATACGTATGCATAGTTGTATAAATGAACCCGAGTCTCGGTCTTTTGAAAATAAATACCACGTGTACACGATGACAAAATAAACTCAATATAATTAACTAAATCGGTATATTTTGCATATTAAATACAAAATAATATAAAAAAACTATACAAGGAGGAAACTAATTTGAACAATAATCAGAATAACAATGTCAATCAAACATCTCTGCTTTTTGTCTATAACGGCCAGTACGGTTCTATCGCCGACATAGCCCTCTCCGTAAGGCAACAGTCTTACAAAAAAAACTTAAAAGGCGATTACACAGTAGTCAAAAGAAAACAAAACATTAACACTTCAAAACATTAACACTTTAAAAATAATACAAACCACTAACTAATCTTAACTAATTTCCGTATGGGACGTTTAAGCACACCACCGGCTGTCTCGACATCTGCGACTCGAATAATATCATCTTTACCCGAATAGACACGAATAATCTTACCACGGGGCCATAATCCTCTAGGCAAATTACTGTCACATATAAGTACGACGTCCCCAACGGAAATCTGTTTTGGCAAAGGTGTACCACTAGCTGCGCAACGTCTAGGTACTAAATATGGCAAGTATTCACGGACCCATCTAGTCCAGAAATGATCCGCAAGTCTACATGCTTTCTTCCAGTCTAAACGTCGCAACAAATCCCGGTCATCTAAATTTGGAGTTCCTTGGAGCATGGACGAGGATCCAATGAGAAAATGATTGGGAGTTAAAGCTTCAGAAGTATTGATATCTACCGCCACGTGAGTCAGGGGTCGTGAATTAACTATATGCTCTGCTTCATAAAGCAAGGTTACGAGGACCTCATCTCGAGGTGATCTGGATTTCAATGTGGCTGACAGAGCTGACTTGACACTCTTCACAAGGCGTTCCCAAGCGCCGCCCATAAAGGGAGAAGCGGGGGGAATGAACTTCCACGTAATCCTTCTTGAAGCCGCAAAGTTATGAACTTGCGTATGATCAATTTCCTCCCAAGCTTTACGCAGTTCTCTGTCTGCACCCACGAAGGCAGTTCCATTATCGGAAAGAATAACAGACGGACAACCTCGACGTGCCATAAATCGACGAAGTGCCATTATTGCAGCATCCGAAGTCAAACTACCAACTATCTCCAAGTGCACCGCTCTGACAACCAAACATGTAAAAAGCGCTACATAACGTTTTTCTTTAGAGCGCTTTACTGTGACCTCAACTGGGCCAAAGTAATCAAGTCCCACATTTGTAAAAGGTCTCACGTGATGTTCCAAACGTATGTCAGGTAAATCACCAATCAGCGGAACTATGGCTGTAGCTTTTCGCACTTTACAAAATTGACAGTTTCTGGCAATAGACCTTACTGTTGGACGAAGTCTCAGAACCCAGTAACGCTGTTTAACCTCATTGACAACGGTTTCATTGCTGGTATGGTTAGCCCAAATATGAAAGTCGGTTATGAGAAGCTTGACAATATGATGTCGACCATCTAAAAGAACCGGCTCTTTACTGAATGTGCTTATATCTGGCGCAGCTCCAATTCTTCCACGCAAACGAAGTAAGCCTTCACTATCGATTTTAAGATCTATGTTTTTGCATTTGCTTTGTTTAGAAAAATTACAGCCAGAACGTAACGCTTGCAACTCATTAGCGAAAGACTCTTCCTGACTAATCCGCAATAAATATTTTTCAGCTCGATCTATATCTTCTGCTAGTAATGGCACCAGCCCTTTTCCTTGACGGAACATGTCAGAGTGTGGCTTTGATTTAAGTATTCGCAAAAATTGGTATAATCTTCCTACAATGCGCAACAACCTTTGCCAACTACTAAATCTAGTACAATCCAAAATATCAAAAGTATTTACAAAAACAGGTGTGTATTGCGATTTCATTTCGGCGACGCATTCAAGTATTTTTTCCTGAGGTTCTCTAGGCCAATGCGTTTCCGAAAGCAGTAAAAAATCTGGCCCATTAAGCCATCGCTTGAGAGATTCTAACTTAAAAGTAACACGCGTGGCATCGTCGGCAACATTACATTCGGATGAGACCCAACGCCACTCATGGGGTTGAGTTAAGTCTGAAAGCTCACCCACGCGATTCGCAACAAATGGTTTGTAATTACGAGCATCGCTTCGAATCCACGCCAATACAGTTCTGGAATCACACCAAAAAAATCTACGAGCTACAACATGTTGGTGTTCTTCCACAATTGTTTGTGCGTATCTCGAACCAAGCAACGCTGCTTGCAATTCCAGGCGCGGAATCGACACTGGTTTTAAAGGAGATACGCGAGTTTTACCGCCTATTAAAGATAAAGTAACTGAACCATCAGGATAAGTACACCTCCAGTAAGCTACACATGAATATGCCAGTTCACTGGAGTCAGTAAACATATGTAGCTCCATTTCAATAAAATCGGACCTTGAAAAATAACAACGTGGTATTTCTAGCTTCTGAATATTTTCAAGATCAATATACCAGGCCTTCCACTGTACCTGATCGATTTCAGGCAATACAATATCCCAATCAGATACTGTTCTCCAAGTCCGTTGAAATAAAATCTTACCACATGTAATGATTGGAGCTAAAAAACCTAGTGGGTCATAAATTGACATCAGGTCGCGCAAAACCTGACGCTTCGTAAGATTTTGAATATCTTTATATTTTGATTCAACAACAAAATTAAAAATATCTTTCGAAGGATTCCATATCATACCTAAAACTCTAATATTTACACTATTAGTTTCTAAATTCACCAAATCCATATTTACAGTAGACACATTGTCCTTGATTAGGTTTTCAGGTAATAATTTTAGTGCATCTGGATTATTTGAGACCCACCCGCGTACCTCAAAGCCGCATTTACCATGTATAGAAACTATATCACTTGCTAATTGAGCCGCGGCTTCGACATTATCGACACTACCTAAATAATCGTCGACATAATGGTCTTGAATAATCGCCTTAGCTGCATCAGGAAATATCTGTTCGTGTTCTTTGGCGTTTTTATTTTTAACAAATATTGCCGAGCAAGGTGACGAAATTGAACCGAAAATCAATGATGTCATTTTGTATTCACAGATTTCGCTATCAAGACCATCGGGTCTCCACAAATAGCGTTGACAGTCTTGGTCCATGGGTCTTATTTTTACCTGAGAAAACATTTCACGGATATCCGCTGTCATCGCTATTTGTCCCAGCCTGAATCTAAATAAAATTCCTAATAATGATTGAATCAAGTCCGGCCCAGGTAATAAAAAAGAATTTAAGCTTTTCCCGGAAGACTTAGAAGCAGCATCATGAACTATTCTAAGTTTACCTGGTTTGTGCGGATGAGTAACCCCAAAATGAGGTAAATACCACCGATGTAAATCTGTGTGATCATTATAAGTATTCTCACACTGCACTGCGTAATCTTTTTTTACATACGCTTCTATATTCGTTTTATACGCTTCGAAATAAACTGAGTCTTTCCTAAAACGCCTATCTAAGCTATTTAATCTTGTAACCGCCTGCTGGTAACTGTCAGGCAACTGAGGATGATCGTTTCGCCACAACAGTCCTACTTCGAAACGACCATTGGGTAAACGACGAGTCGTTTCTTCTAAAATTCGAATAGCTCTTAATTCCTCTTTATTAAAAGATTCACGTGATTTAATACCAATCGCATCAAGCTTATAATTATTTTTAATGAGATCTTCGAGTGATTGCTTTTCCCCATCTTCCTCAAAATGTGTAAAATAGTTAATAAAATTTATTGGTATTACGTCACGTGACAACGGGCCATAGAGAACCCAACCTAATATTGTACGTATAGCAGCCGGCTGCGATATTGATCCGACTCTATTTTCCTTACTTACCAGCAGATGCCAATCACTCAACCCTATTAAAATCTTAGGGGATGCGTCGTCGTAGGTAAGCTCCCTACAAATATCATCCAAGTAATCGTACTGCTTAATATCGTCTATACGAATGCTCTGTGATGTAAGACACAAATTTTGTAGAGTTCTCGCACCACAAATATCATAGAATTGCGAATTATTATTTCTCCCTCTAATTTGAAAATTAACTAACTTAGATGTTACACCATATTTACAGCCATTTATACTATTTAAAGACACTTTCACTTGAGTGCCAACAAGTCCTAATAAATCTGCCACATCAGCATCGATAAGTGTAGTCGTAGATCCGTCATCGAGCAAAGCAAATGTATTAAATAATCCTTTAGGCCCACGTACAGTAACTGGTAATATTTTTAATAATATCTTATTATTGTTTGTGACGGGGAACGAATTTATATTATTATTGAGAACTGACAACGGCTGTTCATTTTTTACTTGTAAGTTTGACGTATCCGTGTTATCAATACTTACCAACTTGCCCGTACTGTCAGGTAAACTTTGACACAGCGACTTATTGTCAATTGAATTTTGACAGTCAATACTATGAATATTTTGAGATGAATGATGTAGAAGTGTATTATGATCTGACTTACATATATTACAGATTTTAGTACATTTCTTCCAATCATGATATCCTTTTTTCAAACATCTACGACATATTTTTGTTTGCTGAACCCACGTCACCCGTTCATCAATCGATAGCGCAATGAATTTACTACATTCCTTAATGCTATGATTTGATGAACAAAATATACAATTAAGTGATGATGAGCTCTTTACATTAGATGGAGACGAAGCTAAATGATACGATACATTAGGTTTAGTCGTATTGATTTTATTATGATGAGATGGCTGAAATTGAGGTTTTACAGACTGTACATCAGATTTAACTACTAAATGAGATGAAATACCACCACAGAACAAAACGTTGCCACCAAAGCGACTTTGTTTACTGGATTCTTCTTCAAGAAAATCTGCCAATAAAACCAGCTGTGGTTGCCCTTGAACATGATGAAAGGCAGCATAATCACACCATTTGCTCTGTAATAAGGGAGTAAATTTTAATATGACACTATGCAACATTTCTGGTGAATAAATATATTGTATTTGGTCCACCATTTTAATAACACTTATACAGTTTCGAAGAGTAGTTGCAAATAAATGTAAATCTTCGACGTTTCTACCCAATTTCGGTAAGGCACGTAAAGTTGAAATTTGGTGACACACGATTTGCTCAGGTCTAGCAAATTGCAACTCGAGAGCTTTTTAAAACCATGTCAGGCTCAGACGTGGTCAGTAATAAAGGCATCACGGCCTTTCGAGCTTCTCCCTGTAAAGCCGATCTTAACCTAGATATATTTTCAATATTAGAAAATTTCATTTTGGTCTCATTATAACTTCTCTTAAAAAGAAACCATTCCAAAACATCACCCCTATACGATGGCAGCTCTACAGCTGGGCATGAAACACTGCTCTTAGCGGCCAAAGCACTAATCGCACTGGCGAGTTGGTGAATATCATTACTACTGGCTTGTGCATCTGCTCCAGGAACGCAATGCGCAACACGCGACGTGCTGCACAATCCTAGCCCCGTAGGGTTCAGTAATGCGCCCTGATTAATATTAACAAACTCACTTACCTGCGTTTGTTTAACTACCTCGTCAACCCACGCTTTCGTACCAATACTACCACAAGAATGCCGACTTCTCGATCCAGAATGTCGACTACTCGCCTCCTCCCTTGCAACCGCCATCTCGGTTTCAAGCTCTGCTTTCGCTAGTGCCTCTTTTATGGCTATCGCTTCCAGCTTAAGGTCTGCCATTTTCTTTTGATATTCAAGCTGTGCAGTTTTCTCTTGCACCAAAATAGAAGCTCTTGAAGACTTAAAACTATATGACTTCTTTGAACTTTTTTCCTGATCTTTTTGCATAGTTTCCGATACATTATTCTTACTGGAGCACGGCTGAGTTTCTTTCGTCATTGCGCTCTTTGATCGAGTGATCATGTCTTCATAAATAAAATTATTATTAATATATCGCCGTTCAATTCTATGGCAACGAAGGACCAAACATGTACACGATGACAAAATAAACTCAATATAATTAACTAAATCGGTATATTTTGCATATTAAATACAAAATAATATAAAAAAACTATACAAGGAGGAAACTAATTTGAACAAAAATCAGAATCACAATGTCAATCAAACATCTCTGCTTTTTGTCTATAACGGCCAGTACGGTTCTATCGCCGACACCACGTGCTAATTTAGTAATTTTCAAACAATATCACTACGTTAAATTTGCAGTCCCGTATTTTCCCGGGATTTTTATTTAACAAAATGTATTTTACAAATCCGCTTCCATAATTTGTGAGCCAAAAGTTAACTTTAGGTAAATATGCATCCGATTATCCGATCTCTATATATAACACAAAACATCAAAATATTATACATTAATTATTGCTGCATAGTTTGTTGCAGTCAGTAATTTAATGACATTCTTGTTTTAGTTACAAACTTAAATATTTATTTTTTATAGTACTTAGTACCTAGTGGTAGACTTCTGAAAACTCGTTTGCAAACGATAGGGACAGTTTAAATTTGTATGAATGTTTTATACAGCGCCCCTAGCGGAAAGTTATTGTACTATTATTTAATATCAAACTGTAATTTGATAACTTGAAGGGTACAGGGGCAAAACAAGAAATGTCACAAAAACAAAATGTTATGTAATTGACATTTTAATTTTTCAAAGTTAAAACTTTTTAAGTGTCTCTTAAAATTATTAACTGTTTATAGGAACATTATTTTACTTTACTAAGTCTTATTTTAGGAACATAAAATATTTAAATAAAAACCTATATTTTTTTTTATAATCAATAAATCAAAGTAATTCTCTTTTGGAACATACAAAAACTGGTAATGTCCACTGTGTCCCATACAAGGAATGTCCCACTTAATATTTTTTTTGTAATTACACATGAGGTATGCCTTCAAAATAAGATTGCGCTCCCTCAGAACAAAATCTTTTTAAATCTATTAAGTCCTTGTACTTTTCTGCACTAATAGGTAAAAAATTTTGATAGGAAAAATCTGGCAATTCAAATTCATTTGATGTGTCTGATCCAATGATCTTTTTTGCCACTATGGGTGATTTCTCCCAAATACCATTATAATTACTTCTGTGTAAAATAACCCTAGGGTGTTCTCGAACACACATTAATTCTCTTTGGGATTGCACAGGAAATGAGCATTTTTTCAAATATTGGTTTTGAAAAAAATCTGTAAATCTTCTAATTAGTTGTCCTATTCCCACCTCAATTACTTCAAAGGGTTTGGGTCTTTGGCGACTAACTTTCAGCAGATTATACCACTGGTATGGAACTTCCATGTGGGTTTTCAGATTGATAAGGCCCATATTTTTGTCACATTCTAAGTATGAATGTCCTCGGATTGGATAAGTAATTTTGATGGAATCTAAAAGTTTTAATTTATGTACAACAAAATGAATGAATCTTATCACTGTGTAGTTCTTATTCTGCTATATTATCTCTACGAAACACACAACCGCAACAAATAAATATTCGACATAACCTCAAAATTGTCATAAGAATTCTGGCAGCTTGGACATTCCTTCTTATGTACCGTTACACTATGGACCTTCCCTGTTTTGTTCCTGTATATAGTTTTGAGAACTAAGCAATAAATCTGACTATACTGGTTTTTACACTTTTTGTGTAATGCCAAATAAAAATATGTGGGAAAATAAAAATATTACCATAAAAAAATAACTTTTTTAAATTTTGGTGACATTCCTGGTTTTGCCCCTGTACTCTTCACTTACTGTAGTTATCAGACTTCTGTAATTTACTGTACGTCAAATACATATCCAAAACGATAGCAAACTCATGGTAGTGTTACTGAGAGCAGTAATTACAACCAACTTAAAATGTAAATTCTTCACCTTGAAATTTTATCTTTGCTTTAGTAAAGATACCCTTAAGACATTAGATAGAAGCGATTGCACACTTTTGCATAATTACTTACTAGTATTCGGGTATTAAATGCATATATTTCGTATTGTTTTTTTCGTATGTATTCAAAATGATCTTAATTAACTGTTTTTTTTTACCTTTTTTGTTTTTATGAGGGGGGAAATGCGACCTTATGCACCATGACACACCGCGCTGGCAAGGCGCGGCCGTGTGTGGGGCTCCCCGGTCATAGAGGACCGGCCTACCCACTAAAACCCCCCTGAGTTCTCTAGGCCCATACGGGGCACATGGCGGGGTGCGCTTTCGCGATTCGACAGCCATAAACTGATTTTTTTACCTGGAGATGATGATGATTTTTACGTGTTTATGATTATAGAAAATATACTAATACCTTCACACCTTACCTCAGCTACCTACTGACATTAATAAACTTTGACCACCACACCGTGAACGTGATATATATGTGTAGGTATAAGTAGTAGTAGGTAAGCGAGTGATAGTAGAGAGTGGAAGAGGATGATATAGTGCGAGTCCAGCTTTAAATAAAAATATATATATAATAGGAACAGCGAAACAGATATGAAATATCTCGGAAAATTTTTGTAAAATTATATTTTCGTTTCCTAATAAGTTGTGTGTGTTGTTGTGACAGGTATAAGCCTAAACTTCGAATGAGTATAAAGAACTTGTAAGTATATATAGTAATATACTTACAAGTTCTTACCCTATCAAGCAAAAAACTACCAATGTTAACATACTCGTATTAATATGAATTAATATTACTGTTATGATGTCATTAAAAATCGAAGTTATTTTCGATCGTTCGTCCCGTAGTAGGTACGAACTGTATGGAGATATTATAAGTGAGCGGTGTAGAAAATCGTCATTTTCTGGTCAAGAGGTAGGTGTTATAATATCGTACGTTAAGCAAATAAGTTCGAATAATAACTAAAATAAATCATTCAAATAGCTCTAATCTAATATGAATCGAAATTGAAATTCAGAATCTAGATCAGATCTTACTTATATTTTTGATTTCTCATTGGTTATTAGTTACATATATATTACTCTTACATACCAGAACTGTTTCAGTATACGTGTTACAGTTTTTTTTATATAGAAACATAGAATGTGTAGACTTTAACTACTATATGTCAATAATTACCTTTTCATTTGTAACCGGAACTAAAGCTTTCTCATTATTTTTAGTAGATGCGGAAGTAACTAACACAGGACTCTTGCTTTTTCTTCTTTTGACACGGTTTACCAAGGTGTTTATGTTAAGTCTGTTACAAAAAAGATATTATTAGAAACTAGACAAACTGTAAAAACTAAACAAATATTTATACTATGAGCACTATGATCGCGGCACTGGTCTTCGAATCCGGAGAGTTAGGATTCAATCCTGCCATGCTCCAGGTTTTTTTTATAAACGGAGTCGCTTTGATAGTTCTATTGTTATTATAAGTCATCCAATTATGATTGACGATTAATCGACGAATAACAATATCACATCGCTGTTAAAATAGGCAATTTGTTAGCAACAAATACACCTAACACACTCGCAGCAAAAAAAAAATCGAATCACGCTGGTATTTTCATATAAATATACAAAATTCATAGTCTAACTAATTGGAGAGTACCTATGTACCTCTATGATATTGAATACATATAATATTATTTACATTACATTAATTGTAATAAACTTCTAAACAAAAAACTTAATTAAAAGAAAAATACGAAGAATGATTGTTTGATTGATATAAAAAAAATTGAGAGGGGATTGAGATATGAATACGTGAACTGTTAATATTTGTGTACTTGTACTATCACTCAGTCAGTACTGAGTGATAATAATGATTGACAGAAGATAAGTAATAATTGACTGAAGCATTGAAATAAAGCCCAAATTACTAGAGTTAGAAACATGAATTTCGACGGAAGGATTGGCTTCAATGTCGGTGTCCATCAGATTTTTCAAAATTTTAAAGGGAACTCTGAATACTTGTAAAAGGTCACAAAGGCGGAATTAAATTCGAAGTTTGATATAAAAATGAAAAATAACGACACCTTAACCTTTTCCACTGCTATTGACATGTGTTATCTTGCAATCGGAATCACAACACTATAAGCGCTGAATGCTCTACCGTAAGTACGACAGCGGTTCTCATACACACAATAGAATCTAGTAGAGTTCAACTGAGGGAAGCCTCGTTGTTATTATTTTATTTCATTATACTTATCATAGACACTACTGATTCACCCGTAGTATTTAGCTGAAGCATGCTGCTATATAAGCATGATGGTCTGTCGTAAAAGCATGTGAGATGAAGTATAAAAAATAATGTACTTACAGATCTGAGAATCTGGATCGAATAACGACACTGCCACTGTCGGATGAACCACTAGACCTTGCGCTGGATGGTCGATCTGATGAATTTAAATTACTGTCTTTATTTTCATCTTCACTAGTAGCACTGTTAAGTAATTTGTCACTGTCACTATCATTATTATTCGTACTGCTATTATTTATCCGCTCCATGTTTCTTCAGACGTCGATCACACTACGAATCGGTCAACACTCACATAATTATTTAAAACATCTATAATATAATCTATTACTAAATGTTTAAGATAACACTTATCTTGCTTACATGAAATAGGTATTGAAAACAAATGAACTCATACGTTCAAAGTATCATACGGACTGTAATCGCATAGAAACTCATTTATCAATTTGATTAACTACGTATTAAAATGTAACTGATTAATATTCCTGTTTTTGTTTCGTCATTGTCTATTTGAGGTACGCTCACTGCACTTATAAATTCGGTGGTTTTACTTACTTGCCCAAGCTTGATGTGCTCGTCGACATGTCGCTCAGGATAAAATTCAAAAGGGCACAGCAAATGTGATAAGGTGACATCCCGTTTGCCAACATCACAAAGTTTAATAGAAAATTACTAAATATGCCATAAAATATTTAAATACTTATCCGTTTGATTTTTTCGGAATATTCTTTTCTTCGAAATTTCTTTTCGGAAATTCTTTTTCGGTACAGAATATATTATAAAAGTAAATTTCTATATCTGAATGTTATATTAATTCAATGTATAATGTAATTTTGATCTCATAAATGAGTAGGTAAGTCAAAATAAATTTGCGATTTATATTTTAAATATTTCGATTTATATATATAAGATATAAATCTATTATTTCTATTTCTGAATATGGATGTTATATCATCTCATTTTGATCCCATAATCAAAATGAATTTTGAGATTTATATTTTAGTTAAAATAATTTCCAGACGTACTATCAATACATAGTATAAAACAAAGTCGCTTTCGCTGTATGTCCGTATGTATGCTTAGATCTTTAAAACTACGCAACGGATTTTGACGCGGTTTTTTTTAATAGATAGAGTGATTCTTAAGGAAGGTTTGTATGTATAATAAATGC
Source organism: Scirpophaga incertulas (assembly GCA_036419045.1). Taxonomy (NCBI): domain Eukaryota; kingdom Metazoa; phylum Arthropoda; class Insecta; order Lepidoptera; family Crambidae; genus Scirpophaga; species Scirpophaga incertulas. Next base: position 11,969,420 of record CM071633.1, read on the forward strand.
ATAATATAGTAGAGAAACACTGATAAATTTAAAGGTTTCTAATGTGATGTCGTAAATAAGCACGTTTTTTTGCGCTTATATTGCAAACGCTGGCTGAACCCTACGAGATAGACCAAAATAATGTACTACAGTATTGTACAACTTACAAAAATCCACAAAAAAGTCCGCGATGGTATATGTCTATCTCTTAGGGATAACCCACCATAACCATTTTTTCACTGCACCTGTGCGAAGCCGGGGCGGGTCGCTAGTAATGAATAATTCGCATAAGACGAAACATATTCTACCCCAATGATATGCACTCTCACTATATATAAGCTCGCCCTATCTCTAAATATAAGCTTTTAAATGTAGGAAATTACATTTAAAAATTTACTAAGTTTGTGGCCTATATGTGACAAACATTTGGCCGAGTCTTCAAAAGTAATAATTGCAGGTACACTATTTTGATCTACTAATATCAACAATATTTCTCAGCTAATAGTGTACTGGTAATAATATATACTTATAGAAAATAAATGTTGTCAAATACCCAATTACTTAAGTAATATCAGGGTAGTTTAAATTAAGTTAAGTATATATATACTTAACTTAATGTTAAAATATTCTGAATATTGGTATAGATAGAAATAAATGTATATTTTGTGTGATTCATTTTTAAACCACTATGACAACCTGATCACCTACTGAAAAAATATATTAATTTTTGGTAGCCATTTGTCATGGTCAGCTACAATATAACATGAAAGAAACAACATTCTTGCATCATATTTACAATCCAAAAAGTAAGGTCATTCATCAACATAACTCTAAAAAGTATTAATGCATTTGAAAACTAGCATCTATACTTGGACATCTTAATTTTGCCTCCTATGTTGTCCATTCCAAAATTTTGCCTGAATATTAAGTAGTCAAATCGAAGGAAATTTAATACTAAGATAACGACGAACTTAGATAAATATGCAAACAGGCAACACGTGTGTACAACAAAAAAGCGGGATCCAATCAATGAACTAAATTTTCCATCTTGCAATGCAATACAAAATAAATTGAATTGCACGATACATATTAGGAAGTTATAACTTAACAACAGATAGCTTCAACAAGAATTTACAGTTTCTTTCCCCTCTGGCGAGGAGAGGCTGAGAATCCATCGCTAAGGAGCACGAAATGTGCCCATGCTACCCGCCGCCAAGTGTAGCGAGGATTATGTTGGACTTCACGGTGGTCGGGACAGCTCGATCAGCGTGACCTACTCGTATCATCTAAACACAGTTTGAGCCGTTGGTGCTATTAATCCTATGACTTGAAGTGATGAAGGGTGATCGCACTCTCAGGAGAAGACGCGGTCAGCGCTGCCCTATAAAGGAGGACATATGCACTAGAAGAGGTACAGTCCACCTAAATGGCTCCAGACTATATTTATAGGGGCCTACTCGTGACTACGCAGAGGGCTGCCGTAAGATGTGACGGTTCAGATGCCGCCGCAAGCACGTCTGGAAGATCCTATGTTAATTGGTTTATGGTCACTTTCGACCTGTTGCGGTCTGTGAAACCGTTACCGTGATATTGATGGGTGGGTCAAATGAAGACTGGAAATCTAAATATAACAATTTTCGGCCCGAAGGACAGGGTCAAACTGAGGTCATACCTATATATTCGTTGTCCGCCATTCGGGAGGACAACGGTTATATTAATAAATTATTTAAAATGTACAGTATTAGTGTCAATACTATGAATAAATATATATTATATATAATCTAGTTGTGATAACCAGAAATTGATTGATTTACATGAAATCGTCGATAAAATTGGACAATAACAGCTGAAAGCGTTGCTCGAGTAGTGGTCGTGGGTAGAGCTGCTTGTTTTAACTACTCAACGCTAGAGGCGCTGCAAGGAGCGTTTACGTTAGTCAAAAGGTATAGTTTCGTACCGCAAGTGGCGCCAGTGAGCAGTAGGATGCTTTAGCGTACCATCATTAGCGTTTGCGTTTGGTTGGTTCGCAAAATTAGGTTATGGTTTGAAAATATATATTAATGACTATTATTGTGGTGGATTAGTGAATGTGAAATATTTAAAAATGGAAAAACGAAAAGATTTTATAAGTACTCTTAAAATGTGCAGGTTTTGTTTGTCTCGAGACGAATCCTTAAGCAGTTTATATCTTTGCAAGCATATTCAAAATAAAACTAGTAAAGGAGTTCCTCTGTCTTTAAAAATTCTGGCATGCATATCAGTCGAGGTAAATATAACATTTTATGAGAAAACAAGATATTGTGAATGATTTTAGATCTGTCATCAGAAAATTGCTGAACATATTTGCTACATTTTCAATTATAAATGGCGCTTTACAACCTTTCACCAGTTTGTTTATTGTTATTACAATACTCAAAACTAATATATAAACTTTGTCTAAAGAGTAAGCTTTCCTAATTAATATTTTTTAGTTGCTGCTAATTTAGATTCTTGTTAAAGCGCCATCTATTGGTCATAACGTTATTTGTTGTACATATAAAAATCTGAATTTATTTTCCTATTTCAGGTCTTTCCTTCAGATAAAATGTTAAGCTACATTTGCAAGCGTTGCAAGTATTTTATGGATTTATTCTACGAATATAAACAAATTTGTCGGACAGCTGATGAAAGAATATTGCAATATGTTCAAAATGGAACTACTCTTGAAAAATTAGTCTGGCCAGCGTCTCTAATGAATGTAGGTGTGATAATCTCCTTATAATTTAAATTAAGAAATTAAAATTTAAGGACATTATCTTCTGTTGTAGATATTTCACTACAGTATTAAAAACTCAGGAAATACTAAAGTAGTTGAAACTCTTCTGAAAGGTGGTACAACAATACAAGTAACATCTCAAGGGTCTAACAGCGATGAAGAAGATGAAGATGATGACAATGTTTATGACATTAAGGTACATGATGAGTTTTATTTTAACGGAGATCTAATCTTGATTAGGTATACCTAATAGTTCTATAACAAAACACTTCTATTGTTTTCCTTTATGGTCAAGAATTAACAAACAAGCACACCATCCACCTGATGATATGTGATTATTGTCACTTATGTATGTGACAAACATATGTATGTAGTAACATCTCTTAATGAAAAAAAATAACAGAACTTAATTATGAACTACATAAATTCCGACAATAGCTTCCTTTGAGCACCATCATGCTTTGGAATATGAATGAATATGAATTTAATTGAAGACCTGTAACAAAAAGTAGTATTAAGAAATTTTAAAGAAATGTTTTCAATCAAATAGTTAACTTTTTGTCTCATGGCATATTTAACAAATAATTACATTCATAAATTTATAAAAGATTATTAATGCTTAAAAAGAATAAAAAGGAATAAAATTTGTGGCTGCTGCTGGCACAGACAAAGCTAAAAGTTATTAAAATAATATAATGCAATTTAGCAATACATTCATATATTATGTTAGAAAGTATTTATTCAAATATGTAACTAATTCCTGAGTATGATATTTAACTCTTGCAGATTGCTGGTCAATCTTCAGATGGAACAAAATGCATAGAAGTCACGAGCAAGTCGGATATTGCTTCAAGTAAAACAAAATCAAAACAGCAAGGTAATCACTTGACTGGGTTAAACTTTTTTTGTTGTTTATTAAACTATTATTTACACAGGTATATTTTGAATTGTTATGTTGATGTTAACATTATGCATTTTTATAAGAGTAGGCATAATACAATACTGTGTTAATGTATTTAACTACCTCTATTAATGTGGCAATTCAAAATTTATATTGAATTATTTCATTGAATTTGTGTGTGTTCATAGCTTTGTTTTCTTTTATTAGTATGTATTTTAATTTTATTTGCAGCATGGTAATGTTATATAAATTCTTTCATAAGAAGTGCCATGTAAATGTACTTGTATATTAATTTCGTGAATAAATTTAGTTGCAGGAAGTCAGTTGAATATGGAAGTGTATAAATCTAACTTGCCCTAAAATATATTAACATGTAGAAATATTTGTCTTTTTTAGAATACATACAAATGTTAAATATGAATGTTGAAATAATAAAGCAAAATGCTACATTTTTTCTATGGTACACATTTACATTTTATTGTGCTGTTACATAAAATGTTGATTGTGTATTCCAATAAAATGTTTTTGATTACTTACTATATATGTGATATATATTCTTGGATTGCAATAAATGCTTAAACCTATCCTATCTGTAAGATATTTAAAATATGAGTGATATAGAATTAAATCTTCTTCATTAATGGCATACAAAAGGAGAATATAAGGATATTGAAAATGGGAGCTTCCCATGCAATGTATGTGATAACTCCTTCCCTCTTCAACAACTGTTGGAACTGCATAAGACACAGAAACACAGGGAAAGACCACAAGAATGCCATCAATGTAATTCGTAAGTGCTTTGTCTTCCTCTACCTTAAAAATATTTGAAATGACAAAATAATGAGAGTGCTTGTTTTAAACTATCATTTCTTTGACTTATGTTTCCTTTCTCTTATACATTTTCTTACCCTAAAATTTAATGACAGGTAACAGCAACAGATTTGTTTCTATTTTTACTCAACCACAGATTTAGAGATTATCTGGAATCAAATGTTATTTCAAATACTGACACTGTCTCTCTTGACTCCAATTATAGATTTATAATTTTGTTTACATTCCTTTTATAAGCTTAAATTATTTTACACAATGCAAGGGATATTTTTTTTTATCTTTTAATTGCAGAAAATTCTTTAGCAAGTATGATTTAATGGTGCATTCAGCTCGGCATACCAATGAGACTCCCTTCCTTTGTATGGCGTGCGGCAAAAGTTTCAAGAGATTGGATGTCATGAAACGTCATGAAAGGGTAATTATATATTTCAACATTAAACATGTAGTATATATTGATTAACATTTGAGGAAAGGAGAACGGCAAGCTTGTATGTGAGTTTCGTACACCCATTTTTTATCACGTACTGTAATGAAACATATGTCGAAATAATGATCATTTTCTGGAAACAAAACAATTATTAAGTTGTCATTCAATAGTTATGTTTTGAATACAAAAAGTGAGGTTGTTTATAGATTTTTGTTCTTTATAACTGATTATTTTTAAGCCTTATATTATATCTTTTTCAAAACATCTTACTAAGAATGAATATGAGTTACAGAACACGTAGCAAACAGCAATAAAAATATTAGACATTGGAATATGTAGATAATGCATCAAAATTATATTAGTTACTGTTCTGTATATCTAACTTATCAATAATAATAACGTATAATGATGTACTCAAAATCGAAGAGAAAGATAATTCTTCGATATCAGTCAAAGTATAGTTTAAAGCAAAGTTTTTCGCATTAACAAATCACTGTGCTACCATTTGCATTACATAAATCTAAAGATTCAAAATAGGTATATAATATAATTAAAAAAAATCGATTTCATGTAATCGATTATTACATATTCCTTCTATGTAGTACTGATAATCGTGTTGCGTTTTGTTTTCGTAATGCGTTTTGTTTGATTTAATACAAGTTGAAATTGTAATCTGATAAATGCAAAATAATATCTTTTAAATGTAAATAATATTGCATAAACATGGCCCTGGTACATGACAAAAAGTAGCCTGTACATGAACTGCCGTTCTCCTTCATATCTATACTACTATTTAATAAAAGTGGGCGATAAGGACTCCTAGTTGGTGCTGGAAGCATAGAGTAAATATAGTAAATGGTAAATCGTAGGTGTGGTAATGGTTTAGGGAGACAGTTTGTAATTCTAACTTAACTTCGACAGTTTGTGATTAAAATTTGTACAAGAAGAAAGAAACCTACTTACTAAATTACCATGTAGCTTCAAGATATAACCGCTTAACGCGGAGTCCCGCTCGTTGACCAATAGACCGTCATTGCTTTCAAAGCGCGTAACTCTTGGATCACAAGTGCCATAAAGACTGTGGTGCTCTAGAACGTTAGAACGCGTAGTTGTTAATTTAGCAAAAAACCGACCGAGCCTCGAGCGACTGACCAAAACTAGCGTGCGAAACTATATATCCTACTTACTTAGTTGACATTACATATCGAAGTTGGCCAAAGCTTATTTTATTTTGAATAAATACAGGGAAAACAATTTGAATGCAGGTCTATCGGCAATCTACGTATACTTATATATTTCAAGAAACTACGTGTGTTGTATTCTATTATAACAACAATATAGGTATATTGTCATGTCATTAAATTATTATATAAAAATTCTTGTTCAGCGATATCTATTATTGAGTCCAGAGAGACGTGCTAACGTAAGGATAATTTGTGATGATTTCATTTGCTAAATGAAAATGGTTATTGTCTTCATCAACTCGTAAGTTCGGTGATGTTTTGAGTGATTTGATAACATTGATGATCCATATGTGGAATCGGAAACAGTAAAAAAATAAAGTATGCTTGTGCATTAATATCTGTATATTGGCTGATTATTAAATGATATGTTTTTTTTTGTTTCTACTGTACAACTTAAGTCTTGATGTTTCATTAAGGAATTGTAATGTATTGTACCATACTGTTGCATTTTTTCAGGTATATCATTCAGATCTACTAAAACTGCCTTGTTCGCATTGTCAGTCTAAATTTCTGTCAGTAGAAGAGCTTCAATCACACCAAAGGCGCCACGCGCTTCGCAGCACCGAAAGGTCATTCGAATGTGCCGTTTGCGATCGAAAGTAAGCAACTTTGACAAAAGTAAGGATTTTAAGGCCTGCATGTACAATACTATCTTGTAATTGTTGTAGTTCGTGAAATATATATTGAGGGCTGAGACAGCTGTCATTTGCAACCATGCTCATCAAGTAAAGGAAAGTTAAATGGGATCTCTTTTCTCGAAAGATTTTTTATTCTTACTACAAATTGTTTATAAGTAATTAATGAAGCTTTAAAGTAAATAGACATCATTTTTTCAAAATGTTTTTCTTATTAAATATCTCAGTCTAGTTTTTGATAAACTCAATATTTTTATTTTATGCATGAGTGCAGTCTAAATAAATATAATAATCTATCGACACTGCCCTAGCTCAAAAAACGTTGGTTTGTTAACTAGCACAGATCTCTTTCTATATTTTGTGGAGTAGATAACTAGTTACAAAAAAGACATTTCATTAGTAACATTCAACCACATAGTAATTAAGGATCAGTTGCATAATATAACCATTCGCAAACTATCCCCCGGTTTGACAATGTGTAACCTAATGTAGACATCATTGTCAATGGTACGTGAAGTTAGTTCTAAGTGAGCGTAGGTTAGGTTATAACCTAATACCACCATACCACCGTGTACACCATATTACCTGTTGTGTAATTCATCCATCCATCGGCCACACATCCTAATTACGTCACAAATTTCATGATTATTTACCCAAACTTCGCCCTTGTCACATTTACTTCGTATCTATACTCCAGCCAAATCCAATGAAGAATGTTTACCAACAAAGCGTTGCCTAGCAACCACTGACAGGCATATATTAATAACCTTTTTTACTAAGCAACAGTAGAAATATTTTTTTTTCTATTTCAAAATATTAATACGTCCGCGAAGGGGGGGGGGGGGCATTTCATATTTTACCAGGTGGTAAGCCGTCTGACCTATTAGGTCCTACCACCGCAGTGCCAGATATTTTTTCATGAAATATACATACCTATGTAAATGCAAGTGAGGAGATCGTTGGCGTATTGTGCAACTGAGGAACTCAGTGGCGTATTGGTTCGTGCGCTTTGGCTTTGACTGAAAACAAAGCAACCCTCACCATGGTCATGCCATGGATGGGTGACCACGACTTTTTATCTCGAGTTCCTCCGTGTTTCGGAAGGCACGTTAAGCCGTTGGTCCCGGTCACATTTGTGACCGTTTCTACCCACCAACCCGCATTGGGCCAGCGTGGTGGTGTTACGGCCCATTCTTCTCATATGTCCATGAGGTAGGCCTGTCCCAGCAGTGTGTCGTGTATAGACTGAGGACGAATGCAAGACGAAAGACTATGGTAAGAAAATATAACCAACTTCTTTGGCAGATTAGTTAAATTTTACGATAATGTTTATTACTTCTGCATTTCACTTTCGTTACCCAGATTATAGGGATGTCAACTAAAATTTATTTAGATTTTATTTTATTATTTCAGTTTTTTACATAAATGTTGAAGTTTTTTGAGTGTTTCTAGTAATATGTGATAGAAAAAAAATTAATATTGAAGTAGCTATCAAAATCAGGCTTTAGATACAGGATAACGACGAGATAAAAAATGTTTCTTGTGAAATAGGTTGTGATAACCCTAAAATTGGTTTGTTTACATTTATTCGTCATCGGATTTGGCTAGGGTATAGTGTAACATTACCTGTTTTACCATTTTACAATTAAATATTAATTTGAAACTGCAATTCCGAGATTAACATTAAATAAAACATATCGAACGAACAATTATGTTAATGAAAGATATAACATTAATCTTCAGTTAATGGTCTTTGAACCTGCTTGAATTGTTTAAATTATTTATCACTTGTGTAGCAGACATGGCATCTTATATGTGTGACACCACGAAATTTCACGTCGATGTGCGTTTGTAATGTATTATATTGGTGACGTTTACATGTAGAACCGGTGGAAATTTCGGGAAAGGAATATTATGAAACTGAACAGCAATTAAATCTGTCAAAAGCCTTCTGCAACAACTTATTAGTCAACTGAAGTTTGTACTTTTTTACAGGTTTTGTGAAAGGGGATCCTTAAACAGACATAAACACCAGGTTCATGATAAACAGCCAACATACAGTTGCGAGTACTGCCCAGAGCGTGAGTTAATAGGGAAATGCGATGATAACTGCGAATGCAAGCTATGAACATATGCAAATTCCTGCCATATATTTTGATTAGTTGGCCCCAGTGATATTAAGACGTCAATTTTAGTTTTATTTTGTCATTTCACTGTTTCCAACATAGTTAGAACAAACTAACAATAATTCTAAGTTCATAGAACTATGTATATATAGTAAAATTGGTTGCAGGGTATACATCGGTCCCCAAACTGGCTCGCCACGTACGCTCTCATGCCGGCGACAGGCCCTACCCGTGCAAGTTCTGTGACAAAAGCTTCATGAAGTCCCACCATTATACTAGGTGAGTTGTCTTTTCTTATTTCAACTCTTTAAATATTTTGAATTTGGAACGCGTTTATTTAAACACTTCTTTCGGATCCCTGCATTTCATTGTTAAATTTAGAATAAAACGTAATTGCACAAAATGGGTATGGAGATGGTCATATATTCCAGGCACTTTAAAAGTTTACGATTCAGTTTAGATGTTATAAATTTGTGCATTCACTGCAAAGTAGCCATTTACTGTAATGCCCCAGTGCCTAACTGCTACTCTTTTTATGTACAATCCTATTGGGATTCTCTGTGACGAAACTACCTATATACCGTTGTATACTTGAGTATGAATGTGATGGGGTTGAGTTTGGTCGGTGTGCAGAGAAAGATAGTGCATAAGTTAAAACTGACGTATATTGTCGAATAATAATAATAATAATAGTTATAAAAGTAAAGGGTAAAGTTAATTGGCTAATGCTTCCTCTGTGGCTGTTAATCGCACATTAAACATAAAAAGAATATTAATAAAGTTAATCATTACAACTCAAGGTTCCAAACGCAGCTAAAATTTTATGACATAGTAAAATATTGCTCAGTACTTAAAAGGTAAAAATATTGCTCAACATGTAAGCAAGGTGATATGAGACTGTACAACCTATATAAAAAGAAAAAGGATATATATAAATTAAAGCCATATTAAAAAAAACACATTTTATAAAAATATCCTATTTCTTTTACTTGCACAGTTTAGCAGAAATTCTACAAGAATGTAATTATCATACATAAGTCTTTTAAATTCAAGTCCAGGTTTATATAATGATAATAGTATCACATGAGTGTTTTAATACCTAATTATAACAGTTGCATACAAGACTATCTACAATCATGATGTGGATCCTCTATAAAAGATTCTCATACCATAGGGTGTTGTATGTACAGTGTTGTAAGAACTTTGTAAATTCAAGATAAGTCTAATTGCGAAGCATGTAAAATAAACAAATCTTAATAAGTAAAAGAATTATTTATTGTAATAATTATTTACATTTTGGATCGTACAATTATTGAAATGCACTTGAACATTTGCACCTTGTTGATTGTTGGCAGATCCTGATGTACTTGGAATATTTACATTCACCACTTCATTATTTCTATTTTCTATAGAACTTAAAATTTGATTTGACACGTGGATTGTGTTGGATATGTCATTCATTGCATGAGAATGTTCTTTTTTTGAAATTCATAATATCACGCGTTTGGATGATATTATAATGATCATAATATCATTGAGTGTTTTAATGTTGGCAATAAGCTAATTGTTATAGGTTCTTTTATAGAGTATCAATAGCATGATAGTAGATAAATGATATAATGTATGTTGAAGACATGTGCGTATGAAACACCGCGAGTCGTTCCGGGCGCCGCGTCCGAGGCGCAGCGAGAACTACCGCTGCGAGCAGTGCGAGGAAGTGTTCGGCACGCAGGACGAGCTCATCTACCACTCGGCCATCCACGCCACGCAAAACCTCACGTGTCCGCTGTGCCAGGAGAAGTTCGAGGATGTCGATGCCGTGACTGCGCATATCAAGTCTCACGTTAACGGTAAGTTTTTATAGAACAGCAAACTTGCCGCCGCTTGTGCAAGCGTAAAATTGCGGCACGCAGGACGAGCTTATTTACCACTTGCCCATCCATCTCAAGACTCAAGTGTGCAACACACAGAATCATACGTGTCCGCTGTCCCAAGACAAGGGAATGTTAGTACTGCTACCTCCCAACTAAATGATCTTCTATAATTTCCAACATATCCTTAGATTGTATTTTTGTTGGATTGCCGATGAAACGTTGAAATTTTTATGTACATTTCTGTATTAATTATTGGACTTTAATTCGTCTATTACTATAGTCCATTTCAACTAGGATGATCTCTGTGACAGTTCATCGTGCTCCGAATTACGCATTTTTCGTTTGACAAACAAAAATAATTTTATTATTTAATATTTTTTATTCATAGTAGCTTCATTGCAAAAAATAATAAAATAAAATATATTTTACTTATAAAACGAAGACAGTATCGCTTAGTTTAATTTAATGAAATCATCAAGAATAAAAATAAATCTTTTTTAAATAACTATGCAATTCGCAAACATGAAACGGAACGTCAAAAAAACATAGAGGTGGGACATCGAATAATCGGTGGCCATCTTGTGATTACCTTACAATCCGTCAGTACGAGTGTGTCAGCCTTGTATGCGAGTTGTGTTTTCATCGATTTTTGCGTGGTGTTCTGTTATTGTTGTTATTGTTGACTGTTGTTGCTGTTTTTGTTTAAGTTTTTGTTATTTTTTTGGCAAAATGCCGTAAAAATCACAGGTAAACACTTGACTATATTTCTACTATACCTTCATAATATTATATACATAAGATAAATGCATTGATCAACAAAAACTTTCAATATAATACAGAAACACTAATGATACTCAAAAGTTTTGGTAGTAAGATAATATCGATTTCATTTCCATATAAAGTATAATCGATTACCAGAAACAATCGATTTTATTTTCACAGTAGGACCTCTCTACAAGTGTCGAAATCGAACTGTCACAGAGATCATCTTATTTGAAATGGACTATACGTACTTATTAAAACAATTTAACTTTAGTCATATTCAAATCATACAACATTCTATCCTAAAAAATATACTAATAATGATAAGAATCACTAATTCTAAGTTGTTTTTAGTAGTTACAAAATTAAAACTTAGAACTAGATTGAGACTTACATGCTGTGTTTCTAAAATCTAGCGTCAGCATTGCCTCGGTGAACTCGACTTTGCTTATGGCGGAAATGCTGATCTTGCAACATTTTAGTTATTCATGATCACTCTCCTCAGAGGTTGGGGGTGCACAACTACCTAAAACGAGCAAAGTCTAAAATTAAGAAAATGTTTTAGAAACATTGGTTCATTGCTTACTATTTGTCTCAAACCGAACTGTATAGAGTATTAGATCCGCCAGTTCTAGCAACAATCGCTTACGTGCAGACACACAACTAGACGTAATGTTCTGTAAAAGTATGCAGCTTAAAGTGAGCTTGTCCAAGCTATATAGAAACACAATTTTTTATACCTATTGTACATCTATTATGGCGCCTTAATCATATTTTTCTTTGTTGCAGGAATGGAGTTCATGTGTGATTTATGCGAGTTAATTTTTACCTCGAAAGAAAAATTGGACAATCACTTAACAATAGTTCATGCAGATGAGATAGCTCAAGTAAGAATGGTTTGTTAATATTTTGATATAATGTCAAATATACGCTTAAAGGCCAGTGTAATATAGTTTGACTACAATTCAAATAATTCTATCCATGTTTATATCTTTCATGTGAACTAAAGTGAAGTCACCTTTCTTTATATAAAACTATAAAGGATTTCATGTAAAGAATTAAACAATGCATAAAATTATACAATAGATGGCTAGAAATTACTAAGCATAATATTGTGCAGTACACAAATCATTTCGCTGATAATGGAAAAACATAATATTCCAAATTGGGACTACTACTGTTGATTTTTTTTTTCTAGGAACTGGGCCAAGATGAATCATCCATGGAGTTAGACGGTGAAGATGATGACGATGATAATTCTATAAACGGTAAGTTAATGTCTGTGTGTAGTTTATTTTTTTCAGTACCACATTTGTTCAGGGAAAATAATGCACAAGAATTTTGAAGTTATCGTTTACCGATTATACTAAAATATTGTTTAGTATTAGTTTGATTTGGATAAATACAAATGTAACATCTTTTACGAATCGACTGACTATTTTATTTATATAAAATAGCTTCCTGATAAGATGAAGACGTTTTTCTGTCAAAATAATGTTAAAAATCATGCCAATAGGCAAATAAAATTTTATACAACTCAAAGAAATATTGATATTCACGTATCATAGTTTATTCAAATCTCTTATAGACTTCTTTTTATATAATAACTCAAAAGACATGTATTTCTATGAATCGTAAAGAAAGAGCTATTTTTGGAACAAATTTGTTTAACTTAATGTTTCTTTAATTAATAATAGTGTACACAATGGCCCAATCATGACGCTTAGAGAAAAGCCTAAACTATGGTACTCTCGGTAATGACCAATGAATTATGAAATTAACCTAAAAATAAAATCCTAAAATTAGGTATTATGAGTCATAAATGTTTAAATATTAGTCGTTGTATTTTTATATGAAATGATCTGGAACATGAGCGTCACAGTTATGACCACTATAAAGGCCAAAGCAATTAACTTTATATCTATCAGTGCAGTTCAGCTATTTCTAAGCTTCGATTCGCAAGTGCAATTCATTCATTTGTGATAAACAATACGAAAGGCAGTTCAAAATATATTAAAATGTTTTACGAAAATCGTTGCAATAAAAGCAAGTAAGGAGTAGCAAAATAAGAATCTATCAAGAATCGACAATGATTATTTCAAAGAATATAACCACAACTTCTATCATTTGAATTCCGAAATATTAAATGGCACTAAAAAAATAACTTGTAAATAAAATTGTGAGATCCTTTTAATACCAAATCGGTTATTTATTCAGTCCCTACTTAAGGGACCTGTTTTAAATTATTTTGTAATTAGCCAACTTAGCAACATCATTTATGTTATAAATAAATAGATTGACTTGATAATTCGCATCTTATAGTGGCCATATTTATTTATTTTATTCTATTGAAGCTAAGGCTTAACCATTATGGTGTAAGCACCATAATGGTTAAGCTGGTTATATATAAAAAGTATAAAGGACATTGTTCAATTTTGGCCTAAGAACCGATGTGAATATAAATTATACCATAATTTTTATTTATTTTTATATTATTTGAAACATATTTTAGTATTTCACGGACACTTCAAATAAATAAATTCCAAATAAAAAGTTGGGTCACAATTGATGCCGTATAAAATGTTTTCCGTCAGCCAGTGCTGCCAGTTTCGGAAGTTTTCGCGATTTCGGTAAACACGGATCGAATTGAAAACCTCCTCCTTTTTGAAGTCGGTTATTAAAATTAGTTGATAACACTTTATTCATTTAAATACCTAAATTGACTAGCTAGAAAAAAATTAGTATTATATATTTTTTAAGCGAAATCGCGAATTTCTAGCTTGGCATTCAAGTATTATAGTTTTCGTAATTGGCAACACTGGTGTACTGCCGTGTCCGACTACCTGTGTCCGTTTCATTTAATTTTTGATTGCTTTGCGACTATCGTTTCTTTTGGGATTTTCTATGCGTTTCATGGTTTTATTCTAACCACTTTGGCTTGATTACGGACTCCGATTACATTGCGTAGGTACTTGGTAGACTCGGATGTGTGTAAAGGACTGGATTGTGTAAAATGATAATTGTCAAAGAATTATCTTAAACTTGACTAGGTACTATCTCTTTTCCTAGTATCTAGTAGAGTAGTCCCTTCCTAGTTCTAGAAGAGAACATATATAGCTGTACATAGTATTGTTAATATTACTTTGATATTACTACTCTGATATTTCACGCAAGGTTGGTTATTTTTTATTTATAACCTCAAAATATTAACTTTTTTCGTAATTATTTTAGTTTCCTGAAGTGTCCGTTCGTGAAAACTTATTTCATTGGATTCCATATAATTTTAAGAGTTTATATAAGTCATTTTCGATTCGAACGTTTCTTAGGCAGAACATGTATGGAGCCGGAACAATGTCCTTTTAATGTAATTTTTTGACAGTGTTTTTTTTTAAATCATTCATGCTGTAGCTTTTTTAAGAAATCAACATATTACGGTTCTTTTTCAGAGAGAGTAGACACTAATTCTGAGTGACAATAGATAGAATGTATTTAACTATAGTATTTTGCTATTTATTAACTTTGCTACGTAGATTACTCATAGTTCTAGACACGTGTTATTTTGCAGATAGAGCTTATGACGGGTATTTATCTGAATAAAAATATTATTATTAATTATTTTTCAGTTAAAGAGGAAGATGGTGAAATGGTAGTTGAAATCAAGAAATGCAGTGAATTTCTGGTATGTTTTATTACCACTAATACAGTGGTAATGGTTGTCAATTTTTATCAATTGTCATAATTTCATATCCATACTTAATTTTTTTACCTTTGCTTTCAGACACAAACTGATTCAGGAGATAAGGCAGAAAATACGAATTCAGAAGGTTAGTGTTGAAATACATTTAAAATAATAATGAAACAGCCTTCGACCAAACTGACAAGACAATCGACCAAATTATCTAAAATACAAAACGATTTATTGATAATTTAGTTTCAATAATGTTCCTGTTTGCGTGACAATTAAACACTACACTTTTCATTTGTTTTACATAAAATTCTTCTTCCTGAACAGGTAGCGAAAGTGAGACTATTTATTCGAACCTGCCACCTATAGAGACTGTAGCGATGGTCCAAAAAGATACCAAGGAGATTCAAAATGCTGAAAAATCAACACAAGGTGTAATTAAGGCGCCAATTTCCGCCTCTGGCGCCGTGACAATCACTGCTGTGAACTGTGAGGTTATTTATTTCTTATTATTATTGAAAATTTCCTGCATACCATAGTAAATAGGTAGAGATATAATCAAGTGTATACTTACATAAAAATTCGACAACGTACGTATCATAAAATATATACAACAGTTACACTAACTTTGGTTAAATATGAAAAAATACATACAATATAAAACAATATAAATGTAAATTTTCGATTCGAACCCGACTTAAAACAGCGGTTTGAATAATTGTTGATATACATTTATTTAGCATTTGTAAATAAAACGCAATGTCACAAATACAAATTAATGTAGGTTTTCTACTCTGTTTTATTTAGTTAAAACGAACATAGTTTAATATTATGTAATAAAAATAAAATATTTTATATTAAGTATACAATTTTAATACGAATTTAAAAAAAATTACATATTTGAAAGAGTCATATTAGGTTGCGCTTTTTTATCGTTGGAAATGGGTTGCTCTTTTGATAATAATTATAATTGTCTGAAATTACGAAACACCGCATTTGAATAACAATAATGATTTAATTCTCTTTAAATATAATCGTAATACATTATTACCATCATATTTTGCATCAAATAACCATGAAGATGATTGATCTATGATTAATACATACATACACATATGTCACGCCTTGTTCCCAATGGGGTAGGCAGAGACCACCTCTCTCCACTTGCTACGATCCTGGCACACTTCTCTTGCTTCCTCCACTGTCATGGGCGTCTTCATGCATGCTCGTCAGTTGCGAGTACTCTTGACCCGGCCTTTCTTTAGGACATCTTCGATTTGATAACACATTACGTGTATTATTTGATAAAAAAAAAATGGTTTCTAATTAAATTAGTTGCTTCCGATTCAAAAAACTACTTTTTTAGTTTTAAATAATTTTCACAGACGGCAACCATATTAAAGAAGGCAGAAGAAATGAAACGGAAACTGCAGCAAGCTCCTTCACCAGGTACTATTAACAGTAATTGTTAAAAATCTTTTATGGACGTGAGGAATAATAATATTTATCTACCAGTATAATAATATGTATATATATGTTTTGTTTGTTAATACAATGTTTAGTCTATTTTTATTTCATTTATATGAGATTTTTTAACAAACTTTATTTTATTTATATTGTTCTTCAAATTTTATTTTATTTATCAAAAAATCTTTACATAGAAAATCATTTCAAATCATCTAATATTTTTTTGAGTGGTATAATCAACAATATAATTTTGATGTAATTTGATTCCAATACTGAGGAAATATTTGTGAAATTAAAATAATAAATATAATATAGAATTTGACAATAAATCATAAATCTTTGCTTACATTTCTTATGTTTATACCAATACTAGTAGGTAAGAAATACTGCTTCTCAACCCAAACTCAATGTTTTATTTTTTTCCCATTTTGTTGGTTACAGTTACAGCAAAAAAAGAAAAGAGCAATAATAAGGTGGAAAGTAGCACAGGTGGGGCCAGTGACAAATCATTACGTTTACTCGAAAAGGAGCTGCAAGAACTGAAACGGGTAATGGCTCATGTTCTAGCTTTAACGGTTAAATCCCATAATCACAACTTCAATTCATCAATGAAACATGAGGTATTAGACTTTGACAAGTTATCAAATGGATTTTCCTTTATATCTCTTAATCAGTATTGTGTCAATATTAGTTTCTCATATCAATAAATTATTCCCCTATATTTGATGTATTTTAGTAGTCACTCTATAAATATATTATTATTTTTCAACTATTACTTCCTGAAACACTATGATTTATAAATTTTTCTACTATTTTTCATTACTATTTTAGACAATAACACGGTCCGAGCCTGCTAAGTCACAAGCTAAATCTGTCGAAAGTATTAGAAACAGACGCCCGCAACTGTTTACCTCCACTCCCAAAGCAAGGTAATATTTCTATAATAATAAGCTGCTCTTCAACCTAAAACGTGCAACATAATGTTTGCCTAACGTTGCTCAGTACTAGGCAAATACCAATGTACTAGGTGTTAAAAACCGTCACGAAATAATATTTAGTGGTACGCACCATTCATTCATTAGAAGTGAAGATTTTGTTTAAAATATGTACAATATATTATTACCGCTAATCAAGTTTATTTATTATATTACGCCTATAGCTAGCTAGCGTTTCTTTTGTGTTAACAGGTAACTAGGAGTGTCTTTTAAAAATTTTTGTTTTCAATTTAAATCTATTATTTCATTCAATCTATTAATATCTAAATTATATGCTCCTTAAACATTATTTCGCCGAACTTGAAACCACCTGTCATAGTCAATCTTAAAACTAATGAATACCATTTTTTTTTAACTCGAAGTCAGTTTTTTGGATGATTGGTTTCGTATTTGCTAATCTATTTGTATAACAAGCAGATAATCATTCATCACGCTAACTATATTATGGATCTATGGATAATTTTTATTTAGATCTGCAAGTGTTTTAGACAATTATGTTTATTTCATTAACTACTTCTGTGCAGGCAAGTTGAGGAAAAAAAATTGCTAGCAGCAAATAAACTACTTGCTCAAGAAAAGAGAAGTCGTACAATCATGAAAGACAACAAGGAGTCAAAAGAAATTAAAGAAAGTAAAATTGTCGCCAAAGAAGATAAAGAAAAAGAACTTAAAGACATGAAAGATAAAGAAGCTAAAGAAAAGGAAAGAAAAGAAAAAGAACTGAAAGAAAAAGAACTTAAAGAAAAGGAACAAAAACAGAGAGAACTTAAAGAAAGGGAACAAAAAGAGAGTGAACTTAAAGAAAGGGAAGAAAAGGAACAAAAAGAACTTAAAGAACAGGAGCAAAAAGATAAAGAAATTAAAGAAAATGACTTGAATAACAAGGAGAAAGATGTGAATGAAATACCGAAGGTAATCATCTACCATATTACAAACTTTTTAATTTTTTTATTGTCATATCTTTACGAACAAACAGAAGGGTTTGGTAAAATGAATATTGTAAATTTTTGACATAAGTTGTAAAATCTCAGTACCCAGTAAGTTCACTGCCTATCTTACTGGTTATGTGGTAGTGTTAAATACCTATGATGAAAATCCATTGATTACAAGTAAAAATTATAGAAATGAAAGAAAAGATATAAGCAGTTGTCTTGTTGTGTGTCAATTTATATATTAAAAATTGTTTCATCTTTATCGATATTAATCCATTTCCTAATGTGCGTGCTTGTTATCAGGATATAGTAAAAAATGGTACAAGTAATAAAAATCAACAGGAAGAAAAGAAGTGTCCAGAAAAGGTTCCATCTGAAATGACACCGCAATGTGTTGACAAAAATCAACCAGAAGAAGTAGTACGGCGATCAAATCGGCCATCAAAAATCAAGGATTACGCCAGAATGTTAAAAAACAAGTAAATATGCATCTAGATTATCTAGTTACCACTAAGCCTAACCAACGAAACTAATTTTACCCTCTGAATGTAACAATGAGTACACACATAGGTATAGAAGAAATATATTTTATTAAATATTAAAGTATGCACAAAAATGTCGACTAACTTCTTAAAATCACACACTGGTTTTTATAATATTGATCAAGAGTTATATCTAAAAAATATATGAATGAACATTTTCTGATTAGGTAGGTTTAAGTTAGATTTTGTTTCACTTAATCATCACAGCTTATTCAAGTCGACGAATCCGTATTTGGCGAGTATGGTTGACTAAAATCTAATCGCCATAATATAGTTAGGTTATGTACGTCCGTTATGTACAATGACATCGTCATAGTATTGGACATGTCGCACTCAAAATGACATTGTAATCTAATAATTTACAAATTACTCATAGGGCCCAAACCAAGTCAGATGAAGAATTTGATGATGACGACGATGAACCTAAGGACAAATTGGAGGTAATGAATTTATACTTTTATTATCAAGTTTTCCAATCTATATGTTCTATATTATACTAACATTAACATTTTGAAAAAGCTGTAATTGTTAACTTTTCTGCTAGATTTCCATTTTATTCGGTCATGAGAGAAGCGCATCTTTAACGCGCTTCTATTAATAAACAACAAATTAATCGCTAAACTGTTATTAATAGTTAGTTTCATAAATCTTTATAGGATTATTTTTCTAAACATTTCACGAAAATTAACGTATATATACGTAATCAATAAATCTAAATTACACAATTTATCGTTGCGATAGTGATCTTATAAAAACATCCCGCGATCAGGGTACATCTCGTGCTATTGATAGACCGTCCAGAGCGCACTTGTCAGAATGTGAAAAAAAAAAATGTTTGTCATTTCGCTTAGCGTTGGGCGGCGCATGACGTAATTTGACAAATTTAACGAACATTATCGGTAGTTTAACATTTTACGAATATTTTTACGAGTATATCCATCAATATATCAAGGAAGGTCAAGAGTACTCGTAACCGACGAGTGTGTATGAAAGTGGAGGAACCTAGGGACCTAAGTAAGTTTGGATCTTAGCAAATCGAAAACTGTGATGTTTACCTACCCCCATGGGAAAGAGGCGTGAGTTATGTTTGTATCCATCTTTATCTTGTTTATTGAATGGAGAGTAGTCTGTTTATTAATCATGGATAGAATTAATAACATTGTTTCTTTTTTAAATCAGGGTGCATTCTTTGGTGATAATTGTATAAATAAATAAACTCATGTGCGAAAAAAAGTGAGAAATACCACTGGTCGACTTTTTTAGAACAAATGTGATATTTCTAGTCTGATATGTTTTAAATATCTATATATGAGGACGAGGTAAGACGTCCAGGTAGACTAACACTACAGTGCTGAACATATTTCTTCCCTTAACCACTACCATTTTTTATCCTCTGAGGAAAATGAATTTAGTGTAGAAGTTTTGATAAACTGCGTAATTGTACGTTTTTTGTTGCAAACGCAACCTGCACAAACGCAAATAAAATTTCTTTTTGAATTTGTGCAAACATCGTAAGTTACTTTTAAATACTATTTGCATCCTGTGTGTACTAATAATGTTATATTGTGTTACTATTAATAAAGTCGACGACGCGGTCAAGATCACGCCGCATGTCAGTGAAGTCCCCGAAAGCGCCCGCTACACCACCCGCCGCCACTTCCACGGCGCCGAGAAAAAGGGGACGCCCGCGCAAAGATCCACCCAAAGAAGTGTAAGGAATTCTATCACTTACATTAATTATCGTTTTTTTTTTATATTTCATATTACACGTGGCATATATAAAAGCAAAAGAAAGCTATTGCAACTTTATTTTTGAATATTTTCTTTGACCATGCCCTTTTTGATTAAGTTAGGTAAAAATAAATTATTTTGACGAGACGGTTTGCCTCAACGGTGCCGCGACACGTTTTTATATGAGCTGCAGCAATTTGCTCCGGTTTAAGAGTGTGTTTGTCAGATTCTATGTCTGTAATTGCACCACGACAATCCCCACACATTCTAGTGTGTATATAAAATCATGGTGCTGTTGTTCCTGTAATAGCTACCAGTAATCTTAATTGATCCCCCTAATGTGTCTTTTGTGCCAATTAACGTATATGCTTTGATAATAAATAATAGTAAAAAGGTCCTTTTTGAACGAAGAAACTAAGAAGACAACTCTAATTTTACATGTATTTCTATATTAATAACTCTTAGCTAAAGATTTATTATTAGGCAATTCAAGCATTATTAAATGAAATAGGATACGTAAACATTAGTTTACGTATCCTATTTTTATATGTATATTATTTCATTAATATTTTTTTGTGAACTTATGCTTAAATATAACTTATAAGAAAGGAATATTTTCAAATCTTAGAAACGTTCAATGCTAAGAATGTTATGCGATTATGTTAGACACTTAATTATCAAGTATATTTCGCTCTGTAATTACACGCTTTTAATTGAAAGACATTCTAGACCTCCAAAGGTACGGAAAGAGGATGTCGACGAAGAACAGGAGGAGGAAAAAGAAGATGATATAGAAACCACCACGCAAGAGATGTGTTCAGATATTAAAGAAGATCTTAAACCAGTATGTGAAGAGCTTAAAACACCTGATAACTTGGATAAAGTTGTGGTATGTTCTGTTTTTACATTATGTTGATTTAGATGTTTTTACTTATAAAGTTGGAGCTTATGATTTGGAACATACCTTTATTTATGTTTGTATAATCATTTTAAACGAGGACCGTTCACCGATCCTGCCGATCCTGCTCTGCTAGTATCTAGCACAATTCTTTTTTTTTTGTTACACAAATACACAAAATTGCGTACCCCGGCTGTGGAGAGCCGGCGGTTATATGGAGTTCTCTCCAGAAAGGGGAGGCCTACCCACTAAAAACCCCAGCGATGGCCTTCCACAGGCATTTAGGGAGCCTCCGGGAACGATGACAACGTCTGGGAACCCCCAGCCTCCTCTGCCGGTCCAGGGGAGCCCTCTTCGGGAGAGGCTTTAATACCTCCCCCGATCTCCTCCACCGATGACGCCCCCTTATGCTATCAGCAACCGCATTTCATAATTTCTGATTGGATCACCTTTCGACTCGAGGAATTATAGTAGACTAGCTGTGCCAGCGACTTCGTCCGCATGGAATAGTTATTTTGAGCATCATATTTATTTTTCCAAACAACCACCGCAGCTGTTACCCGATCTTGACAACGCGACATATCCAAATTTGATTACCATTAAAACGATTCTAGTGAGTTAACATTAAAAGATAGACATATACTGTCGCGGACATTTTTTTAGATCGTTTTAAGAGGAATAATTCTTTCATACATATTTTTTTGGTATGTAGAACCGTTTTCGCAGCGCACGCAACGGAAGCCCTCAAAGATGAATAATTTTTGCCGTTTTTTCCACATTTTCCATTATTTCTTCTCTCCTATTAATCGCAGCATGATGTTGTGTAGCCTAAAGCCTTCCTCGATAAATGGCTATTCAATAAAAAAAGATTTTTTCCATTCGAACCAGGAGTTCCAGAGATTAGCGCGTTCAAACAAACTCTTCAGCTTTATAATATGTATTAGTATAGATGAGCTTCGAAACGCTTATGAATTCGAATTGTTTGGGAAGCTGAAAGTCTTCACGAGACGATTTGTGACGATTTCTTTGGAGGAATGTTAGGTTAGTTTGACTCTTGGGTCTGTGAATAATATGCGACGGCTGTGCTGTTGTCCGTTTTTAACATCGGTAGCCGTATGTCCATGTGGCATCTCTTGCAACCACTTCTATCCCATATTGCACTATAGACTGTATATATAATATAGGTCTAGTGAAAGCTATTTGAAATAAGCGGACGTCGCGCAACAGCCCCCAAGATCGGCACCGAGATATTGCTTTTCTTCTTAGTACATCTGCTGTGGTTCGAAAATCTTTAAATACAACTTGTAATTGTAATTTTCTTTATCAGGGAAATGAGGCGAAGGAAGCATCAAACTCGGAGATTAAGGAACCAACTGGAGTATTAATATCACCCACTGGGCAAGCTTTGAAGAAGGCAAGTTTTGTTATAGTTTTTTACAAGATTGATGACAATAGGCTAGTTGACAAAATTTGGAAATTCGTTTCAAACTATAGTTTAGTATCTATTTTACCCCTAATATATATTATTTTTAGAAAAATAGGCCTTTTTCATAAGTATTTTGCTTTTTTAAGAAATGAACTTATAATTGACTTCGAAAAAGGCGAAGACTGTCATGGCGTCTTGAATGACGTCACTCCTCGCGAAACAATCGAATTTGTTTATGTCAGTCGACGAGATCATTATAATAAATAATGAATCCCTCTTATTATAAATACTGTATAGTGCCCCAATGTAAAAGCACAACGATAAAAACGCCAAACATATTATTTATATACAAAATCTGTCTTTGCTACGAAAAATTCCCCAAGCATAACGGCGTCAATTTTGGACAAATTACTGTTGTTTGCTTTGGTAAATCCTGATTCCATGGCAAATGTCCGTATCTCTTAAGATTAAACTTAAAACAAACTGTATTAATTTAACAATAGTCTGTGAAAACAAAGTGTATCAAAATAACCTGTTCAGTGTTCACTGACAGCACAGATTAGATAGATGA
Source organism: Scirpophaga incertulas (assembly GCA_036419045.1). Lineage (NCBI taxonomy): Eukaryota > Metazoa > Arthropoda > Insecta > Lepidoptera > Crambidae > Scirpophaga > Scirpophaga incertulas. Next base: position 11,993,201 of record CM071633.1, read on the forward strand.
TGTACAGCTATACTACAACCGTGTATTTCGCGAGGCGTGACGTCACACTTCTCTGATTGGTGTTTAATGTCACGTGATTAAATAAGTAATTTTGCCGATTTTAATTTCCAAAAATATTAGTAATCTTATATTATTTTAATAAAAAAGTTGTTTTTTTGTTTACTAAATATCATGATTGATCACTAGAAACTCTAAGCCATCCGATTCATTCTTAGTGGAAACAAGCCTATTAATCCACTCTTATCATTTATAAAGTAATAAATAATTATTTTAAAATATAATTACAACACTAGGTGGGTTAATATTTAAAGATTAATGTATAATTAATCTATAAAAAGTTATATTGAACTAGCGGACCCGACAGACTTCGTCCAGTCAAAAAGATTTGTAAAGTGGCAGTTTTTTTGTTCCTACTTATTATTTAGATAACATCGCATAGCCAACCAAATTGCAAAAAAGGTCCAAATGAACTATTACATTTTGTGACTATTCAATTTTGGAACGTGACATTAAATCCTCCAACAATGTATTTTGTGCTCCAACGCACACACGCGCACTGTTCTGATAGATACGATTGAATTTCAACTTTATGTAGCGTTAATGAAGCGTAAATTGAGTCTTTATCGTTAGGAGCACACCTGCATTGCTTAGACAACAGTGAGTGCTAGCAATATGAACTTTATACAATAATAATAAAGCTCAAATTGACTGTACGTTTTTAGAGTATAAAAGATAAAACCATCCTTGAACTTCAACGAACATTTTAAAAAAAGAATTGGCCAAATTGGTCCAGGCATTGTTGAGTTATGCGCTTACCAACACATTTTGCGATTCATTTTTATATATAAGATGAGATTATTAGTAGTCCTTAAAATTGATAACAAATGTTTACTGGTAATGTTAACTATCAAAGTTGCCATTAATAATGTTTGCTTAAAAGTGCTCTTTTTGCAATCTTTCTCTATATTCTAGTTTCTGTATTTTATTTAGCTTAAATAAATACCTACCCTACGCGTATGTCTAGGGGAATCGTATACGTGAGTCCAAAACGGGCCAGATATTTTACAGTGTAAAGCGAAAGTGCGTATAGTTCATACCTTGCTTAAAATAGATTAAACTAAAAACACTTTTTAATACTTTAAAACGTGATAAATATTATCAAGTATCTCCGACGCATCCCTTGAATGAATGGTGCATTCCTTGCGCTATTATAAAACATTTTACTGGATAAATTTGTTTATATAGTACAAACTAGTTTAAACTTTAAGAAAACATTAGACCATTGTATAACACTTTATTATATAGGCCTATCAATCTAATTTTAGATTGATAGGCCTTGTAAGAGAAATAAGGTCGCATTTCCCCCTCTCAAAAAAAAAGGCCTTGTAAGAGACAAGGCGTGTCAGAATAGGTCATATATCGATTTGTAACGTTAACGTTAACGATTAGTTCTAATATTACAGTTTTTAAAACGTTGCAGGTTTCCCTCAATGCACTGCCGCCGGGAATCAAACGATTGCCTTTGCCAATGTCCGCAAGACGTGAGTGACCTTTTTATTATTTCAAATTCCCGGCAAATACACTACATGTCAACTTCCTAAAATTTCAAATTCATTACAATTTAACTTTTTGGGGACTAAACATTTCGAAGTTTGATACTTTAGGAATTTGACATTTCGAGAACTTGTAATGGGATGAGAACTATCTGTTGGGTGTACCATAAATGTGACAGCAAATAAACTTTTTGTAGTTTAGTTATATCTTTATATGTTTGCTTTAAAAAATACAATTATCAATTAATTCCTCAAAGAAGTTAAAAGAGGAATTCTGTGAAACAGCTCTACAAAGGAAAAACGGGAAGGCTTAATAAATTCATCGAAATTAATTTCGGCGAATTGAAATCTGTACACCGATAATGAATCAAATCAAATCAAAATGTCGCGCAAAAGGCACCAAGATCGAATCTATATGTAGTTTTAAAGAAAACTGCCTTGCCTTCTGTATTTTCTTTTACTAAAGTCAAACCCATAGATCTACTAGCACAACAGAAACCACAACAATACTTGTAAAGAGAAATGCTTTAAACTTTTTTTTCTTTTATTTTAAAAGGACTTTTATCCAAATGGATATGTCAGTCCTATCGTAACATATACAATCACAGTTAATCTCAAGGTAGTCGCGGCGGGCACAGTACATTGTATAACATATGAGCCTCTTTGGAAGTTGGCTGGGCCAAAATACTGTGGAACATACCAACATCCATAATATTAATTTTTAATCTGTTGATTAAATGCTTAAAACTTAATGAGTCATCTTAAGGTAATAATCAAGTTTCTTAATCCAGTGGTATTCAAATTGCAATACCCAGTACAATAGATAAACTACAGCGTTGCATACAGAGAATACAATATTTAATGTTTATCAGATATTATATTAAATATTCGTACATTTCTAAAAGTAAAAGGTTATATATCAAGTTTGATATTACTTAAAGACAGAAAGGTAGCCAGTCAACAAATTCATATTTAATGTTTGATTGACTTAACAACTACTTCCAAATATGTAAATCTAAAACATCAAAAGGTTGAATTGGATCACAACTTAGTGCTTAAAAAATTGTTACAATTTTTTTGTTTGTCTTACGTACAACAGGTTCTTGAACAATTCCATGCGTAGTGGCTCGTGTATTGAATGTGTTAGTTTAATATCAAGCAATGTGTGTTTTAAAGTATTTTTAGCTCCTTCAGTTGGAGTAAATGCCACATTGAATACATTTCAATATAATGTGTTTTCAACATTGAACTTGACAACAAACGCAATAAAGCGCATTTGGCGCCAAATGCAATGTTTTCAGCTTTTTACCCCATTTTGAGAATTTGACATTTTAAAACCTATTCATTTTGCTAAATTGATGTTATGGGCTGTAACGAATAGAATGTATTCACATACTACCAATTTTATTTTAATCTCGGAACAGGGTTATGTCCCTCTATCAATTGCTCTTGCTCCATGATCATATAGATAAAAAGTTTATATTTGATTGAAATAATAACAATTCAGATAAAATTTGAAATCCCGTGTGGTTGGCATTATTTACCTAGGCTTCTATTTCATGCTGTAAAATTGTGATTTCAGCTATCACTTCTGGTGAATTATGTGAAATGCAAATTGGCAAAAAAGTTGTGAAAGTCCAGAAGATTGTGATGACGAAAGCCGAGGTGGAAGCTATGGCTAAGAAAGGACTAGTGGAGATGAAGGTAAATATAATTTTAAATTTCTTGTTTTGTGACATGACAAATTTATAGAATCTTCTATACTACATATTTAAAAAGAGTTTCCATACAACACATAAAAAAGACTTCAATTAGAGGGTTGACTCTCCGCCAAGAAGGTACCCCTTCCATCGAAGTCCTCTTAAGAGACTATAGTCCCATAGTACATATAATTTTCCATAGTAATTTCAAATAATGTGAACCCCTCAAAACTAAATACCACATTGGAAGCGGTACTGCTATGCGACATTAATAGGTAAAATAACCCATGCATATGACTAGAATAGTCATGAGTTTCTTCCAATATAAATACATGTGTACACGACATATAATCAGCATAATATTTTTATTATATTTCGTTATAGCTTATTAAAATCTTAATATATTGCTTTTTAATTTCAGGATGGCACAATGGTTTTAAAACAAGGTATTAAATTACCTCCTTCAGAGTTCAAGTCTCTGCCAGGTAATGCATTCTTGATTTTTTACAAAATATCAATGAATGGCGATATGACCACGATTTGACAAACAGTAATAATTTACCTTTTTCAGATGGGAGAAAATAATCTCTATTGAAGTCCCTTACTAGAAATACAAAAAGAAAGTGGGAGTGAGTCAGTGTTATCAATCCTAGTTGATGATAGGACGATAATTATGCTTCATTATTATTAAGATCTGTTACATACAGTAATGGTGTAATATTGTTAGACATATTAAAAGAAATATGTAGTATAATAATAGTAAAATAAAAATAGTCGGTAGGATGCCGACAAAGGTAAATTCCGATTTAGAATGAAAGATTAGTTTTTACCGAAAATTTGCTTTAAAAATATTTTCTGAAAGTACCATTTAGTTTTAGATCTGTTATTTAATTATTTTTTCAGATTAATGATTCTTCTTCACCTGATAATGATTGGATTTTTCTTTCTATTCTTCCATACGAACAGTTCTTTTGTGCAACTTTATATAAATTTAAATATATTACAAACCAAAAAAGTAAATAGAAAATAAAATAACTATGTAATGGATTTTCGGACTATGTGACCGACGTTATCAATATACTGCAAAAATTAGGGTAATAATTAGAATAATAATTTTTTTATAAGGTACTTCGAGTTTACTGAAAAGGTTAACGCATAAGTGTTTTCAGTGAAAAAGGTTAAATCTAATATTTCTTAAAATACTGTTAACGCGAATGGAATTCGATTATGTATCAATAAAGGTTAGAATAATTGAAATAATTACTCTCAATTGCTATTGAACGTATCGTCGATACTTCTCTCTATCCTTTGTCATGAATGAATTTTTATAAAACTGAAAATATGTGGCATTTGTAATCTATATATATATATTATATGTAAGTTATATAATCAGACAATTAAATGTAAATTTTAAATACACAGATTATCTCATGCCGGGGAAATAATATTTAGTGTCCATCGGAAGTGAACTATACTGTAGATAAAATATTTGCGCTAAGCAAGCTACTTATTCCCTTTACAAAGTAAATAAATTCTAATGGTATGCCTTATGAGGGTGTCAATCAACAAACCCTATAAGTATCTTAAATATGGTTTTTCCTCCTTAATGACGGCGTCATTTAAAAGATTTTATTTTAATTTTGAAGTCGTGTTTGATCTATGGTTTATCTTATAATTGACCGTTAGAGTGCAGCGATTTTGCGCTGCGGCGATTTGTATCGAAAAGTGCGACGCACATTTTTCTGTATAATCCAAAAGATTTATTAAAATTGATTAATATTTGCCTAAATGCGAGTGTTTTATTTGACATCATATTTTTTTCCTTTAGAGTAATCAAAATATGTATAGCATTTTCCAGTAGATTTTTACAAAAATTGCTTAAACGGTTAACTTATACGCCCGGAAATATTATTTCGTTATCCATGAAACATCCTACATACATAACGGTCAAGTACTTATTTTTTTATTTAAATTACATAAATAAGACTAGGAGTGTAAAAATACCTGAAAGTTTAGAAAGTGGAATTTTAATTATATTGTATATTCTTGTATAAAGTAATAAAGCCCGAAAATTCCGAAATTGTACAATATTGTTATTGTTTATTTAAATATTTGCTAAAATAAGCAATTGAAAGCAACAAGTGCCACATATTTCCTTAAATTGTCCTTTATGTTACTTTTATCTAAAATAATTTATCTTAATAATCTATACTATTTTTTTTGTATATTTGTTGAAGTTATAAATTATCGTGTTTAAAATATACTTTACACATTTACTGTTTCCTGTTGCATCTTTTTTTGTATATTTGTCAGATTTTATATAATCACTGTAACACTTATTAAATTCAATTAGTTTAAATCATAAGAATTCGTATTATATAAATGCAACATTTATCGTAAGATAATTAAAATTTAATGTTTGTTCATTAAGATTTGAAATTTTATTAATATAATCCCTCATATCATAGTTAAGTACTTGTGGAAAAAAATTATAACTAAATTCCTGTTATTTTTGCCACGTGGAAAGCTTACTATTTTGAGCTACACAGTGTTAGTGCGTAATAACGATATTCAGTTTGCTATTAATTAAAAGACGTGCTTAATAATTCTACTAGTTAATCTAGCAAAGTTCGTCCCGCCTAACAGGCAATGAATTCAGAGATAGTTGGTTTATAGTGATATGAGTTGCCAGTCACCTATGATGGAAAAATACCAGAACTGTCATATATAATAAATTTCATTTTCCCTATTTTTCTTTTTTCGACCTCCATAGTCGAGTGGATAGTACACCGGTTTCTAGGTGTCGCCATCTCTGAGGTCTCGGGTTCGAATCCCAGTGGGGGCAGATGTTTGTGTGACGAATGCGAGCATTTGTACCTTAGCTATGGTTGTTGATATATATTTTTATTTAAAAAAAAAAAATATTTATGTATGTCTATCCGTTACCCTAGATCCCATAGCACAAGCCTTATAGAGCTTAGTTTAGGGTAATTGGTGTGTTACAAATATATATATATATATATATATGTATATATATATATATTTCTAATGTTTGAATAAATACTTTGCCTTTCTTGACAGAGATGAATCCAGGAAATATTATAGGTGATCTTTTAATTTGGTGCAGGTGTGTTTCAGTTCTAAATGATGCAACTAACACTAATTTACTTTATATTTCGATTATTTCATAAATGAATAAACAGTTTATTGCACATAAATAACTAAGGCACGCTTAGGATTAAGGGACGTTCCTATATAAAAATTTAACAAAAGTTACTAAAATGAATTGCATAACAAACCATTATAATATATATAAAAATAAAGATTTATATATGTACACATATGCTGTTGAATGCAAATATAAGTGAAGAGGAATATTCGAACATAAATTGTAGGACAAATGCAGATTATCCATATTGTTGATAGAGCAGAGGACAAATTTTGGTGAAATAGAACATTGTATTAGAGGCATATAATATGAAATTGCCTCCGACGAGCGATAGGTAAAATTATAAATCGATACAAGTGATGAGAGAGTGAATGACATCAACAATCATTTTACATCTGTTCCCACCTTTCTGACCTCTCTAAGTCTCTCCATTGATTAATTTCTTTTTCCCAGGCGTCACTGATGGAATCACTTTTATTGAAGATGTAAAAAATTGTCCTTTCCATTAAAGCGACCGCGATGGGTTATTTATCAAGTAGATAAAACTATGATCATACCTATTCTTGATTATATTTTTCCTGTTTATACATTAATTCATCTTCTTCCACTAGGCCATGGTTTTTCTTGTTTTAGGTGACGTCAGCAATCTGTCCGGGTCGATCAATCTCTTTGGTGTAATCTAACTACTGGTGTTTCACATGACTGCATAGTTTCTCCCCTTCTTTTTTATGTTCTTATAAATACTCTTACCATTGGCAACAATCACCAAATTTCAAACAGTATTTCCGTTAATGTTGCTAAAAGTCAAGCTATTATCCTGATAGTTCTCTCGACAGTTGCCACTCGATTTGAACGTTTTACCTTATGCTGTACAATGAGGACCGCATACCGTTTCAACTCTGAGTCAATCAATTGCTCTTTCGCTTGGGGGAATCAAGTAAACGAGATTTCTCGTAAAGTGGTCAATACATTACCATCCTTGTACAGGTTTGAATTCTTTCCCCCACCCAGCATAAAAATTGCGCTTATACAAGCTCCTATTCTCCCAGTTCTAGATTATCCTGAAGTCTTTTTAACAGGCTCTAATCAACATCTTTTGTAGAAATTGTATCGTTTGCTTAACAGCTATATATGTACATTCAGATATTTTTGGTCTACCTAAATTGGACCACACAAGAAATTAATTCAGATGGCTGCCTATTTGTGAGGTAGTAATGTCAACATCTATACTAATATTATAAAGAGGAAAAATTTGTTTGTTTGTAATGAATAGGCTCCGAAACTACTGGACCGATTTCAAAAATTCTTTCACCTTTGGAAAGCTACATTATCCCCGAGTAACATAGGCAACTTTTTATCCCGGAAAATCGACAGATCCCACGGGATGCGAAGGCTTCGCTCAAAAACTACTGTACAGATTTTCATGCGGTTTTCATCAATAGATAGAGTGATTCTTGAGCAAGGTTTTGCGGTATTTTTTATCTCGGAAAAACGGATAGTCCCACGGGAAGCCCGATAAAATCTTCGCGCCATAAACAGACCTCCGCGGATATGTAGCGGTGAGCAAAAGCTATGACCCTTAACCCTCTATAGACCCAATCCCGAAATCCACGCAGGCGAAGCCGCGGGCAGAAAGCTAGTATAGTATATATTTTAAGTGATCCACGTATTCCAGAATACTTGAAATCTAGGTTTTAGAATTCTAATCATCTTGACCTTGAAAGCCTTTTCTGGTTGACTGCTTGAGGAAGCCTTGTGGCATAGAGTCTGCCGTTTTCTATATGTTAATTACATAGCGCAATAAAGATTATATAAATGAAAAAGTAACTGCTATTTTTTATTTATTTATCATTTATACTATAAGAAATGAGGTTATGTAAGAACTTTTTATTCTACACGTGATTAAAAATATAGAGGTGAAAATTGAGCTTTACTTTTTCTTTACACAAATATTATATTCATAAGTTGTTTCTAAGGCTATATATAAGCAGTTTTCAGTGGTGAAGAAAAACTACAAATTGTAATGCAAAATAAAAGAAATATAACCCCTAAGAAATATTTACTGGATATAACAAACATCTATGGTCATCGCAGATTTAATACCAAGTGTCGTCGTTAAATTAGTAACCTAACACTAAAGGGCAGTGGCCAATTAATAACCTGGATAATTTAAATCCAAATTTAAAATTTCTATAATCAACAATTTTATAAAACAGTTATGTATGGTCGTTTAATTACCAGTGTCTCGCTCTAGTTCTACTTTCTGCCACTTGGATTCGAGACTCACGCCCCTGATAATCTACTAGGACGTGTTAGATCAGAAATAATCTGGAAGGTAATAATTGTATTTCACACATCGATATCATTGTTAAGAGCCTACCATAGGTACTTTTACACTATATTCTATTGAAGAATAGTAAAAACATATTGGGATTGTGTCATTACACCCCAAACCTTATAAGCGACGTTTTGAAAAGACGAGTGTTCACTCCAAAGTTAAAAACTTTGGGATATTAGTAAATTAGAGATAAATCAATTTATTTAAAACAATAGGAGTGTTGTGTTCCATCTGTTAGTTGTAAGCGAGGGTAACCAGTTTAGTCTATTTTTTAGAGAGTAAAGAGGTTATTCTAAACTATCATTCATCATAATGAATCATTTTATGTTGAAATGGGGCTTCGTTGATCGAATAATAATAATAAACTAAATAACTTTAAGATTAAATAAGGACACTTTTGCCTTCCTGCACATTAAGTGCCGTACACCATTTTGTTTTAATTTAAACCTAACAATACATGGTATAGCGCCCTCTTTGAACGAGTAGCGAAATTTGTTTACTAATATGCTATTATAGGTGGCGCTAGACGTCGCACGCCGTTTTCTGCTCATTACGTCAGACACTGAAGGCGGTATGTTTGAACACATTGGACAGATATCAAAAAACGCGCAACAGTCGGCTGTGGCGGATGACCACAAAGAAAAGAAAATAGTTACTGCGATCTTTTTAATAAAATCTCAAGTTAATATAAATATTAAAGAGTGTTGTGAAAAATACAGTGATTATCAACGTGTTCTAATTTCATCATTTTATTAAATTGTAAGTAAACAAATAATTCATTTTTATTACTTCAAAGTCCTATTAGTGAAAAGATTTTTATTGACTTAATTTTTTTTTATTTTATTTATAAACTTAGACTTTGTTTTCTTGAAAAAATAATATCAACATTTTATTGGTCGGTATCTTATTTAATATTACATATGCCTATTTTATTATTACTTATTAAATAAATAAACACCATCTTCACACATCGTTACAACTTATCCTTCATAATTTTAAGATTTCTTAACACCATTTAAGTATTAGATTTATTTTATTCAAAACGCCCATCTAATATTATTAACATTTTATTGGTCGGTATCTTATTTAATATTACATATGCCTATTTTATTATTACTTATTAAATAAATAAACACCATCTTCACACATCGTTACAACTTATCCTTCATAATTTTAAGATTTCTTAACACCATTTAAGTATTAGATTTATTTTATTCAAAACGCCCATCTAATATTATTGATGTCCATTTATGGCTAATTTTTTTTACTAATATCAAATCAAAGCAATTTATTGCATTCTATATTAATTCTTTATACATAATTATTTATACATAATATAACCATTTTGTCATCTAAAATTTTCAGCCAAAGTGTATTGTGTAAAAATTCAATTCGATTTTTCCTTATCTCTTTAATTCTTTAACTATTGATTGATTGATTTGCTATTGAGTTAAATGACGTCATTTTTACACTATTATAAAATGCAAATTAAGTTTTATTTCTCGAAAGCTTCTTTAAATACTCATTATATATTTATTATAATAAAATCTTATAGTAATAATGTAGAAAGTTTTAGTTGCAATGTACCGATATGTTTATTGTAAGGTGCAAACAAAATTCGAAAGGTATTGAATATTAACAATCGTTTTGTATATAAATGTATCAGATACTGGATCTTTAAAGTTATGAAACTTTAACATCAACTGTAGTCAAAATTCAGTTTAAGACCTAAATTGAGAGGAATAATTAATATGTCACCTTCACTAACGCTACCTTTGACAGCGATTTAATTAAGAACGAATTCAATTTAAGATATATTCAAATTTGCGGTGATTGCATACCACAACACTATTTAAACGAAATCTATTTAATTATTTAATCTTTTTCGTACAGCGTGAAATCGGGTGCGCAAAAGGCGCACTTAATGCTGGAGGCTGTCTCTACTAATAACGTACACACACACTAAGTTGAAATTAATAAATCCCTAGAATTGTGAAGTCTATGGTTGATAATTTTGTAGATACCAGTATAAAGAATCTTAGTTAAGACGTATTCTTAACTTCCATTTATTTCCATTTACCTAGCAGAAATGTAAGATTAATTCAATAAGAGGATTGAAGTTTCATATGATACAGATATTAAAGGGTCATGGTACGAAATAATGCGACATAGCAATCTATAATTATTTGAATTTGTCGTCATATATATGTTAGCCCGTGGTCCAAGTATATGTATTCCAATATAAATGGAACGACAAATATTTCTAATACATACAACAATCATATGGAGTAACAGCATTCTGCTTCGCATACCTATGATTTTATTCACATACCTATAGGAATATTCTACCTATATGCCTATACAAGAGAAACCTTATTACCATATCTACATTCTATATACATATAGGGGAATTCTACGTATGTATATGTTTACACAAGGAAAACTACATCCCCTTAAGGACCTCCACCTTTCTACCTCTCACAGTCCTTCCAAAACCACCATTATTATCAGCTTAATTACATATTTCTTTATTATAGTCTCATCACGTTTACTTTGCGATCATATTCTAGTATCTTATCCTATCTTATTAATGTTCTTTCTTTGTATCGACTTCTTATAACGACTATCGCGATTTAAAAATACTCTACCATCTCTCTATACAAAAACATGTATAAAAAGACCCTTACTGTAGACAATAAGAACGTTAAGTGTTGCTAACAAGAAATTAAAGATTTGTCTATTTTATCTACTATTTTATTGTTTAGAATCACAATTTTTCGCGACAATCCTGGCTTAATCCGGTAGACTGGTAAGTCGTTTCGGTCATGGGGCTAGCTTCCGTTTAATGCTTGACCTAAAAATGAAAATGTTTCAAAACTGCAAGGGTCATTGCGTGGGAGGGCTGGAGGACATAACAGTGTTCACCTTCCTCGCTTTAAATGTTTAAATGTCAATACATAAAAATGTAGAAAATCTCTGGTACATTAAAAACATTCAATATTTTGCCGAAATATACATAATTTGTTACAAAATCAATTTATAAATTAATAAGTAAAATGTTAGGGTAAAAAACTGAGAAGATATAAAAAATTGGCAGCTGCTTAGATTTTTATGCTTTTGCTGAATATGATTTAATACTGCGTCTGACAGTCGCTAGCAGATCAGTATAGAGTATGCCCCTAACACCAATAAATCCTGACGTGAATATTTCTTCCCCGTTGAAAGTAAATACATTTTCGTGGTAAATAACAACTGATTCATAACATGGTTATTCCTGGATTTATTAATGTATGGACTACTTTGCCAACTAATGCACTAATGATACTACTTACACGAAAAACTACATTTATTTTTTTTTATTATAAAAAACAATACAAAAGTACACTTACTTTTATATTTCTATTTTACAAATAGTTTAGTAAGACTCAAATATATCGATTTAAGCAAAGTAAAAGCAGCTACCCGGCGCTACCGCATGCACTCCTGAATAATGTACTATGTATGTAAATGCTGTATCAATATATATAACTGAATATATAATATGTGGAAATAATAATTTGACAGTTTTTTCTTTATTTGTATAGTATCCGTTATTAAAAACAAAGTATCCGTTATTAAAGCCTGTTTTTGATATAATTTTCAAACTGTTTTGAGTTGCTTAAACATTTTTGGTGGTATTTTCTATGTAGGTACGTAAATCTTGAATTTATTTATTGAAAATCATACCGGAACACTTGACACACTACTTAAAAAAATTTTTTGGCCCTTTTATTGTAATTTTGATGTATACTTTACGTATCATATGTAAACACATACATGTGTACATAAATAAAATGAATTCATTCAGTGTACATAAATAAAATGAATTCATTCAGATTCAGACTCATAGACTGGATTCAAGATCTGAAATTGAAAATTAGAAAATATACATATATACTAATTAGTCTTTAAAAAGGTAGTAAAAGTTTCTATGACCTGAGTCTATTTAGCTTAAAATTGATAATCTTAACAATTCTTTACCAATTGATAATTGGTAAAGAAAACACAATCTGAAATTATCAACTGCTAACACTTAACAAGTCCCATGTATTTGCCGAAACCCTCTAATAGGTAGAGCACGATAGAACTGTCTGATTATATTACTTATCCGATTGCATTAAATAATGACTAACCAGTTTGGCCTTACACTTATCATGAAACGCAATAAAAAAGGCGAATAAGATTCTAAGGGCGTGACACATTAATTATTCACATTTGTATACTAATTTCTTACAAACTCAAGTCAAACAAGATGTGACAATTCTAAACAAGACAGTATGATTGCTTGAAATTTATTACATATTTCAATAAAAAGATTTTTTTTTTATCTATTATCACAATACTTTATTCGGTTTAAGATTATTATTTTGTGTTAGTTACATAAAACAAAAATGTGTTAGTAACATCATTTCTAATTTCTTCACGGCTGATCCCATTTCTACGATCATCTTTTTTTTTTAATTCGTCTTCGTCAAGAATAGCGGAATAAGTAGTGAAATATCAGAAAAAGATGGAGAAAAAATACAATGTAAGCTATTTAATATAATATCTGGTTTGGAAACTTTACAATTGACAGCTATAGTACTACAATATATAATTACATACAATATAAACTTTATAAGGAAAAGCCTAAACAATAATTATTTAAAAACTACATAAATACTTAACTACCGCATTGCCAATTCTCAGTATTCCGCGAATATTCCCCGCCATCGGACATAATTGTTACAGGATAATTTTCAATAGCGTAGATTAAAATTTGTGCTGTCACGGATTTAATAAATCACGAGTCTCTTCCTTTCCGTTGGTGTCGCAGAAGCCGATGTAATATACCTACGTATGTATATTACATCGGCTACTTATTTATCTATTATTTTGCTTACTAGCCAATTTATTAGGGATAGAATTTTTTACACCATATTAAATGACAAAAATCTATTTTTTGTAGGCAAAATCCTTAATACTGGTATATAGACTGTATATATCAGCCGTAACCCCTTACAGTCATCATCAGCAAATACAAGGATTATATCTCTATACGAACGTGAACAGAATAATAAACTTGCCCCCTATTGCACTGGGGCATAATAATATTGACGAGATGTAAGTGTTTATTACACTTACGCCTAATCATTCGGAGAGAACAGGTATAATTGTATGTTTAAAAATATATTTTGCACTCATACTAACGAGATAATGACCTCGTAGTAATGTTGAATGCAGCCGATACGACACACTCTTTGATAGACTTGCCAAAACACTAGACTTCGATAATTAACCCGTTTTCAATTCAAATGTCATTAGATTAATTATCCATAAATGTTGACACTAATCTTACGTCACTCTTTAGAATAGATACCTCTTCGACCTTTAACTATGTGTTCTGCAGTGGTTATTACAAATTTTCAAAGTATTTTTGAGCAGTGTCGTTTTTTAATCTCTCTTTTTGATTGACTTCAAAACAAAAGGGTTATCAATTAGACAGGATATTTTTTTGTATGTTTGTTACACGATTTTTTGTTTTTGCGTAGGTAACTCATATAAATTCGAAGAAGAGAAAAAGAAAGTGATTCGTAATATTTTAAAAATACAAGAAACAATATCTAATAAAAATACTTCAAAGCAACAACATATGTCACATAAGTATAAACTGATTAAAAATATATTTTAATTATAAATAACTATTTTTAATTGGTGTTAAACATCGGTGCAACCCCACCACCAGGTCACCTATAAAAGCAGGATTAAACTTGTCTTTCATCTGTCAATCCGCGTAATACAGAATATCGTCGACCCAGACACGTCCTTTCTGACCCTCCCGACTCATTGACGCTGGCTCTTCAAGCCTTGCGAGAGGCGGCATCTGCGCCGCCATCCCTTAGTTAGTCCATACTTCGCAGCTTGCTGCACATGTACGAGTAGGCCCCATCATTTCAAGGCCGGACCCACTTTGGCGTACCGAGCCTTCCTTCGCGCATATGTCCTCTTCGGAGGGCAGCGCTGACGTGCCCTCTCCTGAGGGTGCGCCAACCATTCCATTCAAGCCGTAGGGCCATTAGGGCCAAGGCTAGGCTGAGTTTAGTCGGTAGGTCTGTGTGGTCGAGCCGCCTCGACAGCACCAGGAGTCCGACATAATCAATGTCTTTCATGGCAAGAAACCGTTTCTGGGTTTAGCTTTTAGTTTTTTATTAGATTGCAGTATAAATAATTTGATAGTGCTGCCAACTCTTAGCTATGAATGAAATTCAATAACGTCACATTTAAAACTAAATGTCTATGCAGCAAAACATTAATATTTTATCTACAATACAGGCAATATTTTAGTATGTTGTTTTTTATTTTGCAATGAATTGCAGTTCTTTGGTAAACTCATTATTTACAATAAAACCAAAAATAGAAGTTACAGCTGAAAAAAAAATAATTCATTAAAAGGATCAATGCTAATTACTAAACGCTATGTGTGTGTCGCACATTTCACATTTTATATTCTATAATTATTCACTAGGCAAGTTAATTAGAATATACATAAATATATTTTTCACTTTCTAACGAATATTACACACATTTAAATGTATATTTCATAAAATGAAAGATTTTTATTTGGTAAAATAAGGAATCACAAAAATTATAGTTTTTTTGTTTATTTGGTAACCTTGCCAGTGACAAGTGTGTCGGGAAATGGACTCTACCTCGAAATCGGATTCATCACCGTCAACCTCCAACCGTAACTAATCAGGCCATTGAGGCAAATCACGTTGCTTCATAACAGGCCCGTATAATTACTGTCGTTGCTTTCCTACAGAATTTTATTACCTAGTTTAAGGACATTTGTACAATTTAAAAATGCTTGAGGTATCTGCGGCCTTAGAACAATATAATTCTAGAGTGTAGACAGTACTTCAGGTAGGGGTATAGGCACGAGAACTAGACTGAATCAGAATACCACCTGCAGAGCTGGACAACCTTTGTTATTTTATTCTTTGTTAATCACTAACCCTGTTACGAAAAACTCTACTTCGATAAACGTTAAACATTTCGTTAAGTTTACGCAAGTTAATCCGTTAACATACCCCTCGTTTCTAACGTTGCGCTAATGATACTTATAAAAATTGCTGCTTTTTTATTCTGAAATTCGTCAAGCCATGTTAGGTAATTATAGTATACGATGCGCTTAGGGTTGCCATCTGTCCGAATTTTGCCGGATATGTCCAATTTTTTACGGATAATATCTGGCGAATTATTCACATGTGCGGCCTGTCCGATATTTGCTATATTGCATATGAAGCACCAAACTGTGGCGAAGATGATGATTCGCGTGTTTTAACTCATTTGGCTATAACAAAAAATTTTGTCCGGCCTTTGTATTTTTAGAGATGGTAAGTCCCCCCCCAGCCGCGATGTATTGGCGCTAACGTACTTGTCAGAGCATATTTTTCACAGCGAGGCGTATTGCATGCCGTAGCTTTATGGTAAATAGTCGATACTGGAATAGCGATGAATGGATTTAAGGAGCTGCCGCTTAGCTAATTGACCTGTCAATATTTTGAAGTTAATTTAAGTTAATCCGTTAATAAAAATGTCATCTTTGTAATTAACGAGATAATAGTTAGCAGCTACGCAAATAACACCACCGGAGTATTAGTTCTCATAATGTCGCGTGGAAATTTAGAGCACTTTCTTTAATTGGTGTATAGAAATAAGATGCATTATTGCATATACCCTGTTACTTTTCTTTGCGTGTGCAAGAACCGTAATCTAACAATCGGCACTCCACAAAGAAGCTCGAGGTGGAAACAATACCTATAGTGTCCTTTGTCAATTTGCTCCACATCTCATTGCTTTAAGCACGGTGATTTTCATAACACAGTCACACAAATATCTGCAGACGAATGCAAGTAAGATATGCTTTTAAACAATAATTCATTTCTTTGAATAAATCTTAAAATCGTCTCATATGTATTTTGAATTTGGCATCCTGGAGACCTATTTTTGAATTACGAATGCGATTTCGAAATCACCGCTGACTAAATAGTCAGCGGTGACTTTAAGGTCACGGATTCCTAAACATCTAATTTTTGAAAGTCGATCGCAGAACTGCCAACATAGATAAAGTACACACATAAATGTAAGAGTTCGGTTCCACGCAGAATGCAGCCACTGCCGGTTATTGCCGGCTTAACCATTATGGTTATTATATATATGTGCTACATTCATATATATTGTATATATAGACTTAAAAATCAAACAAAACACAGATAACATTTCCACAAGTATGACTTGATTACGAGTGGGTGAGGGCACTCGTAATGAAATCACACCTGTGACTAAGGTAGTCACATCAGTGATATTCAAAAATAAGAATGATTGAAAATCGGTGATTATTAGTCACATCGGTGATTTCGAAGTCGCATTCGTAATTCAAAAATAGGTCTCCTGGTAAAGAATATTATATATCGCATTAACTCTACAAACTCTATCAGTTTGTTATTTTTAATTCGGAGTAGTAGAATCGTATTTTGAATAATATAACAATAAATACTGCATATCATAAAACAATAATTGGCTTAGTTCAGCCGGTCGTTTCCTTTTCTTTATACGTAAGACATTACTTAAATTATTAAGGACGAAGGATATTTAACGATAAATTTTCACGCTCTTTATTTAATATGCAGATGTGCGTGGAAGCAGGATACTTCACGATAGGCATTTTCTTTTCATGTAGAAGCGAAATGTAATATAAACATCAATAATCACATTGGTATATACCAGGCCCAGAGTCCGTAGCCAAAGAAAGTAATATTGATGATATTGGATTTCATTTCTTTAAAACGAAATACAATGTAAAAATAGTTCTGTAATTAGGAATTATTTCCATACACTGTCGTTTGATATCGAAATGACTTCAAATTCGATTCGAACGCGAATGATTCTTTGTCTAGAGAACCTATACTCTGATCACACAAATTCGGTATATCGTTTTATCGCGCCACCTACTAGGTGTGGCGAAGCGACGACGATATATTGTACGAGTATGTTCGATTTTATGGCCCCAGGATTAAGCCTCGCATCTCCCCGGATAAATCCGGAGTAGAGACTTCAGTCAGATTCCATGGAGCAATAATAGGAAAATATAACTTACCATAATTGATTTCTCATTTATAGTCTACCTAACTACCTGATTTACCACTCCGTTGTGAATTCATGCCGACATAGTATTGTTGAACTGCATTGTAAGCAGAATGAATGTGCAATATATATCAATATATATATATATATTGAACATTCGTTCTGCTTCAATGCGATATTGTATATTATACTAAATTTGAAGCCGTTAAAATTTAATTATAAATCCTCAATAATATGAAGAGAATATAATATTGATGAAGGATTTCGTTCCATTGAATGTTTCATAATGTAAAAATAAAGTATACATTTTTGAAGCCCTTGATCTGAATGTTAATAATAATCTTATTGATAATCTCTTAAATTAAATTCTTACCAATGATATGAATTCTGACATTGCTATTATTGGATTATAGTTAGTGTACATACATATGTCCCCGTCAAGGCGCTCAAACCTTCACGAAATAAATTGGAGTGTCCTTAATCAACCACGCCGGCTCATTAGGAGTGGTCGACTTTACATTGCGAATTTGAAGTTCTCTGCTGAAGTATGTTAGTTACCTCGTGATGTTTTCTTTTACTGAAGAAGTGTTGGTTGGAATTACCTAAAACCATTAGTGTAAGGGGTTCGAATCTCTGACCTTCGGATTAGATTTTAAGATCACTGGATCACCAATACTCCTACAGCTGATCGGTAGTCTCTTCTAAGAATGTGCTATTTTCCCTATAGATTAATTAATCACCCCCACATCTAAGTATCAGTGTAAAAATTGTGGAATACCAAATCTTCACTCATGGGTTTACCTTTATATAAAATACTTAGATAACATAATTATTTATACGCATTTTCTTATCAAAAACCAATTAACTACATAATCAAATATACGATCTTCGACATCGATATCGGTTCGTTATTTAGTGAATATATATATATATAATATATATATGGGAGACCCGGTGAAACGGCTAACCTCTGGCGCCCGCAGGTTAGTAGAGTTCCCGAACCCAGGGACTACTTAATCTCCGCCTTGGGAGGCTGAACTGCCAGCCTGCGAAAAATTCCTCTACTTCTCCAAGTAGACCGGAGTGGAACCCGGCTGTTGCCACAGGGGGGACCGGGGGCTCTTCCGTACGCTGCATCGACAAACCGCAACACCCGCGTTAGTCATCGCCTGATTTGGCTACACATATGTGTCCCTTTAACTTTCGGCCACAGCGAAGCCTCCACACCTACTCGAAACCATAAATGAAAATAAAAAAGGGAGAACACTCACAGCGGCACCCCTTTCCACGCAGGTGGACTTTTGTAACATTAGGGGTATTATATACATCTTGAGACAGCGCAGCTGACCCTTTTATATTTACGGAGACACAGATATCTCCCCCGTCCGATACGTCATACCTTATGTATCCCGGCTACGTACTCGAGCACTCATTTCGCAGACGTGCCGGCGTATGTATGTATGCCCGGGAGGATATTTGCTGCCGCCACCTATTTTATTTAGAAGACAGGGACCTATCCATATTGTGGGTACGTGTGGACTGCGGGGGCCACACCCGCGTTTATGCGTACTTATATGGGTCCCACAGCGGTGATGCGGACACAACTCGATTATTCGAGCACCTGACATTGACGACTGAAAAAGTGGTTGAGCAATATCCCTCCGCAGAGTTGGTGATTTTAGGGGACTTTAATGCCCATCATGTAGAATGGCTCAGTTCTCGGTCCACTGACTACGCAGGAAGGTGTGCTCACGAATTTTCTCTGGCCTATGGTTTCTCGCAATTGGTCAATTCTCCTACAAGAATACCGGACATTAAGAACCATACAAGCTCTTTGCTGGATCTTTTGCTGACCACACGTCCGGAAGGATATTCTGTCTCAGTGGATGCACCTCTCGGCTCTTCCGACCACTGTCTCGTCCGGACTAAAGTCGCATGCGCGCGGTCAGATCCATCTAGGCCATCTTATTTGCGTCGTATGTGGCAATACAGGTCAGCAGATTGGGATGGATTGCGAGAATTCTATGCATCAACCCGTACCCGTGGAGGCAGCTATGCTTCACATCAGATGATTCTGACATCTGCGCAGCCGCTGTCACTGAGACGATCCTAGTGGGTATGGAGTATTTTATTCCTAACGCACTAGTAACTGCGGGGCATAAAAACGACCGTGGTTTAATCGGTCTACAAGACCGATTAAACTTAACTTTAACTAAAAAGGAAGCTTTGTTTCTTAAGCAATCTGCTTACGAGGCTTGGACTACGGCTCGTAGAACACATTACCTTAATGCAACTGATGTGAAGTGTAAGTACAATGCGGCCTCGAGAGCCAGTAAAAAAATTATTGCCAGAGCGAAATTCGACTTCGTCGGCAGAATTGGCGGCTAGCAAGCTACCCTTCGGGTAGTCGTGCTTTCTGGTCGCTGGGCAAAGCTGCCGAGGGAAACTTTAGTCGGTCGTCCTTACCACCACTCCGATATGCCAGTAAAAACTTGGCTCATAGTGCTAAAGAGAAAGCCGATCTCTTGGGTAAACTCTTTGCCTCAAACTCGACTATGATCGACGATGGGAACGCCATGCCACCTACCATCCCGCGGTGTGGTTACTCCATGCCGGAAATCCGGATAACACAAAAGGAAGTCCGTCGGGAGCTACTTTCTCTCGACGTTCAGAAATCGAGTGGGCCAGACCAGAGTCGAGGTGAGGCATTGGCAGTTAGCCTGGATATAGCGAAGGCGTTCGATCGGGTCTGTCACCGGGGTCTTCTATCGAAGTTGTCATCTTACGGACTCCCCAAGGGGCTATGCAAATGGATTACTAGCTTTTTATCCGGAAGGAGCATTAGAGCCGTAGTTGACGGCAGCTGCTCTGAAACTCGGATAATAAATGCTGGCGTCCCACAAGGCTCTGTGCTATCTCCAACACTGTTTCTGCTGCATATCAATGATATGCTGTCGCTTGGCGGCATCCATTGCTATGCAGACGACAGCACTGGAGATGCTTATTACACGGGTCGTGCAAATACCCCTCGTTTCATTGTGGAGGAAAGTTGTGAACAACTTGTGTCTGAAATCGAGAGTACACTAACCAGAGTCTCCGATTGGGGGCGGGACAATTTAGTCCGATTTAACCCCTCTAAGACACAGGTTTGTGCGTTCACCGCTAAAAAAGCCCCATTCACTGTAGCCCCACAATTTCAGAACACAACCTTGAACATCTCGAAGAGTATTGGGATCCTCGGTGTCAACATCTCCAGTGACGTCCAATTCCGAAGTCACTTAGATGACAAGGTCAAGTTGGCTTCTAAAAAACTAGGTGTGCTTAACAGAGCTAATTGATACTTCTTTCCGAGGCAACGACTGCTAATATACAAATCGCAAGTCAGGCCCCATATGGAGTACTGCTGTCACCTGTGGGCGGGAGCACCTCGATACCAACTTGATCCTTTTTTTGGTCCAAAGACGCGCTGAGCGTATCGTTGACGATCCCATACTCACAAGCGGTATTGAGCCCTTAAGTCTGAGGAGAGACTGTGCCTCTTTGTGTGTGTTCTATCGCTTATAATATAAGCAACCCACTATATTATAATGGGTTGTGTTCCAAAAAATTGTTCGACATGATGCCCACGGCCACATTCTACCATCGCACCGATCGCCATCGGCAGGGTGTTTATCCTCACATGCTGGAGCCTAAATGGTCACGTACAGTGCGGTTTCAACGAAATTTCCTTCCACGCACGCTCCGATTGTGGAACGAGCTTCCTGCTAAGGCTCTCCCGGGGGATTTCAGTATGGGGTTCTTCAAAAAGGGAGTAAATAGGTTTATAAAAAGGTCGCCAAAGCGTTTGTGATGCCCCTAGTGTTGCAAGCGTCCATAGGCGACGGTGATTGCTTACCATCAGGCAGGCCGTAAGCCTTTTTCTTACCGTTGTAGTATAAAAAAAAAAGAATAACTATAATCAATGTGTCGTCTATTGTGCTAGTAAATTAAATGTACTCATGTGTATCAAACAGTTTTATCTATTATTTATATTTTTTTACGATATGGATTCATTTTTTGTAGTAGGTATATCGTAAATAGTTATTAACATTTGAATTATCTCGCTGTTGCTAATAGTTTCTGCGGAAAATATATAGGTCTGTCGGCTCTATAATGTAACTATCTCAGTTTTGTTATATTATCTGTGTTTTTGCAACTATTTTAGGTCTTTGAAATTAAATCCCAATTAAGAAAAAGAAACTCGATAAAATATTTTAATCTCTGGTTTCAAACTCATTCAAGTCCGTTCCGTAATTTAACTTGCATTTACATAACACATATAATATTTTTAGCTGATAGGGCGAAAACTATATTAATATATGTAATTTAAAATGTAACATTTGTAAGAGCGTTTTTTTTAATTATCTAGGAAATTCTAAAATGCATGTCTTAAATCTATTATTTCATTATTCAATTAAAACAAAAAAGTAAGTCATCGATATTTCACATTGCATACGCGATGTCTAAAAATATGCAAATATCTATGCATGCAGTATAGTATACTCAAGAAGATTTTCTGCAAAACTTTTCCCTTCATATATTTGTTCACCAAACGATCATAAGTTAGTAGACGTGTATTCAATAATTAGTGAAATTACGACCTCATATATAGAATAGTTTCTTTATCTGATTTTCCATTTACTGTCAATGTGTTTGAAAACATTTTATATCAACGATTGATCAAGCGTTATTTTACCATAACTCATACGAAGTAAACAATTCCAAACCTTCCATAAGTCTTTAGTAGCTACCACAACGACTTCATATTTACACTTTGTAAATATGTGCTCCGGTGGCAATGCCGTATTTTTAGAGCATATACTTCCAATGCTTTTATTTTGCCTGCTTATTCGGTTACTAGGAATCTTTTAAAAGATTGCAATCTAATTAATTATGTTATCATATCTTGATACTACAGGTACGAGTGAGAGTCAAAGCATTTGTAAAAAATGGCGGATGAAACAGATTACTTTTAATTTGGAAGACACTACTAATGCTAATCTTTATGGTGATCTTAATAAAGAATATACAATACAATATTTATCCATTACAAGAAATATCTTTAGATGTAATTATTGACTTAATATTTTAGATATTTAGTAACTGATCTTCAACATTACGCTATACAGACGGCAAAACATAGAATAATCATCCGAGTTTTCATCTCATCGCGGAATACCTTTGTAGTTTTCCAATGCAGTTCTGTGTCTTAAAGACTGTGTCTAAAGAATACGGAGCAAAATGGACTATGAAAAGGGGAAAAGTTTCTAGATCTATCATTGTACAGAAATATATAATGTTTTCCATGTTTTCATAAGCCCCTACATAACTTTAAATAGTTCTATAAGAGCTTTTCCTATTCGGAAAACACCTCGCCCGCAACGGGCAACGCCGGACTTCCGGACGCGATACATTACCGATTTATGTGCGACCTTGTGCTTGAATATATTTTTCACGCTAATGCAAATTGGAAATAAAAATAGCGTTTTGTTACGGAGCCTTGTAATTTGTTATTGACCCCTGAAGTTATACAGGAAACCGCAACTTAGAATGATAAAGCTGTAATACGATTTGCGTAATCCATTTGTGAATGGCTACTTAGTATTGATTGACGATGAATTTTCGTTTAGAATTGGATGCTAGAATATATATATTATTAATATATATATTAATTTTTTACTAAGTATAATAAGAAATTTTTGTAATAGTGCTTGGATTAATTATTCCGTTTTTTATCATGTGTCTATTATTATATGAGAAAATTAAACAAAATTCCGAATAGTTAATTCAAATATGACACAAAGAGTAAAATTAGTTACAAAATTATGCTACAGTGCGATAAAGGCAAGTATCTCCGCTCCCATTTTTCACACGTGGATTAACTTACTAATGTTAAACCCCTTGAAGAGCATCTCCAACGAGGTAGACCCGAAACAACTCCGTTAAATAAGACCCGTGGTCACACATTTTGGTTTTAGGTTGAATATTATGTTGAAGTAATGATTTTAAGACGGCTTTTGATTGCCACTTTTATATTTCTACCTCGCGCTTCCATCGCTAAACAACACATTTAATAATTACTCGTTTTATATTTTACTGAACTCTTAAGAATATTATGGGTAAAAGATGAGTCTGTGTGAAGTCGATATTGAATATTCAAATTTCAGTGAATTAGCCACAGTTACTCTATTCAAATTAAATATTAAGAAATCGGAGCTTTTGATATTACACAATATCTCTAGTTGATTTGTCGTTTTCCTACATAAGATGTTTGAGTAGTTTTTAGCTATTTCAATAATGGTTAGTATTCGTATCTTAAATGGTCCTATAGTATTTTTCAATACGCACGTGAAATAGTATCGATTATCATAAAAACCTTTCTACGTATTTTTTTCAATGTTTTGCAATTTTTTCTAAAATCTATGATTGCAGCTCGAAAAATCTTAAAGAATTATGAATGGTCTGCTAGGAACGTTTTTTTGTAACTACAAATGATAAGGTACGTCCTTACTTTTCTGTCTCGAAAATCCATCTTATTTACCAGCAAATAAAAAATAAACTTAATCATAAAATTTTTAGTTACTTGCATTCCACACGCAGCTTCATCATTATCACAGCTCATATACGGCCCCACCGGGAGGCACGAGTCTACCCTAACAATGTAAGGGAGATTAGGATCTTAATCAACCATACTGGCTAAGTGCGGATTAGTTGACTACATAAATCTTGGAATTTCTTTGCAGGTTGCCTCGCGATCTTTTACTGCACCGTAGGGGCGTCAGATAAATGTACATATGATTCGAAAACGAAAAACACATTGGTACATGACGAGTCCCTTGAATTATCCAATTCGTAGACCAGTGCCGCTTGCATAAATAACCTATTACGTTTACAATACATACAGGATTTCAAAATGATTAATTGGACTAACTTATAACTTTTTGTTATGTTAAGTATGTTGATACCTTACATGACCCCTCGAGCTTAAAATATATTTTAGGTCATTGACATTTTACATATAATACGGTTGCAAAAGAAAATAGATGTTTCCTAGATTATTATTAAATGACTTGAGGACAGAATGAGAAACGAAGAAAAGATGCATTCCCTGTATTCCCACATCAGACTAAAGAAAGACAGAATCTTAAGTTACAGGTGCTATAACCGGATAATGGCCCCTAAACAAACATCTATTCATAATAGTAGTGCTCTTCTGCAGAGGATGCATGGGAGCTCAGAAAATGCCACAGCAGACCTATCTTATGGAATCCAGAAACACGGCCAATATACTAACAAAATGTAGTCAGTCCCTAGCGTCTGTTCTTGAATCAAATAGAAGCTCACGGAGGCCACTGGCAGTTTTAGGATCGTAATCTAAAATCATTCTCAAACTCAAATTTTACTTAAGTACAGTGAGGATGGTGGGATGGTGCTATTGACCTCACATGGCGCCATCCCTTTCTAACTTTATTCAAACAGAGATTTAAGTTTCGGTCTCATTCTGTAATACCAGCCTTTCATGACATGGGTTGGTTGAAGTAAGAGGGAAGTTAACCAAGCGTTAGGACGCATTTATGACCCAATCTTAAGACTAAGTGAGGAAAAACCCAGTCAAACTAACTTACTAAACGCTCTAATTATTGATTCGATTATATACCGTAAATACATGACACGAAAAAAAACGTTTCTCTTATTTCATCAATAGTGATAATATCATTATTTTTTTATATCCTTTTAGTCATTGTACGAGTGTCTAATTATTATAATTACATCGAACATAATTAATGCTCCACAAACGTGAGTAATCATTGTGTAATTACTTCTAACCTATAGATAAAAAAACCAGTTAAGTGCGAGTCAGACTCCCGCACCGGGGGCGCTGCAAATAACTTTGTATTCGCAAAAAAATACGGAACAAGAAATTTACGGTTTTCTAATTTTTTCCTTTACTTGTGCTACGTAAAGTTACATTATACTAAATTTTATAGTTATAAGCTAACAGCACATACCCTATAAGTATTGGTTTTTTTTGTGATCCAAGTACAAAGTGCTACATGACATACGTACTTCATGTCAAATTTCATAATTTATATATAAACGAAGAATACCTTATAGATTTTGATTACCAAGCGACTGTCAAAATATGCGGCATACATGAAGCATAAAAGGTTATATATTTTGAATACGTGGATTTAAAACTTTTATTTTCATTGCTACAAGGGAGCACAGACCAGAAATCGGTATTTACAAGTTATTAGATATTAATTTTAACTTAACAATTAAACACTGAGATAAAGGTCTTGTCAAACGGACAATGAAGTGATCCTAACAAGGGTTCCTTAGTACATAAAATGACTGTCTTTGAATTATTTGCATACGAACACATTTCAAATTTGTATATCTCTCTTATTGATCTAAGAAACTGATTGGGTTGCGGGTATAGGTTGATTCACAGGAATTACATGTATCATAGGATAGTCTGCTTGTTTATTAACATAGTTCCAAAAATGATTTACGAAAGCATACCGAAAACCACCTATCTCGAGCGACTCAGACGCTGTTTCAAAGTCATTATATCTAAAGAACACAAAACAAAATTTGGGGGTCCATGAAATGAAAATGAGGGTCCACAATAATGGATCTCAACATACACCCAATAGTACCCATTTACTTACATTATAATATAAAGACTAATACATTATTTATAAAAGTACCCAAGAAGTAAAAAATGTATTATATATGTTTATAAAATTTTGTAAGTTGTAGGATGTAGGCATTCGGTATCAGTAGGTAAGTAGGGGGTCTATCCAAATCCGAAAAACATGGCAAAAGGTTTTCGACACAAACACCCATGTTTTGCCATGGGAGAGCCATGCTTCGGCACGAATTGGGCCGGCTCGACCGGAGTGATACCACGGCCTCACTGAAAACCGGCGTAAAATAGCGCTTGCGCTGTGTTTCGCCAAGTGAGTGAGGGTACCGGAGGTCCAAACCCTCCCTTTTAAAAGGCCTGCAACGCATCTGTGACTCCTCTGGTGTTGCGGGTGTCAATGGGCAACGGCTATCGCGTACTAAACTATCAAGCCGCGAAACCTTCCGTGATCAACAATTTCCACCAGACGAAAATTGTCAAAGAGTATGAAAAATATGTGTCCGACATCACCGCGGCGGAGTTGCGGAAATGTTTTCATAATTGATTTAATAGTATGAATAAGTGTATTGACGCAAAAGGAGAAAATATTTTAAGAACATATAAATTATAGTTTAGGAAACTATAAATCCATTAACAGTATTTTATTATTATTGAATTCACACACATTTTGTGCACCTTACATTTATTATAAAGTTTGTGATTTTGGATCGAACCGTCATAATATATAGGTGACGAGGACCTGATATATAAAAGCGATTTAATTTCTGGTTGTTCAAATCTTATTTGTACATTTATCTGACGCTCCTACGGTGAATTAAAATATCACAATTATAAATATTCATGATAGACTCGGATATGTTGAACATTTTAAACCTAGGGATGAACAATATTACGTAAGAAAAATGTATTTTCCTTATTAAAAATGCGATTCCGAAAAACGTTCCTTATTAAAACGGACGAAAAGATCAGTCAAAGTAAATTTTAAAATTTCTGTGAATTTAATGATAGAATATCTTTCTTATGAATTATATATTTATTGTTAATACTTTGGCTTAATATGGTATGATCCGTGTGCCTTGTGTCATTTTCCAATGAAGCATTATCAGGCGAAGTTAGAAATATACGGCCTATCCTTATTATGAATCCAATTATGAAAACATCCCATTACGTTTGTTTCTATTTATTTCTATTTCCAAGTAGCATGACTAGACAAGGCTTACATGGAAATAGATTGAATGTCTAGTGGTTGCCGTAACTATTGGTATACAATTAAAATAATGTATAATACGTCATCATTTACAAGTGATAAATTACTGCGGATTGTGGCATTGTATTTCCTGGTTTATTGCAAATATAGATGTAAGGTATTCAGTTTATCATCACATCCTTTGTGTTAGCGACTGCATTTTATTTAAAAATGCCAACAACAATCGACTCGAGTCGAATATTTTGTTTGCGTTTTTCACATTAACAGTAATAATAATATATATTTGATTTAGAATTAGTAAAAGTACATAGCTGCATCTAAAACAAAAAACATGATATAGATGTATATAAGGTCTGCTTATTTCCTAGGAAACCACCAACTATTAAATTAATTAAGTACTTAAATGCATAATTTTCAAGTCAGTTTTGTTATTCTTTACTTGCAACCACATAATTAATATACCTGTGGTATAGCAACAATTTTAATAACATATTGTTTAATAGTCGTTTCGCAGATTTATAATATTTTATATTCTATTTATAATGACCAATGATGTCATCGTGAAGAAGTTTGGTCCCTTTTTTCACTATTTTCTCTATTTAACAAATACTTCTTTTCCATTACAAGAAAAAATTTATCAAACATTATTTTAAAAATACTGTACGAGCCAATATCATAACATAATCAAATATACAGAGGCGTAGGACGAAGACCTTTAACCAAAAAAATTGAACCAGTCGGGCGTACTAACAAAAGCATGTCTAAACAAAAAAAAGTTAATGGAATCCGAACTTATTTCGATTCATCGTCCTTTTGTTGGCAGCAAAGTAAGACAGAGATGCAGTGCTATGATTGAACATAGACCATCTTTCAAAAAACTTCCTAGTCACGAAGTCCCATGGCGCGTAACCCCATCGTCTTCTAAGTTCTCGGGATACAATTAAAGCGAGGAGCCATTATCGGTAGAAGTTAAAAAACATCTAATGCCTTCGTAGGTAATTGACGCGTAGCCTAAGGCGTAGTACGCGGTTGCTCCGTCATTTGTTTTGAAGGCCTCAGACACCAGTAAAAAACAGCTAAAGGTACCGTTTTTGCTCCATCAGCATCACAATGTACTCGGTGAAAACTGAACTGACATTAAAACAATAGTGGTATATTTAGCTTTGACTCGTTGATATGATTTTGGTCACGACCTTTAAGTCCAAACGTAGGTCATATAAATATTCTATACACATATGACTAAACAAAACTCATATAATATCGGTATGACTAAACCATTTATGTCTCATAGCAGAAGTGGTAGAACTTTAATTATAAGGTTTAATTTAACAAAATTCTACCATATCGTTCTACTTGAACAAATGTGACATTATTTACCACCGTAGTTGAATGGTTATTACACCATTTACAAGGTATCGGCATCTCTGAAGTCCCGGGGTCGGTCGGATCACTGTGGGAGCAGATATATGTCTATCCGTTACCCCAGGTTCCATAACACAAGCCTTCAGGTCTTTCTTAAGGCCAGGCTAATTGGCGTTAGTGTAAGATATTTATTGTTGTTGTACTCTGATTTTAATTTTATTTCTTTTCTTTCTTTTGTCTGATATAAAAGTTTATGGTATGTACATAAAATATAAAACTAATATAAAAACAAAGAATAATAAAAAGTTCAACATGGCCTCTATTATTATCTATATATTTTAAAACAATGTACTAAAAAGTTAATCACATTAAGCTTTCCTTTATATTAGATTAAGCGATTGAATAGGACTCACTACAGTTTGTTGATAGATACTCCTAGTCCTAGTAAAAATGGTTGCATTAACCCAAAAAAGCACAGAAAACGTCGTGCTTTCTTTTAATACAACGTTATTCGAACGGAAACCCTTTGTTTTATGCAATAAAGCAATATCTGATTATATCTTTTATTATTACTAAAACAAAATTAATTGATCCTACGACGACATTTTTTAATTCTTATTTCAAATATTTACGTCTATTTACTAGTGGTACCCAATACACGATACACAAAAGAACACAAGTGTGTACCATATGTGTAAAATAATAAATGGATCATCTTAAAAAGGAAACATAAATGGAACAGAATGGAAGGTCAGGTCTGCTCCACGTCTCTATTGAGGACAATGTTCTATCTCCACAAGTTTATTAGTCACGAACATCAATAGACTTTAATATTTATATTCTCAGTAGACATAATTTCGCACCTTTTACGGCTTAAAAATTTATACATTTTATGATTTATGTAATACTTTTAACTCATCGATGTAATTTAAGTCTGTGTCTTTAAACCTTAGATGCAAAATTTTCATTTCTTAATTACACTTGTTATTTTTGGAAATCTACCCTCTAATCAGTTATTGAAAATATTAAAGTATTATTTATTATTCTCATTAATTGAGTAAAATAAAGGTTACTTGCGAATAATAATGTATTTATACTGTCTAGTTTTGTGCTGTCCGAGAGTTAATGACGTAAGCTGTCAACTGCGGTTGATGACGAAATTCTAAAAGTAATTTTATAATTAATTATTAGTTCTGTTCATAATATTTTATCCTTGCTTTATAATACGATACTTAACGAGCACGTATCCAACAAATAGATATTAATTTATATTGGTGCTTAAATTATTAAGTGATGTACCTAACACGACTTTAATTTCAGTATAATAAGATTATGTTATTATAATAAAACACTTGACACAACAACCTAGTATGGGATTTTTCTATAAGAAAAAAAATATTTTCCCGAGGCAAAAATAATCTTAAATACTCTCAAACCAAATTTTATTAAAATCGACTTAGTATTTCTTGTATGTATTCTTCACGAAAATACAAAACTTTCATCTGTATAATATTAGTATACACGTTACAGACGTTTTATCGCTAATGAAATTTCATTCGATATGTTCATTTCAATAAACAAACTTCGATTTGCAATCCTACGTTTCCTTTGAGCTTGCTGACCTTCACCTTAACATTTGTTAGCAAAGCAACAAATCCTCGCGATTTATAAGATAGGGCCGGTTTACTGCGATTATACTTCGCATTGTCATAGTCAAGGAAAGCATGTAATCGTCGCCAGACTTCAAGCAGCCGTGAATGAAACTAGCATCACATTTGTTGCTTCCTCGAATATATAGATGAAACATGAACAGTACCTATATACTCAATAATTTTGTATCTACAGATGTATATATTACTGTACAGAAAAATATGTTATACTGAAGTTGTAACAACAAATTCCCTGTATAATAAAAAAATTCTCGGAAATTGTAAAAAAAATACTTACAGAAAAATCATTAAACAAATTAAACAAAAAAATTACTCTTACTTAATATTAATTACTATGACAAAAATGTGAAACATCACATTAACTCTTGCCAAGATAAGATTCTATTTTTGACATTTGTTGAAATGGCAAACAATTAACTTCAAGTAGATACACAAAAATAAATCATTACGTTCTGTGCTGCCGTGAAATCAGAAAACTACGTTTCGTTAACCAATCTTCGCGTAAAATGACACGACACTTCCGCATCGGGTCTGTCGTTGCTTGGTACGATCGTCCTTCGAAACGCAGACTGACGACATTAATATGCCTCAAAATATCGATTATAGTCCGTCTATATGAAACAATTTCAATCAAATGTTAGAATAATTGATTTCCTCGCACTTTACCCACATTTGTCTTTTGCGGCTTTATGAAAAAATCGTGTAATCGGTTGCATATTGTAAACTTGTCAACATCTCTTCAAATTACATTTTTACCTTTTATATTTAAATCTTAGACTACATTAAAATTATAAATGAATAATAAAAATATATGTCCAATAGCGAGATCTAAGATTCCAGGTGTGTTTCGATAAATGTAAGTGCATACAAGTAGTACTTTTACGCAATCATCAAGTACACTGAATAAAACTATGTAGTCTTATGAACAGGTAACCTGATTCTTCACGCGCTACTTGTGGTATCAAGAAGTCAACCTTGTTGCTGTGTAGCTACCGCAATGTTAATATCACTATTTACATAAGCCGAGTTAAAACAATTGCTCACGCCTGTAAAATCAGCGTATTCTCTTGACCGAGTTTCAGATGAGCTAACAGCTAACCATTGACATATTAATCTTTATTTACCTAATTTTAATCATAACTAGATCCTTTTTTTTAAGAGGGGAAATGCACCATGACACCGCGCTAGCTAGGCGCCACCGTGTGTTAGGCTCTGCGGTCTGTCAGGACCGGCATACCCACTAAAACCCCCCTGAATTCTCTAGGCCCATACGGGGCACATGGCGGGGTGCGCTTTCGCGATTCTTTTGCCATGCAATCATAACCTGATCCTGGCTTGTGACGGCGAAAGTAATTTATTAGCGTAGCCATGAAAAAAAAAGTTTCCCGTCTCATGTTCTGAATGTATAAAGTGATCACTTTATTTTTTTAACACAATTATAATTAACAATGAAATACGATTGTCTGTGAACCATCGCAAAGATAGTTCCTCGAATTAGTAGTCACTCCATCTCGTGTTTACATTATCTTCAGTATATTGAGAAAACGTTATAAAAAATCAGCTTGTGTTGATATGACTAGAAGAGTTTGATCGTTATCATAAAAAAATACATTAAATATTGCCTTTGTTACTCTCAATAATATTATATATCGTAGGACTATTTTAAATATTCAACGCTTAATTGCCTTTTCCAGAATGAAGGGGTCTCGAACAATAATGAAAGAATTGCACTCTTTGTAATTATAAAAATTGCATTTATATTGAAATACAAATGAAACTCTACATATACCTGAAAGTTTATTATGCCTGGTTTAGTTAATGTGTATGTTATCTTATTCATAGAAGAGAGAAAGATTAAGAACGATTATGGACAAACAGCGCAACTCATCTAAGAACAATAGTAAATAGTCGTAACTACTACTTATTTTTAAGGAATATTTACATAAATTTAACCATAAAAAGACACACACCACGAGTCTGTGGAGACTTGGAAAGTAAACTTATGTTTATAAAATATAATAATGCTGTAACAAAAAATATGGATACGAAATAAAAATATCTGACAGGTCGTGTTCGTCACGCCTACAAGCCCCAGGAGCGTAGTTACATCATTTCGTTGTTATATGGAACAAAGGCATTAAAATTGTTGATGTGATCGCGGCGGGTGCGCCGCCCTCGCGAGGAAGCCAGCTATTACTTCATTGCCGCCTCTATCCATTACATTAGACACAATAATTTAGAGACACGGCGATGATCTAAGAAAACCGCACGCAGAAAATAGATATTAGGTAATTCACCTTCAAATATTTAAATGAATGCAAATGTATTAAATCGGTGCTGCAGTTCTTGATTAAACGTAATTTATGGTATTTAAATTTATATATATGCATGTATCTAATAATGTATACAATTTTACTAATTTAATTTTGTCTGGATTTTCCAAATAATAAAAATTATAAATACACACAGTATTTCAAACGTTTCAAGTTGATTGTATCTTTAATCCGGAGTTCGTTTTGTAACAATACATTTGGGCGAAAATTTATCATTGACAAACAGTACAATGAGTTCTCATTTCATCTTACAGCTAATACAATATTGAAGATTCATTAACCTACTAGTAAATATTATACTATTAAGTATCTGGGAATATCCTTCTCTACTAAAAACTATTTATAAACGGTACATACAAACAAAGAATTCCGCGATTTCCTATACAGAAATTATGAGTACAGGTG
This sequence comes from Scirpophaga incertulas, assembly GCA_036419045.1. Taxonomy (NCBI): domain Eukaryota; kingdom Metazoa; phylum Arthropoda; class Insecta; order Lepidoptera; family Crambidae; genus Scirpophaga; species Scirpophaga incertulas. The sequence goes on from CM071633.1 coordinate 12,026,795, forward strand.
AATGGAAAAATTACTCGACCCGTCAATACAAAGCCTCTATGAATGTAAAAATTGCTGTTTTATGAGAAACAATGAGTCATCGGAGTCTGTGACTATTGTGGAATGTTCGTTTTATTCTAATTTTATTTTATTAATTTAAATTAAAACCAACATTCATACAAGTACATACAACATCAATTGCTCACGATTCTCAAAATTACCTTCTATAGTTGAATCTAAAATTAAAACAAAATATTTTTTATAATACTCAAATTTAGTCACAGTTACGTTTAAGATATAATCGAATAAGTTAGTGTAAATATAACATACATTGAGAGATTTATGTATGTCGCTGGTCGACATGCCATACATCTTGACGAAAATCAGTCAACTCTCTTTCTTTATATTGCCAATGTTAATGTTTGAGTGAAACTTTAATTAAACTGTAGTTTTAAAAACATTCAACAACAAAACCAAGGAGTTTGAAAAATACACTGTTCACTCTATCTTATATAATTGATTTATCTCTCTCATATATTGCTCTCTCCTTATAATATTGTATATTTTAAACATTTTGTTCTATCGGTATTTCACCAGTTAGCATCCAAAATCTATTTTAAAGTATGTACAAAAACGAAAATTACTATTTTGTTAAAGTACGCATAAAATTTATTAAATTAACTACAAAATACGGGCTTTACTATTAGGGTATCTAGTCAAATACCAGGCAGATTAATTACAACAGAATACAATCAAATTAATATGACGGGAGTGGCATTACGTCAGCTTCCAGCTTTCGCATAAACACTATTAGCTTTAAGCTAAGTAGCGCAATATTTCATTAGGTATATTTAAGTAAACCTAACGTAGTGAGTGTTAGGTTTCTCTACTAATGGAAAATTCTATATGAATGCTTCGTAATGGCAAATTCAATGTGAATTATTGACTTTGACTGGCATATACTAGACCATAGAGACTGGACTCATTATTTTCATTATTTATGACTTTCAACTTGACTACTATTTGAACTTAACTCAAAAATTTCATAATTTAATAATAAAGACTTGTTTTAAATTCAATAGAAATGTTATTATTAATATTTATGCCATACCGTAAGTTACTAGAAACCGAATTCTGATACACCAACGGAATAAGAAAATAATCATTACCAACTTTCTTATATCTAATTATTTCATATATCTAAACAACACCATGAGTCACTAAAGCCCTTAGCAATGTTACATCAGTGATGTAACGTAAAAATGTTTTTGTTCATTAAATCTTTTCTTTAGGAACATAAGCCTGTATAATAGATTTTACTACACGTAAGGCTTAACTAGGATATAGTACAAAGAGAAATAAAACACTCAACATCGTATAAATATGTCTTAGGTATAATGCCTTCCCTACTACTCTTTATCTATACAACATATAGTAAAATCATTACGCGTTTAGTTGTTACAAACGGATTTAGTTTACTTACAAAGCAAATTCATGTTCTGTGTAAACCAAAAAATGATACGATATTTTTATACAAATAATTCCAAATACGAATATTAATGTTGCCATTAAAATTAATACTTTGTATAGATATTATGCCTAACCCTATATTAAGGATCGTATTTATTTAAATTAAAAATGTATTAAGGTCGTTGCGCACATGCATGAAGTTACGAAGGCTATGCGGTCCGACCTATAAACATCTCTTGGGATTTGTTGTAGTTAATTAGGCAATGTGATTCCCCCGGCGAAGCGCGTAACGCCTTTACTAATTACAAGCCTTGGTATGCAAGCCGGCAGTTACAGGGCCTGCATAATTTATTTTGCATCACTTACAATTACAATGACTACTACATGCTGCATAATCAATAGTAGGAGATTAACACTGAAATTGCGAGGAAAAATTATGCGGCGCCATACATTTTATACGAGACGTCTTAAACTTTTGACTTGAATCATTTGTATATTAGCGATTTTAAAAGTAATAGTATAATATATAATTAAAAAGAATAACTTTATTTATTCTTTTTAATGGCCTGACTTAGTATAAAACTGTACAATCTCAAATCTGAATATTCAAAATTATTTAAAGTAATATTTAAAAATTTTATTACAACTCTATTATGAAATCGAAATTATGTTTAAAACTTCACTTGTTCGGAAATTGGGAGAGCCTTCTCTATTTTTTACTGTCTTTTAACTTGTTATTTAGAATACAGTATTAAATGCAATATATAATATAATACAATCATATATATATATATTAAATATGAAAAACTTCAATTAGAAGACTGTCTGAAAAGTTTGACCCCAACTTCTATTGCAAAATTAAATATACGACGGTTAATCTTCTACATTTTCGCTATAATAACAATTGAATTCTGTTGTTGCCTTTGTTCTGTTGTTGTTTTTGTTGTTGATCTGTTGACTTTGCACATAATTATTACCTACTGATTGGGACATTCTTACCATTTAAGTAATCATTTTATAGTTAGTTATACATTATATAGTAGCACTTTATAATAGTTCTACTTTTTCATAATAGTATTTGTGAATGTGCTTTAAATTTAGAGAAAGGAATATTACACTCGTGTACCACACTGTTTACTTCCACAACGAGAAAACATTACTAACTACATAAACTATGACCAAAAATACATTTAAATATTTAATTATTAAAATTATGAAATATATGAATATGCGTTTAAAAGATTAAAGGTGCAATTATTGCAATTGTGTAAATGAAAAGTCTTAGTTGACTTGAGTTTGATTATCTGAATAAGGCTACTTTCATTGCAGCTATTTTTATAGCATGTTTTAAAACAGTATAAAAACTACAGTTCATTTTATTACTGAATTAAACATTAACATTCAATAATTTACATTAAGAAAAATATTATCTACCTACTTATTTCAAAAATATCTTACCTATTCAGGTTAGTTTCGAAACATGTGTTCTCGGTGAAGTTCAAATTTAGAACATGAAATTGACTTAATTACTTAAAAAATTAACCATGTTATCTCATTTTGATGAGATAACATCGGTGTAACATTCAATTGATCTAGACAACAGATGTTAAAGTAGGACTTTGCAAGAATTCAGTCTTAAATGTAACGATCCACCTTATCATACCTTTACTTGAAAACTGTTCACACTTTTAAAAAAGCTATTTGATTCTTATCTTATTACGTAAATAGAGAAAAAACCAGGCTTAACTCGAATGGTGACTACTGTTACATTAAGGAGGTACGAAATAAAATCGCAAGTATGTTTAGTGATTACATTTTATCAGCGTCTATATAGAAACGGAACTTTATCTTGATCTATACAAACTCGCCCAAATGACGTAGCTCGTCGAAATGATAATGTAAGAATTCTTTTTTGTCTTTAATAATGATCTGTTGATAATTTTATTCATATGTCATATTTACTACAGCTGTATTCAAAGTAGTCACATAAAAATCTTGAATTAGTTATAAATATTTACTTATTATAGATAGGTAATATAGACCTTGCCAATTCCGAAACGAGTTTATATAATTTTCACGCACGTCTGACTAAAATTCGTCCAGATTGTCCTTGCCATATCTGCAACAAATTGATGTATTGATAAACTTACATACTTGCGTGCTTGAAAAATTAGAACAATATTATATTATGCATTAGTAGTAGTAAATGCCCTGTGGACACACATAATTAAAAATACTATATAAATATTATACGAAATCAACTTTAATTTTAAATTTAATTTAATTAATAATGATTTTCCTGTTTATATTTAATTGGATTTAATGATATACGAATACAAGGTACATCATCGCAGCCGTGAAACATAGGTCTCCCTCAAAAATTTCTACAAAGATCGGTTTTGCGCCGCTAATCTTCGGCATCCTCCTGCGATCTTATCCAATCGTCGGTATACCTTATGGGAAGCCTTTTAACTTTGCGTTTCCCAGCGTATGTCTCTCAGCGTATGTATACTCTACAACCTTCCAACTCCAACGGCCGTCAGTTCTGCGAATAATATGTCCACTTTCAAGTATCGGTTTAATAAAAATCTGTCGGATTTAAAAAACCTATTTTTAAATAATAATTGTTGTCCTTTTTTTTTTTGGTCCGCTGAGGAAAATGCATTGAATTGCATACCCCGGATGCGGAGAGCCTGTGGTTATGTGGGGCTCTCCTCCCCATAAGGGGGAGGCCTACCCACTAAAAACCTCAGCGATGGCCGTCCTCAGGCGTTGTAGGAGGCCCTCAGGAACCAGTGTCGCATCTGAGGACCAACGGCCTTTGCTCCCCTGGGTGTGCTAGGGGAGCCCTTCTCGGGGAGGAGTGACCTTGCCGCTTCATTACCTCCAACTTCCTACGACGCCATCCGGAGGTGAGGTCCCTACCGGATCGCCTCCACGGGCGCGAGCTGCGTCGCGCCCGCCATCGAAATAATTGTTGTCCTAACGTCACTGTCCAAGAGATCTTGGCATAATTTTAGTTGAATCGTGAACTCATAGCATACAGTGTACATAATTCTGTTTTTCTTCATAAGTTATCCATTTCGATTACGATCGCCGATTAATCGGCGCATTTCAAAATAACCATCACCCTGGTTCTTCTACGGATTACAGATTATCATTTGTAATTCGATTACGCAGAGAAACACACAAAGCGTTATGCTTTGCGATCGAACCAATAATCCAGCCTGCTAAGGTCTTCAAGCCCGTCTTCTATTATTTAAACCATGACTACGATATTATCAACAAAACCCAAAACTTTGATGTTGGTGCCCGACACCCACCCTCCTGTCCAAGAGCAAACACAGCCATTCACAAGCACATCTTGCTGCGCGGGAGTCATACCAGTCCCGAGTTTTAACCTGAAGTCGTTGACTTGTCTTTGTGTCATATCTACAACTGACAATCAGAGGCGGCGTAAGGCGTAGGCGGTGTGGATCACCGCCCACGGCCATGCAAAAGGCCTCGCGCCTCACAGCGGAAAATATATTTGAAAAAGTATGGGAAACTAGCTTTCTGCCCGCGGCTTCGCCCGCGTGGATTTCGGGATTGGGTGTATAGAGGGTTAAGGGTCATAGCTTTTGCCCACGGCTACATATACGCGGAAGTCGGTTTATGGTGCGAAGATTTTATCGCGCTTCCCGTGGGACTATCCGTTTTTCCGAGATAAAAAATGCCGCAAAACTCCTCAAGAATCACTCTATCTATTGATGAAAACCGCATAAAAATCTGTGCAGTAGTTTTTGAGCGAAGCCTTTATTGCGCATCCCGTGGGATCTGTCGATTTTTCCGGGATAAAAAGTAGCCTATGTTACTCGGGGAGAATGTAGCTTTCCAAAGGTGAAAGAATTTTTGAAATCGGTCCAGTAGTTTAAGCGTGAAGAGGTAACAAACAAACAAACAAACAAACAAATAAACAAACAAACAAACACACTTTCGCATTTATAATATTAGTTGGGATTCCCTTCTTGCACCAACAGAGGGCCTCGCAAAATGTACGATGCCCACATTAAGTTTAGGTCTTGCGCCGCCACTGCTGACAATACATGACCATATCGATAGTCTCTCATAGTCTTCATACACCAAAAATAGGGGCCGCTTGTTTTTTTTTTGTATAAACTGCTGCAGCATATATACGTACTTTAGCCTTTTCGAAAACAGGCTAATTTAGGAGCCCGGAAGTCATAATTCCTTTTTTTATTTATTATAATCGTTTAACGAAATCAGTATAATTTGTAAGTTATTAAAGTAGGTATTCAACTCGTGGAAAGTTGTACTCCATAACTGAAACAGTGTTATAAGCTTTGTATAGAAGCTTTCTATGTTTTTATAAATAATAAATCATAAGTGTTCCCATTTCTTTCCAAAACAAGGTTACCATGTACCTCCGAAATGCTTATTATTTATATAAAAATGTTGGAAATAATTTATTCCATCATATCAAAAAGCATTAAAGAAACACTCGTATAAAGCTCGATTGCCATGGACGTGCCTATTAAATAAAGAGTAAATGTACATACATATAAAAATACGTGTTATTGTTTGCGTCGTTGTTCAGTTACTTTACTCCGAATAGGAGCTTCCGTACACAACATATAATTTTGATGAGATAACATCGGTGTAAATGTTATTAGAGTATTCCGTGGGGAATGTTCTATGTCTACCCACGGAGCATAAAATCATTAAAATCACAGGACGTTAACCGAAACCGAATTCATCAGCGAACGGATATTGTTGCGGTCTAATGCTCGGAACCCAGAGAAAGCTATCCATCCCTATTTTATCAGAGCTTTCCGGTCGTTCATTAAACTCAGAAACGTATTGTCTCATTATTCAAATTGAAATTAGTTAATATAATTATAAACTAAAGCAAAAAGTGCGGGATGGACAGAAACTAACATATATTTGTTTCTGATGGAACAAGCAATTAACCATTTTCGGCATTTTCCTCCACTTGTGCTATATTATATTCTCTCGTGAAAAATATCAGGATTTCAAGTCTGTGGGAAGTTTTGATTCCCCTGCAAAAATATACTATTTTTTGATTGCGTTAGAAGCTTGATTACAGCTTCAAGGGATCGCAGGCATAAGTATTAGATATTAATTTCAACTTGATAACTGCATGAGTTTTCAAGAAAAAGAGTCTCAACAAACAGATATGAAAGGTAATTATATAAAAAATTCATTTTCCCTTTTGAGGAATCTCTAACAAGTAAAAAGACTTAAGTCACATGACACTAAAATCGTCATAGGTTGACACAGTTGAAGTAGGTAGTAGGTCGACCAATTGCAGTTCTGCCTTCCAACTCCTAACCGTTAAGGAGTACTGTAGCATCATCATCAGGACAGCAGCATCAGATGTTGACACCCTGAAGCATATACCTGAGTAAGACATGATTACGTAACACCATAAGAGCATACTATTTTCGGTGGTTGCCCTCGATTTCTCCTGGATTCCATCATCAGAGCCTGGACTGGTGAAAATTGGACCACCACAGAAGTGAACTCTATCCAACAAAAAAAATTTTTTGAAATACGTCTATAATTAACGAAAATATCGGTGAACATACATAAAAAAAATATATTATAGCTACAGACAAATTGAGAACCTCCTCCTTTTTTGAAGTCGGTTTAAAATTAAAATAATTTGTCCGAAAACTCGACCATGATTAAATTTATATAAACTATTTCTGACTATTTTACAGTCGCTAACGATGGGTTTATTTATGTACACAGGAAGGTACCAGCTTTATCACTTTGGCACAATCACAAAAACTTACTTGTCCCACAGGTTTAACTGCATTTTATACACAAATCATAACCGTTTCATATTTACGATCGGCTTCATTGACGCAGTGTCTCTGAATTGATTTTGCATGTGCGATAATGGCGTCGTTAAAAATCTAACTATGTAAACAGAGAAATATGTAAACATCAAACAAAAGATATCTATGTATATAAACCGTTTATAGCAGCTGTTAAATGATATAACTAAGATTTAAAATAATGTGGTAGTCATTTCTTGATTCCAGTATTTTCTTATTAATATTCTTACTAATATTTTGATAAGTATAGGGCTTTTGAGCACACCTGACTGGCTACTACCGTAACACCTAAGTTTATCAGCATAATAGAGTTCTTGTGAAATATTGAGTAAACAGTGCCTCAGTTGTTAAAGAGACAGACAAAGCTCGCTACCAACTTCGGCCTTACTTACTATCAGATGACGGGAAGGACAGGAGCTTTCCTATCATATGTAAAGAAAATACATTTCAGACAAATACCTACTTGTTTTTGACCGCATAATAAATTACAGAATACATAGTGTATTGTTGATTATATAAAGTAATTTATTTAGATACGAATATATTAAGATAATTTCTTAATAAAAAGCTCAGACCTGAAGTAGGGGGTACGTATGAAATAACAATTTGCAAGAGGATTTCAACATCGAATTGCATGCTAGTATAAAGTGAAAACATCTTAAATAAATAGTTCTGTAATATGAAAGTGTGGAAATTGATCAGTATGTCAATTCAACATAAAAACTTTTATATGGACATTTGCTTACATACGTACATACGTGTACTTTCATTGATAAAATTGAGCGTTTGTTTAGCCATGTACAGCGCCTTAGCCAGACGGTTTACCATGTAAAAAGAAACTTAGCTGTAAAACTAAACTAAATTATTATGGCACTGTGGTCCCGAGACCACACTCTATTATTCTATGTATATACTACGTATAGTCGATTCAGTCATGTTTGTATTGTTTATTTTTCGGTGTTCCGGTTATGAGCTGTGATAATAATGAAATTGTAATAAAGAAATATCTATTCAATATGATGTAAAATAATAGGCCAATTCCTCCTTGTGTAACTATGTATGCTACACTAAATACTGCTTCAGGCGTTTGCTGTGTGTGTATGGTTAATGAATTGGGCTCCCCTTAGTTCCTATTTACAAACCAAATTAAATTTTCGACTTTTTAGTAGTCAGATATAAAAAAATTATGCAAACATTTAGAAATTTTAATTTTTTGCGATTTTCTTAGAAGGTAATTTAAATTCAACACGCCATTAATAAAATGTGTCAGTTTTTGAAGTCAGGGTAATTTTTTGCGCAATTCATGTGTCAAGAACAAGTCACGATATGAATCTTGATACTGGCTCATATGCATATCGCTGTTATTAAACAGTGGATAACATGTTTTTGTCTATAATACAGTTTTTATATTTTTTTCAATTGTTACTTTACTATTTTATATCCATTTTCCTGTTTTTTCCACCGTGCATAAATAACAAAAATCTGAAATTATAAAATTATATATCTATATGTATATAATATTGTGCATATGGAAAAGAAAAATTGTTTACTTAACCTGTAAAATAATACATAACTAAACTAAATATTGCTCATACTTCATTAGTTTTTTTTAATGTCTGGTGATAAGTATGTAAAAGTTTTATAAAGAAACTTTCTTGATTGTGTTACCATAGTCGACTATGACCACTTAGCATCAATCTGTTAGTATGTCAATATATATAGAAAGAAGGATAGTAAAGAAAATTAGATTCTTAAGAATATACACAATTTAACTTCAATAATACAAACAATTACACTCACTGTCTTTTATATGTCTGCGGATGTGTGGAATTTGTACAATGTGTCAATCAGATTAATAATAAAGATTTTATATGGACATTTGCTTACGTTCGTGTATGATAAACTGTACCTGCAGACAGCAGATAGCTATCCGAAAAGCATATGGACTATTCCCGTATTCTGGAACCTCCTAAATCTAATAATGTGCACAATATACAACATAGGTTATATATCGTGTAATAGGTTTTACCTACAAAAAATGTTCTAAATTTACTAATTATTCAAACTGTCCGCAATATATTTTACAAAGAAGTACGTAGATGACAATAAACTTTGCCACAGAATTGTCGAATGTATCGACGCTCTTACAGAAGTAGATATCTCAAACCTACCTACTTATACAGATATTCATACATACTCGTATGTTAGGAATCCATTGCGTGCATATCATTTCAATGTTTGCCAGTAAATTAGATTCGGGACACAGCGTGACTACGTAATTATTTCGTTATGGTGCTCAGTGACGCCTAATAACACGCAATTATTTTGCCGTCGTCGTACAATTATTCATAAACTAAAATTAGTCAAAAATTATGAAACTATGCAGGGAATTAATTAGTACACACATACATTTTTTCATGTTACATAATTTGAACAACGACATTATTTCTTTGGTATTCATAAATACATGACCCGGCTACATTATACACACCTTCGCACTATCGGAGGATATATCATTGAATCAATTTTCCAACACGCGAAACACCTTTTTTCTTCACGTGTTGGAAAATTTTTATGTAATCTTTCACACTGTGAAAGAGAATTAGATTTTTTGTTGTCCTCTCCAGCGTCTTCAACCGTAATATGGTGCTATCTTGGGATATGATGTATGTTATATTGGTATCTCACACTGAGCTTGACAATTTTCCGACTTAAACGGAATCCGAGTAAGGTTTACCGTAAACTATAAACAAGTGATTCAATATTTACCCATTTATTTGGATCTCATTTAAATGTAATCCACGTTTATTCTCTTGTCAAATAGATCCGAATCCGAAAATTAATATTATATTATTTTTTAAAGAATTTTTAAAGTACATATCTATGTAAAACCTAAGTAAAAAATAATGAACCAAACTTTATTTCGGTTTATGATTAAACCACTTCATGTCACAGATTACTAATATTATATTATTCATAATTAAACACAACAGTAAATACTACTACAAAGATAGACTTGAATACAGAGATTTATGTTAATAATTTGCTATAACTAGTCTCAAGTTATAATAATGATTTTTTTGTTAATAAGAAGAATAGTTACTTGTTATACTGATCACTATCAAAATTGAATTACTTACACATATAAAAATAAATATTATTAATACACAAAAAGTTTAGTGAAGGTGTACAAATTCCCTCACTTCGCCAATTTGTATATAATCTGAGTGTAATAAAATGCGAACTTATTGCCGCCACCTAATTTATAGTAACAACTTAGGCAGCGGTAACACGTGTCTTTTTAATCCGTCAGCGCAAAGATTAAATTAATTTTGTCATTAAGTGTAAGGCCACAGTATGCTGAGCTGAAAATGATTAGATTTGTTTATTATTTCAAATACGGCAATCATTGATATCGCCCCTGATTTATAGATATAATACATATTATTTGTGTCAGTCAGTAAAAATCAATGATAAAATATTTCTATGGATAATGCGTAATCAGTATATACTTTTTTATCATCACTTGATTTATATAAGCGTTAACATATATTTGACAGTTACAATATTGTTCTCAATGTGTTTATAATAACACATCCCAAATGACATCTTCAGTCTATCAGTAGCCTCTATAGAAGTTTATTAATCATAAAATAAACTGTTTAATAACGCAAGTTACTGTAACCGCAACGATACCCAAAGAAAATCAGCCAAATTCAATAGTAGCTGGACCGGATATTTAATAATCATTGGAATACTCAATTTCATAGTTATTATACCCTCATATTATTTAATTTAAAAGCACTATCAAGTTTTTATTTTGATGTTAGGAAAAATATTTCATGATAATATAAGGTTTTGTTCCTAACTTTAACCATCTGATTTCTAAATCGTAGTTAATTAAGACAATGTAAAAAATATTTCCAAAATGTTTATTTCAAATTCATATTACCTTATTTCCGTCCATAATCATCTTAAGCTCAATGTCCAAAGTAAATAAAACCGAAATTAGATATAAAAAAGTAAAGAAATATCATTGCATTATTTTTTGAAATCGGTCCATGATTTGCGAAGAAATCGGTATAATATCTTAATATATATATTTCTTGTGTGCGTGTGTATGTGACTGAACTCCTCCTAAACGACTGGACCAATTTTGATGAAATTTTTTGTGTGTATTCCAGGGGGCTTGAGAATGGTTTAGATTCACAATACGGTCATATAGATATTGTTTTTCAGCTAAATTATTTATTTAAAAACATTTGAGACAACGTGAGACAACGTGACATTTGAGACATTTGACAGGACAACGTCTGTTGGGCCAGCTAGTATACATATAAAATATAAATACACTAGAATATCAAAATACCCTCTGTAGTTAAAGGCAGTCTATAAAAAATGCTTTAAGAACAAGCTTTTATTTATTCACGCTAAAAAGAAAATAATTAACTTATACACTAAAACTTCTACTGTTAACTACTTAGTTTTAAAAATTTCATAGGCAGCAAGTACCTAAATACAAGTACTTAAATCTCGCGACAAGCTTTTATAACATATAAATTGTGTCAAATGTGTTAAATTTGAAATGACGTTATAAGTTAACAGTAAAAATTTCAGTGTAAAAGTTTATTTTTATCTTTTTAGCGCATTTTAATAAAAGCTTTTTTCTTTTATTTAATTTATACTTTTTAGTTTTTCTAGTTTATTTGATACCCATATTGTAGGAGTGCATTAAAAATAATTGGTTCGCCATCTTGGGTACACCGCCATGTTGGATTTAGAATGACGCCACACAGTTAATCGTGCATCGTCATTCAAACTAAGCTTGTATACAAAATTTCAGCTCAATCGCTTGAGGGCAAGTTCCTTAAAATTGAGTTGCAACATTGCAAGTTAAATAAAAGCTTGTAAAATATAGTTCTATGGCTATATATATGTATAAACGGCCCGTAGCTTAATTTGATAATCTGGACATGAACCACTCCGATAACTTAATTTATGAGCTATCTATGCATCATTTTCATCATTTTGAACAATACAATTCTGGAATTGTAAAGGCTGGCCTTTGTCTAGGAAATTATCTACGTGAATGAGGAAATGATAAATTACAGTATCTTTGTCCCTAATTACTGCATTTACATATTCACAATTTCATTATCGTTACTATTTATGAAAAACATTACGTCTATTATTATTAATATTATATTATTTATATGGTGTTTCACCTTTATGATAATATTACCTGAAAATCCATAAGTGACTAAATATAAGACTTCTTTTGTAGTCAGGCGAAGCGCCTATCTTGGTGATATAAAATACTCATTAGATGAATAGATATGTAGTTTCCTAAAACTCATTTGGGCATAGCATCACTTTTATCGCTATTTCTGACAGGATACCGCGATAATAGATAGTAATTTAACATGACAGTTTTGTTATTGACCTTCATTATTATAGTTACGTACATGCTGTGTTCTTTATATCATGTGCTACTAGTATGGTTGTAATAAATTGAATGCTACTTACAAATGCAGCACCTGACATGCTGGAGCATCTACATAGGCTCATTCAAATAGTTTATTTGGTGTCATTAGCGTAAGTGGATATGAAAATGTAATCTATACATTAACATAATCGTTCATCACGCCCAAAATATTTTAAAGTGAGTGAGAGTATTTGAAAAAAGTGTGTACTAATTAATAAAAAAAATTATAAACGAACATGACAAATTTAAAAAGACAACATTATCATATTTTGTTCACTTCAATTATTTAATTATTCATATTATATATATAATTATTCATTTACTATTAACAAAAAAATGCATGTTTTGGTTTAATGTAATTATGATCATGTTAAAAACCCATGACCCAATATGCCATGGAAAATAATCATGTATTAATTTGTATTAAGATATACATAAAAATTTATTGTTTTTTTAAAGAGCAATGCTTAATAATTGATCTTACAATGCGCTTTAATGTGTCAATTGAGGTATCTTTTTTTACAGGAACATGGGCGAATTAGGCAACAAATTAGGTTTAGATGAGCTGGCGGGGGGAGCCGCAGGAATCAGCAAAGCTCTGCTCGCTGAATTCATTGGTAAGTTTCATTTCAACTTACATGTGTACTAATTTTGTTTATTATAATTAATGTCTTAATTTATGCAAATTGTCTATTATACTACAAATTTGAAACAAACATTCAGTACAGACTATAGCTACACGAATTCTTCTTTGTCTGTTCTCCTCGTATAAGGAGGAGGAGGAGGACAAACATGGATTTTAAGAAATATCTATTTAATAATTAAATTGATTTTCATAATTATTTATCATATCATTTCAGAATTCACAAATTAGATTAATTCAAGAGATTGGCTATGTTATATTTCTAGAGTAAAAGATATCCATTCGATTCTTTTCTTTAACATCTATTACAGACCAATAACAGCACGTTTATTGATAAAATAATCTAGTAATTTTTAGTGGCAATAGGCAATATACTCACTATAATTTGGTTATTGCAGCACAATTGCGACGATAAAGATAAATTTCTAGGCTATATTTTCAAGCTAAAAGCACAATAACATAACACATGTTAGTTATGAAGACTTCGAGAAATATTTACCGCTGACTCATATTATTAATGACGATTATCCATAAAATAGCAATGACATAATTTAGAGACATATTTAATGACGAGTGACTCTGTGAATAATAATTTAAGTACAAACTTATCTAAAATAGTAATTAAATTATGTACATTTATTCACTCAGTCCTTTTGCATCCCATGTATCAGTGTACATATATATCATTATAATATAATAAAATAAAATTGAAAAGAGTTCAATACTGATTGACTGCATACTATGTTCTACAAAACGCCACGTCGTGGGTTTGATATAAACAAAAAATATCCATTACAAAAAATCATGCCACGTGAATATAATGTCAGTTATTCTCTGTGTATTAAATTAAAAACGAGATATGTCGTTTTCATTTAATAAATATTCTGATTATTCTTGGATTTTATACAATTTTGTACAGGAAGACTGGCAGGGTTGCCTATTTGGTTAAATCCGTCTAACCTATTTCTACCGTAAATCGCAATTTGGTTTATGTTCCGCTCGCCTCCTGACTCTTGCCACTAGATATTCTGGGGCTCAACAGTCTCACTATTTGTATGGGGAACGAAACTATCACCACTTTTCGAACTTAACAAGTTAACACCTAAATTGAGATTCTTAAAGTTAAAGAGATTATTAAAGTTATTTAGATTCTGAGAAGAAAAGATCACAGAGAAGAAGAAGAAATTATCATATTAATTCTGTAATTAATATGATAATTCTCATGATTTATCCAAATAAATAATATTAGGATTGGGACTATGATTTGGCAGACAGCACAATAGACATTAGTTGGATCGACATGCTATGGCTCTTCGCTTGAACCACTTTTACACCTAACAAGATAATTTCACTTTCACCACTAGGTGAAGTAATTAAATCATAACCGATCTATAGGATAAGAAATTGCTATGACATCACCGTAACTGTAAATCTATTTTCAAAGATTGCGACGTAAACTAAGTTGTGAAAGATTTTACGGTTTAGCTGGGAATAGATGTCTCGTCTCGTCAACACTACGGTAGGTATCATAAAACTGATATATTCCGCCTTAAATATATCAGTTGGAAATTGGTGATTTGATGTGAATTTACAAAAAACAATACTAATAAAATATGTAGCTATAGTTAATTACCATTAGAGTCTGCTTCTTTGCTAACATATTTACATAAAAAGTGATATTCAGCGTTAGGTCATTAGGTTAAATTATTTTCGGAAAAGTACCACAATAACTAGAACTGTAGCATGTATTAGGGACTTATTTAAAAATAAAATATAAATACCCTATCTAATCAGTCAAAGTTTCTAACAGTAAATTGTGAGATATATGTATGTACCTAAGTATTCATAGGCACCTCTTTCACGGTCACCATTTAGTAGTAAAATATTACCTTGAAATGTTTGCTTGCAGGCAATGTCCTCTTAAATCTGTTTGGTTGCGGCTCCTGTATTAACATCACGCAGGGCACCAACGCGGCACCCGACATCGTTCTGATTGCTCTTACCTTTGGCCTCACTGTATTCGCTGCTGTCTCTGTAAGTATATATTAGAACAAAACTTGCTAATGGATAGACAATTCTCTGACAGCAAGTGGTAATTTTTCAATAGCGCCTTACAGCGCTGTCAGAGCGTTGAGGTTAACATAAAGTAGTTTGTGAATCATCCCGCTAGTTTGTATGTGAAATTTAGCATTTTTTAAGCGATGTTAAATAAATGTATAACTATGAAAACGGATGAATTTTTTTTTACTCAAGCGGTAAATAGCCCTTGTCTGTGTTGAACTCCTAACATATTCGGCCATCGAGAACCACCATAAAATTCTCGTTCGATTATTTTGTAATTTATGTTGTCTTTTAAATATTAGTAATATTACCGCATACTGTCAATACTGTTAACATTATTTTAAAGTCACAGTTGTATGATTCTATGTAATTTACACATTTCAAGCTAAAAATATGTGTTAATAAGTACACTCAACGCTTTTGTAGTAATTTTCGTCGAAATTAAAACATTTTTGCCACCATTTAACAAAAGACGTTAGTTATTTTTCTCCTTGGATTTTATCTGGACATATTGACTACTGCTAGAGTGTTGAAAATGTAAAAGTTTAATGTGAAACACGAACTCAAACAAGATAGTGTTATCTAGGAATAATTTTATCTAGAGCAGCAGTCATTGTCATTTTTACTACATTAATATTGTTTACCTTTACCTCTTTATTTAAAAGTTACATTAGTAATACTAATGAATAAGAAAGTTCTCAAGAGTTCTTAAAAAGCATTGTTTATAAAACACAAACATAGAAGAGAATTAGTAATCCTCGAAAAATGACTCTAGCAGTGAACTTGTGTCTTCAACAAGTTATTACCAAACCTGACTAATTCATATTTAAGTGTTGCATTCTTTAACAATGTTCTAAGTTACAAATAAAGCATTAATAAAACTAAATATATTAAAATTATCCGATAAAGTTCTAATATCATTAAGATAGACGAAATAATATGATAAAGCCACTTTAAGTGAACACCTAATTTAAGTTTCTATTTTGAAAAATTTAATTTATAAAATCATGTTTCATAGTGTAACTACGAACCCACATAATGGAAATCTATACAAATAGGAATTGCTTATCTTGGTGTTTAAATGACCTAAAAAATATAACACGTACGTACCTAATCAGTCAAAGTTTCTAACAGTAAATTGTGAGATATATGTACCTGAGTATTCTTAGGTACCTCTTTCACGGACACCATTTACTGAAATATGATTCTAGACTCCTTATATTGACTAGATAAAAGTGTTGCAGCAAGTTGCAGTTAGGAAAGAGGAAAACCGGAACAATGTTATCTTAAACCTTCACATTCTCCGACATGTAACTGGTACTCAGCAGATCCATCCTAATAGAGACTACCGCCCAAAAAAGTGCAAACTTGTACTTGATAAAGACTTGGGAATGTAAAGGATACTTTACGCTCGTCGATCTAGAGAATGGCCAAGAAATTATGGAATTTAATATCAGCGCCATACTTTTGGTGTTTTAATAGGCAATCGGCCATGTGTCTGGTGGTCACATTAACCCAGCGGTCACAGTAGGCCTCGCAGCGACGGGCCGCGTGAAGGCAGCACGCGCAGTTCTGTACATAATCGCGCAATGCGCGGGCGCTGCGGCGGGTTCGGGGCTGCTGAAGGCGTTTACGCCCGAGCGCGCCGCTGGTTCGCTCGGCGTCACCGGGCTCGGCAACGACGTCACGGCACTTCAGGGCTTCGGCATCGAATTCTTCCTTGGCTTCGTGCTCGTGTTCGTCGTATGCGGGGTGAGTGTTCTCATTATATAGCTATGTTAGCATATAACGGTTATCAGAATTCACGAAAATCTTCAACTCCCATTAAAAAATACGAGGGCTGCTACTTAAGTATCCGGAATCTGGGATTTCAACATTTTTAAACGCAATATATGACCTCCATGGTAAAATTTGTTCTTTTTTTGAAATACTGGCTATTTTTTTTTTCATTATGTACGCTAGTGTTTTGTATCTGATGGGTTTAAAATGTCATATCGCTGAAATGATGGAACTTACACGTGAAAATATTCGTGCTATGATTTATTACGATTTTCTAACGTGGTTTAACGCAACAACAAAGCGTAGATCAATTAACTTCAATTTTTGGTGTTGAAGCTCCATCAAAAACCACTGTGTATCACTGGTTTAGTGAGTTTAATCGTGGACGGAGTAAGCTCACGGACGAAGTTAAGGAAGGTCGCCCGAAATCAGTCGTTGTTCCACAAAACATTGAAGCTGTACGAAAACTAATTATGCAAGACCGTCATGTTACGTATCGCGAGATAGAGGCTACTCTGGGCATATGTATGACAAGCATTAATAAAATATTACATGAACATTTGTTCGTAAAAAAATTTGTTCGCGTTGGACAACACAACACACAACACAACTTAACTCAGCATCAAAAAGAAGCTCACGTCGAATGGTGCAAGAATATGTTAAAAAAATTTAACGGAGGTAACTTAAAATCTGTTTATAACATCTACACAGGTGATGAATCTTGGATCTATGCGTACGATCCCGAAACTAAGCAACAATCTACAGTTTGGGTGTTTTAAAATGAGCCGAACCCTACGAAAGTTGCTTTTTTGGTATTAATGGTCATGTGGCTACAATACCACTGGAGAATCGTAAAACGGTCAATTCGCGGAGTGGTACACGACCATTTGTTTACCGGAAGTATTTAAAGAAATACGTAAAATCAACAAGCGACGCAGAATCATTCTATACCACGACAATGCCAGCTTAACACATCACGCGAAACAAATACATTTTTGGAGGGTCAAAAAATAGAATTGATGGGTCATCCACCGTATAGCCCAGACTTGGCACCTAATGATTTCTATTTATTCCCAAATGTAAAGAATAAATTACGTGGTCAACGATTTTCGACCCGTGAAGGTGCTGCGTGATACCGCAATCAGAGTGGAAAAAATGCTATAAAAATTGGTTTCAACGTCTGCAAAAGTGTTTCGATCATCGCGGAGAATACTTTGAATAACAATAAACCCATATTTAGCCATATACGTTTGTTTAATTTTTCTATTCCGGATACAAAAGTAGCAGCCCTCGTATGCTATATATATACTTTATCCTCGATTCATTAAATTAAGATAAATCTGTTAGGAAAATTGAAAAATAAATCATCCAAATTCTTTTTCAATAGATAATGTAAACGGCATATGATTGAGATCGTGTCTTTTTAGATTTTTCAAATTCGCAATTTTCAGTTATTTTAGTTACGAGCGAGTTTTTTCCAACATTTTTCTCCTCAACCGAAAGGATTAATGACTAAAAATGATACTAAGTTATAAGTACCACATATTGGAATTATTAAACACACACCATGTGCTAAATTAGTAATTATGTAGGCAATACCAATGCACATCTAAGCACATTTCACTCAGGAGGCGTTAATGAAGTAAGCCAGAACCATATACCTATAATGCGCAAAATATCATTTATTTTATTTCAATTATTGTATTTGTACGGAAATATAAAAAACTTCGATATAAAGACTTCCTCCAAAGGTATAATAATCTGGAAGCCTATTATCCCTTTTCTCGTGAATCTATTACTAACCTGTAGTGTAGTGTATATAGGAACTTTATCCAAAGAATAGTATAGAATAGTCGACTAGTATTGTCCATCAGTCTACATATAGAACTTAATAATAATGTGTTTGTCTCTCAAAATTGTCGTCTACATAACATTCCTTAATAATAGAACGCAATTAGTATATAATTATTTCCACGGATCAGATACAAAAATAGCTACAAAACACCGGTTGAAATCTAAAATATCAAATCTAACCAGTCATTCATTACACTAACGAGCAAAAAAAAAAACAATTTTCTCAAAACTATCAAGGTTGTCTTATTTAAACGAATGATTGCCGTTCAGACTATGCGTTATTTCATTTTGTCTTTTCAATAAAATCTTTTTGATCAACAAATCATCGTAAGTCATTGTTAAAAATCTGATAATAATAATAAACACAGATGATCAATGAAACAAAGTGTTATTATTGAAGGCGTGCTTTTATAAAATAATATATAATTATTTGGCAATTTACTGAGGATAGTGGGATTTCAATCAAATTTGATACACAGATTGTCTAAAGCCTGAAAAAGAATAAGGACTGTTTAATGCTTAGAAAGAATTTTAATTATATATAACTAAATTCCACATTAAATGTTTGTATTAATTTAACTCTAAAAGGCTATAAGAATATGGGATGAAAGTTTTTGTTTGAATAGACCAAAAAACTACGGAAGACATTTTGACGACAATTGATAAAGAAATAGTTTGAGACCCGGAGAAGGACTTATTAAGAAGAGTATTTTTACCATGGGAAATTATTTTATTTCCTGCGGGGAAATCAGATAAAAACAGCCAGCCAAGTTTTAATTCAAATGTAGGTGGTTGGAGACTCGAGGAAGAAAAATAATTACCGGTAGAAAATAAATGTTTCTGTTGGAAACGTAACGCCGACAAAATACCTATAAACAACGACAGCAAACTCATAGTAAAACCTTAGACATTATAAAAGTAAATAAATAGTTTATTAATAAGAGGTACATTTACTATTCAAATTACTTAAAGAAAAATAGTTAACTATTCAAAATGCAAACCTTCTTGTTTACATTTTATAATTTTCTAGTAAATTACTTTAAATACATTTATAATTAGTTTTTTTTTATTAAGGAATGTTTTCTACGTGTAATATTTATATATCTATATTTCTTATTATTGTCACTGTGTATATCTTGTTTAGGAGAATAAGCTTATACAAATATTGTTTTTAATATCGCTGACATTGCTCTACATATCGACTTATTAAAGTCAAGAATTCAGTGCACTAATAAGATAACAAATACAATGCCACAGCCATCAATTTCTGAACAAATATTATTTCCAATCAGTTCGTATCGCAGTCGCGTGCAGTCTGCCCTTTACCAGCTGGCATTTACATTGTCTGACAACGGATCACCTTCGTGACACGATATTATCAACGGTAATCCTCGCCTGCATTTGTTTATTCTAAATTAGACAGATGACTGGAACATGCAGAACTCTTTGCAATGCAAATTAAACATTCAAGTTAATTTCTAAGAATATCTTGTAATATTTTTTTCGAAATACCACGGCCACATTACGTATAGCACTTCTTTATTTTTGTATTAATTAGAACGACATATTGACACAATATATTGTATATTATATCTACGTTGGTAGAAATGAGTGCAGTATATATCATTTTGTAAAAAATATTAAAACAATTTATAGACTGTATTAAATTTAAAGGCTGTTTTTGAATCAAGATTATTTATACTACCTATAATATAATTTTGACAGTCATGTTAATATAAACCAAAAAAGTTACCACAAATTTAGACATACAAAATCGCGTGCTACACCCCAATATAGCTTCATTTGTGAAAAGAACAGCTAAATGATCATTGTCTTGAAACTTATACAGTGGCAATAAATAAAATGGGAGCTATGAAATTTTGCGTGTCCGCAACCGATAGAGGACATTACGCAAATTCTTACAATAACGAACTTGCCTTAACTAATTACCATAATCTATCGATTGGGTTGGGATTGGCTGCCACGTAGACTAAAGATACGGTTAAGTGCTACAGTCACTTTATAAAGTCATAACAACATCAGTGCGTCTTCAGGACCGATATACAGCGGGGTGCGAGATAGAGCGATGTGACTTCAGCGAAGCTGATCACAGCTGCATCAGGTGGTGTGTTTAAAATTTCAACAAAAAATATGACACCTCTTTGATTTGCTACTAATATAGTAGTCAGACTCAGACCATGCAACAGTTCGTCACAAAGAGCTCAGTAATATTTCGTCTTTGTTTAATTTTATTGACATTTGCTATCAAAAAATTAAATACAAAATATTTACCGTGCCACAATTTTGGGTCAGGCAACAGTCTTAAGACTAAGTTTTCTGTATTTTCTGTTTATTTTATCTATGACTTGTAATTACCTATTTTTTGCTTCATTTTTAAAAACAGGTTTGCGACCCTAACAAGCCCGACAGCAAGGCGACAGCGCCGCTGGCTATCGGTCTCACCGTAACATTGGGTCACTTGCTGGCAGTGGACTACACGGGCTCAGCCATGAACCCAGCTCGCTCCTTCGGTTCAGCGCTGGTCGCCAACAACTGGCTTAACCACTGGGTAAGTGACACGCTAACCAAATATAGCTACACCGTCACAACTACTAAACAAGTGATACACACTGACCCAACTAAACCATCATAGCTACTCAAAAAACACTGATGATCAATACATACCTAGACATAAGAAGTGACAAACACTAGCTGAGTAACATATAAAGAACCGACAGATGCCTGGAATAACGATTGGCTGAATACGGTATTCATGAGGCTGAGGTTGAATATACATCGGGTGAATATACGTACTTACCCGACGTTTCCTTCATCTGTCCTGATCATATTAAGGCTCATAACTCAACATAGTCTTCCCCCAAAGATCTCCATTTTATAGCACGTTATATGTATATATGAATGCATAATACTTTATATCTATAATGTGGGATATACACCCAATGCGTTTGCCTTTTAAGGGTCATTGGGTTGAATCTTTATTTGAAAAATGAGAAATGCAGCTAAAAGCTGTACACTGCAAGCTATAGGTTATTGTTGTTTTGACTTCCGGTCCGGTCACCATTTCTTAATTGATTTACTCACTGACCTCACCGCTCATTTATCTAAAAAAAAATGAACCAATATCACTGCAAAGAGGACAATATTGATGTGACAGTTAAGAATGTGGAGTAGAGTGTCAGCGGCAGTGAGAGACGCCGCCGGCATTACGACATTACTGCACTCTTTGAGCGTCTATTCTCGAGGCCCCACTCTAGTCAGCCGGTTAAGACACCACAGAAATGGACGAAATACATCCCCCTGAAGTATCAAGAACCCTCGGCTTCGCAACTCACTAACCTTTTATATGTCACATAAATGCCCCACCAGTGGGCGATGGGCTCGTCTCTCTCCTACGAACTACGAGTACTACTACTAAACCAAAATAATCTATATTTAACATAAACCTCTACAAGCTCTTTTCCGTTTTGACATCTATTAACGTCAAAATAGAAATAAGCTTAATAAATAAAAGAACTTATTCTTTTAAGAACGAAAATTCGATTGTCCGTTTTGGTGAAATTTTTTGTTCAAAAATGATTGTTTCGTTAGTTTCAATTGCTTCCAAATTACCTACATGTTAATGTTTCTGGAAGTTGATTCTTTCTGCGCAATGCTTCTTTCCCAATGTGCTAGTTAGTAGTTATTGTTAGATCGCACTAGAAGTGTTTGCAAAATGGCATTTCTCTTCTTAAATTTTTTGACTTTACTCCAGAATGTTGAATTTCCATAATTTAAGGCTATTTGGACCGCGTAGAAAATAGCAGCGGTTTATTTTTGTATTTCGTCAAAAATTACCAATTTCAGACACTGATGGTTATTGGTGAAATTATTATAAACTGAATTTTTACTTATCAAAAATTATTCTATGATTCTACTCTGCGTACGGTTCATACACAAATGTCTAATTGACAGCTTATATTGTTAAGTTGGCAAAATGTTTCAAATGAGACAATCATTTTTGAACGGAGGTAGTATTAATTTGTAACAACTTTCTCATACTGTCAGGTATACTGGGCAGGCCCGATAGCGGGAGGGATCGCAGCGTCCCTGCTGTACGTGCACGGGTTCTCGGCGCCACCGCAGGAGGCCCCGCGCTACCGGCCCGTCGCTGCCGATGACAAGGAGGTAAGCGAAAAATAGCTAGAGGATTCTTACTCGATTTCACTTGCCAGACAACTAACCCAAACCGATAAATAACCCCGTCGCTGTCGGCAGCGATAGGAGGCAAGCGAAAACCGAAACAACAGGAAACAGTTACTGGAATTCACTTTAATAAGGGTCAAATATGTCCTTACCAATTATCGAATATGGATTGTATTTTTTATTGTACCTACCGACCGAAGAAACTGCCTTATTAAGATTCAGTATTATAGTTGTCTTCATAAAGCAGCAATGTAGCATCTGGAAGTTTGAAACAAAATATGATATCAACAAAGATATAGTCAGCCTACTGATTGCAACAGCTGATAGACATATCAGTTGCAAAATAGTAGGTATATGGAATAGTAGATTATTCAGAATAATGATCAGAAAAAACGTTTAATATCAATGCAGCTTTCTGATACATAATAATTATTATTTTCTGATGTTGCCTGATTTTAAATTAGTTATTTATTAAATAGCTGCTATAGTAATATAATAATAAATGACTTATATTTAATCTAATAATAGCTAAACTGCCGCTGATTATATACCATAGATTTTGGTACGAATAGTGATATAAATCGCTTGATAATTATTAAGAACAAAACAATAGCCACTACAGATAAATTTTATGTTATCATTATAAGTAGTATCACAATAGGAAGGTAATAAAAATTTACATGTTTTGTAGAATATGTTTATTTAATATTGATAATTTAATTCAATAAAATCATAAATGACACTCACCAGTAAGTAAAGTGAGCTATTTATATATAATAGCAACCTTGGCAATATACCTAAGCCAGGAATATTTTCGGAAAAGCAGGCGCTATTTTCTGACGTTGTTGATTTGGTAAATTGTTTTGGTACTTTTATTTTACTTAACATCTTTTTCTTGAAATTGAAATAATATTTGTTCAATATTTAACTAGGTATAAGAAACATCGTCGGATAATTTCTCATGGACATATGTTTCTAAAGTTGTCTAAAAGACAACATAAATGTTTTTGCTACTAAAATGTACATTTCGTTCAATTACAGTATCCACTTCATTCTTCATTCATTTCTTGCCCTTTTCTCTCCGATTTTCTATGTTTTAACATTTATATAAGTTATGATCCAAGTTTACATACCAGTATAATAATTTCATAAGCATAAAGAATCATTTAGCTGTTAGCTGATAGGTACTGTTAACGACACTAACGAAATAACTATATGTCATATGATTGTAAGCAATGAAATAAACAGGAATTTAATAGACGATCTTGTAAGCTGAGTGAATTACTTATATTCTGCGTGACAGAAAATATCCGTATTAAGTTTGACGTCAAACGTCAAAATAGTAAAACGTATCGTCTATGGGATGCCTAAAATCATGACCACACTTTTTTGCCTCTTTACAAGCGTACTGGACGCCCGACAGCTTTAGCGTGGACTGTAGAACAAACCGTAAGCTTAACCTACTAATTTTATATTAATCATTTAATATTCATTAATAAGTTTATACATATAAACTAGACGAAAAGAGTAAATGAAACTATTAATTATACCTTACTTAGTTTTATATATTATCTACAAATAAAAATTGGCAATAAAGTAGCATCTGCCGCATTTTACGTATTTAAGCGCATATTATTTTCAAAATATTAAATCCATTTTTGATAATGACATCTACTTGATAGAGCCAGTGCGGAAAATTTCAAAAGGGGGATTCAGTACAATCACCCTACAGTCGTTTTAATAAGTACAACGTTAGTCGCTGTAGCGCTGTCTCGTAACCATACACACAACACTAACATTACAAAGTTTTACTTTTCATCTTTTGTCTGTGCAGCAATTAATACAAAAATTAATATGAACCATTTGTTACGTTAAAATTACGATTAAATTTTGCGACAGAATTTTATAAGTGAAGTTTATGGAAGGAAAAATCCAATTTATTCTGTTCCTATTTAGATGTAAATAAATGTTTACGTTGTACTGTCTAATTCTTCGAGCTAAACTTATCTATCTATACCTAATTATTATTCTTTTAGGCCTACATTGAATAAAACTAAAGGTACACACACTGGTAATGTATTTTCTCTAGAATTTAAACAATTTTTTACAATGCATACGCATGTCGCTCTCATTCGAATTGCTTCCGAAAGTTATATGCATGAAAACACTGTTGATAGAAGTTCATTTTTATTTATACCTAATTTAAATAGAAAACCTGATTAACATTTTCTTTTACACATTTTGCACTCACTTTATCAATTATATTGCAGTAATAACATTATTATCTGATATATAAGATACAAAGACAATATAAAGTGCAGTTTTCTTATATAACTACGATAGGCGTTAATCTAATCAAAATGGCAAATCTTCTATTGACTCATCGAAACATTGTGTTAGAACCGCAGTAGGATATTTTGTTATCGCTGCAATGTCATTTAGAAGTGGCATGTTTTTTTCTCAAAGCGTTTATTTACTTTCAGATGAAGAGATTAGACGGAAAGAACGAGGACATGGCTTGAGAGCACGCCGCCGGGCCGTCCCTGTGCCCCGCTCTCTCCTATCCCAACGATCAGAGTAGGCTTCAAACGTACATATAAACTGTTAACATAACGAACTTCAATCAGGACTGCAATATACTATCCAAGGGCGGCGCGCGACTAAAAGTGACGTAACATAGAAAATACTGTCTCTTATAATTTTATAAAAATGATCAAATCGCTGATCGGACAATTTTATACTTTACAGAACACCTAATTTGAATGAAAATATAATATTCATAATATTCGACATTACACATAGAAAATTCATATATTTTTGTATTTTTTTTTCTATTTCATAAAGGTGTAACAATTGACATAAAGACCCACCAAGAATTAGAAACATATATTTTGTATTTTGGGTCATTCAATGTTGCACTGAAAGTTAAAAGATACATAATGTAAATGTATATTGATTGACATAACATAGTGCAAACAAAACACACACACACACATTTGTATATCATAATATATATATATTATATATATAATATATATATATAATATATATATATATATATATTATATATATATATATATATATTATATATATATATATGTATATATGTATATATATATATATATCATGATATACAACTGATGAAACCTCAAAAAAGTTAAAAACAATAACAAAAAAGAAACTAATTATGAAGTCTTTTTGTCAAACCAGCTTGGTAATTAATACTAGTAATGGCTTTAGGGTACTGTTAACGGGATAGTGTATTGCTGACCTAAGTTACAGCCAAATCAAAGTATTGAATTTAATAAGCCTAAATAAAACGTATATTTTTCGACTACATAATACGAAAAACAAATAGAAACTAAACAAATAAACTAGTTTTTAAAATAATATTATTCATAGTATATTTTTGTAATTTCATTAATATTACAATTATAATTAATATTCTTAAAATAAATATACGTGTGGAATATTCTCAATTTCCCTGTAAAAACTTTTTAAATTATTACAAAAGAAATATAGATAAAATAATATTTTAATAAAGTAATTATAAGGTCTGTTTTAAATTTATCACATTTTGTATGATAAAAATAATATTTAATTACGCATTTGTAATATGTGTCCTATGATTTCGTATGTAAAAGCATCAGTGTTATCAATATTAGTTAATGCGCAATAAAACGGATTATTTTGAACACATACCTACACCAAAGAACAAGTACGAGTGAGTAAGGTCTGTTTGCATGCATTGGATCTCTGTTAAAACAATTAGCAATAGAAAACATTAAAGAAGGCCGAGAAGGTATATTGTACTTGTAATTTTATTTGATCGCAACACGCATAGCCAAGAAATGGAAACCTTAATTTAAATTCAAGATTGTTAGTTGTAATTATAATAAGTAATAAAGAAGCAATTTGGATAACAATAAATTATTTTTACACAATTAAGGTCGACATAAATTATTATATGTTTATAATTAGGTAGGTACCTACACATTTTCATTACAAATCAAACTTATATATCGTATTTAAGAAATAGACGATAATTATATTTCTTAGAATTAAGTATTACATAATTTGACTTTTCATAAATGTACAGCACGCAGACGATTTTATTAGGTGCGTCTAATATAATACATTAGTGCCTATATATAATAAATAATTAATGTTTATAAATTTGAAAATACCAGCGTATTATCAAATTAAAGAGATTAATGTCTCGATCACATGAATCTAAGTGCCTACTTTGAAAATATAGGTAATAATAAATTAGCGAATAATGTCCCTATTTACTTAAACGACGTATAAAGTGTTCATATTTTTATATACTTAGGCGATATATTGGTATAGTTTGATGTCAAGCTTCAAATTATGTAGCATGTGAAAATTTGTTTATTTGCACGGAATATACAATATATATTCCGTGACTATCTGCATACATAAGATTGTATTGAATCAATATAAATGTATCTATTTTGTAATATATACTTGTGATTTTATTTCCCACCTGTTTATAATTTCACTATCAATTTATTTGTACATTTATACTTGCTCATTTTATGGTTCACAATCCTCAAAGAAATTTAAAGGCCCTGGTAATGGTCCATTAAAATAATTAATCACGTTTACCATGTATTATTTTTTTATTTATTTACACTTAACGTACTGTGTACAAAGGCGGACTTAATGCCATGTGCATTCTCTGCCAGTCAAGCTTAAAGTGGTTCCGAGCAAAAAACAAATGACAAGTTATAAAACAAATAAATTATACCTATCCACTTTATATACTCCTACATATATTAGATTTTTACATATAAAAATCTATTGCCGATAAGAAAATATAACATATACGTATCAATCAAATTACGGAACATCTGTAATCTGTGGAGAGTTCTCTTGAATATATCCAAGCTAGGTGCCATTCTAATTTGGTTAGTTCGATTTCGTCAGGTTTAAATAAATTTAAACCTGACGCAATCAAACTAATGTAAAAAACCTTCGATTAAAATTATATACATATATATATGCTTGTATACTCGCCGCTGGAAAATGAACCGATGTTTTCGTGCAGATTGGAAGTTTTCCTAAAGCGCTGAATGCTACCAGTGCAGGATAAATCGGTACAGAGATTCTTGGAAGAGCCCTATATCCAGTAATGGACATCTATCGATCGAAATGAATGAATTTCTAAATAAAGATGCATGTCTGAACTTATAAAAGGGCCTTTAGCAACCATTAAATGAACAATAGTTTTAATTCGATAGACAAGACTGAAAATTAGAACAAAGGTGCAGTGACGGCTAGTTTTGTTCAGTGATAACTGAGCACTGGTCAGTGACAGCTGGTCATTGTCCGTTGTGACAGTTAGTTTGCGGTTTATATAGAAGGCATAGCTTAAATGAAACAAAATAAATATAAAACAGAAGTAATATTTATTACGACAAACACGAAAAGACTAACTCAAGAAATAATTTATTGAATAAATATCATACTGATTTATAAATAAAAATTAATAATACAAATTATATCTTTGATCATACCTATAAAGATGAACGTTCCCATTTTCTACATATACGTACAGGTATAATGGAAATTCCTCGATACTATCAGTCTTACAATTTTGTTAAGACTAGCAAATGTTTTATTTAAGCAATACAAATATTTAAAAACAAGAAATTATTGATGTTAATATTAATACACATTATAATACAATACATTTGCAGTAGTGGTTTGAAATATGTATATACACCACAGAAGTCTAAAGACACTAAAATAGTGAGAAAAAGCATGGTAGCTAAACTATCTAAAATGCATTCCACCAGCTCAGTGACTACTACATACATATACAGACAATAACTACGCAATTATTTGCAAACCGAAATAGGCCCTATAAATAATGTGTAGTAAAGTTTTAATGAATATGTAGAAGAATACATTCATTTACTGAATTATTCCTAATAACTGCTCGCACAGCCGGTTACTGCAGCAGTACCTCTGGGCATTCAACAATACGTTATATTTTTTTCGCAGTAAATGGTTTTTGTCACTACAAATCCATAAATACTCTCAGATATTCACACAGACACAAGGAGCAACGTATATATGAATGTGATAGAGATAGATAAACAGAGAAATCCTGTTACTGCATTATTTCTAAAGAACGATAATTGTCAATGAAATGTTATTATTTTATTACAAAAATTACAAGTTGTAAAAAACATTCAGCAATGAGAAATGCTGAAAACAAGATCATTACACACGCACTTTTCGGGAGCAACTAAAATAGTACGTGTTATTATTTAGATTTCTGTGATAAACACATATCTTTAAATTTGCTGTAGTTGACACAATTCAACGAGTAAACAATAATATAAAGTAACAGGTTTATTTTAAGTTCTATCATATTATAATATTCGTATTTTACTAATCATACCAAAAGGCAAAAAAGTAAAAGAATAGTTTATAATGTCTAACAATTCAAACTTAACCAAAATCAATATTCCTGAGATGTATAAAGTTAATGAATACTATAGTAACATTATAAAATGACATAACATACTATATATATAATTCATTATATCTTCACAACATATACAACATAATAGATTTAGTATTTTGATATATTAAAATAGTTATAAAAAACACTCAAGTGTGGATTAAAATTATTTCTTTGCTACAGTGTAATAATATCTCATATTTATTACTTCACATATATACATAATTTTACAGTGCAATTATGTTATTTATTATTATATACAGGGAGTCATCATCAAGTCTTCATTACATATCCCACTTCTATGCGAGATCGGCGTAACCTTAGCCAAGTTAATTAATGAAGCTAACTTTTAAATTAAGTTTAAATATTTCAAAGGATTTTATGATTACATTTTAACAGAAATAATTTATTTAATAAGGGATTGGGGATTAATAAATTTAAATAATAAATAATTAGATCAACAATACCCAGTTCTGGGCTCAACATTCCCCCATTCGTCCTTACAACTCACCTAATAATCTACAATGCAATCAATATATATATATATATATATTGTTTATTATAAAGTTAGTTTAGATTTCGTAACGAAATAACTGTTAATAATATTTAAACTTGTCTAATATAATATACATTTTACAATAACTAACTTTAATAAACATAACATGATCAAAATTATACATGATTGATTCAATACCAAAAACACAACCAAAGATTTAAGACATATATATTTATGTTTACTTATAAGCTATCTATTATGCTTCGCTTATTTGCTGTAAATAAATCGTATGTACCTATAAAACATTTACTAAGAGACAAAATATGTACTCGACTGCAATATTTAGTGCAATTCCAGTATTTAATTTGAAATTACACAAACATTAAAACTACCTTGTGCTATTTTATTTAATTGTATCGGCTTATATACTTACATATTTTATTATTTGACTAAACATAGCTTTTCACTATGCGGTGTAATATAAATTACATCTCAACATATTAATTGGCCTTATCGACTACGCAAAATATTGAAAAAGCAAAATGAGCACAACACTCAAAATATACCTTTTGCCTGTGCTTCGTTTTAATA
This sequence comes from Scirpophaga incertulas, assembly GCA_036419045.1. Classification (NCBI taxonomy): domain Eukaryota; kingdom Metazoa; phylum Arthropoda; class Insecta; order Lepidoptera; family Crambidae; genus Scirpophaga; species Scirpophaga incertulas. The sequence goes on from CM071633.1 coordinate 12,057,716, forward strand.
ATATTACAGTGCACATTGCGCGTGTGTCCATTATACACATTCCGCTTAATGTTCATTTTACGATTGTCTTAAATTGGATTTTAAGGGTAGGCCTGCATGATTGATTCACTACGGCCAAAACTGTGTAATAGTCGACACTAATTCTAGACATTTTACACTAGATAACAATAATAATACTGCCATGACTGCGAGAATACACAGAACATTAACAATAGTTGTCATTATTACAAGTACATATTAGCAATTAAAACTCTTTTAACTGCCAAAATGTACTAACACAGCAGCGTAGTTTCCGTTACGTAGAACATGAATCTATTAAGAATCATTCTTTATGATGACGCAAAGTTTATTTCTAATATTATAACAGTATTATACAGGTTACACTAAAAGTTTCCGGAATTGACCACTTACATATACGATATTAAAAAGTTTACATTTAAATGTGGAAATATTTAGCCATAGAATACAATTTGGTTTATCTGACCGATAATAGGTTTCACCTTGTGAAATCGTTAATAAAATTGTGTGATTACAATAAAATGGATTTAAATAGGAAAACCTACAAATTATGAGTCACCTGTATACAGTCCTAACTTTTTCTGTTCAGTAAAATAAGAACCAATTAAGCGATCAATGATCGAAGTGGTGTCAGTTTGGTCAATGAAATTTTTATAAAGATCTTTTTATTCATTTAAGATTTACATAATAACTTTTGTATGTCACAGAAACCACGCCACTGATTAGTTCAGAAGTCTACAGCGGAGACCTTGTATTATAAAGAACCAGTAAGAAAGCCAATATTTTCTCCCTAAATTTTACCAATAGTATATTAGTGTCGCCAATGGAACACATTTAATTTTGTTATTGTACTAAAATATTAAAACCATTTCGAGATTTAAATCTCCTAAGCTCATATCTATTATTAAAAAAATTCTACAATAATATTTCTGAAACAAAATTTAAAAAAAATCTAGTTCAACTTGGTAGTCAGGAATTATATTAAAAAATCGTGATCCAGTATTGTAAAAAATAGCATAATCTTTCTAATCTATGGTACTGCCATACTAAAGAACGATGATCCTCCGCTAGGGTTGTTAATGTTCAGTTTTGTGTGAAGTTATGTCGATATATTATTATTACGTTATCGCCAATAAACGAAAAATTGAAACCGATATTTGAACACGACAGTTCACTTATTAATCAAACCATAATAGGTAGAAAAAGTGAAGATATCTTAATAATTCCCTAAATAAAATTATGACATTACTGTTTCTCAGCAAATTAGAAAAGTATACCATAACAGCTCGTAAAGCCACCAGTTTTAAATATGTAAAACGGGTCATAAAAAACGCGTGTGTTACCAAATCAAATAGTTAAGTTATAGTCCATACGAACTCCATAACAGTATTACTTGCCATTTCGCGCGCTGTTGCTACTCAAATTTCGAAATAATCGGCGCCAGTCAGTAGTAAAATGGCGGGAGAGCAACAGTGTGCATTCACAGATTGAGTTTATTTAAATGTTTTATTTTTCCGTTTCCCCGCAAATATGTTAAAAAACGTCTTACGATATACGTGCGTATTGGTTATAACACCACAACGCACTAATATCGTAATGTTCTACATATTACAATACACCTTAAATTTTAACGCGTATTATTAGGTAATTGTATTCTGCTCTGAATTATTATTTTGATTTACTCTTATCTTTTGAGAATATACAAGCATTACCACAACCGAGTACCACAGTAGCGGTCACTGTGACGCGTGCCTTGAGTAATAAATTATTGCTTATATAATATACACGAAAACAATACAAGTTTCAGAACAATTATTAAAAAAACCCGTAAAAAATAAAAGTTGCCATATAAATTATTGATTATTGTCGATTTCATTACAAAACTATGCAACCTAGTAAACGAGGTACTGCCCGCGCGTACCTTAGATTCCGTAGAAAAAAATTACAATAAATACAAAACTGTGATTTCAATACCTAAGAGATTCCATGTGAAATATTGCGGCACATTCAAAAAGTGCTTTCATCTACCACATGAAAATAGACTGTAAAACATTGGAAATACAGACCACAACACAGATGCCATTCATATAAACTTGAAACACTTTTGCTTGTCGTGTGGTATGCGAGTCTTAAACAGTACTGAATCCGCTCGGAACTGCGTCGATAAGAGGGGTGTATAACCCATTACCTGAAAAGAGGATTAGTTTATTAAAATATTTAGTTGTGCTCTGGTTAACTAGGAAGTCCCCTTTTGAATTCTGAAAACGTAGCTTCGCATGTTCTATATAAATTAAAAAAAAAACGTAACTCGTTCAAACATTTTGTTGTAAAAACACACAATTCGCACTACCCGTGTAAAAAAGTCGTAACTAAACTTGCGTCGAAAATGTTTTATTACGTAAATAAAGCGAGCATCATGGTTTACACCTTCTGTCAAAATCTCGTGAAGCTATTTACAAAAATGAAGGAATATATGCAAAAATACAAAAAAATTGCGACTTTAAAAAACATAAAATTCCAGCATAAAATAGGGGTATGCATATTTATTTACATTTATTCGTTTTAGAATTATCCCGCTGATAAAGTCAGAATTATGTTTTACGTAAATTTTAAAAGAAGATTTACAAGAAAATCTATAACGCAAATATACATAATTACTTGTTCCTGTATTTTACAATCTAGGACTAATGTGTAATTCTAATTACTCTATGTACAAAAAAGGATTTTCCGTTAAATAACAGCGTGATTATACTTACAACTCTAGATTATAATGAAATATAAGAGAGTACAAAGCCGTAAGTAGAGTTAAATTAGTTCATATATTTCAAAATATATAACTAAAAAGCAATAATTGTAGTTACCCCTGCAAATATGCGATGTGTTTCGTGCAATAAAGAAGTAACCGTGTTGTTTTAGATTATCTCGAAGTACATCAATCTGTTCCTAAATTAAATAACACGTGTAGTTGAAGGCAACTGTGACCTGCGATTATCTCTGAAACTTTTTTCTAGACCTCATAATAAAAATATAGGACAGATTTTTTAAGCTCCTGAAAAGTAGGTGAAAATCACTTTCTTTTTCCAGGAATAGTGCGAATTATTCGTAAATAACATACAATTACTTTATCAATGTTTTGTGTTTAGATACCATCATAATTGATATTACCTGAGAGAAAAACTGAATACATTTGTGTCTCTCGTGGAAGTGAGTCTCGTCGGCCGACAGTGTTACAGGACAACCGGGACATCTAAATGTCCACCGGGACGTTACCTACAAAACAAACACGAATGTTAAATATTATTCTATCAATTTATTAACTTTTATCCTTCTCGTAACGAAACATAAAAACGGGACAGAATATAACGCAGCGACAGCGTTACGTAATTTAGTGTAGTGGTAACAAAATCTTATCGTTGGCTAAGAGTGTAAGTAAACCTGCTAAATCACTTTGACACAAATTTACAGGAATGTAAAAAAACTTAATAAATTAGATTTTTACAATTTTAGATTAAAACCAAAAGTACCGTTGCTGTAGTAATGGATAATCGTCATTATTAGCAGCTAATTAAGTAATAACATTTGATGTTTATTAAGTTATAAGTGTTTTTATGACTTAGCAGGTTTTATTTGGTAGTAAACGTTTATTTTGTGGACATAGCAGGCTTTTCCTAAAGATTTCAAGTGTAGGTGAAATAACATTAATGTAATTGTTTCGTTAATCAGTCTTTTTATTTCTTAGTAAGTATCATAGTTACATTTAGGCTTATAGTTAAATTCAATCAGACTTTTAATTAAAACAAGACAAGAAATGAAACGCAGTAACTTAAACATCTGAAATCCTCTTTTCACAGTAATATAATCAAATTAGTAAAATAAAACTAAATACTTTTCTCCTTTCCTTATTACTTATTATTATAATTGTGTTGTTTGTTTTAATCGTGAGGTAAACTATCGTAGTAAGAGTGATAATCTTTTGGTAACGTGGTGGGTTCAGGTAATGAAGATATTCGAACTTTTTCGCGCAAATTTTTGGCCGGTCACTGTATAAATTTTGACACGGGCGTCACCGATGAGGATTTTCTCTGTGGTAATATTTTCCACTCATTTGGAAATCTTAGTTTATAATAAATATTTCCATCTGGCGTGTAGCGAAGAGCCCGAATATCTGTAACCTTAGCATCTCCTTTAGATCGGCCAGGCCGAATGGTTTTGAAAAATTTAACCTCAGAGAACTTTTTAAAGAATTTGTAGTTTAGATATTTTACTTCGTATGGGCGTGGTTTTTTCCTAGCCCTACTTCAAGGAATTTTTGCTCTATCACAATATTTGTATTCATAGCTGTAGTTAGTAATGCATTAGCCAAAACAGCATTTCTGTTCTGGTAAGTGCACCCATCACTGTAAAAAATTACTTTCATTGGTTCAGTAGAGTCTTCCTCAAGTACAACTTCTATGAAATCCCTCCAAATGGTAGCAAACTCTTCAGAGTGTAGGCCACCTTCGCTTCGCTTCAGCAAAATGGCGTCGAGTGTGGAGTTAGCCGCGCAATTTGATTAAAATGGATTTGGCAGTTTTTCGCATCACACTATTTTGGCGATTCTATGCTTACTTTGAATTTAGCTGGTTTTACAGTTTATGGGGCTAGTCATTCTCTTCAAGATGGTATAAAAATTTAGTTTTGTACCAAAAGTGGAGTTAGCAGTTTTACACTCTTAGCCGACGTTATAGAAATATTGCTCGCGTGTGCTCTAAATTTACAAACAAATATTCAGTCCAAATGTTGACCAGATTGTTTTGGGACGTTTCATTCAATTGAGTTATTATCTTATGCAAATTTCATTGATATCTAAAATTTTTTTTAAGTTCGGTGACGTCCTATCTATAATTTTATAGATAAGACGTCACCGATATAAGATAGATGAAACGATTCTTGCTTTGTAAGTTTTTGAGTATGTAATTTTTTGCTTGGTGCAATAAGCAATATTATGATTAATAATTAGTTTTTTATTTTTACTTATTTCATCTAACTTTTGGTCACCTCTTAAACTTAATTGAAGAATAAACTCCCAAGAAATTACAAAACGTCTTCCTATTCTCTCTAATTAAGTAGTAAACTAACGGTTCCCTTAGTTAATTTGCCATTTAACCAGTTGCTACGCGTCGTCTAGCTGTAATGTTGAACGTTACAATCAACAAGTCGGCTAAACGACGTATAGCTGTGTGATTGTGTGATGTATGTGACCAAGCAAGAATCGTTTCATAATCACGTAATTTCTCCCCGAATATTTGTTTAAATTTTGATTCATTCATAAGTGACCTCATAATGTGTGTCTTTAATAACGTGTAACGTATATTTACTACTTACTTTCCGAAAAATATCTTGAAACAATCACAAACCACGGCTAGTTGACGCCATATTGAAAACAATACGCACCTAGCGCTGCGGTGGTGAGCGCTGAACTAATTAGATTAGACGGCGGCTTTTGAATCAGCTGTAGTGTTGAACGTTCTGAGCGACTCAAATATTAAATTAATAAGCTAGACGTATGGTTGAATGACGTTGTTCAGTCAAAGGGCTAGCTGTTTGATTGAACGGCTGTTTTAACCAGTTGGCTGCTACATATCTACTTGACGATAGCGAAAAGCGACACAAGTTTTAGTCAAGTAATAAGCCTACTCAATGACGCTCACCTTGACGGGGGGTTTCCTGGTGATGTGCGCGACCAAGAAGTTCATGGCAATGTCCTCGCAGTTCATGAGCTCGTCCACGTAGTCGCGCACGGCCGCGGGCAGCGCGCGCCAGTACGCCCACAGGTAGTAGCGGTGCACGAACGCCGCGCCCGTCAGCACCATGCTCAGCTCGCAGCTACGGATTGCAATCCGGAAATACGGATCCGGTAATCCGGAAATACGGATCCGGTAATCCGGAAATACGGATCCGGTAATCCGGAAATACGGATCCGGTAATCCGGCGGATCTAGCCTCATTTCATGGCTACCGGATCCGGTACCAATATACCGGATCCAAAGACCGGATCCGGCGCTAGCAGTTAGTAATCATGATGGTATCTGTCATAATCATAAACAGCTATAAGACTTGTTTGTTAGCATTCTCAAATACTTTAATAATGATTTTGATCTCATTTCAGTTAATTACGTAAGGTTAATTGTATCTATTAGATATTATAGATATTATAGCTTCGGCACGAATTGGGCCGGCTCGACCGGAGTGATACCACGGCCTCACAGAAAACCGGCGTAAAATAGCGCTTGCGCTGTGTTTCGCCGAGTGAGTGAGGGTACCGGAGGACCAACCCCCCTTCCCCCCTTATTCCCTTTTAAAAGGCCGGCAACGTATCTGCGACTCCTCTGGCGTTGCGGGTGTCCATGGGCAACGGTTATCGCTTACCATCAGGTGATCCGTTTGCTCGTTTGCTGCCCTATCCCATAAAAAAAAAGTTATCGGATCCGGTGCTAGCAGTTAGTAATCATGATGGTATCTGTCATAATCATAAACAGCTATAAGACTTGTTTGTTAGCATTCTCAAATACTTTAATAATGATTTTGATCTCATTTCAGTTAATTACGTAAGGTTAATTGTATATATTAGATATTATAGTTACTTGATAATTAATATTGTTACTTGTAAATTGATCTATCTGTGAAAGTGAAATCTAGAAGGACTGAGCTACTCGTTACGTCGTAAAATTATTACTAGTTACCTACACTACTAAATTTTAATTGCTTTCTTGTTGTATATTTGTCTTAACATTGGTTAGGAAATAAAGTCGATTTTATATATTTGTGATTTATTTTTTATAAACTACCTACATATAAGTGCAGTGACACTTGATTAACTCACTTATTTCGTACTAACACATTTGCGAGGAAACAGAAAAAAAATCATTTAAATAGACTCAATCTGTGAATGCACACTGTTACTTTCCCGCCATTTTAACAGCGCACTAGCACTGCCTACTGACTGGCGCCGCGCGGCGATTAGTTCGAAATTTGAATAGCAACAGCGCGCGAAATGGCAAATACTACTGTTATGGAATTTGTATGGACTATAACTTAACTATTTGCTTTGGTAACACACTCATTTTTTATGACCCGCTTTACATATTTAAAACCGGTGGAATTAGATCAGCATTACGAGCAAAGGTGTAAAAAAAAATGATTTACTCTGTTGTCAAAGATAACGTTGCTTTCGAATTACTAGTCGCACTATAGTTACGCCATAATTCGGTTTGCACGTCATTTTCGTGTGTAGTTAGGCTGGTTACGTAATTATTGGCTGTGTATTACAGGTGGCTAGCAAAATGTATTTTTTATTATTTGAGTGACACAATTAAACTTTGGTAATGACTATTAAAGAACCGGAAGCATCAAGGGCTCTACCATATTAGAATTCTGGTAATATGCGAAATCTAATACGTGGCTTCCGGCAAGAAGCAGATTTTTTATAGCAGCAGATAGAAAAAGGCGAAGTCTTCTCATATAGTAAGTAGATTTTTTTTATTAAATATTTTTGACTGTTCTATTTATATTTAGTCGATTTTGATTGCATTATAAAAAATAGAATCAAATTAATACAATTCTAGTTATTTTTCATTTGTTATTGTTTCGGTCTCTTATGAATTCTTTAAACAACATCAAGTTAACGTCATGAAATGACTGCCAAAGTAATTGTCACTTTTTGTCAAAGGGTCCAATGTCACTACCTACGAGATAGCAAAAAGTCATCAAAGAAAATGAATATAAAATGAAAAAAAAATGTTTTGAATGTTCTTTTTAAGATTGCAGACATTAGCCAGACATTTTACAATTACATATATAATACAAATTTTTGTATTGCGAACTATTTAAAAAGGAGTATGCCATTATATCAAGCATAAACATAAAGTTTACCTATAATTGGAATTGTACAGGAAACCGTTGTTAAAGTTGAGATCCCACGCGTGATATCGACCCGGAAACCCGACTATACGGTCTCGATGCTCCCGCCATACTCTGTGAAAGCGTAACAATATAACTTAATGAACTTTACCAAATATGATATATCAGGAGAAACTTCTCTAATAAAATGATATCAGTCACATAAATAAAATATCAAGTTCGATTTCCAAGGTAAGTTTGAGGCAGCTCTTATAGCGCTTGTAATAGCGATGGTTTTGATGAAGTAGAGTCCTATCGTAGATGAGTAGTTGTAATCGTATTCAAGAACTACGACACTAATGGCTAGTTTCATCAACCTCAGCTTAGAACAATATTATATGACATTTGGTAATACTCTCTATTTAAGACTGAAAATGACAGCATACCACTTAAAATTGTCCTGAGCCAAATATCCAGTTGAAATTGACTGTAAAGAATTACCTTATATACGTTAAAAGTATTATTTAACAAAGTTGATTAAAAATATATAAATATTATAAACAATAATAATATATTACTGGTTCGACAGATAACTGACAATTATGTCATATATAAATTATGTGAAAATTGATCTACGCAGATAAAGTATTTCGTAAATGCATTTCTAGAAATGCTGTGGAGCTCTAATGGAATAGTACATTTTGATACAAGTGTGAATAGTATACCATTTCTTGAAGAGTTCTGATTTCAATGAAAGGGGGCGAGAGGAAATATCAATTCCGCATAGAACGATGTTTAAAATAAAAGTTAGAATAGAAAGCAATGAATATATTAATAAAACTAAATTAGAAACGGGGACACCAAAAAGGTACTAAACCAGCACGGAAAAGATTAATCCTCGGTTCAAAAAACACAGAACACTTTTTAAGCTAATATATTTTAAAAATCGATCTTATCTGTATTCGGAAACAATCTGGCTATGCCTACGATGCGCGTTGTCGTCCAGGCCTCTTTGGTACCTCAGTATAAATGAGATAGTTAATCAAGAAGTTGGCAAGAGGATTTCGGGTGATATTACCTATAATAGACTCTTTACCAGCAACTATTTGGGTACCTCATTTTTATTTCTGCCGCAAAGTAGCAGTGTTCGCATTGCTGCATTCTAATTTGAAGGGTAAGATGTTGAAAACAACTATCTAGAATAAATAAAATAAATTAACACGTAAAATTCGTGTATATTTGGTAAAGCATAAATCTTAATACAAACGTTGTCATAGCAACGGTCATAAAGCACGTTTAAGTCAAACACAAACCTTTTTTATGTTTCTAACATAAATTTCCACACAGGAAAAAAATATAAATACATATTCTTAGGATAATTAGATATAAAATAAAAATCTATCTATTACGCGCACGGAACATAAAATGATTACGCGCTTAAAATTAAACACACAAGAACAAAATAAACATATATTCTAATGATAATTCTTACCTAGTAATAACAATATTATGCATAAATTGGCAAAAGCGATACTTTTGTTACACTTCTCTTGTGAATTTTTTTGTCAGGTGTTTGTACTTCTACTACCCTGACCAATCCATCTGATCCTGTAAATATTTTAACTATCCTAGCCATAGGCCAATGCAAAACTGGTACGTTATTTTGTCTTAAAATTACCAACTGACCAACTGCTAAGTTATGTACTGGCTTTAACCATTTTGGTCTGCTTTGCAGTTGACACAAGTATTGATTTTGCCAAACTTTCCAAAAATTTTGTTTTATTTGAATGCAAAGTCTCCAAAAATGCAATCTATTGCTTGGTATAGTAATACAATCAGGTTCAGGGTACATAGTAAGAGGGCGACCTGCCAAAAAGTGTCCAGGTGTCAAAAAAGTGAAGTCTGTAGGATCGCTTGATAGCGGCGTCAAAGGTCGCGAATTCAAAATACCTTCTACTTCCGTTATCACTGTAATGAACTGCTCGTAAGGTAACAATGATTTACCTATAACGCGTTTAAAATGAAACTTTGCGCTCTTAACGCCAGCTTCCCACAGACCACCAAAAATAGGGGAATAGCTGGGCATGAAATTAAATTTGATTCCTTTTTGAGCAGTAATATTTACAATTTTATCCTCGTCCTTCTTTAAATTAGTAAATTTTTGTAATTTACTATTGGCACCCTTAAATGTGGATCCATTATCACAAAATATATTACTAGGTAAGCCTCTGCGATTAACAAATCTTTTTAAGCTGGCTAAAAAACAATCGGTTGTCATATCTGAAAGGAGTTCCATATGAATTGCCTTTGTAGAAAAACATACAAAGACAACTACATAGCCTTTAGTAATAATACTTTTCCTAATACGACTTTGATTGATTTCAAATGGTCCGCAAAAATCAATACCTACATTCTGAAAAATCTCGCTTTCGGAAACTCTTTCTTTAGTAATGCTCCCATGAGCTGTTTTGACGCGTCACATTTCAATTTGAAACATGTGATGCATTTATGAATGATTTTCTTGACTTCTCGATTAGCGTTAATTATCCAATAGTGTCGACACAATGATGCCAAAGTCATTTTAGGTCCAGCATGTAACAACGACAAATGTTCGTTTAATATAATAAGGTCAGTTACTTTACAATTCTTTGGTAATATGATTGGATGCTTTTGGTTATAAGACAAAGCAGAATTCTGCAGCCGGCCCGCTATGCGTAAAACATTATGTGAATCGATGAACGGACTTAAATGCTTTAGATTAGAACGAATATCTTTTTTATTTCTAATGGACTGTATTTCTTGTTTAAAATGTAATTGTTGAAAAATTGATATTATTTTGTTAAGGCTATATTGCAGTTCCTTTGGTGTAAGATTTTTTGTATCATTTTTATTTAATTTATTTATTTTACAATTATTTATAAATCTATATACATATCCAATCACATACATCATTTTTGTTAAGCTAGATGTGTTTTTTAATATAGACAAAATATCTAGACAAATCTCATTATTTGCGTTCAGTTGTACTAATCTATTGGTTTGTATTACTGATTTAATAGGTGGCACAAAATTATGGTCCCTTATAAACTGTGGTCCATGCCACCACATGTCACAAGAATGAAGTGTTCGTGGGTCTGTACCGCGAGACACTATATCAGCAGGATTACTGCAGCCTGCTACATGATGCCACATATCGGCAGAAGTTATTTCGAGAATCTTTTTACACCTATTGTATACAAAAATACCAAGTCCAGCCTGATCAGGATTTTTGATCCAAGCTAACGAGACTTGCGAATCTGAGAAGAATAATGTCTCATTCACAGACGGCAAAATATCTTTAACTTTAGCATACAACTGAGATAGTAAATAGGCACTACACAGTTCTAACTTAGGTATAGTTTGCTTACTTCTTAAGGGTGCAACACGAGATTTGGCACAAACTAAGTTCATCTGTACACTATTATCATTATTAATATATCTTAAATATATACAACAACCGTATGCATTCAGTGTCGCATCACAAAACCCTATGAGTTGAATACTCTTACAGTTGATATTGCAAACTTTCCTTTTTATACATATTGGTGACATTTCTTGTAGAGCTATACAATATTGACTCCATTCTTTTTGCAACTCAGTGCCTAATTTGTCATTCCAACTTAAATGGGCTTGCCAGATTTTTTGTAGAAAAATTTTTGCTACAATTAGGATAGGAGAGACCAAACCAAGTGGATCATAAAATCTACCAATACATGCTAACACTGAGGCTTTGGTTGCACTCTCCGATGCAATACCCTCCGGAACAGCAAACTTGAAATGATCTGTATGAACATTGTATGTTACACCTAATGCCTTCATTGTTACAAACTCTTTGTTGAATTCAATTTCATCAAAATAACGATCATTTAAGGGAATATCTCGCAAAATTTCTTGCTCTCGGATAGATGGAGCTTGCGCAGTTGACCAATCATCTACTTCCGACAATGCGTGTTTAATTTTGAACGCGATGTTCATGTACCGTTCTTCCAACTCATACTCCACATCTTTTTCGGATAACATATAAATTTGTTTTTGAATTCTCTCCAAATCTTGATTAGTTTCATCCAATTTTTTCAATTTAAGTTCTAAATTTATCTTTGTAATTTGTTCAGAAATATCTAAACATTTTTCAATTCTGGTGAAGATGCCTTTTAGGTATCCTCTTTCTTTGATAAGTTCACTTAGTTTTTCCGACATTTTAGTTTTAGTTATGCAATTTTCACAGTAATGTAAGTTATATTATGTAACTCACCTGGAATGTGGTAAAATTACTTACGGCGTTGAAGGACCAAAAACTATGTTGAAAACAACTATAGTTAACTTTTCGTTCAATTCATTGAATTGTAGATAGGAAAAAACTATCTAGAATAAATAAAATAAATTAACACGTAAAATTCGTGTATATTTGGTAAAGCATAAATCTTAATACAAACGTTGTCATAGCAACGGTCATAAAGCACGTTTAAGTCAAACACAAACCTTTTTTATGTTTCTAACAGTAAGATAAGCAGTGAAATTACTATTTACTGTGACTTTACATCTTATCTCGCATGTTGGCAACATACACTATGATTTTTAAGGACGTTGCAGATTTGCTGTGAATCTTACAGGAACGACATATAGGTACTATAGGTGACCACTTACTATTAGGTGGACAGTCTGCTCGTTTGTCATTCATTATACAAATTTTATAAAAACTTAAGTCTGTTCTTTTATCACTGAGATAATGATGACACATGTAAATAATTGTCAAGAGCGCAAAAATTGTTAAGAGACAAATGACCATTGAAATTCTGAACCGGACTTTTCACATTAGGATGTATCGATTTCGAAATAAAAAACAGATTTTATCAGTCAACAGCAAATCTTGTTCTTTTGGGGTGTCGCTATCTAACTTTTAAGTGAAAGAAGTAAATATTTACCTTCTTTTTAAGAGGGGAAATGCGCCTTTTGCACCGTGACACCGCGCTGGCAAGGCGCGGCCGTCTGTGGGGCTCTCCGTCTGACAGGACCGGACTACCCTGACTAAAACCCCCTGAGTTCTCTAGGCCCATGCGGGGCACATGGCGGGGTGCGCTTTCGCGATTCTACCGCCATGTGTTCCGGGGCCGGTAGTAAGTAAATATTTACCTAAATGCAAAGACGATCTCGTCGTGTCTGAGGTGCGCATCGTCATCCACGCACAACACCGCCTCTGTGTCGATGAGATGGTACGGCAGGAAGCGGTTGTTGAGCGAGTTACGGACAGCACGCACCACCGCCACTGGAGCACCACTCTCGGGCCACGACGCCGCGGCGGCCGGTGCCGACGGGCCGTTCCACACCACGACCACCTGACGAGCAACGGCTGCTACAGATATTGCGAACCAATCGTACAATGGAAACTATAATGATTGTAGCGTTGGAACACAATAGCTAGCGGTGATTGAGTTATATTGCCCAATCAAGACTACCTGGATTGATCCAGATTATAACATCTTTCAGTTACTGGCGGGGCATGACCATTTCAATTGTAGGCTTAGTAATATCACTGTAGAAGAGAACATTATGTGTTATTACGATGCAAAACTATGTATGTGTCAAGGCTTTATAGAGAGATTCATAGGCAACTATAGACAACGTGAATGCGTTAAAAGTGAGTGCGATACACTGCTGTGACTCCTTGTGCGGACTGAGAGGTATTTCTACCGCCTGTCACAAAATTAGCAATGGGCTAGAAAGAGAGAGAGAAGCAAGAAGTGATCAAATGCAGAAGGAAGGGAAACATAATGAATGTAAAGTCGACAGTAGACCACACAACGACCTAACGTCGATAAAGACAAAAATTGGAACAGATTGTAGAGATTTGTAGGAGAGGTAGGAGTACGTTCCCCACAATTTAATAGGGAACATAGAAAGAGGAGGCATTTGTTCCAATAGTAGACACGTTTGTATGAAAACTGTACAGTACATCTCGTAAATGCTACAAACGCCACGATAAATCGTCATAGCCACACATTATAAAGAAGAAATGAGTCCGAGAAATCACGTATTTGAGTGAAAAATTGTAGTTTTGAATCCACCCCCATCCGACTACTTCAATTGTAATTTAAGTGTATATGAGCATACATAAAGCCGTTACAAACTGTACAGATAAATTGAGATGTGTTCGTATGTAAAACAGGGCCTGTAGTCAAAGTAACAGTAATGACATTCGTTTCCATTACGTTACAACGAAATATATAGGACCATTTCGTAATTTAGAATCATTCCATTACAATGCTACGATACCGAAACGTATACTTTGTCTAGGTTTTACGTGGTTTTTGCGTGGCCGCGACAAACGCTACAATAAATCGTAGCATATACAAAAGTGTAGTTGACACTATACCAATATATCAAGACGGGTTTTGATTTTGTCAATACATACACTATTTAGCTATATATTAAAACTGTATAGCTGCACCTGTAGTGTCTATAAGAAGCACGTCAGAATTGTAATAGCCGCTGCTGACGCTACAATAAATCTATCTATACAATCAAATTGTACTGACAGGAGACGCGTTTGGATGAAACACAGTACAATTTCAAATCGTGTCGCTACTCGGAACCTTTACCATCTACTTTTGTTTACTGCCCTATATACTTTAAAACTATTACCTAACACACATTAGAAAGTTGACGTAAAAGTCAACCCTAGTTAAAACCGTTATGCTGTTTGTCAATTCAGACAGGGCCTATTCAAGACGTGCAAGCAAGGTTTAATTACGTCTACTTAGATTAACATTTCTTACTAGTGAAATAAATATTTAAAACTAATCGACAATGTTTCACAAATGAATAATTAGAATACCATACCTTGTTCAGATATGGTAAGCCACGCAGACGCGTTAGGGCGGCGGCCAACACTGCTTCGCGTTCGTACGTAAGTATGACTATGGTGAACTGTTCGCGTGGACGATCGCCACCTAGTGCTTCGCTGAACTCCTTGCCGGAGCCGCCTGCACCAGCACCGATGGGTCGGAAACCCGCCGCTGACCCAACAAATCGTGCTTCCGATGTCACGAATGGATCCCAAGGCATTTGAGGGTACAAGGCAAATGGTTCGCCCCAGTCGTTCCATAGCTCATACCTGTAAAAATTTTCAAAGTATAGAATATTACAATAGAAATAGATAAGTGTAGAAAGCATCATACATATAAAATTTCATAACCATCAACATGATAAGAAAAATACAACTTTAAAATACCTACCCATGCAACCAGCCCATTGAATAGTTACGTCTATATGCTGGACTAGAATATGGAGCTTCTAGAGGCCCAAGAGTTTCTTCTGGTTCCGTATCAACTGCGGGTGGTTCCAATTTTGGTGGATAATAAGATTCATTAAAAGCTGGCACGCCAACTGTTGATGTGGCAGGTCTCGGTGGAATATTCAATCTCATACGAACAGTCGCCAAGAGAGAGTCAACACTGGCCTGAACCGAACTGAGGTATCTCTCCCATAGGACACGCCCTTGCCTTCTAAACATAAGCAAGTCTGCATCAGACATAGCTCGCAAAAGAAAGTGTAGTTCCGTCACTCTCGCTTTCGGCAATGATATAACAGCTCTCTTCCAATCCAACACTTCGCAAAATGGCAGACGTATCCTATCCCCTCCTAATATGACGGGTATAGCTCCGGACCTCAATGCTTCATACAAGCGCGCTTGTAGTAAGGCCGTAGTGGTGTATGTGCGATCTGCCGGCGCCAGTATCAGTACGAACGTAGACTCACGGAGCACGGAGCTACGCGATCGGTCCGTACCGCAAAGGGCCCAGTCGCCGATTGGAATCACAGAACGCTTCTCTACGGGAGGATCGCATTCGAATTGTAATAAAAACGTGTCGGGTGATGACACTGCTTTTTGTAGGTAGTCGATTATTTCTTGATCATTATCTTTATCTAACGTCCCCGTCATAGACTGCGAACCCTGGAAGCTGAATTTATGTAATGAATACTCAAAATACATTTATAGTGAATACTTAAGATATAGTTTTATTATTTCATTGTCGCCAATTCCATAATTGTATTAATACTAGTATTAACTTATAATAAACAAAATGTAAAAACTAACCATAGATATTAAACATTGTTACTCTTAAGGAATAGTTAATAACGGTTGTAATAGTATATTATAGTAGAATATAGATATAGATGGGGCTATGACTGTGGGGGACGGGACCATCTGTTCCTACAACACGGAGAAAAGACACCTTCTCCCAACCGAGAATTGATATGTTACTTATAAATAGATAATAAATAAGGACATCTAACTAAATATATATATATATACCTTTTTATATTTTTTAAATCTTGACACATCACGAGAAGAGTGCAATGTTCTCATGTTTTATTCTTGATTTTGATTTATATAATGATGTTGAGAATTTTTTTTGAAAAAGAGTTGAACATTAATGTCAGGTAGTTCTTAAGCCACACATTAGTTGCGGCTCGGTGCGATATGGAAATCACAAAGTATCACGTATTTTTACCAGGGAAATATTATCACTAATGACTACCACAGTGGAAGATCAAATATTTGAGCAGGGCTGTCCAGCCGTATACTGTACTATGATATTATTATTCCGATATGACTAATCATTTACCTTATTAAATATTTTCGTCTTGCAGGGCTTATCGGAGCACAATCTACCCACACATCACCTCCCGGCGGCCCTAAGGCTGGGGGGGTTATAATGTCATAACCTGATCTAAACTGGTAGTGTGTAAATGTAGATTGGGCTATTATTGCTCTGCCGGTCGAAATACTCCTGAAGGCATCACCAGAGCCTACTGATAGTTCACGGCGAGCTAAATTAACTAAAATATGATTTCTTCCATCACCACCCCAGAATGGTAAATTCTTTAGAGCAGTTTCATTTAATAGCAATTTGTACGACTCCGTTGTTGATCTGCAAAATTGTAATATTACCATTGTTAATTAATTAGGATTGGGAAATATTACAAAGATATGATTTGTCATCTTACGAATCAAGTTACTTACGAATGTCTCTTTTCCAATGGAAATGCTTCACCAACTAGGACAAGATACACACAAGCTTCATTAGGATCACTGGTCAGGTGAGTATTGTAACCTAGCGCTTGTCTTACTGTTGTTTTTAAGAAGCCATCAACTTCAGCATTGGCAAGTGGGGAGTGTATATCCGGATCGTATAAATAGACAGGGAACCCTGAAGTTAGAGAGCAACGGGAATAGTCAAAACAGGAAAACATTAAGCAATGAGCTTCTGCGGAAGGATTTATCGATTTTAATATGGGCGGTGGCTTAGAAGGGCGGATTTGTAAAGGGGGTGCAAGTTCAGGCGAATCTCTACGTATAGCTTCAAGTTGTGCTATCCGTGCCTGATCAGCAGACACTCGCAATCTTTGTAGTTCTGCAGCCGCCCTTGCATGCTCAGCTTTAGCACTGTCAGCTTTAGCACTAGCTGCGACCGCTTCTCTCTGTAGTCTAGCACGTCGGGCCTCTAATTCACGCAACTCAGTAGAAACAGAAGCCTAAAATGACAATAACAACATTAATAATTAATATTTATATTTGCTGTGTGAAAAAAAATCTCATTTATGCATGACACAAATCATACCAGGTCTGAATGAGGGAGAAAGGGCTTACCAAAACGTCACGATATGTCACAATGGGGAATACGATGGTAGGGATTTACAAGGAGTCATCGCGTGCATTTTTACTAAAATTTTTCGAAATGCAAACGTCTTAAAATACCTTTAATACGTCAAGTACTTCGGAATGAGGGTGTCTTACTCGGTCCGTCCTCGAAGTACTTCAATATCCGCCAAGATAGTGGTTACCAAGTCCCTAATATTCTGGCCGACATAATACGAATAATGAATTTGATTTTAGTTTCGTTTTGATTCAAACTCTTTGATAACATAAATTAATAAAATAGGTGAATAAATCACACGTAACTTATAAATTTTGCATTGATTTTTTTATTTAAGAAATAATTTCATTTTTGTAAGCTTTCAAAGGTGCCAAGTATCAGTAATATATTGCATTTAATTTAATACTTGTTTACAGCTTTAAATTCATCGTGTACAAGGTGGCGCAAAATGAAATGTTTAATATTATTTGGTTTTTGCAGTTTGACGTTTGTGAAATAAATATATGGTTAATTAGTTGGCAACAAATCATAAAGTAATACGCATAAACACTCAACTCACTTTTCAACAGGACAGAGCAACCGCTCACCCAGCTCTCAGTAACTATGAAGATTTTTAGACACTAATTTCCAGGTCAAATGATTTAGCGTTTTGGAGATTTGAACTGGCCAACGAGATCGTCAGATCTAACAGTACCAGACCTCTTTCTTATTTTACTTTTTAAAATCTCGTATTTACCACCAATAACTACGACTTTTGTAGCTCTTGAAAGCTACCATTGAAAAGGAAATGGCAAATTTGGCAACAATTCTAAATGCCATAAAATGAGCGCAATTGTGTATCAACTTGCAAAGTGGCCAATTGCGCGATGTAATTTTTCCAACTAATGTCATCAAATTTACTCTTTCCAATAAACTTTTGATTACATTATGAATACTAATACCAAAAAATATTTATAAATATCTATGATCAGATTATATTAATTTCGAAAATAGTTTTAATATGTAGTTTTCATTAATTAAATATTTAAAAAATAAGCTCGCCAGCGACGTAACAAACAAATCTCCAAATCTGAAAGTGTTCAACAGAAATCTGTCTCATAAGCAAAGTCTGCAATCGAAGTTAAAGACAGAACAAAGCAGTCATTACTTTCCGACCTGAGCTGATCCTGATCCAGATCGAACGCTCTTATCAGCGCAGCTTATATTATCTTTACTCCAAGCTTTACTCCAAGGTGTGGCCACCTGTTATTCAGTCTAGACCTGGAGCCAAACTTACCTGTAATTTCACCAAGATATCCCGGACCTGTAGGAGATTAGTGTGGCTCTCAAACAGACCAAGAACCACAAGGCACCAAGTGATGAAAGGGTTATAACAGGCTACCTTCTGAAAGCAGACGGACTGCTAGTCCGGAGTGTGCCTTAACTTGAGCTCTTCAAAAAGATCGACAGAACCCAACAGAGAGATTAGAATCCTCACATATTCAGATCATCAATCATCTCATGTGCAGGTTCAACAACTTCTAGCCTCCCGTACAAGCCTGTACCTAAAAAGGCTACAGTAGTATAAACCACATACATACGCTTCAGTAGGTTTTAACGAAGACCAAAGAGTTGAACCTTTGATTCCATCCAGATCTGGGCCGTACTTCAGCCTCTCCAGCGATACCAAAGCCTGTAGATATTTTCAAGTGTTGCAATCTCTGTACAAAATCACCACAATGCCAGTCTACCTTCAGGATCAGAACTCGAGACCGATATGACTCCAAGGCGATGAGATAAAATCGAAACTCAACACCAGCAGCGAGAAAATGACGCACCTTCATTTACCTAATATTATTGTAATTGGATGACTTGCAACAATGCTCGAAAGCCTGATAGAGATTTTAACAAGTTGGTTTTAAAATGAACATAGATAAAGGTAAAATTATGTTGAATTCCAATGTAGGAGTAAATATTATGAAATTTATGGATACTACATTGTAGGTTGTTGCTATGTATATTCATCTGGTACAAATATCGACGAATCCACCTGAGCTAAGCAATGTTTGGCAAATTACGCGGCATATTCTCGGCCTATCTATTGCAGTGCCTAAATGCGAAACTTTCAAAACAGTTCATATATGTAATGACATATGACACAGAAACTTGAGACACTTACAATGCGGCCTTATAAGGAGATTCAAAGATAAGCAAAACACAATGGAGAGGCCTATGACTGTGGTTTCTTTGCGTAATCGAATCATCAATTATTAATTTTGCACAACTAAGGTCACTGGTATAACAAGCCATTCCATTGCTCGCAAGACTCGCGAGTGGCAGACAGGCATATGCTAGAAAACGCATCATTGGTAGACCTTCTACAAGGTATTACAACGATTTAGTGAAAATCACAGTCAAGGGCTGGAAGCAAGAAGTACAAGACTTTTGGTATGGAAGTCCCTGGGGTATGCGTGTCTTTATGTGTAGTGAAACAGAGAAACTATATTGGATATAGTAATGATAAATCAAATATTTAGACACAAGTGCGTATCAGACAGTTTTAGTCAAGATTCTAATTTTAGTAGGCAAAGTTAGAAATTTTGTTTGAGTTTTACTTACTTCAACTACATATTGAACATGAATTATTTGCACTATGGCTCCAATTTCTTATGTAATTTATTAGACTACTGTATGTTATAGTGATTTTTTTAGAAAGTATAGATACATTCAAACAACATGATTTTTTTAATTTACAACAAGCTCTCCAAATAAAAACCTTTATTTCAGATCTCAAGAAAATTATTATTACTCAGGCATAAGTATGAGTTGTAGTAATGTACCTACGCATGTATTATTTTACCACGAACCCCATGCCAATAATCCATATGGATACTTTTTAAAATATTGTTTTCATAATAAATATATAATATATTGCATTAAAAAATTTGTAGTCAAATTTTCTAAACATATAAAAATACAGACCATATTCAGATATGACTAATGTAATTATTAATACAAAGGCTTTGTTATCAATTCATTGATAAATACAAACAATAGAAAATAAAACTTACTTTAATTCTAAGCATTTCTTCTATTCTGATTTTAAGATCCAGTACATTCATGGTGGATAAATCACCAAGAGCTTCCAAAGTGTGCCGCATGTGGTTAGAACCCAGTGAACCCAATGTTGACTCATACTGAAAAGAAAAATCAGCAAACTGTATTATATCTATCAAACAAATCTTACTAATATTATTAATCCAAAAGTAACAGTCTGTTTGGGTGTCTGTCACGTCTTGGACCTAAAAATTGAACCATTTTAAATATAATTAAAAAGTTGAAATTTGGCATAATAATTTGTATGCAAATGTAATTTTTAAAACTAGTTGTTTGTAACTTTGTTCATTTTTTGACATTCAAAATGTGTAGAGTTGACACTTTAAAATGGTTTTATTAATTTATAAATTTTTGTGGATTTATATTAGATCTGAAAGCTAATTAACTAAAGTCAAAGTAAATAAATATTAATATAATAGTCAAAATAAATAACTGAAGATAATAGATAAAAACATAGATAGGTTTGGTCTTTTAAAAGCAAAAATTATAAATAGTAACAATAAATTATTGTTTTTTCTATGAATGTGTATATTTTTATAAATAATTACCTAGAATTTTATTGGGTTAACGTATTTGCGTATGGAATAAACTGAAACTTCGGAATCATGCACATACAAAGACAACCATAAAAAATTAAGTTGTTAATTTCAGATGGGTATAACTAACAAAATGCCGGTCTAAATATTAATAGAAAATTATATTTATACATATTATTTCTAAGAAGACAAAAACTACTGGAATGTTAGCTATGTAAGTGTATGTATAATTTACCTTAGACAAATAATAATGAGTAAAAAGTGGAACTACAAACAATATCACTGTAACTAGCAAAATAACTCTAGATAATTTCAAATGCCCCAACCAAAGGCAAAACCGTTCGTAAAAGAACATTGTGCTACATCAATCATATTATATGATGTTTACTTCAACAAATTATTTAGTAAACGATTAGGCATAAACAAATAAATTAATTAGTATCACAGATTAGTATACTATTATATAAAAAGTACTCTGTGATTAGTACAGCTAAAATTACAACTTTTATTTTTTTTTAATTTATTTTACTGTTCATGGCTGCAAAGGTCTTCAGCCATAAAATTACAACTGCTGACTAAGGCATCGTTCTCACGTGAGTATAAATAAGCGTTGCGTAAAAAGCGTTTGGAGCTTTTATACCGCTTTGTTTACGAACTGTTCACACGAGCGCTGAAATAATCACTTTGTACAAGGTATTTGCTTGACACGGACGCGCCATTAATTCAGCAGAAATTGCAGCAATAGGTATTTGCGTTGTTAGAAGGCGAAAGAGAAAAACCAAATTGTGGGTTCATCCAATTATTAGTGAACGATTATTAAAAGGCCAATTTGTGACGCTCTACAAAGAATAACGCTACAAGATACAAATATGAGATCGGCCATACCCCCTGTACAAAGACTAATTGTCACTTTAAGGTAATAATAAATAATAATTATAATAATAATAATAAATATTTGTTACACTTACACCAATTAGCCTAGCCCAAACTAAGCTCTGTAAGGCTTGTGCTATGGGATCTAGGGTAACGGATAGACATACATATTATTGTAATCTGTTATTTACTTTGTAACCTGTGGTTTTAGTCATCTGTGATGGGTGATTTTATCTTATCTATTCCTCTAAGAATGTTAAGCTTGTAGGCAACTTGTATGGATAAGATTGCACTAATAAAAATGTAGTTGAATACAAAGTGGTTTTAATAATTGGAAAACGCAACTTAACAATTGGCGACGAGCGAATCCAGCGATTGTCAATAAGGTTTTATAGGCTGATAACACCGCACCATGTCGAATAACAATGAAGTACGTATTCCTCCAAATTTCATTGAATTTTACGATAAAAGTGGACGTTTCAAACGCTGGCTAGAGAGATTGGAAGGTGCATTTAGTATTTATAGTGTTACCAACGAAATCGCGAAAAAGCCATATTTGTTGCATTATATAGGTGCAGAAGTGTACGAAGTGCTTTGCGATTTGTTGGCGCCTAAAACACCAACCGAAATATCATATGAAGAAATTATTTCGATATTAAAGACACATTTTGATCCAGAACCGTTGGAAATAGCGGAATATTTTAAGTTTCATCACTACTTACAATCTGAAGGTGAAACTATTCGAGAATATTTAGCCACTCTCAGAAAAATGGCGACAACTTGCAACTTTGGCAGTTTCTTATCAAATGCCCTAAGGAACCAATTTGTTTGTGGCGTACGCGACAAGAAAATACGGGACAGACTGTTGGAAACAAAAAAATTGACTTTAGAAAGAGCAATTGAAATTGCACAATCTATTGAATGTACCAGCAATAATAACACAATGGAGATAAATAGAGTAGGTGAAAAATCTAACAATCAAGAAAAGTTGTATAAGAAAAAAATAAAATGCTATAGATGCCATGGATCTCACTATGCAAATAAATGCATACATATTAAAAGTGAATGTTTATATTGTAAAAAGAAGGGTCATATAAAACTAGCATGCAGGAATTTAAAGAAAAATGAAGACGAAATCAATCAGGTTAAAGAGGATAATGTAGAAAGTGATTACAAGGTATACTCTATTATGAACAATAATAATAAGATTTGGATAAAAACAAAAATAAATAATTGTAATTTTCAAATGGAATTGGATAGTGGATCTGCAGTATCAATAATTAGTAGCAATGATTTTTTCAAATATTTCCCTAACCAAAAGTTGAGAAACACTACTGTCCAACTACGTACTTACTCAAATAATTACTTAAATGTTTTAGGAGTTACTGAAGTGGCAGTAGAAGTGAGTGGGTTGTTGCGGGATAAGTTGAGACTGTTTGTGGTGAGTGGTGATAACAGTCCCCTATTTGGACGTGAATGGTTGTGGGAATTTCCATGGAAAATTGTAAGTAAATTCATCAGTCACAATGTTAATTTAATTGATAGTAAATTTCCTAACATGCCCATACCAGTTACAGAGTTAATGCATAAATATCCCAATTTATTTGATAACAGTGTGGTAGGGGAAATAAAAGGAGACCCAGTAGCTTTATATATTAAAGAGAACTCTGCACCAATATTTTGTAGACCACGGCCAGTACCATTTGCATTACGTAGTAAAGTTGAAGCTGAGATCGATAAATTGGTTGATCAGGGTATACTAGTAAAAATAGATTATTCAGAATATGCTACACCAATTGTCCCAGTAGTTAAGTCAAATGGTGAGGTTAGGCTATGTGGTGATTTTAAGATTACTATCAATAAGCAACTTTTAGTAGATGAACATCCGTTACCATCTCCTGAAGAGTTGTTTACTGGATTAGCAGGGGGAGAAAAATTTTCTAAAATAGATTTAAAATGTGCGTATTTGCAATGGAAAGTCAGAGAAGAAGACCAAAAATATTTAACATTAAATACTCATAAAGGACTATTTAAAAGCACTAGGTTAATGTATGGGTTAAGTTGTGCACCGGCTAAATGGCAAAGAAAAATTGAAAACATACTTAAAGGCATTGATGGTGTCCAAGTCTTCATCGATGATATTAGAATCAGTGCTCCTAATGATAAATTACATCTGTCTAGATTAGATCAAGTTTTTTCTAAATTATCTGAATATGGTTTAAAAATTAACTTAAATAAATCAGAATTTTTAAAAGATGAAATAGAATATTGTGGTTATAAAATAACAAACAATGGTATACACAAAACAAATTCTAAAATTGAAGCCATATTAAAAGCACTCAGACCACAAAATATCTCAGAGCTGCAATCATTTTTAGGTATGATAAATTATTATGGTAGATTTTTTAAGAACCTTACTGAAATTTTAGAACCATTGCATAAACTACTACGTAAGGAAAATAAGTGGTTGTGGAGCATAGAATGTGAACAAGCATTTTATGACTTAAAAGAACAAATGAAATCTGACTGTTTTCTTGTACATTATTCACCTAATTTACCATTAGTATTAGCAACAGACGCATCACCAATAGGGGTTGGGGCAGTTCTCTCTCACATTATGCCAGATGGAAGAGAACAACCAATATATATGGCTTCACAGACATTAAATAAAACACAAAGAAAATTTTCTCAAATTGACAAAGAAGCATATGCAATCATTTTTTAAATGGGAATATTCATTATGGGATCCAAATAAAATATTTACTTACTCAGTTTTCAATCTCTATATATTCACTTTTTATTTTACAAATCATCTTGCCATCAGTTCAATTGTAAACATCACTAGATAAAAAAACTCATTATAAAATAATTATAAATGCCCCAAACATTACTTCAACATTTTTTACTATCTATTTTTCCAACTTCCAACTTCAAAAACCATCTCTTTGATTCCCTATTTAAATTATGACAATCAAAACCATAGATCACAAAATTTCCATATACTAATATCCCCTCTAAATTTTGTCTTTATATCTTTATACATAATCAAATAAAACCCAAAACAATTATTACCACAGTAGAACACAATAACACACAAAACTGAAACATTATTCTAACTACACACTATTTAAATAACAATCCTTTTTTTCACATCTTACTCAAAATATAAACTAAAATAAAACTTTTGAATGAAAACTCGAAACAATTAAAACTAAACAAAATAACTACCTACCTAACTACGAAGAGTTCACAGTTTAATCACCGATCACTCACAATACACTTTCTTAAGCGCAAAAACTTAGTTCTGTCCAATCCTTTAGTCAATATATCTGCAATGTTGTTGTTTGTTTGACAATAAAATATTTCAATTGAATTTTGTTCTATTTTTTCTTTAATAAAATGAAATTTCACATCAATGTGTTTGCTTCTCCTGTTTAATATTCCATTTTTAATAAGCACTATAGCTGATTGGTTATCTACAAATAATTCTGTTTTTGGAACTGTACCAGTAATCTCTTTTAATAGACTCTGTACGTAAAGCAGATCCTTAATGCATTCAGCAGCTGAGATGTATTCTGCCTCTGTACTGGACAATGCAGTGACGGATTGCTTTCGCGAACACCAATGAATCGGTCCACCACCATACATAATAACAAAGCCAGTCGTGCTTTTCCTACAGTCAGGATCACCTGCGAAATCTGCATCACAATATGCTCTCAAAACTTTGTCATTACTCCGAGAATACTGAATACCTGAACTTACTGAACATTTTAAATACCGAAAAATATTTTTAATATTGTTAAAATCATTAATATTGGGACATTCCTGATGTCTACTACAGTACCCAACATGAAAAGAAACATCTAACCTTGTTTTATTTACCAAGAACAATAATGAGCCAATCAACTGTCTATAACGATGTACATCATTACTATTACCTTTCCCCTCTTGATGTACATCAACCAAAATATCTGGATATACACATTCTTTTATATTATTATATCCTAATTTTTCTAACATTTGTTCAATATATGACTTTTGGTATATTTTTATGTAATTATCTTGAACCAAAACATCAAATCCAATAAATTTTCCTATTTTATCAAATTTTCTCATTTCAAACTCTTTTTCTAAATTTAAAATTATTGAATTTAACTCTGATTCATTATTTCCTATCAATAATCCATCATCCACATATATAGCTAAATAAATATCTTTACCTTTACACTTAAACAAACATGGATCTAACTTTAATTGTTCAAAGCCTAACTTTTTAAGAAAATCTGTTAATTTTATGTTCCACATTAAAGGTGCCTGTTTCAATCCATATAAACTCTTTACTAATTTGCATATTTTATTCTTTTCTGCTTTATAACCCATCGGAATTTCCATATAGACATCCTCTTTCAGATCACCATACAAAAATGCTGTTTTCACATCAAACTGCTTAATTTTATATCCTTTTTGCCCAGCAATCGACAATAAAATTCTCACACTAGTAATGTTAACAACAGGACTATATGTTTCTTTATAATCAATATTATATTTCTGAAGAAAACCCCTAGCTACTAATCTCGCTTTATACCTACCACCAGGTTTTATAGTAAAAATCCATTTACTAGAGATAACTTTTCTACCTTTAGCTTCAGCCCGATCTACTAACACCCATGTTTTATTTTTCTCTAACGAATCTTTCTCCTCTTTAATGGCTTGTTTCCATTTTTCTTTTTCATCACTTTCTAAGACCTCATTATAAGTTAAAAATGACATATCTAAATCATAGTCCTCAAACTTTTGCGGTAAACGTCTATTCCTCTCAGGCATAACTCTCCTTTGTAAATTCTCCTCAAACTCATTCATAACATTTTCATCATTTCTACCATCACCTATAATCTCACTGATTTCATTACTATTTCTAGCAACACTATCATCTCTACAACCAGTTTCATTTCCAACCAACAATTCTTCACAACAATCCATAAAAATATCATCACCTTCATCATTGACCCTTTCTTCATCAACTACCCTATCTTCATCACAAACACCATCTATATCAAAATTATTCTCTTCATCACCAATCATATCTTCATCAACAACTATATCTGTATCTTCCTCTAAAGTGTTCCCCTTTTCTCTCATTTCACTGCTTCTATCTATATTTCTGTTACCAAAATGAACATGTCCCCTCTCAAATTCAACATTTTCTGTAGTTGATTCTCTCCTGACACAATCTTCCCTTTCCTGCTCTAACCTGTCAAAATCTTTAAATAAATCCATCAAATCATTTCTTTTTGTTTGTTTCCTACACTGTTTTAAAAATATTTCAATCTTATTTCTATCATCAATAAACTTCACATCTCTCGAATAATGAATCTTGCAACTAACCGGATCCCATATTTTATAACCATTATTTGTGTATCCAACCAAGAGTCCTTTGTTACATCTAGAGTCTAATTTTCCAATTTTATAGTTCCTTTTAAAATAAGCCAAAGATCCAAATATATTCAAATGTTTTAAATTTGGAACCCTACCATACCATAATTCTGCTGGAGTTTTATCATTAATTGTATTAAATGACCTATTTAATAAGTATGCTGATACCATCACAGCTTCACCCCATAATTCTTTAGGCAAGACATTGTCAAATAAAAGTGCTCTAGTTCGTTCCATAATAGAACGATTCAAGCGCTCCGCTTTGCCATTTTGTTGTGGGCTATAAGGTATTGAATAGTCTATGAAAATTCCTTTATCCAAACAATATTTTTTAAACATATTACTAGAATATTCGCCTCCATTATCGCATCGAAAATTTTTAACTTTCTTTCCAAAATGATTTTCTGCCAAAGTTATATAATTTTTAATTTTAGAGAATGCCTCATCTTTTGTTCTTAGTAAATAAACCCTGGTAAAATGTGTAAGATCATCCAAAAACGTAATAAAATATTTATAGCCATCCCAAGTTTCTATGCCAACTGGACCACAAATGTCACTATGAATAATTTCAAGAGGATTTTTGGCTCTATATCTAATTGTATTAAAAGGTTTCCTACATAATTTAGATTGGATGCAGATTTCACAGTTATCCACCTCTTTTTGATTTCTGTATTGATTCCAGATACTATATTTTTTGTTTTAAGTATTGAATCATGACCAAGAGCTCTATGCCAAAATGTTGCATTTTTAACAAAATGTACGGAATTTTCGACTGACCTTGTAATTGGTAGATTGTACCTTTCAACCCAAAGTCTTACGGAAAACAATCCATCACCGTCACGGGTAGCAGTAAGAAGGCATCTTCCACTCAATGCATCAAACACTTTACATGTCTTTCTGAAAAAGTTAATTTCACAATTATTCTCAACTAATTTCGGTATAGAGATCAAATTCTTTTTTAAGTGTGGTACAAAATAAACATTTTTTAGTGTAATATTTTCGGATTTGCAATAAATATCTCCAATTGTGTCAATGGCATGCACATTACCATCAGCTGTCATAATTTTATAATTACATTTTTCAAAATTTTTAAATAAATGTGAACAATTTATAGTGTGACATGTAGCTCCAGAATCCAGAATAAATTCAATTTGTTCTTCATTTTCAAAATGTTTAAAATTGCTTACCGAATTATTTCCTCTAATCAAACAGAATTTACTATAATGAGTGTTACTTTTGCAAAATTTGCAGTTAAAGTTTCCTTTACACTCCGTGTGTTTATGTCCAAAGTTAATACACTTGAAGCATTGTATATTTTTCCCAAAATTAATTTTCCTATTCTGACAAAATTTTGCGATGTGACCACTTTTCCCGCAGCTATAGCATTTCTTTATAGTTACGAAAGCATTTTCATTATTCGTCAGCGTCATTTCATCTGTCACTTTGACAATTTCTTTTGTTTTATCTTCCGTGAATTTTGATTTTATTTTATTTTCTAAGGTGATTCTATTTATTAAATTTGAGACTGTCTTTTCCTCTTTATTTGTTGATTCCCACGCAGTTCTTAAGTTTGAATAATTTTCTGGTAAACTGCATAAAATTTTTGATAAAAGCTGATTGTCTTGAATTTCATATCCAAGAGATCTAATTCTCGTCACTATGCTTTCTAATTTGCTAACATCTTGCATAATATCTGAATTTAAAAATTTGTAGTTATAAAAGTCTTCTAATAATTGACATGTTTGTGTGTCTTCATTGCCCAAAAAAATTTTGTCAAATTTGTCAAACATTTCTTTTGCCGTGTTGCAATTTATAATGTGGTTTACATATTTATCTCCGACAGAGCATATAATTATATATTTCGCCTTCGCATCTTTTTGTTCAAAATCTTTTCCTTTTTCGTCTGTTGCCAAAACTGAATTTAGATTTTTAGCCGATAATAATAATTTTATTTTCTTTTTCCACATATTATAATCTTCCTCATTATTTAATTTTGATGTGTTCATATCATTATTTGAAAATTCGTCAGACATTTTGAGACTCTATGTTGAAAACTGAACTCTGTACTTTATATACTCATAATTAACCTCGGATACACATATTACACTATTTAAAATCAAACATCTAAATGCTATGATAGGCCCATAACCTTTAAATGGGAATATTCATATGGGATCCAAATAAAATATTTACTTACTCAGTTTTCAATCTCTATATATTCACTTTTTATTTTACAAATCATCTTGCCATCAGTTCAATTGTAAACATCACTAGATAAAAAAACTCATTATAAAATAATTATAAATGCCCCAAACATTACTTCAACATTTTTTACTATCTATTTTTCCAACTTCCAACTTCAAAAACCATCTCTTTGATTCCCTATTTAAATTATGACATCAAAACCATAGATCACAAAATTTCCATATACTAATACATCTTTTGGAGTAAAAAAGTTTTTTAATTACATTTATGACGCAAATTTATTCTTTATACTGATCACAAACCACTGTTGCAAATTTTTAATCCAAATAAAGCTCTACCACACATGTCAGCAACAAGAATGCAGCATTATGCCATATGCCACAAGGTTTCAATTATGACATTAAGTATAAAAAATCGGCTGACAATGCTAATGCTGATGCCCTATCCAGGCTGCCTTGTCCAAAGATAGAGCCAGTGTTATATGAAGAAGCCGATTTAGTAGAAATAAACCAAATAAATGAACTACCAATCACAATTGAAAATCTTGGGAAGCTACAGCCAGTGATAAAAAACTGAAAATTTTGCTAACAGCTTTACAAATAGGTAGGAAGCTCTCACAGACAGAACGATTAGGCATAGATCAAAAAGAGTTCTCAATTCAAAGTGATTGTATAATGAGAGGTAATAGACTTGTAATACCGGAAAAATATTGGAATACGATTTTAAATTATCTCCACACTGCTCATTTTGGTATAACAAAAATGATACTCTTAGCACGTAGTTATTGTTGGTGGCCTGGAATAGAACGAGACATTAAAAGAGTAGTTGACAACTGTTATTTATGTTGCTTAAATAAAAAACAACCCACCGGAAGTTGGGGACATATCTGGGAAAGCCCGCATGGAGCATGGGAAAGAGTCCATATTGATTTTGCAGGCAAATTTTTAGGGGTTTACTTCTTGATTATTATTGATGCATATAGTAAATGGCCAGAAGTATACATTTTACACAAAATAAACACAGATAACACAATATCTATACTAGATTCAGTATTTTCTAGGTTTGGCTATCCAAAGATACTAGTCAGCGATAATGGTCCCCAATTAGTTAACCCTAAATTTAAGCAATATTTACAACAAAATGGAATCCTACACAAACGGTCAGCCCCTTACAATCCTTCAACTAATGGACAAGTAGAGAGATATGTTCAAACATTGAAAAATAAATTAAGAACAGTACAGGCCAATACCAATAATTTGTCTAAAAAAGTTAATGAAATCCTTTTCCAATATAGAATCACACCTCACCCAGCCACTGGTAAGGCACCATCGGAACTAATGTTTAATCACAGGTTGCGTTCCAAATTAAGCATGATTATACCAAATTCAAAATGTGATGAGCAAAGCGTAATTGCTTACAATAGTAAGGCTGGGCATTTTAGGACATTTACTATAGGTGACAGAGTAGCAGCGAGAAATTATACAGACAAAGCAAAATGGAAGTTTGGTAGAGTCATTAAAAAAATGGGTTTATTGCATTATGAGATAAAACTGGACACTGGTGAGATTTGGCGAAGACACATTAATCAATTAAGAAAAATAGGAGAAGCAGTCCCACCACAAATTAATGTATGGTCTGATACAACCCACACACTTGCTACCGACCACCAGACAGCCTCGGAGGAACATCTTATCAACGAAAGCATCGACAGACAAGATATTTCACAGGCTATAAATTCTAAGCAAAGTATTGTTAATGATGATTTGATAAATGATAAAAGTAACATTAGTAATGATTGTCCTAATGAACAAAATTCTCCACAGTTACGAAGAAGCTCAAGAATAATTAAACCAGTTGTTAGATTAAATTTGTAAATTAGTTCACATCTGTGTACATCTATATAAATAAATAAAATAAAAAATTACTCAATTATGTAAATAGTTTAAAGGCCATTAGGGCTAGGTAATAACTGTAAATGTCAAAAAATTTCTTAATTTGTTCTGAGGAGGAAATGGTGTTGTTTCTATTTCCAAATTTTAATTTTGTTTAGTCAGGGAGGAACTATTGTAATCTGTTATTTACTTTGTAACCTGTGGTTTTAGTCATCTGTGATGGGTGATTTTATCTTATCTATTCCTCTAAGAATGTTAAGCTTGTAGGCACCTTGTATGGAAATTAAGATTGCACTAATAAAAATGTAGTTGAATACAAAGTGGTTTTAATAATTGGAAAACGCAACTTAACACATATATTATACATATATAAATAATTTTTATTGAAATATATATCAACAACCATGACTAAGGTACAAATGCTGGCATTCATCACACAAACATCTGCCCCACCGGGATTCGAACCCGGGACCTCAGAGATGGCGACACCTTGAAACCGGTGTACTATCCACTCGACTATGGAGGTCGTCAGGTAAGTTATTAGAATCAATTAAAAAATAATTATCAATTTTTTTATTATTTTAAAAATTCCTACCTATTATTATTATATCTTAAATAAAGAAAATACGTTTATTCTGACACAACATAATAAAAAGAAATATTACAAATTTGCCAGCGGAATTGTCTCACGGCTGCTGTGCCAAAACAGGTAGCCAATTCAGCATATTTGTCAGGTTTATTAGAGCTGACGCTGATTTTCTATTGGCGCCTTAATCTTTTTTCTTCTCCGACACCTGAATGTCATTAATTCAATTTTACCAAAAAATATAAATATAATATTATAATAATAAAATAAAATATATAAATACAAATAATAATAGATATGTTTTAAGTTACGTTAAGTTAATAACTACATAAATATTAAATAATATAATACGAAACATACATACATATCTTAAAATACTGTTTATGAATAATGATTAATAACTTAATATACAATAAATATTTAAGAGTTACTATATGAATGATATATTTACGTTATAATTTTCCATTTCGCTCTGCGCGCTTAGTAGATAAAGTTTTAAACGTTTTCTAAAAGTATTTACAGAACTAAGCTGTCGCATGGGTGGTGGTATATTGTTCCATATCTTAGACGAGGCGTAACTAAAGGCTCCTCTAAAAGAGGCAGACCTGTGCGCAGGCGTGATCAGCTGCTGCGAACACTGTCTTCGTTCACACTGTCTGGAGCGCCCAACCTTGCCAAGTTTTTGGTATAAATATTGTGGCTCTCCGCATTTAAGCACTCCAAAAAGTAGGCATGCCAGTACCCCTAGACAAATGGCTAACGTTTCATATCTGTTCCATTTCGACAAACGTTTACGTCTTAGCGATATCGTTTCGCAGTTGGTAGCCAACTACTTAGAGTTGTCGAACGCTTATTCTATTCGAACGCCACAAAAAAAACAAATATTGTCTATGGTTTCGTAAGCAAACGTGATCGCATTCAGTTTGACATTTAGTACCTTCGCTTGTCCGTATGGACGAAATTGACAACAACAATCAGTTTGACATTTAGATTTTCCCGGTAACGTGAAATTGTTTTTAAAAGTTTCCATATCACGAAAAGACATAGTTAATAAGGAATGGAACCGAGACTACGAGCTAGTGCCGAGCAATTCTCCATTCTTTTGGATTTTATGGAAAGGTATCTATAAAATATATCAAATTCTTTCATCTGTTTGCTACTTTGAACAATGATAAACAATGAACAATGATACAACTAGGGATGAAACGATACAAGTAAATATGAATACTTACTCGATACTTGCCTTCCGATACCAAGTACTTTTTTACTCGATACTTTTATACCAAGTATCGAATAGGTATCGGTTAATAGTATTCATATCGGTATATGCATTGTCTTGAATTAAAATTTTTGACCGCATCCATTTTTCGCTTTAGTCTAACAGGCATACAATTAAAGAAAATGTTATTTTTAGGAAGCATTACAAAAGCAGACTTCTTTTCGAAAATTTTATTAGTCTAACAGGATAGGGAATGAAGAGTAAATATATCAGTGGTAGTCTGAAAGAAACCCCCTTTTTTTTTTGTTCCCCCTGAGGAAAATGCATTAAGTTGTTTACCCCGGCCGTGGAGAGCCGGCGGTTATGTGGGGCTCTCCTCCCCAGAAGGGGGAGGCCTACCCACTAAAAACCTCAGGGATGGCCTTCCTCAGGCATGTAGGGAGCCTCCGGGAACACCAAGCTACTTCCTGGAACCCCCAGCCTCGGCTCCCCCGCCAACACAGGGGAGCCCTCCTCGGGAGAGGCTACAATACCTCCCCCGATCTCCACCACCGACGACAACCCCGGCCACGAAAAGGGCGTGGTCCCTCCCGGGTCGCCGTAACCGC
Source organism: Scirpophaga incertulas (assembly GCA_036419045.1). Lineage (NCBI taxonomy): Eukaryota > Metazoa > Arthropoda > Insecta > Lepidoptera > Crambidae > Scirpophaga > Scirpophaga incertulas. The sequence continues at coordinate 12,091,757 of CM071633.1, forward strand.
GGGCGCGATTTCCTCGCGCCCGCCGGCGACCCGCGGCGGCGCAGCAGCTGTGCTTTGAAAGAAACCCCTATTGTTAAAAAACTGTCAGAAAGGAGACTTTCCTGGTATGGTCACATATTAAGAAGAGGGAATGATTATGTTACTAGGAAAGTTATAGATGTAAAAGTGGATGGGCGTGTGAGGAGAGGAAGACACAAGAAAAGATGAATGGATGTTGAAGAAGGGAGTAAATGTCGAAATCGCGAGTGACAAAGGAGAGTGAAAGAGGAAGACATGTCACGTCGACCCGAAATAGAATAGGGAACATGGCAAGAGAAAAAATAATTATTAATATAGAATTTTAACACTATTTATGGATTTAATTATAAATTTCCAAAAATTATTCGATACGAGTAAGTATCGATATTTTTTAATTGATACCGAGTAAGTATCGATGCTTGACGACTGATACTGTATTGAGTAAAAGTATCGATACCTCAGCGGTATCGTTTCATCCCTAGATACAACACTCGACTGACTGTTTTTAAACTTTAGAATGTGGGTTTTGATTGTTACAGGCATGGAGATTTGTCGAAACCCCAGCAAGGCCCCCAAGGACGCATCCTAAGAGATAGGTTGTGGGCTGAGCTTGGAAATTTATTGAATTCTGTTGGCGGTGGTGTGCAGAAATCATCCGAAAAATGGAAAAAAGTATGTTGTTTGGTTTTGTAGTTATTATTAATTGCAGCATTACATACCAATTTTCACCACTGCATTCTCACAAAATATTAATTTTTATAAATTGAAATAGAATATTTTATATATTTTTTAATTAACTAAACTTTATTTATTCAGGTATGGGCCGACTGGAAAACAAAAACAAAAAAAAAATATTTGACTTGCAGGAGACATGCTAGTCATACTGGTGGTGGTCCGAGTAGTGGAATGTCTTTAACCGCATTAGAAGAGAGGGTTGTGGCAGTTATTGGAGTAAGTGCAGTGGTGGGTCAGGCTGCCATTGAGGAACATGGGTTCAATGTAAGTTTTCATAGCAACTAAAATTAGTTACATCACATGATTTGCCTATGAAAAACCTTTAGTAATGACTGTGTTAGTCAATTTTGATTTGTTTGATTGTTAATATTACTGCATTATTCATTACAAGTCTCCTCCATTCATCCATCAGCCTATAGACATCCACTGCTGGAGATAGGCCTCACCCAATGATCTCCACAAGTCAAGCCACATGCATAGCATAAAAAATCACATTACCAACAACACAATTTGATTGTCATAATTCAATTAATTTAAAAATTTGTGAGTCAGTATTAGCATAATTCATATAGTTATAAAAATTTCTTCATGTAATAAAAGCACTTTCAATTTATTCACCACTGTCACGACAGTTTAAAATAATTAAATACAATATCAATATAAAATCTGATCTAAATTCCAAACATTTTTCCTTTGTAAAATAATTTCAAGCATCAGACATCAATATATTAAAAAAAACTTCAAACTTCACTTTTACCAATACAACCCAGCCAGTATTAAATTCAAAATGTAAACTCTATGACAGCCCCTCTGAATTTAATATCCATTTGAAACCTCACTTATAACCCATACTATACATATCTACATATTACTTATAACCCCACAATATAAACTTTCAAATTATAAACCTAACAATAATATAAATAACTAAAACTAAATTTGGAATGAACGTCCTAAAACCTTATTACTACAATAAATAATCAAAATCATTTTAAATATTAATAGAATCACTTGAGTTCATTAGTCACTCACGATACACTTCCTTAACCGAAGAACCCTTTTGTTAAAATATCTGCAATATTTAAGTTTGTGGGACAATATAATATTTCAATTGATTGCTGTTCAATCTTTTCTTTAATAAAATGATATTTCACGTCTATGTGTTTGCTTCTTCTACTAAAAATTCCATTCTTAATTAAAACTATTGCCGATTGATTATCAACATACAATTCGGTTTTAGGCATTTTTCCTGTTATTTCTTTAATTAGAGACTGAGTGTAAAGCAAATCTTTAATACAATTCATTACCACTTTCAATTTATTCACCACTGTCACGACAGTTTAAAATAATTAAATACAATATCAATATAAAATCTGATCTAAATTCCAAACATTTTTCCTTTGTAAAATAATTTCAAGCATCAGACTTGGTGGTGGTGAAGCTTTCGCCTTGACTTCATTTTTAAGATGGAATGTTCATTCAAGAATGGCGTGATCCCTCCTCTAGGTGGTACAGAAAAACAGAATCGAGTACAAGCGTTCTGGACTCGTTGAATAAGACGCTCCGTTCTAACTAGTAATCGTGGGCCATATACGGCGTCCGCATAGTTTAACTTAGACAAAATAAGTGACTCCGTCAATTGCACCCTTATTTCCTCAGATAAAAAAGGTCTGATTCTGTACAAGACTCTGAGACGATAAAAACAATTTCGCACCGATACTGCAACATGCTCTTCAAACCTAAGTCCTTCATCCATAGTCAAGCCAAGGTTACGCGCTGATTTTACTCGCTCAACAGCTTCACCTTTCAACGTCACTTTAATGCCTTGAGGGATTTTTCTTAGTTGCTTCTTTGAACCGAAAAGCATGTATTTGGTTTTTTGAGGATTAAGCACCAAGCAGTTCCTCTCTGACCACTCTGAAATTCTAGTTAAGTCCTCATTCAGGTGCTTGGTAGCATGTAAATGATCTTCTGGCCTAAAAGAAATATAAATTTGTGTATCATCTGCATAGATGTGATATTTACAATTTTGTATACACTTTATTATATCAGCACAGTATAAATTGAACAATATTGGCCCCAATATGGATCCCTGAGGCACACCTCGTTTAAGCAGTCTAGGCATGGAGTTACAACATGATCCGTCTGACGAGCGCAAATTAACAATTTGTTTCCTATTACTTAGGTAGTTGTGAAACCAAAGAATCGCACGTCGATCGAAACCATAGGCAGTCATTTTTGAACCTGAACCGTTTTAAGTAAAGATGCAAAAGCAAAAAATATTGTAGTTCATTGTTTACCGGATAAATATTTAAACATTATTAAAGACTGTGCTACGGCACGTGAAATGCTAGATAGAATTAATGAGACATTTAACAGACAAAGCGTTATAAGTAAAATACACTATCGAAGGAAGTTACTTAATATTAAACATAGCAAAACGGAAAGATTAGAAGAATATTTTTCGAGGTTTGATGATATAGTTAGAGAACTGGAGTGCGCTGATGAGAAGATAAGCGAAATAGATAAAATATGCTATTTATTGATTGGATTGAGTGATAAATATAATAATGTAATAACGGCGATCGAAACATTAAGTCACGAATATATTGTCGCGGGTGGTTAAATGAATAAGCCAACTCCAGCGTACACGATGAAATGTGTTTTTTTTTTTTAATAACAATAAAATGGGTCGTGGGTAATTTAGGCCCGACTGACAGGTTGCTTCCGTGATTCCCGGACTTCCCTGGTGGGTTGCAGCCAAAGGTGATGGGTGACCGCTGGAGGGGGAACCAAGTAGCGTGGTGTAGGTGGCGATGGCGAACAACGACAGGCCAGGGTTGATGCCCGTAAGTGGCGGCGCCGCTTTTAAGCCCGTACTTTGTTCCCTGGGGAAATGATCATCAGCTTAAGCCACGATTCTATTGAGCGCCTCCGTTGATTGCGATCACCGTAAAAGCCGAGCCAAGCGAAGTCGGGTGCCAAAGCGTAGGTAGAAGGTGAAGTGGCGGTGATCACAATCAGAACGGAGTACGAGAACAAACAACTAACAAAAGAAAATTGAAAGCAAATAGGTAATCGAGTGCCTACTTCTTATTTATTTATTTACAATTAATTTTATTTACTATTCATTTAAATACAAAAGTATGTAGACACGGCGTCACGTCAAGTCACCCTTATTGACCTTTGGATCGTTATATCTGAGGTAGCAGTGCTATTGGGAGGTAGATTGACCTGACGCTGTCTGTACGATAAAATTTATATCACTAAAACGCGACTAAGAAAGAATATATGCTATGATAAATAATTATTAATTACACTTTTAAGCATAAAGCATTACGTTATTTCTGTGTGAATTATATTTAGCAGAATTAAAATCACAGTGGAGAGGCAAATATACTTATTTATTTTTCAGTAGTTAGAGAGTTAGTGACAGAATGTAAATATGTCATGGTATAAAACAATACATTTAAAATAGGAACCAAGGGTGTGCTATTAGAATTAGTCAAACCAAGGAGTATTATTTCTACACCTCCCCGTAATGGTACACCCTGTAGGTAAATAAAAATTAATAACAATAAATCCGTATCAAAGTTATGCTGTACACTAAAGCCATAAAACTAAACACTTAACTAACACAACATAATAGACAAACAGACTGTATAAAAATATCGAAACTATTATAATACAACCGACTATCCTACCTTAAGCCTAATGATGATGAGCATTTACAATGTTTGATTTTAGCTAATGGCTTGGTGAGGATGTCTGCTATCATGTCAGTGGTCGGTATGTACTGTAATTGAAAGTCCTGTTGTGATAGTTCTCGAATGAAATGATGCCTTATATCTATATGTTTCGTTCGAGAATGATAGGTGTTATTGCGTGTTAATTTTAATGAACTTTGATTATCGGTATATATGGTCATGGGATGAATGATATCAAAGACATCTTTGATCAGCGTCCTAAGATATATGGCCTCTTTGCAAGCATCTCCCAAGGCCATGTATTCTGCCTCGGTGGTCGAGAGAGCTGGAGTGCGTTGTTTGCGTGATTCCCATGACACGCAAGCGCCGCTCATTTTAAATGCATACCCTGAATAGGAGCGCCTGTCTATGATACTGTTGCCATAGTCTGCATCCGCATAACCGGTTGGGTATATATCCCCCTTTTTGTAATGTAACCCGAGATTTTTGGTAGCTTTGAGATACCGGAGAACTCTTTTCGCAGCTCTCCAATGCACCTCCCCGTAATGTACATTGAACTGGCTCAGATATGAAACTGCGAATGAAATATCTGGCCGAGTGCCCAGAGCAATGTACATTAAAGAACCTATTAGCTGCTGGTACGGGAGTTCCGGTTTCTCATCTTCCTTTTCAGGTAGAGTGAGTTTGATACCAGGCTCTAAGGGTGTTGTGACAGGGATTGCATTTGCCATTCCAAACTTTTCAATTACATTCTCAATATATTTGGTTTGGTCAAGTTTGACACTACCACATGGTTGTGTAACTCGCATCCCTAAGCAGTCTTTTAAAACACCAAGGTCTTTAACAGTAAAGATACTTTTGAGCTTGGCTACGAATTCAGACTTCATGGTCTCGTCGTTACACAAAAGGAAAAAATCATCTACAAAGACAGCTACTACTAGAATTTTACTTCCTTGTCGCTTGTAATATAAGCAGTGCTCATTCTCGGCTTGTTTTAATGAGAGCGTGGACATAGCTTCTCTGACTTTGATGTTCCACTGTCTCGGTGATTGTTTCAAGCCATAAAGAGATTTTTTAAGTAAACATACTTTGTCTTTGCGATCAGTATCGAAACCTTCGGGCTGTTCCATAAAAATTTCTTCGTCTAAGTCTCCATTCAGAAATGCTGTTTCGACGTCTAAATGCTCTAACTGAGCGTTGAGATTTACGCTGAACGCCATTAACAGCCTAACTGATGAGAGTCGGGCAACGGGAGAAAAAGTCTCTCCGTAATCGACACCATAGACTTGAGTGAAACCCTTTGCTACAAGTCTAGCTTTATATTTAACAATTTCCCCGCTAGTGTTTCGTTTTACTTTATAAATCCATTTGCATTTAATAGTTTTTCTATCCGCTGGTCTCTTAACAAGAGTCCACGTACCATATTTGAGCAAGGAGTTATATTCTGAGTTCATTGCAGCCAGCCATTCTTGTTTGTGACTGTCTTCAATGGCTTGTTTGTATGACTCAGGTTCGCCATCAGTTGTACTGAGGTTGACATAATCTGTCAGACGAACTGGTGGTCTTCTCCCTCTTGTTGGATAGCGTGGCTCTGAGGGAAGATCTTCAGTCTGAGGTTGACTCCGAACTTCATCACCGGTGTCTCCTACAGTTTCTAGTTCTGTATCCGGGAAAATATCTGAAGACTCAACAGGAGCATTCGATATTTCTGGACTAGGAGCATTCGGAAGATTTTGTTCTAAGACGAAGTTTTCGTCTGAGTACGGTTCATAGGTCTGAGACTGAGCGTTCTGAAATTCATTAATTTTAAATTCAATGGTTTCAGGTTGGGGTGGGACAGAATTCTGTTTTGTTTCCTCTGTTTTCATTTCATCTTCAACAAAAACTACATCTCTGGAAACAAAGATTTCCCGTGGGCTTTCCGGATCTACAAGTCGATAAGCCTTTGACTCAGTTGAATAGCCTACGAAAACACAAGTGCGTGTTTTTGATTCGAGCTTGGTACGCTTTTCCTTTGGTATAAGGGCATGAGCTTGACATCCAAAGACTCGAAGGTGGGAAAGATTAACTTTTTTGCCTGTCCAAATTTCTTCCGGAATTCGGTTATTAAGGGATTGGGTGGGAGATCGATTTTTTAAGTAAATCGCAGTATTTACTGCTTCCGCCCAATAAGCTTTTGAAAGCTTCGCGTCGTGGAGCATAGCACGTGCTTTTTCAATAACAGTCCGGTTTACGCGTTCTGCTACACCATTCTGTTGTGGATTGTACGGTACAGACAATTGGTGTACAATACCATTTTCGCGTAAAAAGTTCGACATTGGTTTCTTGACATACTCGGTACCGTTGTCCGAACGTAAACATTTGATTTTTCTACCAGTTTGGTTCTCTACAAGGATTTTAAATTCAATAAATTTAGAAAAAACTTCGCTCTTATGCCTTAAAAAATATCCAAAAGTTTTGCGACTAAAGTCATCTGTAAAAGTAAGTAAGTACCTAGTACCTCCAAAAGAGTAAGTACTCATTGGTCCGCATACATCTGTGTGTACTAATTCAAGTAAATTATGCGACCTACTTTTTGACTTTCTAAATGGTTTTTTCGCGAGTTTACCTTGTAAACATGGAATACATGTTTTATTCAGGGTTGCGGTAGAGTAGTCTATGCCTACATTTCTTTTCTTTAATATGTTGAGAGCATTGACACAAAGATGACCGAGACGTCTATGCCAGAGTGACATAGGTTCCTTGATACTCGTCAAGTTTGCCGCTTCTATCGTATTAAGTTTGAAAAGATTATTATGTATAGAAGCAGAAGCAATCATTCGGCCGGTAACTTTGCAATAATCTTTTGGAAAGATAAATGCTCCCTTGTTAGAAAATATGACCACGTAGCCCTTTTTCACTAAACTATTAACTGACAATAAGTTTGTGTTTAATTTAGGTACATAAAGAACTTCTGAAATTTGGTGTATATGTTTAGAAATATTTAAATTTACAGTACCTTTACCTTCGCTTAAAATTTGGCTATTGTTAGCCACGGTCACAGGTTTTATGACGCGCGAAAGGTTTGTGAAATGATCCTTTCTGTTGCTCATGTGAGATGTTGCACCAGAGTCTAAATACCATTTCGTACGGTAAAAGTGGCATTACGAGCCACACTAAAGGAAAGAGCCCCGCGTGAAGAAGTCATGCAAACAGTTTTAGCAGAAGTTGAGAGCTTAGTTAACAGCAGGCCACTCTCTCAGGTAATGGTTGACCCAAACTACCCGGAATCCCTAACGCCCAATCATTTTTTGCTAGGAACGTCTTCTACTTTACCAGCTCTGGGTACTTTCGATGATGATGACTTGTGCCTGCGTCGTCAGTGGCGTATATCCCAGCGGTTATTAGATTTATTTTGGAGGCGTTGGATGAAGGAGATACTGCCATGTTTGTTACCTAGAACCAAATGGCACCAAGACAAAAGGCCGATAAAAGTTGGAGACTTGGTAATGTTAGTAGATCCTAATTCAGCACGCAATGTCTGGCCTAGAGGCCTCGTTGTTAAGGTTTACCCTGGCAAGGATGGTCGCGTCAGAGTCGTCGACATTAAAACCAAGTCCGGTATTTTGAAGAGACCTGTAGCACGTGTGGTGGTATTGCCAACAAGTAATGAAGAACTGGACAACAGCACTGCGGGGGGGACTGTTGAGAACATAGTTCTCGTTGCTTAGCAACGTTTTGATTGTTAGTCAGTTTTGTTTTATTGTAACAGATTTTGAAATACAAGAATATACAATACTTATTTAACTTGCTGCTTATTTATCTATATTCTTCTGAAACTTAAAATCACACAGAAGGTTATGGACTTTTAAACGCAGTGGAAGCGTGCTGGGCCCATAACCTTCTGTGTGAATTATATTTAGCAGAATTAAAATCACAGTGGAGAGGCAAATATACTTATTTATTTTTCAGTAGTTAGAGAGTTAGTGACAGAATGTAAATATGTCATGGTATAAAACAATACATTTAAAATAGGAACCAAGGGTGTGCTATTAGAATTAGTCAAACCAAGGAGTATTATTTCTACAGTTATACTATTAATTACTGCTTATCTATACTTTTAATAATACTAAGCGATTATAAAATAGCAATTGTTCATCACTTACCCTGTCGGGGAAATAAATCACTTCACAAAAGTATATTACGTTGAATACTGTGAATTGAATGTGTAATACAGTCAATACGTGACTCCTGCTATTATAAATTTACAAAAATGTTGCGACAATATTCAATTAGCAGACCGTGCTACCACGGGCTTGCTCCTGCGACGAGTGGGAATCGATCGGCAAAGATCGGCTACGCACGGCTCGTGCACAGAGCGCGCACCATTGGTCTATCGAACAAAAGGCGTAAGGAATGAATAGCTGCCGGTTAGGGTACCGCGCGTCAAATAAGTGAACCATCATCGATTACATATTATTCGCTTAGTTGATTGTATTTATTTATTGTATATATAATATTGGTAAGTTAAGTTACGTTTATTGTTTAAATAAGTTAAGTGTGATTTAAATTTGTAATTAATGAATTTATTTATTTTAATCTATGTTTATGTATTTACGAGTATGATGTTAAGTTGTATGTTTTTTTATAGTGTACTTTTTTATTTTTAAATAATTTAGGATTTCTTTTTATTATTATAATCTTTTTTTGTTAGTTATTTAGTTTTATTTTTATGTTTTTTTTTATTAATTATTCCTTTTATTATTGTTTAAAGTAGGAATGTACGTATAACGTTACAATATTAAACTAGAATTCGTGAAGTCGAGACTATTAGATGAGGAGTTGAAAATGACTATGGCAAATTCAAATGATAATTTCACATCAAATGATACAGCTTTTATTACATGCTATCGGTGTAATAAGTACGGTCATATAGCATCTCAGTGCAGAGGCAGAGGTCGTGGCAAATATCGTGGACGCTGGACGGATCAGCGCGGTAGAGGACAGCAAAAACACGAAAGGAATCGGAATTCATCAGCAGCTAATATAGCTTTCAGCTTCATAACATCTACAGAATATTGTAACACATCTTACAAAGTCGGTGAGATACAATGGATTATAGATTCAGGTTGCACAGATCATTTAATTCAAGAGAATTGTAAACATTATATGTTTAACATCCAAGATTTAGAAAAAGAGGTAAAAATTCATATTGCTAATGGAGATTTTCTTGTAGCTAAAAAGGTAGGTGAAATTAAATTGCTAGTAAATGGCCACATTTTAGCTTTTAAAGCATTACTTGTAGAAAACTTGAAATTCAATTTATTATCTGTCAACAAAATTTTAGAAAATGGTTATACAATTAATTTTAATAAAGATAAAGTTTATATAAATGATAAGAGGTCACGTAAATTTTTAGTCGGTCACAAACAGGGTAAATTGTTTACTATCATTACAGAACTTGCTCTTACTGCAAATAGAAACTCTGACTATCTATGGCATAGGCGCTTAGGGCACCTGAATCGTCGTGGGCTGAAAATACTTAAGCTTCCAATAAATAATGACGTGTGTAGTCCATGCATGCAAGGTAAAGCTACCAGATTGCCTTTTGTTTCAGTAGCAAAACCCAGATCACAAGCAATAGGTGAATTAATTCATACTGATGTAGCCGGACCAGTAAATATTCCAGGAATATTTGGACATCTTTATTACCAAGTAGTAATCGATGATTATTCTCATTTTTTAAATGTATTTTTACAATAACATAAAGGTGAGGCCACAAACAATTTGATAGAATATATAAATAAAATCGAAACGCAATATGGAGTCACAGTGAAGAAGATAAGGTGTGACAACGGCAAGGAATTCAGAAATAATTTTTTGGAAAATTTTTACAGGAATAAAGGTATTGATATTCAATATACTCAACCATATTCACCTCAGCAGAACGGAGTCTCTGAACGTATGAATTGGACGTTATATGACAAAGCTAGAACTCAAATGGTAGAGTCACGTTTACCTGAACATTTATGGAGTGAGGCAATAATGGCGTCAGCATATCAAATAAATAGATGCCCTTCATCAGCTATAAATTTCAGAACACCAGCCGAAATATTTTTAGGTAATAATGATCTCAGTAGGCTACGTGCATTTGGAAGTAAAGCTTGGGCTGTGATTCTTCCTAGAAGATCGAAATTTGAACATAGAAGCCGTGAGTTACGAATGGTAGGCTATTCAAATAATGGATATCGTTTATGGGATCCAACAAATGATGAAATAATAGAATCGCGTGATGTTAGATTTGATGAAAACGATGTAATATTTAAACAAAATAAAGACAGTACTATTAATGAAATAGTGTACTCTGAAGAAGAAAAAGAAATAGAACAATTAAGAAAGGAAGAAACTATAGATGAAAGTAAGAGTGAACAGAAAAAAGATGAAGAGATAACTAAAGAAAGATTTACAGAAAACGAAACAGAAACCGAGCAAACAAAGAAAACTAGATCAGGCAGAAACTGTAAAATTCCGACATATCTTCAAAATTACCAATGTGAAGATGTAATAAATGAATTTGAACTTAATATTGCATATTGTTTATTGACATACCCTCAGACATATGAAGAAGCTATTGAGAAAGGAAAAGAATGGCAAGATGCAATCAATAGTGAACTAAACTCTCTGAAGCTATTAGAAACGTGGGAAGAAGCAATGTTACCTAAAGGGAAAAAAGCAATTGACACCAAGTGGGTTTTTCGAACTAAGCAAGGAGGAAAGAAAAAGGCTAGACTAGTTGCCAAAGGTTTCCAGACAGAAAATAGATACAACGTGTATTCTCCTGTAGCAAGATTATCTACTCTAAGAATGATGTTTTGTTTAGCAGTACAAGAAAATTTTCCTATGAAACAACTTGACGTTCCTACAGCATTTTTAGATGGATATTTAACGGAAGAAGTCTATATAAAACCACCAAAAGGGGTAAATGTTAATTCCGGTAAAGTTTTAAAATTAAAACGGTCGTTATATGGGATTAAAGAGGCACCAAAATGTTGGAACAAAAGGTTTCACGACTTTATAATCTCTCAAAATTTTAAAAGTTCTAAATATGATTTTTGTTTATATACTAGTTTAAAAACATGGATATTAATATGGGTTGATGATATTATTGTAATGGGGGATTATGAACCAATAATAAATGAATTGCGAAACGAATTTAAAGTTAAGGAAATGGGAGATATCAGTGAGTATTTGGAAATGGAAATATCAAGGGAAGAAGGAAAATTGGCAATAAAACAAGAAAAATTAATAAAGAAAGTATTGTCTAGATTTGGCATGGAAGATTGTAAGGGCGCGTTGACACCTATGGATACTAATATAAATCCTGAAGATGAAGAAATAATAAATGATGTGCCTTACAGAGAGCTAATTGGATGCCTTACGTATATTTCAACTTCATCTCGTCCAGATTTAACGTTTGCAGTATTCTTTCTAAGCAAATACTTAGACAAACCTACAAGGTCACTATGGATAGCAGCTAAGCGTGTACTACGCTATTTAAGATCTACAGCAAGTAAAGGGTTGGTATACACGAGAGCTACAGATTGTAAAAATAAACTTGTAGCGTATAGTGACGCAGATTGGGCAACAGACAAAATTGATAGAAAAAGTGTGAGCGGATGTGCTGTATTCTATTCAGGTAATTTAATTTCTTGGTTTACAAAAAAGCAGAATACCGTTTCGTTGTCATCTGCAGAAGCAGAGTATGTAGCCGCAGCGACGACAACAGCGGAGATTATTTATCTACAAGGTATTTTGGGGACATTCAAATGTACTGATGTTCAAACCTATTTGCTTATAGATAGTCAAAGTGCGATTAGAATGATAGAATGTAATGAAAATAGTAAACGTACTAAGCATATCGATATAAAATATCACTACGTCAAAGATGCTTTTGATAACAAGAAATTTAGTATGTCTTATGTTGCTACTAATGATAATGTCGCAGATGTATTTACGAAACCTCTCAATTCCGTGAAGCATGCATACTTTGTTAGAAAGCTAAAAATTGAATAAACAATTATTATATTGATATATATAGGATGTAATAAAAATAATAATAATGAAGATAAGAAAGTAGTAATAATTTTGTGATTAAAGATGTTATAATATATTTGAGAGGAGGCTTTGTTAAGTACTTTATATAAATAATAATATTATTAGCAATCTTAAATTGTTTGTAATTTAACATTGAGAGGAGGTGTTAGTTATGGTTTTTCGTTTTGACTTTGTCACTTGATTTGATGTATATAGCTGATTATTATAGGAATATGTTGAAAGCTGAAATAGTTATGTTTTCACAATAAAAAGAACATGTGCACAAACTGGGTATTTCATTAATAGTGTTTTTAATTTTTTATAGGATAGTGCCCTATCCTAGTGCCCTAGCAAACGAGCAAACGTATCACCTGATAGTAAGCGATAACCGTTGTCCATGGACACCCGCAACACCAGAGCAGTCACAAATGCCAGCCTTTTAAATGGGAATATGCTCTTTTTTTAAAGGTTTCGATATCGCATCGGTTCGGATATACTACAGGTGACAATTCATTCCACAGTTTAATAGTGCGTGGCAGAAAATTCCTGGAAAAAGGCACTGTGGTGGACTGCCAAGCGTCTAGGTGATGAGGATGAATGTTGTATCGCGTAGAACGGTGACGGAAACTTGCAGCAGGAATTAATCCGAACAATTCCTCCGAGCACTCCCCGTAATATATTATGCAATAGATAGAGGATACATAGCGAAGCTACATCTCTACGCAGCGCCAAGGAGTCGAGCCGACATGAAATATCCGGGCAGTCGACGATTCGGGTCGCTCTCAGTTGGATGTGGTCCAGAGAGAGAAGCTGGTACTGGGGAGCCCCTACTCAAAGATGAGAACAGTATTCCATATGTGGCCGAACTTGCACTTTATAGAGCTGCATTCGCTGGGCCGGTGTGAAATACCGCCTCAATCTATTGAGCACGCCAAGCTTCTTTGAGGCTATTTTAGCCTTAACCTCTAGGTGTCCGCGGAACTATACTTCGCTCGATATGTCGACACCGAGAATTCCAATACTGGCTGAGGCAGTTAAGGGAGAGCTTTCAAATCGAGGTGATGCGATAAACGGTAGCTTTTCTGCGGTGAACGCGCAAACTTGTGTCTTAGTGGGGTTAAATTGGACCAGATTAAGTCTATCCCAATCTGAGACTTTCTTTAAAGAAGTCTCAATTTGAGACACAAGTTTATTTCGACTCTCAACGACGTTTTCCCGAGACATATTTGCGCGACTGGTGTAAAAAGTATCACCCGTGCTGTCATCCGCATAACTGTTGCTGATTTGTAACATATCATTGAAATGCAGAAGGAACAGTGTAGGCGATAGCACACTGTCTTAAGAGACACCAGCATTTACCGACAATACGTCAGAGCATTTACCGTCGACTACGACCTTAATGCTTCTGTCTGCTAAAAAACTAGTGACCCATTCGCACAATTTCTCAGAAAGCCCGTAGGAAGGAAGCTTTGAAAGAAGCGCTTTTTGCCACACCCGATCGAAGGCCTTCGCTATATCCAAACTAACCGCCAGTGCTTCTCCCATACTCTCAATCGATTGTGCCCAACGATGTGTGAGGTAGAGAGGAGAGCACCAGCTGAACGACCTCTACGGAAACCATACTGATGGTCACTAACCAGCTGGAAAACCTCAAGGTATCCAAGGAGCTGGCTATTGGATTGGATAGTAGACTCCATTATCCTTGAGAATAGGAAGGTTATTGCTATCGGTCTGTAGTTGGACGGATTACAGCGGTTGCCTTTTTTAGGTATTGGGTGCACTAAAGCTGTCTTCCATAAAGTAGGCACTACGCCAGAAGAGTAGGAGAGCCGAAAAACACGCGTTATAACCGGTGCCAACTCAGGAGCACACTTCTTCAACACGATCGGAGGAATCCCATCGGGCTCGCTCGACTTTTGGATATCTAGGGATAGAAGTGTTAGACTTTGGTGGACTCTTGTCCTCCATCATCCAACGTCGAGTTGGACGCAAAGAGTGTGCCTAAAAAATTAGCTTTTTCCTTTTCGTCGTGGGCCAATGAATCATCTCCCCTGTGTAGAAGTAGAAAGGATGGCTTGCAGAAGTTCCCTTGAATAATAGCCTTAGCGAGTGTCCAGAACGCCCGAGTTCCCGAAGGAAGACGCTCCAATCTCTCGCCAATTCTACCAATTTACTCCGACTTCGTCCTAGCAACATCTCTTTTGAAAGACCTGAAGGCAAAGTTATACTCCCTTTTTAATGCGCGGGTGTTGACACCTCGTACCGCCGCAGCTGATGCCCAGGCTTGGTATGCTTCTTGCTTCGTGCGAGAGGCTATTTTGGAAGATACTCCAAACCAAGGCTTTGACTTGCCACCGATGAGGACAACAGAGGACGGAACAAAAAGTTCCATTCCCTGCAGTACCACATCAGTAACAGAATTAGCCACGTCCTTGAGGTTAACCTGCGTGAAGCAAACTTGTCCCCATGGGTAGGACGCAAAAAAGGAACGCATCCCATCCCAAACCCCTGACGTGTAGTGCCACGACGACACACGTCGGCTGCCTACAATTCGTGATTGTGGCGAGCACCAAAGAGGCACCGCCCTACGGACAAGTCAATGGTTTGAGGAGCCGAGTGGAGCGCGGACGGATACGCGGTAGCCATCTGGATGAGAAATCAGCACAAGGCCTAACAGTGAAGGATTCTGGCTTTCAACATCTGGGATTCGCGTTGACGAGGAGACCAGTTGTGTCAGGCCATAAGCCAAAGCGAAGTCGTGAACAGATCTCCCCGCATGATTGGTCTTGCTGGATTTGAGCCATTCAACATGGTGAGCGTTAAAGTCGCCAAGCAAAACAATTTCCTGAGTTGCAAAAGTTCAGGAGTCTGCAACCATTTGGACGTGTTCCATTAATCGGTTGGTCTCGGTGTCTCCGCTGTGAGACCTATAGAGGTAGGCGTAGACGCGCGGATGGTCATCGCTATCTACACGAAGCCATAAGATGGAGAGGTCCTTACCTTCAAAATCAAGCTCAAGCGCCGAACACTCATATCGCCTCTGTACGTTAGAGGCCATATGAGTGCTCGGCGCTCCGGCCTTCGGTACAAAGAGTGCCAGTTATATATACAAAGCAGTTCGTCCCAGGATAATTTAGGTAAGACGTGTCCGCCGAAGACGATATCTGAGTCTCGGTTAAAAAGAGCAAGGCCGGTATAGCTGTTTCAAGGTGGTGGTGAACAGCATTGAGGTTGGTGTGTAATCCCCTGATATTGTGGAAATGGTTGTCCAAATGCCCCCCCCCCCCCCCCGAATACGCGGGGCGGCCTGGGCCTCCACGTTCAGCTGCGGTATGTTCTGAACGTGGACGTCCAGAGAGCTAAGGACTCTCCAACGCTAGCACAGTTTTACGTCGGTTTTCTGTGAGGCCGTGGTATCACTCCGGTTGAGCCGGCCCAATTTGTGTCAAAGCATGACTCTCCCACGGTAAAAATAAATAAAGGTAAATGTTTGGTGGGGTAGCCATCCATGCTCCTTAAGGTTATTATACATTGCTTTATTAAGAAGCATTTTCGATTATGGAACCTTTTTGTTGGAGCCAGATAATGCCAACGCCTTCCGAAAGTTGGGTGTAATCCAATCAAAGCCTTAAGAATTGTTAGCGGTGCCATGAAATCAAGCCTTATAATTGCATTATAGGTCGAATGCAATGACCCTCCTTTAAGCCTCCGCCGACAATATTTAGCCAATAGATTCTTTTATAAAACAATTCAACTTAAAAATAATGCAATAATAGAACAATTAAAATTCTGTCTGAAAAAGTTGAGACATCTACTTACTGGTCCCATAAAGCTCATTCTCCATTAATAAAATCTTTTAAAAAAGAAAACATCCCGAATTCCCAACTCATCAATTTCACTTAGATCCCATTTATAATACCGATTATGACTCTTTAACTATAACTCCTAATATTATTTATAACCTTCAGATTGAAGATAAAGCAAATATAAATATTTATTTTAATTACATTATTAATGATATTTGGAATTAATAACACAAAATATACACAGATGCTTCAAAGATAGATTCACAAGATGTTGTGTAGGCATATTTCATAGCAATTACAAAATTCTGCAGAAAATACTAGGAGACTGTCTTGGTGTATATAAAGCTGTGGAATATATAGAAATAGCAAAATTAAAAAATACTATTATCTTTACCGACGCTTTAAATGTACTTTGTGCTTTAGCCAAATTCCCTTTCAAATCCAAAAATTATCCTTCAATCCTTAAAACTCGCGAATTGCTGTATTTATGTCAAATACAAGGATGTCCGAACAGTTTCATTTGCCTGGGTCGAGTCACTACGGAGGACTAGAATCCAGGACAGTAAAGCATCTCAAAATACGAGTCACTATGGCATCACTGGCAATGAATTTACAGATTACCTTGCCAAACATGCAGTGAAGTGTGGTGATCTTTATTACCTACTCACTTAGCTTTTGTCCTTTTCCAAATTCTGTTTCCTAAATTCCTTTATTTCCATACTCGTAATTCGTTTCCTACCTTTAACATGGTGTTAACTACTGTCCTAAACTACAAACCAACAATATCGATGAATCCTGATCGATTTTTCTATAAACAAGCTCGTATATGGCTAATGGCAACTTCAGCCATCATGCCAAATTAAAAGAAGACGATGATTAGCATTGACCCACCATTCCATTTAAGCCGTAGGGCCCTTAGGGCCAAGGCTAGGCTGAGTTTAGTCGGTAGGTCTGTGTGGTCGAGCCGATTCGACAGCACCAGCAGTCCGACATAATCAACGCATCCCTGCTTGCCTGTTGCGTTGGTATCCATGATGGATTTTCAGCCTCCTCGCCTGAGGAAAAAAAAAAAAGCATTGACCCCTAATCTGTGATTGACCCTACCCCTCAGCCTATCAGCATCAGCCATTTTCAACAACCTATCACAATCTATCGTTATAGACTATATTTTGATATTGTAGCAATCTGTGATTGTAGCTAGATCGTAAATTGTGTATGGATTGTTAATTTTAATAAATATACATTGGTAAGTGCACAAGTACACATTTCATTATAATTAAAAAAAAAAACAAAATATTTTAAATCAGTAATTGTATTTTATCACCTATCAATAATTTACAGAGTAATTTCAATATAACACTACCAGATTTAAAAAACAAATCATCAACAAATTTTTATTTCTTCAACCCCTGTGAGTGAAGTTCTCAAAAATGCTGAAACATCTTTATACTTTCGTGCTATTGTTAGTTTTTACAACTATTTTATTCATATTTATTTAATATTATTAGAAGTGATCCTTCATGAAAAGAAGTTGAATTTTTTAATATTTTGTTTTTTTAATTGAATTGTATTCAAAGAATTGTAATCTGATAATGTTATGCAATGTTGATATATTATAAATATGTTATAAACTATTTGATGCGAAAGTTATAGTATATTTTATTGTGAAAGCTTTGTTGCTTGAAATTTGTTGTAAAATACTACTTCGATGCTTATAGACAGTGGCAATATTGCTTAGAATAATACATATGTTATTTCATAATATAAATAAAAATTGATTTTCTGAGTTATTCATAATTAAATAAACTTCATACTGTTCATGGGAATCTATTAGAATTACTTTTCTACTTAAAGATATTTTCTGTAGGATGATATGAAAGCACTACCTAAAATAATAGTGAGTTCTATCATGAAACATCCTACCAAGAGGTAACTACATATCAAGGAGAATGACATCAACTAGATACACCAAAGTGTCTACCTAGCCAAGTGTTATGAAAGCAGACTGACCATGTCACAAAAAACCAGGAACTCCAAATAGTCAATTTAATTAGAATATCTAAACAGAAAATATTTAATTGATAGAAGTTAAATGCAATAAATTTTAAATGTGCGATTCACTACTAGATTGGTTATCCATTAATCATGTATAAGTTGCTATAGTTAATTTAACCAGACTAGCTGCATATGAAATGTGTGAACTGATTACTCAGCATTCCAGCAAATTTAAAAATACAGAGTTATATTTTAAAATTCTGACGCTTTGCTTCTAAGCTTTACCACTAATGTCAACAGGACAGTTTATATTATAACTTTATAAAAAAGAACATTATTTCAAAATATTATTTTACTGAAAGGCATACCATTAATAGTACAAAAATAATCATTATTGCTACTAATATATTATTGCTTCACTTTTTTAAAGGGCAGCTCGCACCACAGAAGTGTCTTTGTTTCTACCACAATCATGGACGAGGAGATAGATATTGAAGATCATGATTTACTTGACAATCCTTTAATAAAGAAAATATTTCCTGACCTGTCTGTCTTAAAAAAAGAAATAGCCATCTATGATGAAAGAGGTATGTTTATATTTCGTAAACTATTGAAAAAATGCTTTGGTATCAATTTAATCATTGCATTATTAAATTGGACTTCTTATTCACATTTCAATCATCAAAGCGTAAGTTTTTGGCTAAAAGTGCTATGATTTTGGAAATTCACATATCAATAAGCATTTAAACAGACATATTTTAGTAATTCAAATCAATAAAACACACTTCTTATTACATACTCAATTACTTAGAGGAAATATTGGTGGTGACTGTCCATTTGGGTTCTACTAAAGATTCTAAGTTCTATTAAAAATCATTATTGTGTATTTATAATATAAAACAAAGACTATATTTACTTGATTCATTTATAACTTGATTTTATTTCTGTTCTTGTACAAATATTAAAGGCAGGAAATAAAAATTACGAAGAAAATTATTTATTTATTATGATATCAGTTTTAGAATTTCACCATCTTTTGCCATTAACAGCCCACATTACTGTAATGTTATTGACTATTTAGAGGTACAAGCTTCATACATTTTGACATTATTCAGTGTGTACAGCTAGTCGTTTTAAGAATTTAACTCGCTTAATTATTTGATCTGCTCATCGAAAGATTTCGAGCAAATCGCTAGTTTTAGATGACTTATTGGTTTTTCATTCAGTTCTTGTTATCATAAAAATGAAGTAGCCTGATAGTTTATGACTAAATGGAGAATCGCCACATATTCATTTGATTATATGTTTGAAACGAAATATATTTTGCATTTCGTTATTGCTTTAAGACATTTTAACTTTGACTATAGATATTATTATAACATTATTACTTTCGAGTGCGATCAATCAATACGTAACCAAACAACCATCTTAATGATAAAAGCAGTGTTAACAGTTTTAGAAACCATTATTTCAGGGGATTCCTATATTATTTCCCCTGATCATTATTCTGATGATTTTAAATGGTAGTGTAATTAATTGCCCTGCTCATGTTTTTGGGCCAAATTTACTTGTATTAAAAAATATACAAGATGACCCCATAAAATAGCAGAATACATGTTTTAATTCAACTCCCTCAATCAATATGTGTACCAAATGAAAGAGTTTTGCAAATAAGGTAGACGACTTCAACTGATTATTACCGTTTTTATACTATAATTATTATATACTATAATTAACTATACTATAATTGATTTGAGCAATTAATATCTCATGAAAGTATGGCAATATAGAAATTTCAGTTTAATTATTAATTTATATTGTATTTGGATTTCTAAAAAATGAGCAATTATTATTTACGTAATTCTAATGAAACGAACACATTTCTAACATTCTAACGTTAAATGTAACATTTTTTTATATAGAAAGTATACCTATAAACGTACAAATAACAAAGTTATTTTAAAATTTGTTCATACGCTCATACAAATTTGACGAGTTTACTTAGTTATGTATGATGTCACGATTGCAGTGTTTTTAGTATGGAGCGTTTTTGAGCAATCCTCGACAGCGCCGCAAATATGTCGATGTATCTTTAAAAGTAATAGGTGCTGGTGTACTGTTGGTTCTACAATATTTCTCACTTAAAAGAGTACTCTTATTATGTATAGAATTTAAAAAATTGTCATCTACCCAATAGACACAAATTATTTAATAATGAAATAAAACTTATACATTAATACTTTAAAATTGGTTATATGTATATGTACTAATTCGTACACTGGGTCAGCGGGACTGACTAAGGCCTAATCGCCCTAACATAATTAGATTTGGCTCACGAGCGTTGTATATCAAGGAACGCCTATCGGTGGGGACGGGTATCCTTAAACGGATTAACTTAAAAATAATTAAACTTAAATAAAAATTTTCGAATTTATCTCATGTATATTTAGATAGAGTAGCCATCTAATCGTGTTTGACGAGACAATTTAATAGTATGCTGCATATATATTTACCAATGTTTCATGAAGGTAACAAATTCAATGCCCGGCTTTTTTAAATTATGTATTTCTCCCAAATATAGGGTTCGCTACAAAACAATCTCAGACCAATCGATTTGAACTTTAAATGATGCAGTATACAATGATGCACAATTTTTATAAAAACTTCAAAATATAATTAGCAAAACAATGATATGAGATGATCATACAACTAAAGAATATTTTTTTTTACATGTCATTTATTTCATTATTTTTACTCACTTTACACGCCAAATATTGGCGTATCACGGAGTCAATGTCCGTTATATTCTATTGATTGAAACAAACTATATATAAATTTAAAATCCATATCAAAAATACACTCATGAGTAAAGGTTATTATAAAGTAAGTGACTATCTAAATGATCACAGTATTTGGGAATAGGGACACTATTCATAGAGCCATGTTTGGTAACATTATTTATAATATTGTATTATTTTATATGTGTATGTAAACATACATACGACTGTAATCGTATTAGGTATGATTGTATCTTATACTATATTGTATTTTTTTTATATTATATTATTATAATTATTAACATTGAAAAGAGGAGATAAAAAACCATAGACCTTCAGAGTTTCTTGCCTGTTCTTCTCGAGAAGGCTCTCCCAATTTCCGAACAGGTGTCGAGTCAATATATTTTTTCTTTTTTTTTCCTTATTCGTACGTACGGACAAGGTTTTTGTTTTTTTTTTATTATTATTTAAGCTTTTTTTTTGTTTTGTTTGTTGACGTCAATAAGTGCCTGTAAAGGTCTATGTTGAATAAATATTATTTTGATTTTGATTTGATTTTGAAACTGATGTTGACGACATATTGATTAATATAATCTATATGTCGTATATATACATATATATCTTATTATTAACGGGACAATGAAAAGTGGGGTAATTTGAACCTGAAACCCGGAAATACTGTGGTTAGCAGATTACATGAAGAGTGACACTATACATAAGGAACTCTCTCTTGAAAATAATACGGCTGCATCGAAAATGGACTTGGTAAAAACAGGATAGCGTGACAAAAAATGAGATTCATCATGTCGAGAAAGCTTCGGTTACTCAATGATATCTCTGTGTTCAATTCCCTGAATGCAGGTAGTGATCACCGATTAGAAAGAGGCATACTGAATCTTAATATAAAAGCCAATTCGATATCGATTGATGAAATCTACGGTTCGTCCAAAACTCAACCATATACAAACCCCTGACAACTCCATTCTGAATTCTTGTAAAATCACCATGTCAATACATGTGGAGACAATATTGACAGGGCTGCGGAAGCTGTCTTTATAGTGGGTTTACAGCTTTACAGATCACCAAGAAGAAATGCAAGATCTCAATGCTAACCCTCAAGCTAATGCAGAATTGCTATTTTCCTGATTTCACCTGAAGATACTCATTGGTGCCTCAATAAATACGTTTTGAAGATTCTGACTCGCGACATACAGTATGTATTTAATATTGACTGTGAGAGTGCAACAGAGGCTCCGAAGTGTTCATAAGACATTTTTCACTTGCTCAGAATCTGCTGACCACGGGCAGCTATACGTGACTTTGCGACCACCTATTATTTAGTTTTCATATCATACTATTAATTAATAATAACTAAATTTATTTACAGGGTATAGGACCCAAATTAACTCTATATTGTACCGAAGTAATCCCGGACGTCAGCCTTTGTGAAATTAGTGTGCTGCCGTGATAGCACTGTTCTTCAAAAAAGGATTAGAACCCAACTGCGGAACTACAGACCCTCTTGACTCATTTTTATAAGTTGTTCTCGAAAGTTATTACGGATCGTCTGGCGCGCAGCTTTGAGGACTTTAACTTCCCGAACAAACTGGATTACAAAAAGGCTACAGTAATAGTCTAGCTAACGAAAGTTGGCCCCAGAATATTGGCGGCAAATTTAAAAAATACATGCATGACAACACTAAAATAATACTATGAAAATTGGAATAACCTACTTTGATACTTGGTAATTCATTATTAAAAATATATATGTAATTAATTCTTGGTATGAGTAGGTAAAAATGCAATTTTTTCGGCATAATTTCAAAACATCAGTGTATAGTAAAAACTTACCAGTCATTGAAGCTATTTCTTCTAAGTACTGATTCTGGGTTATTATACTATCTTTCTGCTCTAATTCAGTGAGATATTCAATAGTTCTTACTATTTCATCAACTCCG
Source organism: Scirpophaga incertulas (assembly GCA_036419045.1). Classification (NCBI taxonomy): domain Eukaryota; kingdom Metazoa; phylum Arthropoda; class Insecta; order Lepidoptera; family Crambidae; genus Scirpophaga; species Scirpophaga incertulas. Next base: position 12,114,826 of record CM071633.1, read on the forward strand.
ACATCTTGCAGATTATCTGTTAAAGAATGTTAATCGTTTTTTGTAAAAAATTATTATTATTATATTGGTGTAAAAAATTACCAACAAAAATACAACTTAAATTAATCATGAGTATACGTAAAACATAGGTGATGTTATTAAAATGAATACGTTGACTGATGCGATGTACGAATGAATATAATAAGTTTTATTTAATACGAGGAAGCTTAAGTAACTTATTATATACGTAAATTATAAATTAAAATTTTATTATGACGTCTGGATAGGTAGGTATTCAAAGTATCAAAATAATGTTGTCTACTAACCTATGAAATTCAACCTTGTCAAATTGACGTTCACGTTCATACAGAGTTGCTATATAAAAAGTTCGCAAATAATTCCAGAGCCTACTTTCGTTAGCCAGATAGTACTGCCGCAGCGTGTGTATGTGCTCTATAGACACCACATACCTACGCTACGACGGGCTATACAGAAGACTCCAGCGAGATGTGAGACAGGGCGACGTATTATCGCCAAAATTTTGAAGGACTGGGCAGTGATGTCAACAGCTAGAATATGTGTGAAGATGATAGTCCTTCATTTTACTGATGATATCGTAGTCATGACTGAGAACATGGAAGACTAACACAATACTCGAAGACTAAGGTAAAATTTCGGTAGGTCGATAAATCGATATGGACTAGACGGAAATCATGTCACTCACATCCAGCCCGCTGTTTTGAAGGTTGAAGGCTCTACTTACTGAAAGTTGTTGAATATAATAAAAACCCTTAACTGCCATAAATGTTCCATCACTGCAGTCAGTTTCCCTCCCGGCAGCTTGTGGCGAGGGTACCGATGCTCTTCAGGGCGGCGAACGCCACCCACCTTTGTCTTGCCTTAACCTATAACTCTGTCCGGCCGACAGAGTAGAGTCGCAAGTGCAGATGCTCGAAGGATGGGAGTGTAACAATGTCAATGTCATCTCGATCGCTCTCGCAGACACACTTCTCACATCCTTAACCGTTCACACCCATGTTTCTCCCTTCGCATCAATATTAGTCTGCTTATTTGGGGAGTCCATTTAGTAAGCGGCATGTCACCACCTGCCATATTTATAGCAATTAGGAGGCTTTGAGAAGGTAGATGACCAGAGTCTTTTCATAGCCCGATTCTCATTACAACCAAAATTGAAATGCAATAGTCCACAAACATTTTGACCAGTAATGACAATAGTGTCTGTGCATCTAATTGGGCATTATAGTCTTTAGCTGCATTTTTCTTAATGCAGATAGAGCTTAGACCCAGTTGGTACACTCCACGTACACTTTCCCACGTTCACTTTCCCACGTTCGCCGTGTAAAGTCTTATAAAGACGCGTAATATAACCGACAATAATAATTATAAGTTTGTTATTATTAGTATTTTTATAGCATTTATGTTTATTTTATAAATCAATATTGTAAAATAAAATTTAAGATTATTAATTAAATTTAACAATAATAAGAATTAATAAGTACCTGTGGACAGATACTTCAGAATCGTTTTTTCCAAAGCGATCAAAAAAAGGTGTACAGAAAATGGTAGGGAACCGAACACCACGTGGTCGATGGGCGACGGCCTGATGTTAATACCATGACTAGCTTCTGGCGTAGCATCTGGTCGCTGCCTATCAACCATGTGGAAGGCGATTGGATACATGTATCAAAAATATGTGTCAAACGAGAATGCGAATCCATCGAACCAATGGGGCCTATTACTACAGACCCTATTGACATTAGTTGTGCCATCCGTTCGGCACAGAACTGGAAATGTCCTGGGCCTGATGGATTACACAACTTCTGGATTTAGATGTCGTCATGTTCTTTTAGGCTACACAATTTCAAACAGCCTTAGAACAGTGTTCCCTTCCCACTTTTATTACCTTCTTGCTCTACAAATCGGGAAGTACCATAGATCCCAAAAACTATAGACTCATTACGTGCTTGCCCACGATGTACAAGCTCCTTACATCCATTCTGACCACGAAAATCTTATGTCACGACATATTATGTCAAATAATATTTTAGGCCCAACTCAGAATGGATATAAGGCTGGGTCCCGTGGTACAAAAAAGCTCCTCTTATAGTCATGGCCATTAGCCAACAAGTTCGGCGGAAGAAAGGATCTCTGTCAACTGCATGGATTGATTATAAGAAGGCCTATGATTCAGTGCCGCATACATGGCTGGAGTGGATTTTAGAACTATACAAAATCAATACAACTCTGAAATCAATTCTAAGTAACTGCATGCGACAGTGGAGCACAGTCCTTCGTCAACCATTTAGTAGTGACGGTTCCTCTGATTCGCAAGACTTGATCAAAATAGAGAGAGGCATTTTCCAAGGTTTTGTTTTGCACTGAATCCTCTCAGCACTGCTGAAGGATTCAGGTCTAGGTCGTCGGCTACGTAGACAAAGTGAGGTCATAGTCATCTGCTGTACATGGATGATCTCAAGTTGTTTACACCGAAACACCAAGACGATGTGGAGTAACTCTATAAGGATGGAGTTTGTTGTGAACAAATGTGCGGTCTTGCATGTACGGCGGGGAGAAGTTGTAAATTCACCGAATCTACAATTTTCAGAGACGATGTCACTCCGATCTTTGTCTGAAGCTGAAACGTACAAGTGTCTCGGTATGTCAGTCTTTGGGTATATCAATAAAGGATATCAAGAAATCGGCGAAGACGCGATTCTTTTGCCGCTTAACAAAAGTACTTCATAGTCTTTTGTCTGGTGGCAATAAGGTATGTGCCTTCAATGATTGGGCGATGCCTTTATTGGTATACTCAAATGGATACTGATACTGCATACTGAGATGGATTCAGACTGAGCTGGACACCTTGGATAGGAGAGTCCATCAACTACTCACAAAACAGCGCATGCTGCACCCACTTCGTCTGTTATGAGACTGTACACTCCACGCAAGTGTAAAACCTCTATAACTGAAGTGTCCAGCCTCAGGAACTATTTCCTCAACAACGAATGTGGGATGCATCGTGACTTTGTGGCAGTTGACAAGGGATTTACCCCTCTCTCTATGGCAGTTGAGAACTGGCGTAAACCATCGGCGCTTAGCATCGAAAATCGCAAGGAAGTATGGAAGGACATCAAGAGAATGATAACGAACAACTATAGAAAATATATCCTAAACGACGGTACCGTCGACATATATCGGGCATGTCACCGTCCCGGAAAGTCACTTAGGGATAAATATTATCTCTGCTTGTTCTCATCTTGCAAATGGCCAGTATTAGCACAGATACAACCTAGTAGCCAGGATCATCCGTCAACAGCTTGCTCTTCAAAACGGCCTTGTTGAGCATGAGACACCGTACTATAAGTACGTACAATACGACATAAGTACGACAGTTACTAGACTTAATTATACAACAAACAAGAGACAGTTACTAGACTTAATTATACAGCAGACACGTTATGATCAGTTATTTCGTTCAGACACATGTGCCATAAAGCAAACCCAACCACATATTCTAATGTTCGCTCTATACAGGTCGTCCCACGGCCATGCCACATGGAGGGAAAGTACCTTAAATATTGTAATAGAACATTTTACTGAAAGAAGACATTATTTTAATTTCAAAAACAATTTTAACTGCATTCATAGATTTTTGAATAATTACACGTTTGAACCGGGAATCGAACCCGCTACACAAGAAAAAAAAATACCCTGTTAGCTTTATCATACCGATCGAAAGGCTTCATCATAAGGATTATTTTTTGCTAAATAACATAGTGTCAGAAATAAAAGGAAGTATTTATGTTTATTTTATATATCTATATTGTAAAAGAACTTCACTTTAAGAATATCAAGTAAATAATTCGGGTTTTTGACATTTATTTTCTAAAAAAAAAAGAATTAACAATTCGCTAGTATGAGAAAATTTTTGAAAGCTAAAATTAGGCTTAAAAGGTAATATTACTCTTTACGCTGACGACACGACTTTTTTCTACTTTGGTGGCTCTATTCATACATTAATAAATGATGCTCAAGAAGATCTAAACTTATTAAATATATGGTTTAAATTTAATCTCTTAACTGTCAATGTTGATAAAACACGTTACATGATATTTACGGCAAAGAATAAAAGAATTGGAATTATGAACCTCTAAAAATTAATAACCAATTAATATCCAAAGTAGATAATGAAACATACCTCGGTTTATTACTAGATGATAGCTTAACATTTAAACAGCACATAATTGAAACTAAAACAAAATTGGTTTCAAAAGGTTCAAAAGGTATAATAGTAAAATGTCTTCCGCTAAATGTATGTTACACAATTTATAATACGTTAGTAAAGCCGCATATTAATTACTTAATTGAAGTTTGGGGTTCAGCATCAAAAACAAATTTAGAGACAATACAAGTATCACAAAATAAATTAATTAAAGTCCTTTTCAATTATGATTTTCTTACACCAACAATAAACGTATACAGGGAAACAAAAATTTTGAATATCTCTCAAACATATAAATATTATACATGCCTATTAGTTCGTACAATACTAAATAAGAATATACATATAAAAATAAATTTTATTAAAACTATACCGATAACAAAATTAGACCTAGACTCGGAAGAGAACTACAAATACGTACATCACGTACAAATTACGGCAAAAGGAGTATTTTAAACGAAGGTGTCTGAAGTAAACTATAACATAAATTACCAAGACAATTTGGCTTTATTCAACTTATAGAATTACATATAATTAGGAAACGTACAATAGGTTTTTTCAACTTGACAATAAAGACACGTATCAACTTGACATCACCAACTTTCTTCATAAATCTATAGACAAGACTCATATCATTCACCCCTTCAGCGTTTAAATGTAGTCTCGCAGGTAGCCTGGTGTTCGACGTTCTCTATTTGGGCGTAATAGTCTTTCTTCACTCGTCACATACTCAGCTGGGCTATTTAGAGTATCTGCCATTCCAGGCTGCTCAACTACGTCAGGTTCGATATCAGCAGCATTAGGGTCTACGTCAATGTTATTATCATCATCATCCTCCTCTTCGTAATCATAGTCGTTGGCGAATGGCAGTGGAGCCAGATGTCTGTTCGAAACTGTCGTTTGTCCGCCATCTGTCGTTCGTATAGTAGAATAATGGGGATTTGATTCAAGAAGCTCAACACGCTCCACTAGTGGCTCGTATTTCGAATTTCTCACATTACGTCGCACGAGGACAGGCCCTGAGTTTAACAGCCATGTTGGAAGTGATTCGCCATTTAGGGTCCGTCTTTGATGATTAAACATTCGTTCGTGAGGTGTCTCATTTGTAGAAGTACACAGAAGCGATCTAACACAGTGAAGAGATTCATGTAGAACATTATTCCAGTTTTCTATATTAAGTTCTTTAGATCGTAGACTTAATTGAATGGTTTTCCAAAGAGTGCCATTAAGTCTCTCTACTTGACCATTTCCTTTGGGATTGTATGGTGTCGTTCTACTACTCGCAATACCAAGAGATAGAAGAAAGGTCTTTACTTCATTTGACATAAAGATGAACCTCTGTCAGAATGAATATAGCACGGTATCCCAAACATGTAAAATAGGTCTCTCAAACATTGAATTACCGTATTTGATGAAATATCTTTGCAACCATAAGCAAACGGGAATCTAGAGTATTCATCAATTATTGTCAATAAATACTTATTTTGATTGCTTGATGGTAATGGTCCCTTAAAGTCTATGCTTAACCTCTCGAAAGGAGTTGTTGCTTTGATTAAGATTCCTCGCGATTTGTGAAAACGGGGTTTTATTTCAGCACATACAGTGCATTTATTTGTTATAGACCTTATATCTTCAACGGAGTACGATAAATTCTTCACTCTCACCCAGTGAGACATTCTTGCTATACCAGGGTGGCATAACTGTTTATGCAAATCTTGCAATTTAGATAGATTTACGTGTGCACAAACTCGTGAAAGGGCATCTGCTACTATATTTTCCTTGCCTGGTCTATATATGATGTCGTATTTAAAACACGATAATTCAAGACGCCAACGTGCAATTTTCTCGCTCTTTATTTTGTTTGCATGCTGTTGGTTAAACATAAAAGAGACAGATTGTTGATCGGTAATGAGAATAAAGTGTTTGCCGATTAAATAATGTCGCCATTTCCGTACTGCTTCTACAATAGCAGCAGCCTCTTTTTCGATGGAACTTTGATGACGTTCTGAGTTAGATAGAGTGCGTGAAAAGAATGCAACTGGACGGCCTTTTTGTGATAGTGTTGCCGCCAGGGAATGTTCTGAAGCATCTGTCTCGACTGTGAACATTTCTTTTGAGTCAATCGCTATTAGAGCAGCTGCTGCAATATCTGATTTCAGTTGTTCAAAACATGCAACTTCTTGTTCAGTCAAAGGAAAATTGCTTACATTTGACAGTAAATGAATTTTTTCGGAAAAGTTTTTGACCCATTTGGAGTAGTGTGCAAACATGCCTAAGACTCTTTTCAGTGCATTTTGGTCTTTTGGTATTGGTAAATCCATCAATGGTTTCAGTCTGTCTTTATCTGGCTTGACAACATTGTTTTTAATGCTATAGCCCAATAAATTGACGTTATCAGTACCAAAAACACTTTTTTCTTTATTGATAGTAAGTGCGTACTTTTCTACAGCTTGCATAAATCGGCGTAAGTTAAGATCATGATCAATTTTACTATTCCCGCAGACAGTTATGTCATCGAGATACGCAAATACTCCGATAAGTTTCTCTGTTTCTATGATGTAGTGCAGCGTTCTTTGAAAAGCAGCTACTCCATTCGTTACTCCAAATGGTATCCTTGTGAATTGGTAAATATTTCCGCAAGCTTCAAATGCTGTATAATTTTTTTCTTTTGGCATAATTGGCACTTGGTGATATGCGTTTTTTAAATCAATTTGACTAAAAACTTTATAGGTTGCGACTTTTGTTACGATTGATTCAATACTTGGTAGAGGATATGCATCCAGATCTGTATATTTGTTTATTGTCTGTGAGTAGTCTATGACGAGTCGCTTACGATGGACACCGTCTCCTCCTGTGACCAACACTTGTGCTCTCCAAGGTGATATACTGGGTTCAATGACCCCGTCCTTCAAAAGTTTTTCAATCTCAGATTTGATAAATACACTATCTTCTTCATTAAATTTCCTAGATTTAATAGCTATAGGTTTTGCTTTTTGAATATTCGTAAAGACTGTAGCAGGAGGGACATTTGCAGCCATAACATTACAGATTTTCAAGACTTCTTTCTGACCTCCAAACTGTAATTGTACCGCAGAGTGATATCTCAATAAGTCATGGCCCAATATAACGTCAGCACATAAGTTATTGACAATCAACAAGGGTTTTTTTTGGATAAGTATATTTATCTTGTATTTTGACTGTCGCGTAACAAATTCCTTTTACGGAAGAAGTATGGTCTAATGATGCAAGAGTAACTGTTTGATTGTAAGGCTTTCTTTTGAGTTTAATAGTGTTAGCGAAAGTTTGATCAATGAAGCTAATTGCGCTTCCTGTATCGATTAATGCATCAGCTTTGAAATCATTAACAGTTATAGTAATAGTAGCCTTGTTTAGTCCACCAGGAAAAGCCGCCATTATTGTAGACAGCGTATTTGGTTTTTCATCGATGTTTTCGGAAATTGAGTTAATCCTATCGCTGCTCTTACAAACCTTGGCAAAATGGCCTTTCTTAAAACATAGTTTACAGGTAACCTTAAAAGCTGGACATTTGTATCTCGGATGTAAAGGAAAATTCCCACAAAAAAAGCAGGATTTCCTACTAAGGGCCATTGGAGCCAAAGGTAGATATTCTCATTAGAGTTAGTCGATGGCTGCGCCTGTAGGCGTAACTGCGTAACATCATTTATGGCATTAATAGTGTGATATTCAACACTAGGTTGCACATACACTCGGGTATTGAGTTCGGCCATTTCTAAAGATTTAGCTTTATTATGCGCTTCATCGAGAGATAACGTGAAGTTTTCTAATAGTCTTTCTCTTATTTTATTTGAAGAAATACCACAAATAAACGCATCACGTATGTATTCGCTCTTATACTGTTCGGCCGTAACTTTAGTGAATGTGCAATTATGTGCTAGAATTTTCAACGCTCTTACATACTCATCTATGGATTCGCCAACAGCCTGTCTTCTAGTTGATAAAACATGACGTGCATGAATCTCATTCTTAGGTTTTATATATATTTTTTCTAAAGTACTTATAGCGGTCGTAAAATCTAAGCATTCTGATATAAGCGCATATATATTAGGAGATAAATGGTTTACTAACAGTTTTAGCTTCATAGAATCGTCAATTGAACCGGATAACTCTTCAGATAGAAAATTGTTGAACGTATTTTTCCAGTATATCCATTTGTTTTCGGAATCGATATTATTGGGATCAACTTCAAATCGATCTGGTCTAAGAAACAGTGACATTTTGGTAGACCGTCTTGTATCGTCCGTCATTATAAATTATAAGTTGAATAAATTGAAGTAAACTATAACATAAATTACCAAGACAATTTGGCTTTATTCAACTTATAGAATTACATATAATTAGGAAACGTACAATAGGTTTTTTCAACTTGACAATAAAGACACGTATCAACTTGACATCACCAACTTTCTTCATAAATCTATAGACAAGACTCATATCAGTGTCTTAATACACGTTGTGTCGTGTTTTAATACACGTTACAAAACAATGAAAACAACCTTATTCTAAGCTTGCAGCGTGTTACTAATTTTTTTGACAATGTTATTAACAAAAATCACTTTTCATCCCTTTCAACCCTTTCCGTACACCCCAGAGCGCTGCAAAATCACACGGTGAGGTATTTCACCTTCTTTAATGACCCCTCAAAAATTTAGCGAGTTACTAATTTCTTTCGGGTTTCAGGCTTTAATGACTGGCCTAGTAGTATTTGGTAGTGGAAAGTGTGAAAAACATAAGCAATATACATATATTGAAAAAGTTAAGTTAGCAAGAAAACTGTATGCGCCTGTCACTTCCAGTCTCGCTAAGGCAATGTACAGCACCTAGTTGAGTGAAGCGAACGATAATTTTTTTTTTTCCTACCTACATAATCATTGCTTTGTTTTCTGCAGATCGTCTATTTTATACTACTTTGTAACTTTTCTCATACTAGCAAATTGTTAATTCTTTTTGAGAAAATTAATGTCTAAATAACTCATAATAATAATAATTAATTATTCATACCTGGGACAAATAGTGTGGAGAACCTTGAAGACACCTACGTTCAGCAGTAGGCGTCTATGGACTGAAATGGCTGTACGGAAATGGTGATATGGTGTACAATTTCTTGTGAATCACCAAACGTTTAAGGAAATATTTTGCAATATCGCTTTAAATAGGCTATGCCGATGTTTGCTTCCATGCATGCATTTACAAAATTTTACTATCCGATACATTTATTGCTTCGCAAGTATGACCCTAAAGAATATATTGTTAGTTTAATAGTTAACTGGATGACTACCGATAAGGCAAGGACAAACATAAGGAGACCCTCATCTCCTCTACAAAAAAATTCTTTATTTTTCAAATAATTTTTATCTTTAATACCTTTGCTCATTGCCTTTTTATGTCCCGACAACCATATCCCAAAAGTGCGTGTGTCAATCTTTAATTAATACCTTTGCTCACTGCCTTTTTATGTCCCGACGACCATACCCCAAACGTGCTTGTGTCACTAACACTCTGGAGCAGTCGATACCCAATATGAGATTTGATAATGAGAATTTGGAATTATAACTACAGTTAATATTCCCTGATTGAGGTATTAAATCTTAAAAGCATTTGCTCACGCGAGTCATATTATTTTATAATGTCTATGGATGTCTCAATAGTTGTAATAGATGTGTGTCTCAAATGTAGTAATAGAATCGCCTGCAATCAGTAAACATTTACATCAATGTATATTTATAGAAAAATATTTTTTTCAGAACAAATAATCAAATCAGAACCAGAGTCGATGATCGAGAGATCTTCAATAACGCCTGCAGATTCATTTAATTCAGAACGCGTTACAGATGATTGTAGTCTACATACTTCAACTATAGAAGAAAATACAAACATTTTTAATGAAAAAAATCTTCCATTTACTAATAAAATTATATTGGGTACAAAACCCAATCAGCAATCAAAAATATCTGGCGAATATTATGAGAAAAATGTAAAACCTTATATGACGAGTATTTCTCTTAATGATATCAGTTCATTTTTGGTAAATAGTGGCAAATATTGTCAAACATGTAAAACTTTGTTTGCAAAACCAGAAGATTTCCAAAATCATTTAACTGTTTACCACAATAAACAGAGCGGTACCAACTCTCTACATAAAATACCCACAAAAAAATGTAAATGCGAAAAATGTTGTTTATATTTTAACAAATCTACTAATTTAATAGAATATATTAACAAAACACCTGATAAATTAATAATTGAATTAAACACAAAACAGACTGATAACTCAAAGATAAAATTAGGTAATTTCCAAAATGTTAATCCGTCATTACATTTGTCTCAAGCAAATGAGCATAGCAAAATAAGAGAAACAAAATGTTTTCATTGCAAAAAAAAATTCGCAGATCAACAATTACTAATTGACCATATATACAGTGTATTACAATCTTCAAACAAAACGCGTGAGTCTCGGTTAAAACGTTTGAGTAAACGAAGATCAATTTCATTGGCAAAATTTGTTACACAAAAATGTTTCTTACAAAACAAGTCAAGATCTTTGTTAAAATCTGATCGTAGGATCGTTGATAAAAATGAGATTAAAAAAATATCTACGAAACATGAAGAACATACAACTCAACAGAAAACAATTAAGAATCAGCAATTCTATAGATGCTATTATTGTTCATACTATTTCAAAAATATAAAACAATATACAAACCACATGATAAAGAAACACAAGGAAAACCATATTCTAAATTATAAACTTTATACATTTGATCCGGAATGCAAACACTGCTTTTTAGTAACGAAGAATTTTTGTTCATATAATGCACATATGCAAAAGAGTCATAAGGAAAAAATTGAAAATACGACTAAAGTTATACCTGTAATATGCATTCCTAAAGTAGAAAATTTTGACGATAAAATTTCACCTAAAATTCTGTCTCATATGCGGGCATCCGAAAAATCCAATATGGACACTACAGGTTGTAAAATAGAATACACACAAAATGCTATGGAAACTTACTCACTGTGTAAATCACTCAATAATATCACTTCAGTGCCTACAGAATCAACATTAGAAACCATTTGTAATAGTAATAAAAATACACCATTAGTTTTAAAAACAGTACTATTTAAGTGTCAAAGATGTGATATCTATTTCATGTCAGCTAAGTCTGCAATGAATCATTCAAATCATATGGAAATATTGATAAATTGGAAATGTTCGAATTGCCAAAGAATTTTTAAGAAATGTGACGAAAGGTATCATGAACTACAACATAAATACTCTGATGATTTCATCGTTTATGAATTAAACGCACAAGAACTTTCCAGAGTTCTGTATAAATGTCCAAAGTGTGCTGTCCATTTTAATGATGATAATTATGCATATCATCATAAAACTTGCGATGATGCACCAGACTGTGCTTATTGCATAAAATGTGATTTTTTAATTGATAAAATAATAAAGCAAACCCATGACGCTGACCACAAAACTTATGAAATGCCGTTTGTGGATTTTACAGTTGTTGATTCTGACCCTATTATCATAGATAACACTGAAAATAAATTAGTAATGAATGATAAAAAAAAAATTAAAGAAAATTATGAAATGGGTTATTGTGAATCCTGTAAAGGCTATGTAGACAAAACTTTTTTTATATGTCATAAACAACAGTATTGCAATAAAATTTCAAAGAAAGTTTGTAAATATTGTGGTTTGTTTGTAACAATGGAATCATTGAAACTACATCTACGGCAACATAATGATAAAAAAAAATTAACATTGCAAAATTTTGTGTTTTATGATTTAAAAACTGGTCACCAAATACAGCCGCCTATGCCAAAATACCCAAAATGTTTTCAGTGTAATGTACATTATTTAACCAAATTAAATCTGAGAAAACACACCTGTGAAAATAAAGATTTTTTGACTTGTCCTATCTGTGATACAAAGTTGTCGGATTTAGCTTTCAAACTTCATATCGCATTTCATCATTATAAAAAATATGGAGAACGTAAAAGAAACCGTTCTATACTTATTAATAACGAGCCTGCTGAAATATTACCAAGTAATTCTCTGCAAACTTCCATAATTTTGGAGAGTGAAGATTTAGACCCCATTATGGACATAAATGATGTTAATATTAAAAGACATAATAATATTTGTAAACAAAGCGAATCTAGTAACACAGAAAGCAAAATAAGACATATTGCTAATAAAGATGAAATAAACGTTCTGACTAAAAAGAAATCGCTGAATCCGAAAAGTATTCCGTCTGATTTGGAGCTTTTTAGCGTAGTTTATTGTTGTTCAAATTGTTATATCACACTTGATTCGTACGATAAAGCTATTGAACATTGTCAGGAACATTTTAACGAGTTCGATTTTTCATTATACAGAGATACATGCGAAGTGTGCAAAATGAAGTATGATAGAAGAGTTTATGGAGATCATAACATATTACATAATTTAAGAATAGAGAAGAAGACATTTTCCTTAGTTACATTTGATCCATTTTATTTTGCACACGATTTTAAAGTTTGGATTAAAAATGCGTTTGATTCAATTGACTCCAACATAGTTCAATCAATTTTAGATAGATCTGTTTATAAATATGAAGGGCGAATTAAATTATATGTACTTCAAGAAGGCTCGTCCAATGTAGTTGTTTACAGATGCAATAGCTGTCATGTATATATTGATCCGGAAAGTATATACAATCACGAAGAAAATTCCTGTTTTAGACTTCGAAAGCACCCATGCTCATTTTGTGGTATACCCTTCATTTCGCATCTATCTCGATTGAATCACGAAAAAGTACATGAAATTTCGCCTGATATGTCAATTAAGGCTTTTAAAATTGTCGTATTCAACAGAGAAAAGGATAAAGAATTTAATAAAAATATAATAAATTCGTCTGGAAAGTTCATTTTATTTATGTGTAGAAAATGTCATGGTATATTCGATAGATTTCAAGATCGCTACCACATATGTAATACATTGGATTTAAAGAAATGTTCAACTTGCGCTTTACGTATATTTTCTTCTGACTATAAATCACATATTACCAAACATAAATTCATTGACAGTTTTATACATGTTAATATGCGAATAATTTGTTTTGGACAAAGAAATAAACAGAAACCATCCACTAGTTTGCCTGCGAAATTCGATGGAACTCTAATTGATTATATTTTTTATGTATGTAACCATTGTAATATTTGCTTTAAAAAATCGAATCAAACGCTTATGATAAACCATGATTGTGCTGATATAAAGTCTAAAGTAAAATGTAGTATATGTCAATTGTTTTTTCTGAAAAGACTAATTAATAATCATTATAAACAACACGAAAATGATCCGTATTTTAAATCAGAAAACTTTAGCTTGATACCGTATAAAGAAAATAACGTAGAAAGTATCAATCGTTGTGAAAAAACGATGATTTCAAAGATTAATAAAGGAATATCGAATAACAATGATGATTCAGAAAAAAATGTTGTTGATTCTATTGACAAAATGATTCATTTAAATGAAATAGATGAAGATTCTACTAAAGAAACATCTTCTTTAAATAAATCTAATTACAACGATGTTAGTATTGTTGGTGTAATAACGGAACACATGGATAAACTATATAAATGCAGTTGTGGCTTGCACTTTTTGGACAGTGATAGCATTAAACTACATTTTGGACACTGTACTTTAAAAATAGCGAAACAAAATTGTTCAAAGTGTGGTTTGCTCTTTACTCCTAAACAATTATTCAATCACTTATTGAAACATCACGGAGATAAGAAAAATACATATACAATTAATATCATCAATATGACAAAAGATAGAAATAGTATATTTAATATGTACAAGTGTTCTATGTGCAATGTACACTTTGTGGACCTCGAAAAAGCCAAATTACATTACGCAATTTGTGAAAAGATGGATGTGGAAAAAATTCAATGTACGAAATGTAATCTTTTTATTGATATTTCGGCATTTGATTTACATAATGAAACTCATCACAATGATGACGTCGCTGACATTGATATAGTAGATATAGGAAAAGTTGATGTATACGCCCAATACAAATCAATGAGCGATGCAATAAAGAATTTATCTTCAGAGGCAAATGCAGTTATTGCATCAGATTATATTATTTCTAAAGCAAATCTGGATCTAATTGATTTGAAAAAATATAGTGATACCATTTATAAATGTGAACAGTGTAATATTCATTTTCTTACCGAGTCTACATTCAGAAAACATACTGTGGGCAAGATTGGCCATGAACCATTTTTATCAGCTCGAACTGATTGCAATCGCTGTGGTCTCAGTTTTTCATTGCCCTCATTATGTAAACATATTTACATACACCACGAAAAAATGAATCTCAATTTAAATGATTTTATAATTAGGCGCAAAATTGCCAGTTCGTAGATTTCTTTTATTTATTAAGTACAGTAGGTGCGTCGAGCGGTCAGGCGGAGCACTCTATAGTTTAAAACATGGTTTTTACTTTACATTATCTAAGTATATCAGTAACATTCTGAAAAGTCGGTCTTTCATATTTTCGTATCTGGAAGCATGGACATGTACCTAATAATGTATTATAGTACACTGACGGACTCATAAACTGCATCAAAGTAATAGACGACTTTGAAATAAATATTTTACCAAGTATGCAAACTTTCTATACAGATTTAAATTGAAACCTCTAGATTGGTTCGTGAACTTTAAAACAGCGTAGGGTCATATGTTTAAGTTTATGTACTGGAAAGGACCTTTAGACTTTTTTTGAAGAAAAAGCAGAAATTTGAGGAAAATTGGTTTAATTAAAAAATTGGTTTTAACAATAGACACAAACTTTATGCAAGGGTTTATTTGTGTTTTAATAAGGTGTATTACCCCCACGTGCCCTTATTACGGATTCTAATCGGTTCCGCATAGATTTTATAAGGGTTATTAAAAGATCTTGCGAAATATTGTCCCATTCTTCTAAAAGTGCTGTTCTTAGTGCTGCCACTGTCGTGGGCGAAGGGTTTCTCGCATATACAGCTCTTTTTAAATTGTCCCAAACATGCTCGATGGGATTAAGATCCGGGCTGCGTGCTGGCTAATTCATCGTACGTATCCCAACCTCTTCGCAATAATGTTGAACTTGTGCAGCTGCATGCGGCCGGGCATTATCCTGCATTAAAGTAAAATTTTCGCCTATGAATCCCATGTAAGGCACCACGTGATCTTCTAATATCTCTGTTATGTAGCGATGTGCTGTCAAACCCCCTCTATTACCGTTTTGACGGACCATGTCTATGAACACAAGTTCTGTTCGCCCGTTCATCGATATGCCACCCCAGACCATACATGAACCGCCTCCAAAAGGAACACGCTCCTCAATGCAACTTTGAGCATATCGCTCCCCACGTCGACGATAGACTCTTCTGCGACCATCTGCACCATATAAACATGTCCTACACTCGTCCGTGAACAATACAGAGGCCCACTGCTCTTCTGTCCAATTCAGGTGATGACGCGCAAATCTTAAGCGAGCTTGTCTGTGAGCTGCAGACAACTTTGGACCATTTGCTGGTCTAAAAGGGGTGATATCTGCTTCCATTAACCTTCTTCTTATTGTTCGTGAACACACGTTTACTCCACGCACTTCATTAAGCTCGGTTTTGATGTTAACTGACGTGAGGAAACGATTTCGCAGGGAAGTTGTAACAATAAATCGGTCATCACGACCTGTGGTTGCTCGAGTTCTGCCTGCACCACGTCTCCTCCTGTAAGAACCTGTCTCTACAAACCTTCTGTGTATTCTAGAAACCGTAGACTGGTTTAAATTTAAATTTCTACCAATCGTTCGTTGATCCAAGCCCTCCCGCACCAATGCTACAATTTGTGCCGCTTGTTCGGCGAAGTATCCATATTATGGTTCAAAAACTCTCGATGTGTTAAAAACTCCTAACTCTAACTCCTAACTCTCCTAACCTAACCTAACCTAACCCAACAATTATGCTGGTAGCAATAATTCAATTGACAAAACAAAAAAATCAATGAGAATCAATTTAAAATTTGCTATAAATTAACACGCAAATCTGATACTACGAGTAAATTTTCTTTTCCCGGCTATATTCATTTGTTTTACTGCAGTTCTATTTTTAAATTTAATTTTTTTTTTTAAGATTAAGAGCCAGTCTTTCCATATTTATATAATTTAATCTAAAAAGTTTGCATACTTATTATAAAAAATCCTTTTAGAGTAAACCTGAACTTTGATGCAGTTTATGAGTCAGTGTATATAGGTGTCTACACTTAACGTATAGTGGACAGACTACGTATACAATAAAGTGTTATTTGTATACAGTATTATTTGATATTGTAATATTTACGTGTGTTTTGTCCAAATATTTGGTGTATAGTTTACTACCTAGTTATAACAATTTATATACACTTCACACGCACGACGTAATTCTCCTACCAAAATAAAACTGAAAACGTTCTTATAATGTTTGTAAGAACATTTTGATTTATTTCCAGCATTTTTGTTCTCCTTAGATATTTTTGGATGTATGTTTTTAGAGGTTATTACTTCACTGGGTCTTACCGTTGGATAACTTTTTGGAATATTCCTCTGGCTGCTCTTGAAGCAGCGACTACGCTAGTTTTCTTTTAATTTTCATTTCGTTTTCGATTAATACTACTAGATTTCTTTGACAAATACATTGCTCGACCTCGGACGAATATTTCAAAATAAAGCCTTGTATGCGGTTAAGCCTGTATGTCAATAATCTATAATCGCTATATTATATGTGAATGTAATGGATTATATAGTATAAATTATTTAAAAAATGGACCAAACAGACAATTAAATATAATAGCTGCTATCACAATAATAGCCTTGCGTAATTTTACAAATAAATTAAAGTCGAAACGCAACCGAACCGCTTAACCTATTAGAATGCTAGATTATCGCATAATTCCTATTTTGTTAACAAATCACAGGCACTTGAACTCAAAGGCTGCGCCTTTGGTCCATCGATATTAAAATCACACTTTAATATTTTGTCTCATATTGCATACGTTTTGCTGTCTGAAATTGAAACCTGGGTATCCTAATTACCGTGATCTTTCTGAAACTACGGAAGTAGCTTAAACGTTGATATTAAGAATAGCTCTTAAAAATTTTATTTTAAAGGTGTGTTACAATATTCTACTTATCAGTACCTACATAATATATACCGCGGTCTACATAACATATAGAACAACATCCTTCGTTAATTCTGCAAATATCATACTTAGTTTGATAAGAGTCGTATTGATTGATGTATTTAGATTTTATTGCTCCTAACTAAGTGAAATGTTATATTATAATAGAATAGAAATAAGCACTTATTAAAATATTATAAAAAAATATTATTTGTTTCATTCTTTTTTTTATCCCCTCAACTTAATCTACGCATCAAGTCTCTGTCCAACAACGGCTCCACGGGCAGTTTTAAAAACAGCAAATTAAATCAGTGCTTCGTCAATAAGACAATAATAGTGAGACAAGATGGAGCCCTATATATAACTTACTTACCAAAGCTAAACGGAACCTTAAGAGTTTCAAACAGTAAGTGTTGGATAAATTGATTCTTCTAAAAATATAAAATATATTATACTACGTGCGTAATTTATTTAAGAAAAGGTACACAAACAGATTGCAATCGTAACAACAATATATAAAACAGAATGACTAGACTGCCATCCAATCAAATTGTACACAGCATGATCTCATGAAACAGTCACAAATAGATATTATACAAAAAAATATATATATAATAATAAAAAGTATAAAACCCGTAATAGCTACAAATCCTGGGATCCAGCCCTGAGTACATCTGAAATGCTTCTTTTAAATGAGATAAAGTTATTATCAAAAATATCAATGTCATTGTTGTTCCTTGCCAACTCATTGTAGGCTCTCGCCATCCTAACTATCGGATTATAGTAGGTAGGAAGTGTTATTAGTGTAAATCTGACAAGTGAAGGTGTTAGGTCGGCGAGATCTATACCACAGATTAGATCTATACAGAGTATTAATAGATACTGAGGAGAGCAGAACTGGTGCATCAATATACGAGTGCAAGATTTTATGAAGACATAAAAGGTCGTATCTTTTGCGTCGGTCCTGCAAGGTTACAACACCAAACTTTGCCAACCTTTCATTATGAGAGTTTAGGCTTCGGCCGAAATTTAATTTATGGGAAATGTATCTCAAACATCGCTTTTGTACACCTTCGATTCTGTCAATATGAACTCCGTAAAAAGGTGCCCATACGGGACTGAAATACTCGAGGATGCTTCTTACCAAGGTGAAAAATAGAGTGCTTTTGATCTTTTTAAAATCTTTTGTTGATCTTATGATAAACCCTAACAATTTATTGCTTCTGCTCGCAATACTATCATAATGTGGACGAAAGCTCAACTCCTCGTCAAATAGTACACCCAAGTCTCTCACAACCGCTGTTGTAGAAACTATTTTGTTCGTGTTATTTTTATTTACTTTTTATTGTCGTTGGTATATATGACGGATATCACATTAACTTATTGTAAGAAATTATTTGAATAAGATGAACTAAATCCCATAAACATAGTTTTATTTAAATACATATTATTATAATTGGGATGATATAATATATTAACACAGTTACGGACCTGCGTACGTTCGTAACATATGGCGACTGTTAAGAACTACGCGGTCAAGCCGATAGACAATATTCCGAAACGAATTTGTCACTGATTTTTAAAATTGACTGTTCTGATTATTTTTTGTTTGTTGGGTTGGTTTTCCAATAATGTAAAATAAAACAACATAATTATCAAGCTCGAATATTTTATTACTAAGTCTAAGCATATTTATCCCCATACTTCTTGACTCATTCATTACATTGTGGCGACCGTGATAAGGAATAATAAAATGGAGTTAGAAAAGAAGAAGAAAGAACGGAAAATATTGCGAACTGTCTTTACAAAAAATGTACACGAATTCGAGACTTTGACGAAAGATTTAGAGGCGACTGGAAAATACAAGATTATCGAAGGTATTTATTTAAATATTCAAACCTTAGATAAAGAAATATGTCAGCTAATGTTAGATGTAGATTGTGCTGAAGATATTTTAGAAAAGGAAGTCAATGACGCCACAAAATATAAAGAAAATTGGCTACAAATACAATTAAAATTTAATTCAACTGTAGATACTAAATTGCATATTCAAACTGATAATAGGTTACAGCGTAATTTCAAGTTACCGGCTATTGAGCTTAAAAAATTTGACGGGAATATCAAGAATTGGTTGTCGTTCTGGGGTCAATTTCAAAAGATCGATGCTGATCCAAACTTAGATGAAACAGATAAGTTCCAATACCTAATACAATCCATGACCCCAGACACAGAAGTTAAATCGTTCGTTGATAGTTTTCCGCCATCAGGACAGTGTTACGCTCAATGCATTACTGAGTTAAAATCGAGATTTGCGAGAGATGATCTACTAATTCAAGTGTATGTTCGTGAACTGCTTGGTTTGATTCTCCATAAAGAGAAAATTGGAAATATGGAGCTAACAAGTTTATACGACAAATTAAATGCGCATTTACGGTGCTTAGAAACATTAGGAGTGACGAAGGATAAGTATTCAGCGTTCCTACTTCCAATGGTAGAGTCCGCCTTACCACTTGACATATTAAAAACATGGGAAAGAGCGAAGCCACTAAGAACTGACGACGAACTAAGTGCCTTATTATTATTCCTTAAAAGAGAAGTGGAGAGCGAGCAACGAATAACAATGGCTAAGAATTCCTTTGGTTTAAAAGATATAAAATCGACATCATCATATAATTTAGATAATTGTGGTAACAGAGAGCCGACAGCTGGATGCCTTTTGACTAACATTAAAGATAAACCGCGTTGTATATGGTGTGAAAAAGAAACACACAATAGTTTAGAATGTTTCAAGGTACAAAAGATGTCTATAGATGAGCGCAGAGAACATCTGAAAAAACAAAGAGCATGTACTATTTGTCTAAAGAAAGGTCATCATGCTAAAGTTTGCAGAGCTTTTGTAAAGTGTTTGGTATGCGGAAGGCGTCATACTATAATATTATGTACTGGAAAGGGTCAAGATAATATGCCGAACAAACCCGATCAAGCGCTTGCAACTAATTTATCCGCAGTACCGAAATACCATTCAGAGGTGACACTTTTGCAAACTATTGTGGTAAGAATAGTACGCGATGGTAAGCAAGTATTAGTACGAGCCATGATTGACAGTGGGTCACAACGTTCATATATTCGTGAAGACATTGCACTTAAACTTGATATTCCTGTTGTTGGTAAGCAAGTATTAACCCACAATTTATTCGGCGGTGTGGAATTAAACAGCAAAAAATATAATATATATAATTTTAAGGTAGAAAATATTAATAAAACATTTTCTTTAAATATGTCCGCCTTAGGTCAGCCGTGCATTTGTAAAGATATTCCAAAATTTAATTGTACAGATTACCTTTCTAATATACTCACCAAACACAACATTATACTTTCCGACAGTACACAAACATGTGATGATAATATAGGTTTACTGATTGGTGTAGATTTTTCAGGTGTAGTTATGACAGGTAACTTTATAAAATTACAGGGGTCTTTAGTTGCGATTGATACCAAAATGGGCTGGACTTTGCAGGGCGTAGTTCCTAGTACAAGTATCATGAAAAATAAAGCGACTAATATTAATATGTTTTGCAGTTTGGATATCAGTGATTTTTGGTCTTTGGAGACAATAGGTATACGAGATCCTATTGAAAGTAAAACAAGACAGCAGACTGAAGAAGATGCCTTAATTAATTTCGAGCAGACGGTGTCGATCAATGAGAATAATCGTTATGAAGTTTTTCTGCCTTGGATGGTAGGTCACGACGATTTATTAAATAATTATGAATTAGCCGTTAAGCGTTTGGAGTCCTGTACAAAGAAATTAAAAGCCATAGGTGTTTATAACGATTATGGTAGTGTATTTACGGAATGGGAAAAATTAGGTATCATAGAACAAGTAGTAACACCAGAACAATTTCACGAGCGTTCACATTATTTACCTCATCGGCCGGTCATAAAAGAGTCGAGTCTCACAACTCGTATTAGACCTGTGTTCGATGCGTCGGCTAAAGACGTTAACGGTAGGTCTTTAAATATGTGCCTTGAAAAAGGCGCAAATTTATCAGATAAAATTCCATCACTTTTAAATGGTTTTCGCAAACGGGCTATAGGTATAACTTCAGACATTTGTAAAGCATTTTTACAGATATCGATTGCTCCAAGTGACAGAGACATGTTACGTTTTTTATGGTGGAATGATAAAGGTGAAGTTATTGTTTTAAGACATTGTAGAGTTGTGTTTGGTTTGACATGTAGTCCATTTTTGTTGTCAGCCACTATACAACATCACCTCAAAACTATTGTGGGAAGTATGAGATATTCAGCCAGAATATTGTCTCAGTCATTCTACGTAGATAATTGTATCACAAGTTTAGATACGGAACCAGGCGCTAGATCGTTTGAGTCCGAGGCAAAGCAGATTATGGCTCTAAAAAATTTTGATCTCAGACAGTGGGTCATGGCTCCACTTCATGAACAAAAGCTTGATGTCAATATCTCAATACTAGGTCTGCAATGGTATACTTTGGAAGATAATTTGGGGTGTAACTTGAATACGATACCGATATCAGACAAGTTGTTTAAAGTAACAAAACGGAGCTTGTTGTCGATTTCACAACGAATTTTTGACCCTATTGGTTTCACATGTCCTGTGACATTGATACCACGTCTAATTTTACAAGAGGCGTGGCGACAATCACTACCTTGGGACAAACAATTACCCGTAGAGTTGCATAATAAATTTATGAGTTGGTATAGGACACTAAAATTTTTGAATGATTGCAAAATTCCACGGAGATTAACTGTTTCTTCTATAGACGACTGTAAACTGCAGTTGCATTTGTTTTGCGATGCTAGTAAGTATGGTTATGCTGCATGTGTTTTTCTTAGGTCTGAGGTTCAGGTGGACAATAAAATTTCACTACGTTTAGTATCAGCAAAATCTCGAATAGCACCTATTGGGAAAACAAATATTCCCAGGCTCGAGCTGTTAGCAGCACTTATTGGGTCAAGACTTTTAGAAGCAGCTAGGAAAGATTTAGCAATTCTTTGTACTGAACGGTGTTGGACTGATTCTAGCGTTGTCCTTTGTTGGATTAAGCAGCAGTTGTCATGGAATACGTACGTTGGCAATCGTGTCAAGGAAATAAGACAAAACTCAAATATTAACGATTGGTGTCATATTCCAGGTTCAAAAAATTGGGCCGATTTAGCTTCGAGAGGCTGCGATGCTAAACAGTTATATCTTTCGCGGTGGGTGGAAGGCCCAACCTGGCTACTTATGAAGGAAGAGCAGTGGCCTAATTCAAATTATGACATTGACATGGACGAAGTAAATCGTGAACTTATTTCCACTACTAATAATAATGTTAGTCTCAAATCTAATATTTTATCACGTTTTACATATTTTTCTAAATATTCGAAAATAGTAAGGATGCTGGCGTGGATGTTTAGGTTCGTAACAAATTCACTCAAAAGAAGTGAGTTAATAAGAGGTGAACTGAGTTATGAAGAATATGGAAAGTCTGAACAAATACTTTTAAAATGCGTTCAACTTGAACACGTCGATTATATAACTCAGCGGATTAAAGGATTGAACCATTTTCACGATAAAGAAGGTACGTTAAGATTACAAACAAAACTCTTATTAAGCGATGTACCAGAAAGTACAAAATTTCCTATTATTCTTCCAAATATTTCTGTTATCATTCAAAGATTAGTGGATCAGAGACATAGGCAACTACAACATGGGGGCTATAATGTTATGGCTGCTGATCTACGTTCCAGATATTGGATTATAGGAGCACGGAAGTTAATCAAATCCATTATATTTAATTGCGGTGTATGCAAACGGTATAGGAGTAAGCCAGTACAACCATCAACAGCACCTCTACCTCAAGAACGTATTCATAGCTCGGCTCCTTTTGAAAATACAGGTATTGATTTAGCTGGCCCGCTACAGTTACGAGACGGATCAAAATGCTGGATTGTTCTTTTTACATGTGCCGTATATAGAGCTGTGCATTTAGAGCTTACAAACTCACTATCAACGGATGCATTTATGATGACTTTACGTCGATTCATCGCAAGGAGAGGACGTATGAGCGTTATTATTTCAGATAATGGAACAAATTTTATTGGTTCAAAGAATATGTTTATGGATATAAATTGGGATGAGATACAACAAGAATCTACAATTCGTCGCATTAAATGGAAGCTGAACGCACCAGCTGCACCGTGGTGGGGTGGTTTATATGAACGGCTGATTAGAATGCTCAAGGATCTATTAAGGCGGGTGTTAGGACAGTCTTCTGTGTCGTACGAGGAACTCCAGACTGTTCTGTGCGACTGTGAAGCCACACTCAATGACCGACCACTAACATATATAGAAGACGGCAAATGTGACTCATTAGAACCACTAAAACCGTCATGTTTTATTCAACCTATATCCGAATCTAATGTGCCGGATATTGATATGTTGGATACAAAAAGTATGAATAAACGTTTAAGTTATATACAAAAGTTGAGATCAGATTTTAGGGAGAGGTTTAAAAATGAATATTTGAATTTGTTAGTTCAAAAATCAAGTAAAGGTAATGGCACTCTTTGTATTGGAGATGTAGTTTTAATCGAAACGGACGAGAAAAGAGTAAAATGGCCTTTGGGTATTGTTATTGAGATATATGCAGGTAAAGATGGCGTTAACAGAACTGCAAAGGTAAGAACCTCGTCAGGTTATAAAGTTCGACCTTTTTAGCGTCTCTACCCCATGGAAGTGACTAGTCCTGAAAAAGATATTCCTGTTCAACATAAAGTTACACGTTCTGGGCGAGTTTCCAAGTTACCTAGTAGATACAAACTGTAGTAGGTAAGTAAGTAGTTTTTTTTCCTCTTTTATTTAACACATTTACACTACATCAATTTAAGGCACTTATACACAATAGGGAATTAATCTCTTTTTTGGAAAGTATCTTAATTTAATCCTTGCATGTCAGTAAACCATATAATAAAAATATAAAAATTTTATACACTCGTTAAGTACTATAAAAATTGCATTAAAATTTAATATTTTCAAATTTCGCGCGTAATTAGACGAAAGCGCCGCACGAGTTGTTACTCTGTAGCGATGACGTCAATACGGCATGTAAATAATAAACAAAGCTCTATGTTTGATGCTGTGTATTATTATATTCATAATTTAAAAATGAGTTATTATCTTTTATATATAAACAACTAATAAAAGAATAATAATATAAAAGTAATACTGACATCGATGTTTTAATACTCCGTAACTCGGCAGAACAAAAGTCGGGATTTGCAGCAAAGAATTTTCCGACCATTAATGCATTTATTTTTGGTATATTCGTACTATCTCCTTTTACAAAACTGCTTGCCATAGTGTGATTCACGTGCGATTTTAATTTAACTTACGTATTTATAACGTTCTTTTACATTGAAAAAGCAACCTACAAACTTCTTTTTTTATTGTTTTGCGGCTTTATACGTACTATGATTCATAATGACATTGACACGCATAAGTTTACAGTACCTTATGACGTCACGACATGGCGACCTATGTTTCGCTCTTGTTTTACGTATAGATTAAAAAAGTGAATACTTTGAAACTAATTTTTATATTATTTCTGTTATTTTATGTACTTAAACATGATGGTTCCGACTAATTAATGCATAAGCTATCATAGTTATATGCTTTTAGATCTTTTCTAATATAGAGGGAAGTACCCTATTGTAATGACAAGTAATTTATTTTGGTGTGTTTGTTTATTTATTTGTTATTATTTGGGTTCATTTTTACTGATGCATTGCTGCAGTGATAGATAGATAAATTTATAAAATTGTTTTAGTAATTGAAATGTGTATAAGGTGTATTTATTTATGTTCTGTTAGAATTTGTCTTAATTTGTTTGTTGAAATTATTTTTTAACATTTTTATATAGTAAAATATTATGGATTTTCTTGTGGTCTGGAGGATGTTAAGAACTACGCGGTCAAGCCGATAGACAATATTCCGAAACGAATTTGTCACTGATTTTTAAAATTGACTGTTCTGATTATTTTTTGTTTGTTGGGTTGGTTTTCCAATAATGTAAAATTAAACAACATAATTATCAAGCTCGAATATTTTATTACTAAGTCTAAGCATATTTATCCCCATACTTCTTGACTCATTCATTACAGCGACCGTGATGGAAAGAACTTTTCAGGTGAGAAAGACGGCAAGACGATTTTTTACGGTAAGTGCTGATAAACTTGAATGTGCATTGACCAATAAAGAAAAGAGTAATATTAAAGCTTATTTCGCTAGTCTTTCTAATAAATATGAGCAATTGACTATAGTAGATAATAAAATATTGAATTTGTGGCTTGACAAAGATGACCGAGTTGAGGAAACATATCAAGCGGATTTAGATACAATGGAGGTTTACAATGATCGCTGGTATATAATGAAGCATATAATGCAGCAGCGATATAATGAATTTATTGAGGATTGCGAGAGTATCAAAGTTAGCACAATAAAAAATCAAAGAATCTATACATCCGAATGTGATAAACAACTCCCCAAGCGCCACTTTCGCCTCCCACAATTGCATTTAGCAAAATTTAATGGGGAATTGAAATGTTGGATTCCATTTTGGTCTCAGTTTAAATAAATTCATCTAGATGACAGTATTTGTCGCGACACTCTCGCGAAATATAATTATTGTATATAGCAATACTGATAATTTTGTATAAGGTGAGGAACTTTACCATAACTAAATAGTTCTATAGTCTATGAATCCTCTACTTATTCTTTCACTCATTGAGACCGACGTTACGCATTCTTTTTACTTGAAGTTTTGGCGCCTACCGCATCTACTTAGTCTTGCTAGTTGTGAATTGTGAAGTTGTTATAAAGTCAGTGCCAGATACCTGTAAAGTTGAGGAGCCTCCAGTTGATGAAAGCTAAGTGCATAGGGTTGATGTATTAAAATCCTAATTGTTGTCCTGTGGGGGACTGTGTTTTGATCGTACCTGTGCTCACACCGCAAGGGTGTGGGGGCTGCCGGCAGAAGGGATACCCAAAATTCTGGCGAACCTGGCCGTGAGGGTCTTGTTCGTGGTGTCACGCCATATCCCATCCCCTCTTTTGAGGTGAAGAAAATCGATCATAAAGCATGTAAGAATTATATAAATGTATTAGGTTGGACCCTCGCACTTGGATTTCCTTAACAAGGGAATGATGTGTATTTTTATACCTACAGGTTGATGATTATGAAGAGGCTAGTCAAGTTATAACGAGTCAGGGTGAAACACAAATGGCATACATAGCAAATTAAATAAAGCGAAGCAGATCGTTACATCCATCACACGCTGGCTGAAGTAGCAAGGAAATAAGTAAGTCAAAGTAATTCATTATCAAACCCTCCCCAAATACTTTCGACAAGTCGTAGGTAATAGGCACGGATAGGTACTCGCTGACAAGGTCAAAGGAGTCCAACAAGGCGACTTGCCGACAGTATTGAATTTGAAGACAAATTCCAATACTTACTACAATGCATGGAAAAGGGATCAAGTGCCCTGGAATTAGTAAGTAGTTTTCCTCCAACTGGAGAAAATTATGAAAACGCAATTAAGCTATTAGAAGCCAGATTTGCGCGTAAAGATCTTCTTATTGAACATTATGTAAGGGAATTGATACAATTAGTAGTAGCTCAAACTAAATCAGGTGCTAAAATTACTACACGTAATTTATATGATAAATTGATGACGCAAATACTTGCCTTAGAATCTATGGGTATAACACAAAATAAGTACGCTGCATTTTTGTACCCTATGGTAGAATCGGCTCTTCCAGAAGAAACACCGAGGGCTTGGAACAGATCATTTCATCGATGTTTTTCATCTGACAGTATGACTAGCACTATTGATAATAATAATAAGGAATCTAACCATCTAACAAAATTACTCGAATTCATAAAATGGGAAGTTGAATCAGAAGAGTCCATTCGTATTTCCCGTTCTGGTTTTCCAAAAATAGAAGCAAAGTTGACTCCAACAGCTAGTTTTCTGACAGATACTGTAAGAAAAACTAATAAACAAATAAATAGTCCAGATTCAAAGGAATTGAAAAGATTTTTATGTGTGTGGTGTGATAAACAGCATCCTAGTTCCGAGTGTAACAACGCTAGGAAAATGACATTGGACGAGCGGAAACAACACTTGAAAGAAAGAAAGGCATGCTTTCGGTGCTTGGTTGTTGGACACGCTTATTATAGATGCAAAAATGTAATAAAATGTATTATTTGTGATCGCAACCATCATCCAATTATGTGTCCAGATATAGTTAAATCTAGTGAGCCAGCGAAAAAAGATGCGAAACCAGTTGTTATGAAGCAGGCAGAAAAAAGCGGCACAGTATTTTTGCAGACGGTAAAGCTTAACATTGTACATAATGAAAAAAAGGTGACAGTGAGAGCTTTATTGGACTCTGGTGCTCAACGTTCTTTTGTAAAATCGAATATTATTGACATTTTAAAAATAGAGCCTGATGGCGAAGAAAATTTGCAACATAATTTGTTTGGAGGTGTTGTAACAAATTCAGAAAATCACCGAACATTTCATCTCGATTGTCAAAGTTTAGACGGTACATTTAATTTTCAGTTAGACGCTTTGGAAAACAAGGTAATTTGTGATGATTTACCAAAAGTTGGGCGTGGCACTATACTTAATAAACTGAAGGCAAAAGGTATAGTTTTATCCGATTCTTTTGATGATTCATCTGTTATTTCCTTACTAATAGTTTCCAATGTTTTAGGTTCATTGTACACGGGACGTTCAGTAAGTGTTAGTGGACATTTGATAGCTGTCGAAACAAAATTAGGTTGGACGGTACAGGGGCCAACCATTGGTATGTACACTTGCTATCCTAAATGTAATATTAATAAAATTTCCTTTAACGTAAATGATTTATGGAGCTTGGAAACGTTAGGAATTAAAGATGAAGCTTGCGTTAAGAGTATTAAAAACGTGAAGAAGAAGTAGAGCGATTTTTCAAAGAAACTATTAACATTGATGAAGAAGGTAGGTATGAGGTTAGCCTTCCGTGGAAAGAGATAGGTGACATACTCTCGAGTAACCACGAAGTGGCTTACAAACGTCTTAGGTCAACTACAAAAAAGCTAGAGAAACTTAACTTAATATCCGATTACGATAATATTTTTAATGAGTGGTTGGAAAGTGGTATCATTGAAGAAGTAATGAATGATAATACGGGTGAAGGTCTGCCACACCATGTAGTAATTCGGAACGCTAGCTTAACTACGAGATTAAGGCCAGTTTTCGATGCATCTGCTTTAACAAAAGAAGGATTTAGCCTTAACTGTTGTTTAGAAAAGGGCTCCAATTTAATTACATTAATTCCGCCTTTATTAATAAATTTCGAAAAGGGTAATCGGTATAAACGGCGGACATAAAGAAGGCTTTCCTTCAAATTAGCATTAATCCGAAAGAGCGTGACTTTTTAAAATTTTTATGGTGGGAGAATATATCAAAAATAGATAAAACAGTAAAAGTTTTTCGTCACCGTAGAGTGGTTTTCGGCGTATCAACTAGCCCATTTTTATTAGCAGCAACAATTTCTCATCATCTTGAGCAGTTTGAAGGTCAGGTTGTAGACAGCTTGAAAAATAGTTTTTATGTTGATAATTGCATTGTTAGTGTGAACAGCGTGAGAGATATGGAAAAGTTCATAACAGAAGCAAAGGAAGTGATGAATAAAGGGAAATTTGAATTGAGATGTTGGATGACAGGTCCTGTAATTACTGACGGTCAAGCGCAAACTACATCTGTTCTTGGTCTCACTTGGGATTCTATACGTGACGAATTATATTGTAAGACTATTGTTACGCCGGTGGCTTAGTAAAACTTCAAAAGTGATTTTCTGTGACTTAGAAACGTTTTCAGCAGGCTGAAACGTCGTTTCAGGCCGTTTCAGAAGTAGTAGCTCTTCACATACTAAAAAATCTAAATTACACCCAAGTTACAGTAGTTTTCAGGCGCCTGAAACATGTTTTCAGTACGTTTCAGGCTACCCTCTATCCAATGCCGCAATAACCTGAAAACCCGTTTTCAGGCGTTTTCAGGACCCCTTATGAGCCATTAAGCCTACTTCAGTAAAAGGACATAAATTTCAATAGGAGTGAAAGAGATAGCAATAGTAGAAAGAGACAGAGATAGTTAGAACATTCGAGAAGTATTAGAATGAGAAAACATCATTAGAAAGAGATAGACAAACACAGAATGTTCGAGAAAGATAGTACGGGAATATTCGAGTATTGTGTATCGAGAATATTCGAGTATCGAGACAGTTATACTCGAAACGTCTCGAACGCGCGACGTATTGGACTACACATTCGAGTGTGTCCGCGAATGTTCTGGCAAGAGTGGCAAGTATCTTAGGGGACTATATAAGGCTGTGTCCGGCCGCCGGGAAGCATTATTGTTTTGCGATACAGTGCGAAAACATCTAAGAAGTGATATTGGAGAACTAAGGAAGCGACTTTCAGTTAAGTGATTAGTGACTGTTAGTGTGGTAATTAATAAAAGTTCAGCGTTTTGGTAGACCGCCCTTTGATTTACTGACCCCAGCTCGTAACATTTGGTGTCAGAAGTGGGATCAGTATGCCGTTCTACCAAAGGAAGACACGGAAGGAAGAATCCGGACAAGAAGCCAGCGACAACAGGAAGCCGACCAGAGACGCTTCGGAGCTACTCAGCCGCCAACTGACGAGGACCAGCAGTCAGTTATGGAAGCCACTCCCTCAACGTCGGCTGCCGCACCAGATTGGGCGGCTTTCATGGCGATGATGCAGGAGCAGGCCCGCCGTCAGGAGGAGCAGCCCGCCGTCAGGAGGAGCAAGCACGCCGTCTGGAAGAGCAGTTGCAGCGTGATAAGGAGGAGCAGGCCGCCGTCAGGAGGAGGAGCAGGCCCGCCGTCAGGAGGAACAGGCCCGCCGTCAGGAGGAGCAGGCACGCCGTCTGGAAGAGCAGTTGCAGCGCGATAAGGAGGAACAGGCCCGCCGTCAGGAGGAGCAGACTCGCCCTTTTGAGGGAACAACTGCAGCTCGGCCAAGATGAACAAATGGTCCTGATCAAAGATCTCCAAGCGACTTTCGGCAATAAGGTCAAAGTGATAGAAGATAAGGTTCTGCAACGAGGAACGTCTCACCGAAGCTGAATCTGAGATTGCCGATGTCAAGAAGGCTTTGGGTAATCTGAAGGTCGGAGATGGGACAGCCACTATCGTCAGTGCCGCTCCTTCGGTGCGAGGATTCAAAGTGCCACCTTTTGATGGGAGTTCCTCGTGGTCAGCCTATAAAATACAGTTTGAGGCTGTAATGGAGGCAAACGGGTGGACTAAAGCCCAGGCCATGACCGCACTAAAGCTAGGCCTCCGAGATCAAGCCTTGACAGTCCTCGAAGCTCTTGACAAGAAGGTGAGCTACGAGGAACTATTGGAAGCGCTTGAGGCAAGATACGGCGACGCACACCTTGAACATGTGTTTCGGGCCCAGCTAAAAGATCGGGTTCAGCGTGTTGGTGAAAACCTGCAACAATGGGCCCTAGAGGTAGAAAAACTGGTACGTAAAGCGTACCAGTCCGCACCGACGTTAATTGTGGGCAACCTTGTACAGGCTTTTGTCGACGGCATTCGGGACCTCGAAGTGAGAGCTGCTGTGAGACTCGGGCACCACGAAACCCTTAAAGACGCCCTGGCCCATGCTCTAGAAGTGGAAGCTGTGAGGCAAGACCATCGGTCTCACCGTGTCAGGGAGGTAGTTGCAACACCTGTGCGTGACCGCTTCAAGGGATACAGCCCTAGATGCTACACTTGTGGCGAAAAGGGACACCTCCGATCAAGTTGTCCTAAGCGTAGCTCAGGGATTGATAAAGATGGGCCTCATGAGAACAGGGCAGCTAATAGCGCTGTCCAACAACAGCAGGGAAACGAGTAAACGCCAGGACTGCGGGGCGAGTGCTGGCTGGTGTTCGCAGAGCCCCAAGGATTTCGATCTCACAAGCCCACGATGGGAACAGCCTGATCATCAATGGCGAGGTTAACGGAAGGCCATGTAAGCTGACAATCGATACCGGAGCTTCTCGCACGGTTGTCAGTTCCCAACTTGCGAATCGGTTTCTGAGGGACTTCAGAAACAACAGCCTGGAGCGATTAAATTTAGTAACCGCCACCGGTCAGCACATACCCGTCCGAGGCGAACAGAAGGTGGAGTTGAAGTTGGGTAATCAAGTTTACCTGCACAACGTCATTGTGGCTGATATTGTCGATGACTGCATTCTCGGATTAGACTTTATGAGGAAGAATGGTTGTGAGATCGACGTCAAGCAAGGAACTATGAGTTGTGGACGAGAAGAATTATTCATGGAAGGAGCCACACCGGGGAAAGTGTATAGCTTAAAGAAAACCGCTCTACCCCCAAAATCAGAAACCATTGTGCCGGTTAGTCTCCCTTACAATTCTGGGAAGATACATCGATGTGTACTCATTGAAAGATTAGATCATGACCAGCCATGGAAGATGGCACGAACTCTGGTAAGAACCAGTGGCTTTGCAGCAGTTCGTGTACTGAATCTTGACGATAAAGAACACGTGATCGAAAAGGGAATGTTACTTGGTACGAGTGAGGAGGTAGACTGGTTGCGTCGTTGTCAAGACACGACTCATACAAATGTCAACAAAAATGAAGGAATCAGCGTGTCAAAACTTTTGGAAGACTGTCGAGACGTTTTGTCTAAGGAACAGATAGACAAGGCTAAGAAGATGTTACTCAAGTACGCTGATGTTTTCTCTACTAACGACGAGGACATTGGGAAGACGAGTTTAGTTCAACACAGAATTAACACTGGGAACGAATTGCCTATCCGCCAGCGACCAAGAAGACTACCGATAGCACGGGAAAAGGAAGTGGAGACCATGATTGAAGGAATGGTGAAGGAAGGTGTTATAGAGCCTTCGTCCAGCCATGGTCTTCACCCGTGGTGCTTGTTAGGAAAAAGGATGGCAGCATGCGTTTTTGTGTTGACTACCGCCGCCTGAACGACATCACAAAGAAGGACAGCTATCCATTACCCAGGATTGATGACACGCTGGATATGCTTACCGGAGTGAAGTGGTTCAGCACGTTAGATTTGAAAAGTGGCTACTGGCAAGTAGAAATTGACCCTAAGGACAAGGAGAAGACTGCATTTTCTACTGGAAAGGGACTATGGCAGTTCAAAGTGATGCCGTTCGGGCTGTGTAATGCGCCGGCGACTTTCGAAAAGCTGATGGAGCTGGTACTCGCGGATTGATTGGAGAAGCCTGTCTGGTCTATTTGGATGACATCATCATCGTGGGCCGTACGTTTGAAGAACACCTTCAGAATCTAGAACGGGCTATCAAAATTCGAAGCGCCAACCTGAAGTTAAGCCCTAAAAAGTGTTCCTTCTTCAAACGACAAGTAAGCTTCCTAGGATACGTGGTTTCGGAAGCGGGTGTCCAGACAGATCCGCAGAAGATCATCGCCGTAAAGGATTGGCCAGTTCCGAGAGGCAAGACACAAGTAAGAGCATTTTTGGGTTTGTGTTCCTACTACCGGCGATTTGTGAAGAACTTTGCCGACATTGCCAAGCCTCTTCATAAACTCACAGAAGAAAAGAGAAGTTTTTGCTGGGATGAAAACTGTGACGACGCATTTCAAGCACTGAAACGACATCTGTGTAACACACCTATTCTGGGGTATCCTGATAATGAAAATGAATTCATAGTGGATACAGACGCAAGTGATACTGGGCTAGGTGGTGTATTGTCGCAACGGAAAGGAGATCGCGAAGTTGTTATAGCATACTTCAGCAAATCTTTGTCCAAACCTGAGAGAAATTACTGTGTCACGAGAAGAGAATTACTGGCAGTGGTGAAAACATTGCAGCATTTCAACAAATATTTGCTTGGTCGAAAATTCCATCTGCGTACTGACCATGCTGCATTGAAGTGGCTATTACAATTCAAGAATCCCGAAGGACAAGTTGCGAGATGGATCGAGTTACTTCAAGAATATGACTTCGTGATTGAACATCGCAGTGGAAGATCGCATGGTAATGCAGATGCTTTGTCAAGAAGACCTTGCTCTGAAGACTGCAAGCACTGCGTAAAACAAGAGGCAAAAGCAGACCTACCTGTGAGAATGCTAAACACGGATCTTAGCAATGAATGGAAAGAAACCTTTCAGCACGCTCAGCAGTATGATGTAGACATCAAACCAATTCTTGAATGGATCAAAGCCGGTACTCCTAAACCTGCCTGGAGTGATATTGCGTCGATGAGTTCCATCACGAAGAGCTATTGGGCTCAATGGGACAGCCTGGTTATCCAAGATGAAGTCTTGTGCCGCAAATGGGAAAACGCTCGAGGAGACCGTTGTCATCTACAAATGGTTGTACCCAAAGCCAAGATACCGGATGTTCTACAGCTGTACCATAACGGATGTTCGGGAGGTCATATGGGAGTGACGAGAACTCTGTTGAAAATAAGAGAACGATTTTACTGGATAAATTGCCGTGACGATGTTGAAGATTGGTGCCGCAAGTGTACCAGTTGTGCTGCAGTAAAGGGACCTCATACACGCAGCAGAGGTGCATTGAAACTGTATAACGTTGGTGCACCATGGGAAAGGATTGCCATAGACGTTGCGGGACCATTTCCGGAAAGTGAATGCGGAAACAAGTACTTCATGGTTGTGATGGATTATTTCACTAAGTGGCCGGAAGTCTTCGCTATTCCTAACCAAGAGGCTTCAACAGTTGCGGATAAATTAGTCCATGAAGTCTTCTGCCGTTTTGGAGTACCCTTGGAAATTCATAGTGATCAGGGAAGAAATTTTGAGTCTCAAATATTTCAAGAGATGTGTCGAGTTATGGGTACCCATAAAACGAGGACCACTTCTTACCATCCGCAATCTGATGGAATGGTGGAACGATTTAACCAAACATTGGAGAGGTATCTCGCAAAGGTTGTGTCAAGCAGGCAAAAGGATTGGGACAAGCACATCCAACCATTCCTGATGTCATATCGAAGCGCAGTCCATGAAAGTACTTCGGTGACACCAGCATTTGCAAACTTTGGTAGGGAACTACGGTTGCCTGCGGATCTACTTACTGGAATTCCACCTGACGCCCCGCGGAATATAACCGAGTACGCGAATGATTTGCGCAACAAGTTGAACGACGTACACGAGCAAGTCAGACAATCAAGCCAACAGATGTCTGAGAAGATGAAAACCCGCTACAACCGAAATGTAAACAACAAGGGCTTTGAAGAGGGTTCGTTGGTGTGGTTACATAATCCAGTCCGCAGTAAAGGGAAATCTCCGAAGCTTCAAGCCAAATGGGAAGGACCCTATCGAGTTTTGAAGAGGATCAACGACGTCACGTACCGGATACAGCGGAATGCACGTAGTCCCTGTAAGATTGTTCACGTTGACCGACTGGCGAAATACCACGGAAATAATGATGCTCGGACGAGCATGTCTTAGGAGGGGGTAGTGTTACGCCGGTGGCTTAGTAAAACTTCAAAAGTGATTTTCTGTGACTTAGAAACGTTTTCAGCAGGCTGAAACGTCGTTTCAGGCCGTTTCAGAAGTAGCTCTTTCACATACTAAATAATCTAAATTACACCCAAGTTACAGTAGTTTTCAGGCGCCTGAAACATGTTTTCAGTACGTTTCAGGCTACCCTCTATCCAATGCCGCAATAACCTGAAAACCCGTTTTCAGGCGTTTTCAGGACCCCTTATGAGCCATTAAGCCTACTTCAGTAAAAGGACATAAATTTCAATAGGAGTGAAAGAGATAGCAATAGTAGAAAGAGACAGAGATAGTTAGAACATTCGAGAAGTATTAGAATGAGAAAACATCATTAGAAAGAGATAGACAAACACAGAATGTTCGAGAAAGATAGTACGGGAATATTCGAGTATTGTGTATCGAGAATATTCGAGTATCGAGACAGTTATACTCGAAACGTCTCGAACGCGCGACGTATTGGACTACACATTCGAGTGTGTCCGCGAATGTTCTGGCAAGAGTGGCAAGTATCTTAGGGGACTATATAAGGCTGTGTCCGGCCGCCGGGAAGCATTATTGTTTTGCGATACAGTGCGAAAACATCTAAGAAGTGATATTGGAGAACTAAGGAAGCGACTTTCAGTTAAGTGATTAGTGACTGTTAGTGTGGTAATTAATAAAAGTTCAGCGTTTTGGTAGACCGCCCTTTGATTTACTGACCCCAGCTCGTAACACTATGTTAAGAAATGTGGATGGACATATATTGACTAAAAGAAGTCTATTGTCTATGGCACAGAGTATTTTTGACCCAATCGGATTCCTATGCCCCACCACTATAGTACCAAAGTTGTTGATTCAGAAATGTTGGGAACTTAATTTAGGCTGGGTGTTCAGTCAAGCGAGTGACGTCAGTGGCGGTGTTCGGTGACATACAAAGAACTGAACACTGGGATAGTGAACTTCCAAATGATATTCAGAAGGCACCAAAGGAATGGCTGCAACATATTCAATTCATAAATGACTGTCGTATTCCACGGCGCATGAGTCATGCTTTATTAGAAAAGACCGATTGCCACAAAACTCTTCATGTTTTCAGCGACGCCAGCCAATCATCATATGCAGGATGTGTATTTTTACGGACAGAGTGCGATCGTAGAGTAACAGTACAATCGGTCACAATTCCAAGATTGGAATTAATAGCTGCAGTAATGGCTACAAGATTAGCGTCGGAAGTTAAAACTGCTCTGCAACTAGACTGTAAAGAATACTATTGGTCCGACTCTAATATAGTTATTGCATGGATCAATAGAGTGAGTGGTTTAAACGTGTTTGTTTGCAATAGGGTCAAGGAGATTCTTTCCCGAACTGATGTTATAGATTGGCGTCATTTACCTGGAGATATCAATCCAGCAGATCTTCCCTCCCGAGGAGTTAATGCTCTCCAGTTAATGAGTAGTAAATGGTGGGAAGGTCCTATGTGGCTGAAAGAACCGCCAGATCAATGGCCTTGTTCTAAAATATTTCCTGATGAATCAGAGGTTAATAGAGAAGTTAAAAAATGTTGTTTAGCAATCCAGAATGAGGTATTTTCGAACAGCTTAACATATTTTCGCAAATACTCTAAAATAGTAGGTACGTACAGTTGCTTGGTGCTTAAGGTTTATTTCCAACTGTCGAAAGAATAGACTAGTAAGACGTAATATTTTATCTGGTGATGAATTCATTGCAGCGGAACGGGTACTACGAGGCATGTTTTTTAAGTAAGTACCGTTTTGGAATTAAAAAAAGACGTGCAAAGATATCGCAATAATTTTATTTTTACATGAAAGCCTGTACCTTAATCTACTTTTCTACATAATTTCCGTGAATATTGAGACACTTGTCATAACGTGGCACCAGTTTTTGAATACCCTCCTCATAAAATTCTGCCGCCTGACTTGTTAACCACACAAATGCTTTGACTTCGTTATCGTCTTGAAGACGCTGACCGCCCAAGTGTTTCTTCAAGTGCAGGAACAAATGGTAGTCGCTGGGCGCCAGATCAGGGCTGTATGGAGGATGATCTAGAGTTTCCCATTGAAAAGATTTGATGAGATCTTTAGTGCGATTAGCCACATGAGGACGGGCATTGTCATGCAGCAAAACGATACCCTTACTCAACTTGCCACGTCTTTTGTTCTAGATTGCACGACGCAGATTTTTCAATGTCTCACAATAAGACGCTGCATTGATTGTCTCATTACGATGCAGAAACTCCACTAGCAATACTCCTTTTCTGTCCAAAAAACTGTGCACATGATTTTCCGGGCAGAAATTGTTTGCTTAAACTTCACTTTTTTGGGTGATGATGAATGTCGCCATTCCATGGATTGTTGTTTCGATTCTGGTGTAACGTAGGCCACCCATGTTTCGTCACCAGTAACAATTTGGTCTAAAAAATCTTCACCTTCCTTGTGGTACCGCTCAAGGAACGTCAATGCACTGCCTAAACGTTGGGTTTTGTGCAAATCCGTCAACATTTTTGGAACCCAACGTGAACACAATTTCCGGTAATTCAAGTTCTCGGTCACAATGCGATACAAAACACTACGAGAATATTGAGGAAAGCAGTCG
Source organism: Scirpophaga incertulas (assembly GCA_036419045.1). Taxonomy (NCBI): domain Eukaryota; kingdom Metazoa; phylum Arthropoda; class Insecta; order Lepidoptera; family Crambidae; genus Scirpophaga; species Scirpophaga incertulas. The sequence goes on from CM071633.1 coordinate 12,152,501, forward strand.
CACAATGATGAAATTGTAAAGCGTCTGTTTTCTCTAACCTTTTCGTCCACTTTCTGCACAAATCTTCATTAACGACCGAAGGACGCCCACTCCGTTCTTCATCATGCACATTTGTGCGGCATCTTTAAATGCTCTCACCCATTTCCTTACCATTCCATCACTCATAATGTTTTGTCCGTAAACTTCGCAGATCTCACGATGAATATCGATCGGTTTTACGCCTTTAGCACTGAGAAATCGTATAACAGCCCGTACTTCACAAGCGGCGGGACTCACGATTGTCGGAGGCATCTTAAACACTCTGTAAACAACGTATAAAATGAAGAATCAGACTGTAATGGCGTCAGTGCGTAGACAAGAGATGTAGGTAACTAGCGCGCATGCGCGGAACGCCGACCGTAGCGCTGCGGCGGCGAAATCGCAAAACGGTACTTACTTAAAAAACATGCCTCGTATGTTTACTTATTCAGAAAGAAAACTTTAAAGACTTAGAAAGATTAAAGAAAAGTACTAAATTAGAACTGTTTTGTGACAATGATGGATTGATACGTGTGAAGACTAGACTTATCATAAGTAACTATGCTATAAATTTTATTTATCCTGTTTTATTACCAAAAGGTAATATAATCGTAAAGCGACTAGTAGAGCAAAAACATAACCATCTTCATGTAGGTACACAAACTTTAATATCGATTTTACGCGAAAACTGGTGGATAATTTCTATAAGAGGTCTAGTTAAAAAAGTAGTGACGAGTTGCGTGAAATGCAAATGCTTTAAAGCACAGGCGTGTACAGTACCGCCAGCACCGCTTCCAGCTGGACGTGTTCAATGTGGGGAACCGTTTGATGTGATTGGAACTGATTTAGCAGGACCCAATATATCTTAAGAATAATGAAAAAAGGTGGATAGTGCTATTTACTTGTGCAAAATATCGTGCTTTACATATAGAACTTGTAGATTCACTATCGACAGAAGATTTTATATTGTGCCTCAGACGATTTATTGCAAGACGCGGCAGAGTAAAGATAATATATTGTGATAATGGAACAAATTTCAGGGGAACACAACCTGCTGGAAACCGTTGAATGGTCGGAGGTAGTAGACAAAACGTCCAGTGAAAAAATTATATGGCGCTTCTTGCCACCTCAAGCGCCATGGTGGGGTAGTTGGTATGAAAGAATGGTACGTTCAATAAAGGATTTGCTTAAAAGGACTCTGGGCAAAACTGCTCTATTAGACAAAGAGCTAATTACAATTTTGTACGAGGTAGAAGCGGTAATTAATAGTCGTCCTCTAACTTATATTTTTGATAGCACTGAACATTTGATACCATTGACACCGGCAATGTTTCTGCAGGCTAATTGTTCTGATGTTACTGACCTAGATCACGTAGATTCAAAAGTTTTATCCAGTCGCTATCGTTACATGAAGCAGGTGAGTGGCGATATTAAAGAAAGATTTCGTAAAGAATATTTGTCTATGTTGACCGAAAGGTGTGGGCATTCGACACGCGGATTGCACGTTGGAGACTGTCAGAATGTAATGCGTCCTTTAAATAAAAAAATAAAAATTCTTGTCTGTGGTCTAGAGGTATTCTTGAAGCATGTTGGTTGTTTGTTAATTGAATTAATTATATTAATAAAGATTAAGAAAGAAATTGTCGTATTCGTTTAACATGTAGTCATAAAATTGAATTAGTGGGAATAGACGGATTCTGGCATGTTAAATAATAAAAGGTTATGGGCACAGTTATAAAAAGATTAATACGGAAGCGCAATTGAAAGAAAGAAATGGACGCCATTAAAATGAATTCATTCAACATAGAATTATTGAACGGAGAAAATTATCACACATGGAAGTTTCGCATGCTGGCATTGTTAGAGGAAAAAGAATGTATCGAGTGTATATATGTGGATTTTAATAAAAAAATAACGGTTGAAAATGAAAAACAAATGAAAGCAATTGAGAGGAAATGTAAATCATATTTAATACAATGCGTACATGATTCACAGTTGGATCTATTGCGAAACAAGTCTAGTGCACACCTAATGTGGTCTAGCTTAGAAGAAAGGTACGAAAAGAAAGGAATTCCAGGGCAATTAATATTAAGAAAAAAGTTGATGACCTTGAAATTGAGTGATGAAAGCAAGCTTGAAGAATTTTTAACTGATTTTGAAGAATTATTGAGACAATTGAATGCAAGTGGAGTGGAGTTAAAAATACAAGAAATTATATGTCACTTATTATTAGCTATGCCAAAAAGTTTAGAAACTGTTACCACAATCATTGAAAGTATACCTATTGAATCGTTGACATTTGAAATGGCAAAGGCACGGTTAAGAGCAGAAGTTGAAAGGAAAGCAGTATTAGGACAGACTGAAATGAAAAGAGAAAATTATTCACCATCGGCTTTTACAAATAATTTGAAACTGTGCTTTCATTGTGGAAAACCAGGACATATAAAGAAAAATTGCAGATACTTACATATAAATAGTCATTCAGGTACACAAACACAACTAACAAATGGAAATAATTATTTGAGGCAACATGCTACACCATTCAGAGGAAATAGAGGTAGTTTCAGAGGAAGAAGAGGAATGCAACATCAAAGTGGAATGCAACATCAAAACCAAAATATGAGACGAGCGAACTTTAGCAGAACAACAGCAGTACAAGGGCAAGAAGATACATATATAGAGAGGGATTTTAGTTTTATGACAGATATGTATACCACTAACAATACAGAGAACCCAACTGTAAGTAAAAATTCTATTTTATTTTATATAGATTCAGGCTGCACTGACCATTTAATAAATAATATTGCCTATTTTGATAATTTTATGTACTTAAAGAATCCCATAAACATAGCAGTAGCAAAAAATAATAATTATATGCAAGCAACAGCAGTAGGAAATATAAATGTAAAATCATATGTAAACGGTAAATATACGAGTGGAATATTAAAAAATGTATTTTTTGTACCAAATTTAAGGCGTAATTTGTTGTCAGTTAAGAAAATGGAAATGATGGGTTATGAAATAACTTTTGGAAATGGTAAGGTCTTAATATATAATATGAATAAATTGGTTTGCATTGGTCATAGAAATAATTTATATGAAATAGAATTTAAATTGAATGATAGCAAAGAATGTGAAATTGTTGAGTGTTACAGTATGGAACAGGAATTATGGCATAAACGATTTGGTCATATTTGTTACAGTAATTTATCAAAGTTAATAAATAGCAATCTTGTAAATGGTATAAAATAAATTTAAATTAAATGGTATTGAATTCTGTGAAAGTTGTGTAACTGGTAAAATTACTAGAAAACCATTTGGCATTAGAACTAGAGCAAAAAGATTACTGGAAATCATACATACCGACGTTGCAGGCCCAATAACACCTATCAGTAAAGATGGATCTCGTTATTTTGTCACGTTCATAGATGACTATTCGAACATGGTGTATGTGTATACCATAGCGAGGAAGAGCGAAGTATATGAGTGTTTTAAGGATTATGTTAATTTAATGCAGACAAGGTTAAATATGAAAATAGCAACACTAAGATGTGACAATGGAAGTGAGTACATTTGTAACAATATTAGGAATTTTTGTAGAAATAATGGAACTTTTATAGACTATACTACCCCATATACACCAGAACAGAACGGAAAGGCAGAAAGGTTCAATAGAAGCTTAGTGGATAAGGCTAGAACAATGATTGCAGATTCAAATATGCCAAAAGAATTTTGGAGTTATGCAGTAAAAACAGCAGCATATTTAATGAACAGAAGTCCAAGTAGTGTTAGAGAAAATACACCCTATGAATTGTTTACCGGAATTAAACCTGAAGTTTCAAATCTGCGAGTATTTGGTTCGACAGCATACTATCATGTGCCAAAGCAATTCAGAAATAAATTTGATCCAAAAACTGAGAAGTTCATCATGATTGGTTACAGTAATACTGGTTATATATTATGGAACGAAATGGAACAAAAGTTGATTCATGCAAGAGATGTGACGTTTAATGAGAGTGATTTTTATTATAAAAAGAGGAATAAACAATCGGATAATTCAATTGAAAAGGAACAGGATATAATTAAAACAAAGGGTATGATACAAATTTCTGAAGAAGATACACAGGAGACAGATATAAAAGAAAGGGATTGTAATAAAGATATGAAAGAAAGAGGTGAAAATGAAGTGAGCTTAGAACACAAGGAAACTGAAGTACAAGAAATAGAAAAGAGATGCAGGAAAATACCTAATAGATTTAATGATTATGAATTATATATGGCATTTGATGCTATGTCTTATGTTGAAAATGTTCCACAGTCAATTAATGAGGTTGAAGAAAGTAATGAGAGGGAATATTGGTATGAAGCGATAAAGAGAGAAATACAATCTATTGAGAAAAATGAAACATGGACTGAAGTAAAACAACCCGAGGAAGCGGAAATTTTAACAACAAAATGGATATTTACTAAGAAGCCATTAGAAGATAATATAAATGATCAATATAAAGCACGTTTGGTAGTTAGAGGTTTTGGTCAGAAAGACTCGTTTGATTATGATGGTATATATTCACCAGTTGCCAAAATGGCGACAATCCGGACTCTTTTATCTATTGGAATAAATAAAAAATATTATTTTAAACAGCTGGATGTGAAAACAGCTTTTTTAAATGGCGAACTGAGGGAAGATATATATATTTATACCCCTGATAAAGTAACTTGCAAGCCAGGCAATATATTGAAATTAAATAAGTCGTTATACGGACTAAAACAAGCTTCGAAATGCTGGAATGAGAAAATCAATAATTATTTACAGTCAATACAATTTTTAAGATCTGAGAGTGATTATTGTTTGTACTATAAGGGAAAAGGTGAAGATATTTTGTTTTTGTTACTATATGTTGACGATATTATTTTATGTGGGTCAAACTTACAAGTTATAGAAGAAACGAAGAAGTTATTAATGAAAAGATTCATAACAAAAGATAAAGGTGATTTGAAAAATTTCTTAGGCTTGGAAATTGATTATGATAGAGGAAAAGGAACAATGAAAATAAAACAAGAAAGATATTTATTTGGAATATTGAAAAGATTTAAGTTCGAAAATAGTAATCCATGCCCAACACCAATTGATTCAAAAATACATATTAACAAAAATAATAATTTAAAAAATGAGAATTTGCCAGTTAGGCAACTTATAGGATGTCTAATGTTTCTTATGCTAGGTACCAGACCAGACATTAGTTTTGCAATAAATTACTTTAGTAGATACCAGGATAAAAATAACAGTGATGTATGGATAGGATTAAAACGATTGCTTAGATATTTAAAGGGGACAGTTCATTATTATTTGATGTATACAAGGCAGGACAGTGGTGAAATTTTAAGTTGTTATGTTGATTCAGATTGGGGAACAGATGTTAACGATAGAAAATCAGTAACAGGTTATGTCATTAAAGTATATGGAAATACAGTAGCTTGGGTAACAAGAAAACAGCATTGTGTAACACTATCGAGTACTGAAGCTGAACTTATAGCTTTATGTATGGCAGTTCAGGATTGTTTATGGTTTAAGAAATTATTGTTTGATATGAATCTAAATGTTAATTTTTTTTATGTGTATGAAGACAATCAAAGTTGTATAGCATTAATAAAAAATCCAGAAAATAATAAACATGTTAAACATATAGATATAAAATATAGTTTTGTTTGTGAAAAGGTAAAATTAGGATACATATTTATCAAATATATAAACACCAATGACCAAATTGCTGATATGTTTACAAAAGCATTGTCTAAAGAAAAATTTAAAATAAATTGTCACACTATTGGTTTAATTTCAGAGAGGGTTAATTAGATCTTGTTATTTTGTCATAATTAGAGAAGCTTCATTTGTTGTTTAATACAATATATTGTAAGTAATTTTGCTATTATTTTTTTATATATTAAGTGAAGCATTAAGAGAGGGTGTCAGAATGTAATGCGTCCTTTAAATAAAAAAATAAAAATTCTTGTCTGTGGTCTAGAGGTATTCTTGAAGCATGTTGGTTGTTTGTTAATTGAATTAATTATATTAATAAAGATTAAGAAAGAAATTGTCGTATTCGTTTAACATGTAGTCATAAAATTGAATTAGTGGGAATAGACGGATTCTGGCATGTTAAATAATAAAAGAGACATTGTACTAGTAAGGATTTACGGAGTAAAGCGTGTTTTGTGGCCACTTGGTGTAGTGCTGGAAATTCTACCTGGAATAGATTCCGAAAGTAGGGTGGCTAAGGTTAAATTAGCTAATGGAGAACGTATTAGACCATTACAACGGCTTTATCCATTAGAACTCTCATCGGCATCTTGTCACGTAGCGGAAGGCTACGGAGCTATATAGGATAAGGTTAATAAAAGATGAATACAAGAGACAAATATATTGAATGAATTATTAGGACAGCACGGCCGAAACTTAAAAAATAAATAAAAAATACAAAACAAAAATAAGATGGTAGAGAAGGGGAAAGAAAGGAAGGCGGTACCAGGATCTAGGTAGACCAAGTATCGGTAGGCTAGCAGTATACAGCAGCAGGCAGGCAGGTATTCAGCGGCAGGCTGGCAGGTATTCCGCAGCAGGCTGTTAGTCACACAGCAACAGGTTGGCAGCGGCGAGCTGGCAGGTATTCACCGGCAGGCTGGTTGGTATTTTGCAGCAGGCTGATAGGTATGCCGCAGCAGGCTGGCCAGTACCCCGCAGCCGACAGGCAGGGAGGCAGCAGCAGGCAGGGATGCAGTAGCAGGCAGGTAGGCAGAGAACGTTGGAGGCTCGATGTGGCAGCAATAGTACGTGGTTCTTATGGTGAAGTATGCAGCAGAGTTTCCACACTACTTTTGTAGTTTTGTACTTTTAGTACTTTTGTAGTTGAAGACTTTTTCTTCACAGAGAGCTTAAGGGAGTATTGAAGGTTGTTTGTAGCTTCAGAAGTAGAAGTAGAATGTCCTCAAGAGACCCTGGACCGCCTTATATAATAGCCAGATATGGTGTTCGAAACTAAATACAAAAATTTAAAATTATGACATAAAATTCATAAAAAGGAGTCCAACATGGCATGAAAAATAATAAATATATTCAAATTTAGACATTTGGAATTATGTGACGTCACGTCGGACTGTTGTCATACGTTGTCAAATTCTAGAATGTTCCTAACAAACAAGAGAAATCGTTGAATAATAAAAATTATTAAGAAATTATAACAAATATACAGCAAAAAGTAAAGAGAAAAGTAAATTACAAGTGTTCAGTCCAATAAAAGTGCTAAAAGTGAAAGTTATAAGCCAAAACAGTGCAATTTAGTGATACAATATAATATAAGATGATTTATAAGTATTATACGTATTTGTACACAGTTAAATTGAAAATAATATATTATTCCAAGGTAAAGTTGAGACATTCTTATTTGTAGTTACACCAAAGACTCATATTTAAACATTACATAGGTAGGTAGCAACAGAGAAGTCAATGATACATACAAATCAGTCTATAAAGTAATAAATATATCTGTCCATCTATTAATTTTCTAGTAGATTATGATTTATGGCTAATAGCATTTGCGTAGTCCTCAGCATATCAAACATAACACTTACAGTACTCCTACAGTACACATTACAGACAGAATACAACCCATTCGCACATACAGTAATACTATACGCGATTCCCAATGGAATCAACACAAAGTTGTGTTGGGCTTGGGTGTTAATAGATCACCTCTGTCCAGCTCGCTTAACACTAACGGCAGTGCTGTGGGGGAGTACCCCCAGTGTATCCTACATACAAGTTGGGTGTAGCGAGCACTTTCCTAGGGCAATCCGTGCCGACCATCTAGAGGTGTTCAATATTCCCATACTTGAACTCTATACATGCATGACACGATTAATTATAGAAATGCAGATGCGTAGATTGCATGAGCGTAGCTTGAAAACTAGCAGATGGGCAGATTTGCATTAAAAGATAACAATTTACTTATAATTTCGAGACCTGAGAAAATTCTAGAACATTCCGTTAGAAGATTAAAACTTTACCTATAATTGCAAGTTCCGAGAAATTTCCAGAATGTTCTAATAATATAGACGTTACAATCTAGACGTTACAATCTAATCTCCAAGCTCCAGAAACATTTACATTTGATCATAATGACGAAAGTAATTCAACTTTGGTTGGCCCGAATGTAGAAAAGCCAAATGATCTGCGCACTACACGTACTGGTCGTCCTATTAAAGTACCGCAGCGTTTGGATTTATAATTCTTAATTTTGATAATTAATTAGTAGGTTGACGTATTGTTTAATTTGTTATTTTCGGGTTTTGTTGTAATGTCTAACATCTAAGTTCTTTTAATCGACATTGCAACGGGGCGGAGTATGTTGTAGAAACTATTTTGTTCGTGTTATTTTTATTTACTTTTTATTGTCGTTGGTATATATGACGGATATCACATTAACTTATTGTAAGAAATTATTTGAATAAGATGAACTAAATCCCATAAACATAGATTTATTTAAATACATATTATTATAATTGGGATGATATAATATATTAACACAGTTACGGACCTGCGTACGTTCGTAACAACCGCTTTCCTAGACAAAGTGCTGCCCCGAATATAGTACGTGTGTGTTATTTTATATTTCTTTTTCTTACTAAATGTGACAATACAAGATTTCTTTAGATTCAGATTTATTACGCGAACACCAGTCTGAAACATTGTTAAGATCTTTTTGGAGAACTAACAGTTTCAGTAATGTTTCGTATCACACTTGAAATTTGCTTGCAGCGGTTGCTACGGGCTGCTTTCGCTGCTTCGCTGTGTCACGCTGCTCGCTGCCTTTTCTCACTGCCTGTCGGCGCGCCGTGGCACTTTGCTTCCTACCTGCTAATTTGGTTTGATGCACATTTAGTTTTACTTATTGTTTGCATTAATTACTTAAATTAATTTATTACGTAATTTTAACCCGGCAATAATGGCAGAGGAAACAAAGGAATTTAAGGACCTTATTAAACAACGCGGCTCCATTAAGGGTCGGTTAACTAACTTTAAAACATACTTTTCTTTATTAAGCAATAGTGATATAAATAAAATACATGAGTCACAAGTACGGGAATTAGGGCTGCGTGTAGCTAAACTTGAAGCATTATTTAGCGATTTCGAAAAATGTCAAAATCAAATAGAGTTGTTGTGTCCAGTTTTAGATGATCAAATTCGGGAACGCGATCAAATCGAAGGTGATTTTTTTGTTAATATTTCATCAGCTCAATCTCTAATTGAAACACACTCCACTAGCAGGAAGGATAACAGTTGTCATTCTTCTTCCTCTAATGAAGGCTTAAACATAAAATTGCCTATTATACAGCTACTCTGTTTTGATGGTAACTATTTTTCATGGTTAGAGTTCAGGGATACCTTCGAATCCTTGATACATAACAACGATTCAGTCCCAGAGATCAACAAATTCCATTACCTGCGCTCTTCTTTACAAGGAAGTGCAGCTCTCATCATAAGGTCGATTGAATTTACGTCAGCTAATTATAGTGTGGCTTGGGACTTGTTGTGTCTACGCTATAACAATAAGAAAATTCTTATTAATTTATTTTTTTTTTTTTTTATTTTATTTATTTATTTTTTGGGAAACATACAATTATTATAAATTACAGAAAAATACAACAGATACATTCAAACATAAATCAGTAAAGTTTCCACAGTTATTTAAAATGACATATTAAATAATTAAAGCAATAAGTATAACAATAATTAAGAAAAACATTTAAAATTAAATAGTTACAATATAAAATAAAAGTCAAAAGAATAGAATTAATATGTCAAATACAAATAAATTGGTCAAAGTGTAGTCAATAAAGATAAAATGTCAAAACTAATAAACTACCTAATTACAATTTAGTCAAACAAAAAAATTAAAGGAAAAAAAGTACAATGGGATATCAAATGTCAATATGAAAATATGAAAATGTCAAATAAATTAAATTAAAATTAAGATATATAAACCAATCCAAATCAATTTTACATACAAATAAATTAAGAAAATGTCAAACTAATTAATTCATTCAATTTTTGCTGTATTCAATTGCCTTACCAGTTTTTTATAACAATGTAGTGAATAATTAAAAATGTCTATAGAATTAAATTCATCGTTATATTTCTTACAGGATCTGCAAATAAAGTTGTTGCTAGCATATTTCGTCTTGTAGAATGGAATATTAAAAGTATTAGTGCAACGTGAACTTGTCCGAGGGCATCTGAAACCTATATTACTAACCAAAAATGATGAATCAATATGATTATTCAAAATTTTGTGCAAGAAAATTTGATCTCTCTCACTGCGACGGCCTGATAGTGATTGCATATATGGAAGTAATTCGCCAGATCTAGCAGATCTGAATGTGAGATGTTTTTCAAATTTTTTGTTTATCCTTTCTATCATTTCGATATAAACATTATATTGTGGGTTCCAGACAGTTGACGCATATTCTAAGATAGATCTGACATAGGAGTTATAAAGCAAAGACAGGGTGAAACACTGCTTAAAGTCTCTGCCTATCCTCATAACGAATCCCAGCATTCGATACGCTCTAGCAGTTATAGTTTCTATATGCGTGTTAAATACCAATTTTGTATCTAAATAAACACCCAGATCCCTAACCTGTTCAACTTTTTTAAGAGGTACATTATTTAGATTGTAAGTATATTCAATAGGTTTTGTTTTACGGCTAAACGAAATAAAATTACACTTATTAGGGTTAAGAGTCAAATGATTACTATCACAATAACAACAAAGTTCATCCAGTTCATTCTGTAGCTGCTCGCAGTCATGTCGTGATTTAATATTTTTAAATATTTTCATATCGTCAGCATAAATAAGAATGTCAGAATTTTTAAATATTGATACAATGTCATTAATAAATAAATTAAATAGAAGGGGACCGAGATGTGAGCCTTGAGGTACCCCAGAAGATATGGGAACAAACGTGGAACAGAAACCTTTGATAGTAACTGCTTGACTTCGTTGCTTTAAGTATGACTCAAGCCAACGCAAAAGATCTCCATGAATACCGATATCATCAATTTTGCGTATAAGAATAGAATGTGGAATTTTATCAAATGCCTTAGTATAGTCGGTATACACCGTGTCAACCTGATAACCTTGGTCCATTGCTGTTGCAACACGATGGGTGAATTCACAGAGATTAGTTTCAGTGGATTTCTTGTTGATGAAACCATGCTGTTGTTCATTAATAACTGGACGCAGAAGAGGAAAAATGATGTCATAAATAATTTTTTCAAAAAGCTTTGGTATCGTACTTATTTTAGATATTGGCCTGTAATTTTGGATATTGTGTCTATCGCCAGATTTATAAATGGGTACGACATGACATTGTTTCCAGATCTCGGGCATCTTGCCTGTTACCAGTGATATATTAAATAAAATAGATAATGGGAGAGCTAGAGTTTCGTAACATTTTTTAAGAAAAATAGGTGGGATTCCGTCGGGCCCATTACCTTTAGATATGTCAAGAGACTTCAAGTATCTTGCTACCAATTCTTCGGGGACTTCTATAGAACTAATAATTGTAGGTGGGCTCGTCGCAGATTGTAGTTCTCCATCAGGTGAGTCTACAACAGGGGGTTCAAAAACTGATTTGAAATACTCGTTAAATAAATTGCAGATTTGTCTACCATCACTTGATACAGTTTCGTTATAAAACATTGAATCGGGTAAACTGCAAGAAGTTTTTTTAGATTTAACAAATGTCCAAAAATATTTACTGTTAATTTTTATTTTACTTTCAGCATTCATAATGAATTTGTCGTAACACTCTCTTTGTACCCGCTTCTGTCTATCCCGCAAAAGAGAAAAAGTGTCATAGTCACTCTGCCGATGGTAAATTTTCCATTTTTTATGGAATTTTAGTTTCTCCTTAATAATTTTAACAAGAGCTGGTGTAAACCAAGGAGGGTGACGATCTTCACATTTAAACTTTCTTAAAGGAACGTGTTCTGAGATAATTGCATTTATTATCTCATAAAACTTTGCCACCGCTGTATCAATGTTTATACACTTATGTAAAACCTGCCAATCAAAAGCACTAATTTTGCTGTTTATGGTGTCAAAGTCAGCCTTAGAGAACAAACGCACAGTGCGTGACATAGGGCGAAGAACGCGGGATGACAGAGACTGCACATTAACAATTAAGGCGGGGTGGTGGTGATCCTCTGTAACCAGAGGATCACTGCAACGTGAAACCACACAGTCCCTATCGCAAATTATAAGATCCAAAACTCTCTTATTATCATTATATACATCATTATACTGCTTTAAATCAGTAAAATTTAAAAAACCTTCTAGAGCTTGAATTGTTGTGTCATGGCTGCTCAACTTATTGCCTAAACAAACTTCGTGTCCATTGCGCGACCATTGTGCTGATGGTATATTGAAGTCACCTAAAACTAAGCACAAGTCATCTGAGTTATTAATACAAAAGTCAGACACATTTTCAAAAAAAGTGCATAAGGCTTCGTAATGTAAATTACAGCGTGGAAAATAGCCACAAAAAACATGAAGCCGCTCATGCTTACCAGGTGAACATTTTAATTCAATGGAAACCTCTATTACCTCGGCAGCAGCATTAGGCATAGGCATAATCCCATAAGAGCTCACCGATAGTTCTCTACGTACTGCAATAAGTACACCTCCACCAAGCTGGTCTCCACGGGAAACATAATCACGATCACACCGATACACATTATAGCGAGAATCAAATAGCTCTAAGTCAAAAATACCTGGCATGAGCCATGTTTCAGTCAGACAGATAATATCGTACTCAACCGACATCATATTTCGAAAAAAACTATTAGTCTTTGTTCGTAAGCCGCGAACATTTTGGTAGTACAGATTTATGCTTTTATTGTTAGCCATTCTTATTGTTAAAAAAAGTATAGCACATTGATGGGTGAACCATATAACATTTGAAATATAAAGCCAGCAGCGTAAGCACCAATATAGCAACTATAAGCAAAAAAATAAAAAAAAAGTTAGTAGTAACAAAATATGAAAGACGTTGACATAAATAATATAAGGCGTTGATACTCGGACAAGTTCACATCCCCAAAGATAATTAATATGCAGAAGACAAGCGATCAGCAAAGTAATGTCTGGAATCAAATATATTACAAATAAAAGACAACCTATTTGATTTTGTTTAAATCAGAGTCCTTCAATATGTTTATCACTGGTGAAGTATCAGAGTGTCGCACCTTTATCACACAATTTTTCACCCATACATATTTATATAATTTCTCTCTGCATGCATTTTTAGCTCGCTGTAATAGAGCCTTGTTTTCGCTTGTCAGGTGATCATTAAAATGAATGGATGAGTCTGATCCAGAAATTTTAATATCAGAGCTTTTAAGTCTGAGTTTTTTTGAGTTTTTAAGTCTGAGTTTTTTTTGAGTTAACAATCATTTAAAAGCCTTATTTAAGATCGAAAGTATAACTAAAGAATCACATAAATCTATTCGATACCTTATAGATATTGTAACAAAAAGCCTAAGAGCCCTTACAACATTAGGACAACCAGTAGACAGTTGGGACACACTGATCATTTATATGATTTCTACCAAGTTAGATCCCATAACAAGTAGTAAATGAGAAGAACACAGGAATAGCTTATAGGACTTACTTCCTCTAGTGAGTTCATTGAATTTCTTCGCTCTAGGGCTGAGGTTCTTGAGACAACGCAAGCTAATCGAAGTGATAAGCCTGAACATAAGGTTGTGTTTCATAAAGATAGCAGAAATGAAGGTAAAGCTTCATATCCTCATAAATATTTGAAAACCTTTGTAGCTTCGACTTCTTCTAATACGGCGAGGTCGTTTTCATGTGCTCTTTGCAACCAGGCTCATAGGATAATTGATTGCAATTCCTTTAAAAATTTAGCACTTGATGAGAAGACAAATGAAGTAAAAAAGTTAAATCTCTGTTTCAATTGCTTAAGGAGAGGTCATGGCACATCTCAGTGCAGACTCGGGCCATGTAGATTATGTAGTAAGAAACATAATACACTACTTCATAAAGATAATAATCCTAATAATGGTAATCCTAATAATAATAATAATCCTAATAATGTAAATTCCTTACCTGTATCGATGTCAGTTCAATCTACAGGTCAGGTTCTCTTGGGTACCGCCATAGTTAAGGTTACCAATTCTGAAAATAACAATACTTACCTTGCTCGCGCTTTATTGGATGCCGGCAGTCAGTCTTCCTTTATGACGTCAAACATAAACTTGGCATTGTTAGTCGTAATTCCGATTCATTATTTATATCGGGCATTAACAATATTCAAGTGCCAATATCTGAAAAATGTAAAATAACTATTCATTCGTTAGTAAATTCATTTAAATGTGACGTACAGTGTTTCATAGTCCCTCAGATAACAAATCAATTACCTAGTCTCCGAGTAAATGTATCTGAATTAAATTTACCTACCAACATTAAACTTGCTGATCCACATTTTTATCATCCCGCAGATATTGACTTATTATTAGGTGCAGTGCAAAACTATTCTTTGAATTATTGACTGCTGATAAACTATCTCTTGGTTCTAATAAGCCCAGCCTTCAAAATACTAAGTTGGGGTGGATTGTAGCAGGTTCATTGGGGGGAAACAGGCCTTCAAACAAAATAAATTGTCATTTTACAAAAGAAATCAGCGATAAACTTTCAAAGTTTTGGTCTCTCGAGGAAATTCCATCATCAAAACTACCAATGTCCCCCGACGAAGAGTTTTGCGAGGAGAACTTTAATCAAACCACTTTTCGTTTACCGGATGGTAGGTTTTCTGTAACAATACCTATTAGAAATCCTCCTGAAGACTTACTCGGAGACTCATACAAAATGGTTGCTAGTCGTTTCTACAATTTAGAGAAAAAAATCATTAAAAATCCTGAATTAAAACTTGATTATTGTCAGTTCATCAGGGAATACGAGGAGCTAGGGCACTTGTCAAAGGTAGATCCACCTAGATTTGGCTACTATATGCCACATCACGCAGTTTTACGTGACAATAGTGAGACAACAAAGTTACGTGTAGTCTTTGAAGCCTCAGCAAAAACTACTTCAAAATATTCATTGAATGATATTCAATGCGTTGGTCCCGTGATTCAAGACGAACTATTCAATATATTAATTAGGTTTCGGCAGCATAAATATGTTCTGACTGGTGACATACAAAAGATGTACCGTCAGATCTTAATCCATGAGTCGCAGCGCAATTTGCAATTAATTTTGTGGCGGGACGATACTTCAAAACCGCTTGATGGTTTTCTATTGAACACAGTTAGTTACGGTACTGCTTCAGCGCCATATTTAAGTACTCGTTGCCTGTTACAATTAGCTATAGAATGCCCAGATCCGCTTATTTCTGAAATCATTAAAAAGGACTTTTATATGGACGATTTGCTTACGGGAAGTGATAACGAAAGTGATTTATTAAACATTTATAGGGGTGTTTCAGAAGTTCTTAATTCCGCACGTTTTCCAATGCATAAATTCCATACAAATTGTTCACAATTATTTTCGTCGGGGACCGAAGGAGAGGCTCTTAATATTAATAAAGAAGGTAGTGTGCTAGGTGTGCTATGGGCTCCCGACACAGATACTATAAAATTTTCTATACATTCAACATCAGATATTATGCAAAACGTAACTAAAAGAAGTATTCTCTCTAACACATACAAAATATTCGACCCACTAGGTCTCTAAGTCCATGCGTTATTACATTAAAAATTATACTACAACTAAAGGCTTTGGTCTCTTAAATTAGGATGGGATGAGCCTGTTCCGAATGACATAAATAAGGCGTGGAAAGGGGTTGTCGATACTCTTAAAATCCTAACTACACTTTCTATACCTCGGAATGTGGCGGGAGCATCTCTAGCGAATGTAGAATTGCACTGCTTCGTAGATGCTTCACAGGAAGCTTATGCAGCGTGCGTTTATCTCCGCACATTTGATAACGTAGATAGTGCTGTATTTCATCTCTTGTGTGCTAAGACTCGAGTCGCACCGCTTAAAACAACAACTATTCCACGCTTGGAATTGTGTGCAGCTCAATTAGGAGCACATCTGACAGCTAAGGTCTGTGAGGCTGTTCGAGTAATATTCGTCAAAAATATTTTTGGTCCGATTCCACCATTACGTTAGGTTGAATTACAACTCAGCCAAAATTGCTAAGGAGCTTTATTTGTAATCGTGTCAACGAGATTCATGAGTTGACAAATAGAGATTCCTGGAGGCATGTGCCTACTCAACTCAACCCAGCAGATATAGCTTCCAGAGGTATACATCCGGGCAATTTGGTTGAGTCTCATTTGTGGTGGCGAGGTCCTTCTTTCCTCTTAAAGCAGGAAAAAGAATGGCCTATAAACCCAAGTGCCTTTAATAGTAAATTACCAGAATTAAAATCATTATCTACGATATTAGACTCAAATCATGAAAATGTTATAATATTTGAAAACTATTCTAATTCATTTAAATTACAAAGAATTTTTGCATTCATCATAAGATTTATTAATAATTGTAAAAAGTGTAACGACAAATTAGTTGGTCCACTTAAAAAGGATGAACTGGACACTGCTTTAACATTCATTATAAAAATGGCACAAAATGAATCCTTTAAATCAGAAATAAATTTAATATCAAAACATAAAAATACATCTCCTAAATTATTACAATTGTCTCCATTTATTGACAGCAGCGGCATTCTGCGCGTAGGTGGTCGGCTTAAAAATACAAATTTTGTATTTTCCAAGATGCATCCTATTCTTTTAGATGGCAAACACCATCTCACTAAATTACTTATGAGAGCCGAACATCTATGTCTGCTGCATGCTGGTCCCCAGCTGCTCCTTGCTAGCTTTAGAAATAAATATTGGCCATTAGCGGGTAGGACGCTGGCACGTAAGATAGTAAGACAGTGTGTTGTGTGTACAAGATTGAGAGGCCAAGCTATGTCGCCATTAATGGGTCAGCTTCCGTCTAGTAGAGTGTGTCAAAGTTATCCTTTTCAACTATGTGGTGTTGATTTTGCGGGTCCTTTTTTGATATTCAGCAAAAAGGGGCGTGGTAATAGATTTTCAAAGTGTTATCTTTGTCTTTTTATTTGCTTTGCCACAAAGGCAATCCATTTAGAGATTGTCAGCGATCTTAGTACCGACGCCTTTATAGCTAGTTTGCGCAGGTTTATTTCTCGTAGAGGAAAACCTGAGAAACTATTTTGTGACAATGCATCAAATTTTATAAGAGCAAACAATGAGTTGAATAGAATGCTGCAATTAGCCAAAAACTCGTTATATAAGTTTACCTCTAAGGAAGGAATTAATTTCTTTTTTAACCCTCCTTATTCGCCCACATTCGGTGGTTTGTGGGAAGCCGGCGTAAAAAGCGCAAAATTTCATTTAAAAAGAACAGTAGGCAATATTTCGCTAACGTATGAAGAGTTATGTACTCTTTGCACACAAATAGAAGCCGTACTTAACTCTCGACCCCTAACTCCTTTGTCCTCTGACCCTAATGACCTTGCTCCGTTGACCCCAGGGCACTTCCTGATCGGACGTCCGCTAACGTCGCTTGCCTGCCCCCCTGCCCCTGCTAGTAAGGTGAAAACACGATACCAACTTATTGAGAAGATAAAAGAAGATTTTTGGAAGCGCTGGCAGGGGGAATACTTAACAGAATTACAGCGGAGAACTAAATGGCGAGCTCCTAACAAGGAGCTACGAGAGGGGTCAATGGTGGTTTTCAAGGAGGACAATCTCCCACCGACTAGATGGAAACTCGGGAGACTTCATCGTCTGTACACTGGAAAGGACGGGGTCTGCCGCGTCGCAGATTTCAAGACCTGCAGAGGGATAGAGAAACGAGCACTAAACAAGGCGTGTCCTCTGCTGGATGAAGAAAGAGAAGAGGAATCATCAGCTGCAGCAGTTTCAGCAGCATCTTCTGCTTCTGCCGGGGCTCCCCAAGATGTCTACGCCATAGACGAGCCTAGCGCGCGAGAAGCGTGCGGGGCGCAAGGCGCGGGGTGCGCACGAGCGGCGGACGCTCCGTGCCCTCTCACTCACGACAGCGACACAAGCGCTATTACGCACGAACATTTCTTCATTAATTTTCAATTGTAAACGTTAAGGAAAATACATGCATAAAAACAATTCTTGTGTCTTCTTAATTTCGATACAATTATGGGCTGGCTATACTCTCTCACTTATGATGAAACAGAAAACTTAATGTTTAACGTTGTTCTTGTATGTTAATGTAAACAGAATAATTAACCCTCTACTTCAATATAAATCTTTGATACCCCACACAACTGTATGCACTCCTGTTTCATTTATTTGTTTCATTTATTTATTTATTATATACGTACACACCACACACTCTCGGTTAGTTAGAATGTCTTATATACCTATTCACATAATCAACACACACACACAAATAGATCCACAAAACATTAAAAAAAAATAGAAATGATAGCCATAAATTAAAGAATTGTTAAGTAATGGAGTTGACTAGAGTTATTATATTGTCGTCCAACGTAGAAAGTTTTTGTACATATAATAAGAAGTATTAGTGCACATACATAATCATAGTATTGTGAGCACCTGCGGGACTCAAGATACAGGATTTCGTCTAGTTTGAGTTCCGCTGGTACCTGATTTGAACGCCCATTTTTATGCAATATCAACATAGTTTTGAAATGTGTTGGGCCATGTAACTCGATGTTTGTTAATAAAGACTTATTATTATATGCTGCGAGTATCGTCAGCGATAAAAATTAATTGCTTAACGTATTCTTTGCGTAACTTTGTACTCTATTCTTAATAACCCGAACACACCTAGTTACCTCAATTCCTTTTTTTTTTTTTTTTTTTTTTTTTTTTTTTCCCTGAGGAAAATGCATTAAATTGCATACCCCGGCTGTGGCGAGCCGGGGTTATGTGGGGCTCTGTTGTGGATTTGCTTAAATACTTGTTATGTATTGTGCAAGTGTTTTGTCTATACTGTTTGTCAAAGGTTTTATATTGAGAATGACATGAATTAAAATGTCAGTCTGAATTATATCGTAAAAATATGCAGTTTTATTTCCTTTAAAAATATATAAAATAATTATAATAAATCCCCTAAAAGCCTTGCTTTTACAGGCTCTCTGTTAGCAGTTAAGAGTTTTGTCTATGACATAAGTCTATGGTGTAGTCTATGTTTTTGAGTTTAAAAAATATAAAAAAAAAATGTTTTTCTTTAAGATGATGCAATAATTTGTACTCGTGCAAGTTTGTGTTTTTCCAATAAAATTAATATAAAAATCAACACAGCCGTATATTTACTTTCTCTGCCTGACAACAGGTTATGGGCCCAGGCCAGATCAGAAAGACTTAATAAATTAAAAATACTGTGTTGAGTAAAAAGTGTGTTCCCGGTTTGTTGGAAAACACGTGGATAAAAATGGACAAAGAAGAGTTCATATATATCGAAAAACTTAAAAATGTGGAAAATTTTCAACTCTGGAAGTTTGAAATTGGTGTCTACTTAAAAGCAAACTCACTAATGGAAGTGGTTGAGAGTAAAGAACAAAAAATGAACGAGATTACAGATGCGAAGGCACAAAGGTTAATACTAAACACCATTGACAGGAAATTAAAAACTCATATAATGACCTGCAAAACTGCAGCACAAATGTATAAAAAGCTCTGTAGCATTTTCGAAGGCAGTGAAGAAAGAAATAAAACGAGCCTATTACAAGAATTCTTCACATTTGAATACAAAAACCAACCAATAAATCAGTTGATATCTGACATTGAACATCTGGTCATGAGGTTAAGGGCGCTTGGTCAAACAATTGAAGATGAACTGATTATATCTAAAATCTTAACCTGCTTACCACAGCAATTTCAAATGTTTACAACTGCTTGGGAATCGACACCCAAGGAGTTAAAAACATTATCAAACCTAACAAATAGGTTATTACTTGAAGAAACAAAACTAAGTATTAAAACGAAAACTACAAAAATAAAAGAAGATGTAGCATTTAACGCCACTAAGAATGATTCTAATATAAGATGGTTTAAAAATAAAAACCAAAGATACAAAATATGTAAAATATGTAAAAAGAATAACCACAATGAAGAAAATTGCTATTTTAGAAATAAAAATAATAAGAAACATAAAGAATCTGCATTCCTGACAGATATTAATGAAAGCAATTCAAAGTTTATTGTTGATTCAGGATGCACATCCCATATGACCAATGATATAAATATATTAAGTAAAATAAATAAAACAGAGACCCAGATAGCTACTGCCAACAATGGTTCCATGGTCGCTAAGTGCATTGGTTCCGTCGATGGGAAATATTGCCAGTTAAAGAAGACATTGTATGTTCCAAACCTAACACAAAATCTATTGTCAGTAAATGCTATAACTGAAAATGAAGGATCTGTCATATTTACCAAAGAAAATGTGAAAATATATAAAAACAATAAAGAAATAATAAACGGTAAGAAAGAAAATGGATTGTACTACATTGACATAAATAAAATAAATACTGAAAAATCTTTATTATCAAAGGAACAAGGAACAGCTTTAGAGTGGCATTACAGACTTGGACATCCTGGCAAAGACATACTGCAAGAACTATCCAAGGTGGTAGATGGTATAAAAATTACTGGAGATAGTAAAATAAAAGAACAGTGTGAAATATGTATAAAATCTAAACATACCAGATTGCCATTTAATACAAAAAGAAAACGAGCAAATAGATTACTGGAACTGGTTCATTCTGATGTCTGTGGACCAATTGAAACAGAAACACATGATAAAAATAAATATTTTCTGACCATGAAAGATGACTTCAGTCACTTTACCAAAGTTTACTTGTTAAAACATAAAAGCCAAGTTCCAGATGCAATTAAAAACTATGTATATGAAACCGAGAGAGAACTTGACCAAAAGGTATCCATTTTGAGGTGTGACAATGGAGGAGAATTTACCAGCAATGACTTCAAGTTTTGGTGCACTAAAAAGGGAATTAAACTTGATTATACCATTTCACACACTCCTCAATTGAATGGAACAGCTGAACGGCTTAACAGAAGCATTTTAGAAAAGGTAAGATCACTCTTATTTAGTTCCGGAATGGATGATGAAATGTGGGGTGAAGCTGTTTATACATCTGTCTACCTGCTAAACAGATTGCCAAGTAATACAATAAATAATAAGACCCCATATGAAATATGGCACGGAAAAAGACCAGATATATCTAACATTCAAGAATTTGGTGTAACCATGTTTACAAAAAGATTGGGACACATTAAGAAGTTAGAAAGTAGAAGTAAAATATTAAAAATGGTGGGATACACTGGTAATGGATATAGATTGTGGAATGAAGAAGAAAGAAGAATAGAAACAGCTAGAGATGTAATTGTAGTAAAAGCTATTAACAAAAGTAAAGAAGAAAATATAGTAATCTTTGAAAGTAGTGAAGACCTTAAAGAAGATAAAAATCAAGAAATACAAAGTATTAATGATCAAGAAATTCAAGAACAAAATGAAGATGAAATTAGAACTGTTGAAGAAAATTGTACTGAAGAGTGGCTATTAGACAGTGATGAAGAAGTTGTAATAAATGAAGACATAGTAGAAATACCAAGTTTAACATTAGATGATAAAGAACAAAGAAGAAGCAACAGAATGAGAAAAGCTCCTGAGAAATTTCAAGACTATGCTCTTCTTACCTATGATGAAGCTATAAAAGGTCCTGATGGCAAACATTGGGAGAAGGCAATAGCTTCAGAAGTAGAATCACTATACACAAACAATACATGGGAAGAAGTAGATAGAAAAGAAGCTGAAGGTAACAAAATTTTGTCTAATAAATGGGTTTTCAGAATCAAGGATGATGGCACCTACAAGGCAAGATTGGTTGTTCGCGGATTTGAACAAACTGGGATTGACTTTAATGAAATCTACAGTCCTGTGGTGAGTCAACCATCATTAAAAACATTGTTTGCAATTGCAGCCTGTAATAATTTTGAAATAATAACATTTGATGTAAAAACAGCTTTCCTGTATGGTGAGTTGTCTAGTCCCATTTATATGAATATTCCTATAGGATATAAAAATGAAAATAACAAAATTTGTCGTTTACGTAAAGCATTATATGGATTAAAACAGGCTCCAATTACATGGAATAATAAATTTACTAAAACAATGTTAAATTTAAATTTAGAGTGTACTAAAACTGATCATTGTGTGTTCATAAATAAAGATAAAAATATTATAATAGCAATCTATGTTGATGATGGCCTTGCTATAGCTAAATCTAAAACTGATTTGATGAATATATTAAAATGTCTGGAAAAAGAATTTGAAATTAAAATTAATACTAATCCTAAAAATTTCATTGGTATAGAGATAAATAAAACTAATAAAGGTATTGAATTGAAACAAAAATCATATATCAAAATGCTTTTAGAAAAATTTTATATGCAAAATGCTAAGCCATGTAATATTCCAGGAAATACTGATAAAAATATTTCTATTACTGATGTTAAGGAAAAATGTATATTTCCTTATAGGGAGTTGATAGGTGGCCTATTATATTTGTCTACAAGAACAAGACCAGACATAGCACATGCTGTACATGAAGCTAGCAAAAAGGTGGAAAACTATAATAAATATGATGTAATAGCTGTTAAGAAAATATTAAAATACTTAATTAATACTATAGATTTAGGAATAACATATAAAATGAAATGTAACTTAACTCTCAATGCATACTGTGACTCTGATTATGCTGATGATATTGCAACTAGACGTAGTACAACGGGTTATGTAATAATGCTAGGTGATGGTCCTATTGCATGGTCTTCAAAAAGACAACCCATTGTTGCTCTATCAACAACAGAAGCAGAGTTCATAGCTGCAGCTGAATGTTGTAAGGAAATAATATATATAAAATCATTTATTCAAGAATTGTTAGAAAATAATGTAGAAGTTTGTATGAATATTGATAATCAAAGTTCTATACAGTTAATAAAAACCGGTTCATTTAATAAACGTTCGAAACATATTGATGTAAGATATCACTTTATACATGAAAATTACATAAATGGAAATATTGATGTTGCTTATTGTCCCACTGAAAAACAAGTGGCTGACATTCTTACTAAAACATTATGTAAAACTAAATTTCATACACTTTTAAAGAAGTTGTTAAATGTTCAATAATGTACTTCACTTTATTTTGAAAGAATACACTGTATTCATAATATTGTGAAAAAACCTATGTTTATTTTAAGCATCATTAATTAATAAAGTTAATAACTATATAATAATCTGATAAACAATTATTGGCTCTACATTACAGATATTTCTAAAGTTTGATTTATATAAAGTGCAGTTACATAAATTATTAAAAAAAAAAAAAAAAAAAAATGTATCTACTTATTAAAATATAATTTCATGCATACTAAATGTAATAAAGATTAAGTTTATGATTATGGTGGTGGTATTTAATAACTAATAATGAAACAAAGTACTTGTTAAAAACTCTTTATTTTACATTAATGTGGTATTTTTTGAAAAAGTATTGCCATAGTCTTATATTTTTCTAAAAATAGGAGAAGGTGTTAGCAGTTAAGAGTTTTGTCTATGACATAAGTCTATGGTGTAGTCTATGTTTTTGAGTTTAAAAAATATAAAAAAAAAATGTTTTTCTTTAAGATGATGCAATAATTTGTACTCGTGCAAGTTTGTGTTTTTCCAATAAAATTAATATAAAAATCAACACAGCCGTATATTTACTTTCTCTGCCTGACAACACTCTCCTCCCCAGAAGGGGGAGGCCTACCCACTAAAAACCTCAGGGATGGCCTTCCTCAGGCATGTAGGGAGCCCCTGGGAACAGAAAGCTTCTTCCGGGAACCCCCAGCCTCCGCTCCCCCGTCGACACAGGGGAGCCCTCCTCGGGGGAGGCTTACTACCTCCCCCGGTCTCCTCCACCGACGACGCCCCCCGGCCACGGAAGGGGCGTGGTCCATCCCGGGTCGCCGTAGCAGTCGCGACTTACTCGCGCCCGCCGGCGACCCGCGGCGGCGCCGCAGCTGTGCTACCGAGCCCGGCGCCGCCTTCTTCGAGCGGGATCGGCCATCTCCCGACCCCGCTCGGCGGCCTCCTTCTGGAGCATCACTGCCTCACAGAAGGAGGCCACAGCCCTCCAACCTCCCTCGTCCGCCAGCATTGCCGCAATCAATGCTGGCGGAGACAGATCTCGCCCGATCTCTGCGACCAAGACTCGGCGCTCGGAGGCCCACGCGGGGCACTCCGCCAGCGTATGCTGGGCCGAGTCGAGGTCGGATGAGTTACCTCAATTCCTATGTGCATCCCATAATAAGATCCTTCGTTCTGGTCCCCTTAAATGCCCCTCTCACTATTCTGATACGGTAAAATAAATTACGCATACTTTTCTTTGAAGGAAGTCTTAGGCTATAAAACGTGATATTAATACACTACGTATTATATAAGTGTTATTAATGTGTTAGAGTTTTTTATAAATTCTATATATAAGAATGTATTAACATTTATTTTTAATGTCTTTTGTACATATACATCACCTGAAGGTTGACTGGTAGAAAATGCCTAAAGCATTAAGTCCGCTATTGTACACCAATATATGTACATCAAGCTTAAATAAATAAATAAATGTGGCATGAAACAAAATGGAAAGGAACGAAACCAAGAGACATTGGGGAAGGATACAAGTTTTATGATTGTGGGAGCGATGGAAAGCGCAGTAGTGTGGGTGTGGTGTTGGTTAGAGAAATAAAATGTGTGACTGTATTTTAATTGTGAAGGTAATGTTTAAGAATCTTATTTTAAACATTACAAAGTATGTACGCCTCAGATTGTAGCCGATTGTACAAAAGAAATAAAATTTAGGATTATGATCATGAATGTTCCGGTGAGAGACGAAATACTTATAGGTGAAGATTTGAATGGACACGTGGGTATAATAAGCATGGAATATGAGAGAGTGCAGGGAGGCTGGGGCTTTATAAAATGGAATGCACAGGGAGAAACCATATTATAAACTAAAGCTAATGCTTTTGATCTTGCACTCTCGTCAACACAAAAGAAGAAACTTCTCAAAAGCAAACCGTTATTACCTACAGAGTGGAAATCGAAGCATCGAAATAGTTATCAAGGTTTCCCAGCACAGACTTCTTGAAATGGAGATGAAACAACTTGTCGTAACCAAAAACTAGTGATACTTCCCAATCTGTAGAGAATGGGGAGTATGCTAAGAAACTTAAAAGGACAATGATTTGCAAAATATAAGAGATGGATGCAATGAAGGGAAAATCGGTGAATGATGGTTGAAATTTAAGAGCCTGATATGTGAAAGACAGCTAAGAAAGTATTAGACGAAAGCCCAAGCGAGAACTGTATGAAACCTTCGACAGCCCTGCAGGTCAAAACTGCCTTTATAAGAGTGTAAATGGCGGATATTAAATACGTGAAATTAAATCTGCAAGATTGCTCAAAAGAAACCAATGATGGAATAATTTCAATCAAAGGTAAATTTACACAATAAACTTGTTATCAAATAACACTACTGACACTAAATATTTTTTTCAACTATATACACATCAAAGGAATGCAGTTTGACCTTTGGTCCACTCTTATTTGTATATATCTTTTGTTGGTCACAATCATCTGAGGATGTGGTTTCAGTTTCAGCCACAAAATATGAATCATATTAATATTAATCAAACAAAAAAATTGTAACCCTTTGTTTTTATTTACTTAAAATTATATACTTTTAAAATTTTAACAAATACATAAGTACTGTGGTAAGCACTAAATTAGGATTAATGTACAATAACTGCATACAGGTAAGGCATAGAATTTTACTGCTCAAATCGAGCCAGGTGTACCAAAATTTATTGAAAGAAACAAAATAATTTCTGGCCAGCTACAGTGTAAAATTTTACCAGTTGGTATGCTCCAAATGAGAAATAAATATTGTAAAGTCTTCTGTCATTATTCTAGCCATTTTAACATTTGTTCTATATGGAATAATTAGTTTTCATAAGGAATCTGTTTATACATAATCATTTATTGATAGTTTGAACTATATATACTAATAAAAATACTAGATATTCAATGTTAGCATGTATAATGTCTATCAATTTATCTAGTGCAGTCCCTGAGATTAGCATGGGGTTTTCGGATATACAACATACCAATGACTATTTATACTGTGTTGAGACTATAACACTTAAACTGGTATATCTGAGCCCACATTAGGTTAAAAAAAATTATATAAAATAAGTTGCTTCTATAGTCAACACTTAGATATTTATAAATATACATTGGTGAAAGCCATTATAATAATAGTTTTCACCAATATATAATTATATATATATGGATATATTTAAAGATATTATAGTAAGTATATTGCACCCGTGTAAAGCCACTGGATAGACAGTTAAGTAATAAAGATGTTTCAAAATGCAGCAAAATTAAAAATAACCTCTTTTGTTACAAATAATTTTTTATTTTTTTCCTCAGGAGAGGAAGATTGAGAATCCTTACAAGGAGCACAAAACATACCCACGATACCCCCACAATGGCAAGTGTCACGGAGATTATGTTGGACTCCACACAACTGGAGGAGTAGTTTGATTGCATGACCTAACAACTCAGCCTGAGCCTCCACACTCCATTCAAGCCTTAGGGTCATAAGGGCCCTAAGGCTTGAATGGAGAGTTTACAAATAAAAGTGGTGCTAATTTATATTTTGTAAACCTTTTATAAACCGGACACCAAAATTTGAAAGTGATGTGAAAAAATAAAGAATGTTTTCTTTGAATTTACACGGGAGAAAATTTTATACTTTTTTGTGAGATCCTCTTTCTTCAGGAGCCATTGCAGCTGTATGACTTTTTCCATTTATACTTTAGATAAATGAAGCCATAGAGGAATTGAGTATTGTAATAGGTCCTGAAGACTAAGATTAAAGCCTTTATATATAAGGCTATAATGGTAGTCACAGCCTCGACAAATATAAGAATATAAATCTAAAATTAGAAACCTTAAAACTAGTCAACCTATTTCAAAGAAAGGAATATAGAGATCTGAGACAGTATGCCATCCTAAATTATGTAATTATCAACTACTTTCTAAGTTTTAATGAATACAGTGTCTTTAAAAATACCCATTTACACTAAAATGATAGTAAACAGTATCTAATATAAAAGCAAAATTACCATAAGTGGCGATGAAATCTGTCTATACTATGTTTTGTCAATGTCAATGAATTACTAAACATGTATAATGTTATCATTACTTTTAAACATAGAGATGTTCTTATAGAATTAGCTAAGGAAGCCTATTTACATATCCTACTACTATTATAAAGGCGAAAGTTTGTAAGTATGGATGTTTGTTACTCTTTCACGTAAAAACTACTGAATGGATTTGAATGAAACTTTACCACAATATAGCTTATACATCAGAATAACACATAGGCTACAATTTTTGAGGTTTCCAATGTGAGGTCGTAAAAAACACATTTTTTGCGCTTAGTTACCGTATTTCTTACTTATTACTAGACTAGACGGGACGAACCTGAAGTCCACGCGAACAAAGTCGCGGGCAAAAGCTAGTATGCTATATATTAGTTAAATAACTTACTAAAAATATGTAAGTATTCATAAATCATTTTAATGGAGTATAGAAAATATACCATGATGTACAAGATACAATCAATAAAAATAAATCTTTCACATCCCATATATTTTTTACATACTTTTGATGTCTAGTAGCTACTTCCTGCGTGTGTAAGGAGTAGTACGTGTATAAGAAGTCCCAGCACGGCGCTGTGGCTGCTGATGAGCCTCTGATCCATGCTGTCTTGTGCCCACATTACATGACAAAGACTGCTTATACTCATGTGTTGGTACAGGATCATCTTCTAAGTACTCATCATTATCATAGTAGTGTTCTTCGTAATAGTCTGGGTCACTTTGCAGTGGGTGATGGGATGGTTCACATCTTAATGACTTAGGTGTACCTCTGTAGTCTGCCTCATAACCATAGGACTCCATAATAGTGTGTGCACGTTCAAGAATACTAGTAGTTTTACTTTTGGAGGGAGTACGGACCATAGGAGATTGTGAATGTGACCTATGAGGCATGCCATGTGCATGTGGCAGAGGTGGACCACTTCTATCCATAATATGCCTCCGATTAATATTAGGTCTCATTGTCTCAGTGAAATCTGGTATAAGATATTTTTTCACTTCTGCTAAAGCATAAGCGATTCTTGCGTGGGCTTCAGCTGGTGGTGCTAAAGCTGAAATTTCAACATGCAACTCATCACATAAATGGGCAAACTTAGGATCATGAGAACTTCGTAGAGAATCCTCTTTTTGTCTATCTTTCATAGATCCTCGACCTAACACTGCCATTTTGCACAATGTGTTTTCTTGTAGTTGTTTCATATTATTGCCTTTGGGTCCAAGTAGTTTACCTACAAAGTTAAAGTTGGGATACTCCCTGCTAGGCACCAATGCCTTTACAGCCACTCTAACAGGTTTCTCGTGTAACACATCCATATATTTGTTATCTTTTGATGCGACTCTTTCATTAGCTTGCAGCCTTTGCACTTCTTGATCTATTAATTTTATAGTAAATGGAAACTTTTCGCTGTTGAGTTTGACTTTTTCACTAAGCAGTTCCTTAATGTACTCGGCGGCTTTTCCATTCGCATAGAATTGTTCGTAATTTTTGTCAATATCAACGTCCGATTTATGCATTTTGTCTTCGCCTTTTATATTTGGTTTATAATTACCACTATTGTATCCACCGCTATCGTAATTATCCGCCATCGCTTATATGTATATGTAAGTATAAAGTGGTATAAAGTATAAAACATAGATTACAACACAAGTATAAAATAAAATCGATAGGCACAGATCGCGTCTGCCTACCACAGATTAGTATACCTACCTGCCTATCTTCTTCTTTTAGGATAAATTCATAGATATATACATACACAGATGAGTATACTATGATTTGTATACTATATTATTATTATTGTTGGCAGCCCCAACTGATTATTCCCCACTGACTTAGAAATATATGGACTACCTGTACCTACAGAAAAAACGTGTATACCAACGCAAACACTGCATAAAATGGCCGCCATAGGGTTGTGTGACAATCTGCTTATCAATATCGACAAGCAAAGAGAAATAGTTTATTGATTAATAGAACTGTTTTATCGTGATTTTATCTTGAAAATCATCTCGGTAGTAAAATCTATACAAATAAATAAAATTGTAGTGTGCTTGTGATGTCAAAATAACAATTTCTTACTTAATGGATATGAATATATATCGGGAACCAATAACAAAAACATTATTTAAAAAATGTTTGTCTGTCTGGACCGATTTTGACGGGATTTTCTCTAATGGATAGCCAATTACATCCTACCAAAAACACAAATGTAAAAAGGAGTTCTATAAAAAATTATGCTTGGCTGTGGACTTTGCGCAAAAAGAATGGAGATCTAAAAGATCTAAATCAGTGCCAAGTTCTATGCAAAATCGAAATATGTATTTATAGGAATAAAATAACATTATGAATAATGTTATTCTTATTATATAAAGAAAATAATGTATATTAAATTAAAATAAAACCATTTCATTTAGTGACATGACAAGAAGTGTCTTAGTTTATTTTTCATTCTTTCAAGTTATAAATCCATAGACACATGAACAGCGTATTCAACCTTTACGCTCCCCCTCAAGATCAATACACATTACACAAATCAAAGCAGTATTGATATTGTCGAATAAAATATATAACTATCCTAGATTACATAGCTTATTTACAAAATTCAAATATTTAACACAAGACAGAGGTTTCGTCAAAACATCTGCAATATTATCGTCAGTGTAAACAAAATCTATATTGATTATTTTCTTTGATACTACATCTATTAATGAAATACCCAGTTTGTGCACATGTTCTTTTTATTGTGAAAACATAACTATTTCAGCTTTCAACATATTCCTATAATAATCAGCTATATACATCAAATCAAGTGACAAAGTCAAAACGAAAAACCATAACTAACACCTCCTCTCAATGTTAAATTACAAACAATTTAAGATTGCTAATAATATTATTATTTATATAAAGTACTTAACAAAGCCTCCTCTCAAATATATTATAACATCTTTAATCACAAAATTATTACTACTTTCTTATCTTCATTATTATTATTTTTATTACATCCTATATATATCAATATAATAATTGTTTATTCAATTTTTAGCTTTCTAACAAAGTATGCATGCTTCACGGAATTGAGAGGTTTCGTAAATACATCTGCGACATTATCATTAGTAGCAACATAAGACATACTAAATTTCTTGTTATCAAAAGCATCTTTGACGTAGTGATATTTTATATCGATATGCTTAGTACGTTTACTATTTTCATTACATTCTATCATTCTAATCGCACTTTGACTATCTATAAGCAAATAGGTTTGAACATCAGTACATTTGAATGTCCCCAAAATACCTTGTAGATAAATAATCTCCGCTGTTGTCGTCGCTGCGGCTACATACTCTGCTTCTGCAGATGACAACGAAACGGTATTCTGCTTTTTTGTAAACCAAGAAATTAAATTACCTGAATAGAATACAGCACATCCGCTCACACTTTTTCTATCAATTTTGTCTGTTGCCCAATCTGCGTCACTATACGCTACAAGTTTATTTTTACAATCTGTAGCTCTCGTGTATACCAACCCTTTACTTGCTGTAGATCTTAAATAGCGTAGTACACGCTTAGCTGCTATCCATAGTGACCTTGTAGGTTTGTCTAAGTATTTGCTTAGAAAGAATACTGCAAACGTTAAATCTGGACGAGATGAAGTTGAAATATACGTAAGGCATCCAATTAGCTCTCTGTAAGGCACATCATTTATTATTTCTTCATCTTCAGGATTTATATTAGTATCCATAGGTGTCAACGCGCCCTTACAATCTTCCATGCCAAATCTAGACAATACTTTCTTTATTAATTTTTCTTGTTTTATTGCCAGTTTTCCTTCTTCCCTTGATATTTCCATTCCCAAATACTCACTGATATCTCCCATTTCCTTAACTTTAAATTCGTTTCGCAATTCATTTATTATTGGTTCATAATCCCCCATTACAATAATATCATCAACCCATATTAATATCCATGTTTTTAAACTAGTATATAAACAAAAATCATATTTAGAACTTTTAAAATTTTGAGAGATTATAAAGTCGTGAAACCTTTTGTTCCAACATTTTGGTGCCTCTTTAATCCCATATAACGACCGTTTTAATTTTAAAACTTTACCGGAATTAACATTTACCCCTTTTGGTGGTTTTATATAGACTTCTTCCGTTAAATATCCATCTAAAAATGCTGTAGGAACGTCAAGTTGTTTCATAGGAAAATTTTCTTGTACTGCTAAACAAAACATCATTCTTAGAGTAGATAATCTTGCTACAGGAGAATACACGTTGTATCTATTTTCTGTCTGGAAACCTTTGGCAACTAGTCTAGCCTTTTTCTTTCCTCCTTGCTTAGTTCGAAAAACCCACTTGGTGTCAATTGCTTTTTTCCCTTTAGGTAACATTGCTTCTTCCCACGTTTCTAATAGCTTCAGAGAGTTTAGTTCACTATTGATTGCATCTTGCCATTCTTTTCCTTTCTCAATAGCTTCTTCATATGTCTGAGGGTCTGTCAATAAACAATATGCAATATTAAGTTCAAATTCATTTATTACATCTTCACATTGGTAATCTTGAAGATATGTCGGAATTTTACAGTTTCTGCCTGATCTAGTTTTCTTTGTTTGCTCGGTTTCTGTTTCATTTTCTGTAAATCTTTCTTTAGTTATCTCTTCATCTTTTTTCTGTTCACTCTTACTTTCATCTATAGTTTCTTCCTTGCTTAATTGTTCTATTTCTTTTTCTTCTTCAGAGTACACTATTTCATTAATAGTACTGTCTTTATTTTGTTTAAATATTACATCGTTTTCATCAAATCTAACATCACGCGATTCTATTATTTCATCATTTGTTGGATCCCATGAACGATATCCATTATTTGAATAGCCTACCATTCGTAACTCACGGCTTCTATGTTCAAATTTCGATCTTCTAGGAAGAATCACAGCCCAAGCTTTACTTCCAAATGCACGTAGCCTACTGAGATCATTATTACCTAAAAATATTTCGGCTGGTGTTCTGAAATTTATAGCTGATGAAGGGCATCTATTTATTTGATATGCTGACGCCATTATTGCCTCACTCCATAAATGTTCAGGTAAACGTGACTCTACCATTTGAGTTCTAGCTTTGTCATATAACGTCCGATTCATACGTTCAGAGACTCCGTTCTGTTGAGGTGAATATGGTTGAGTATATTGAATATCAATACCTTTATTCTTGCAAAAATTTTCCAAAAAATTATTTCTGAATTCCTTGCCGTTGTCACACCTTATCTTCTTCACTGTGACTCCATATTGCGTTTCGATTTTATTTATATATTCTATCAAATTGTTTGTGGCCTCACCTTTATGTTTGAGTAAAAATACATTTAAAAAATGAGAATAATCATCGATTACTACTTGGTAATAAAGATGTCCAAATATTCCTGGAATATTTACTGGTCCGGCTACATCAGTATGAATTAATTCACCTATTGCTTGTGATCTGGGTTTTGCTACTGAAACAAAAGGCAATCTGGTAGCTTTACCTTGCATGCATGGACTACACACGTCATTATTTATTGGAAGTTTAAGTATTTTCAGCCCACGACGATTCAGGTGCCCTAAGCGCCTATGCCATAGATAGTCAGAGTTTCTATTTGCAGTAAGAGCAAGTTCTGTAATGATAGTAAACAATTTACCCTGTTTGTGACCGACTAAAAATTTACGTGACCTCTTATCATTTATATAAACTTTATCTTTATTAAAATTAATTGTATAACCATTTTCTAAAATTTTGTTGACAGATAATAAATTGAATTTCAAGTTTTCTACAAGTAATGCTTTAAAAGCTAAAATGTGGCCATTTACTAGCAATTTAATTTCACCTATCTTTTTAGCTACAAGAAAATCTCCATTAGCAATATGAATTTTTACCTCTTTTTCTAAATCTTGGATGTTAAACATATAATGTTTACAATTCTCTTGAATTAAATGATCTGTGCAACCTGAATCTATAATCCATTGTATCTCACCGACTTTGTAAGATGTGTTACAATATTCTGTAGATGTTATGAAGCTGAAAGCTATATTAGCTGCTGATGAATTCCGATTCCTTTCGTGTTCTTGCTGTCCTCTACCGCGCTGATCCGTCCAGCGTCCACGATATTTGCCACGACCTCTGCCTCTGCACTGAGATGCTATATGACCGTACTTATTACACCGATAGCATGTAATAAAAGCTGTATCATTTGATGTGAAATTATCATTTGAATTTGCCATAGTCATTTTCAACTCCTCGTCTAATAGTCTCGACTTCACGAATTCTAGTTTAATATATTCGTGACTTAATGTTTCGATCGCCGTTATTACATTATTATATTTATCACTCAATCCAATCAATAAATAGCATATTTTATCTATTTCGCTTATCTTCTCATCAGCGCACTCCAGTTCTCTAACTATATTATCAAACCTCGAAAAATATTCTTCTAATCTTTCCGTTTTACTATGTTTAATATTAAGTAACTTCCTTCGATAGTGTATTTTAGTTATAACGCTTTTTCTGTTAAATGTCTCATTAATTCTATCTAGCATTTCACGTGCCGTAGCACAGTCTTTAATAATGTTTAAATATTTATCTGGTAAACAATGAACTACAATATTTTTTGCTTTTGCATCTTTACTTAAAAATACAGATTTTTCAGTTTCCGTATCGTTTAAAATTTCACGAAGTCCTTTTTCCTCTAGGATACATTGTACTCTAAATAACCAATTATTATAATTATCAGCTTGTAGCTGAGGATAATTTGTCGTCGAACTGGTAGTCATTTTAAGGATGAATGTTCTTTTGACCAACAATAATAGTTTAATTATTAAATGTATTTATTACCTTTTTCATCTCTCTTGCACTTTTATTTTGGGTGATGCGGCCCATAACCTATTAATGAAATACCCAGTTTGTGCACATGTTCTTTTTATTGTGAAAACATAACTATTTCAGCTTTCAACATATTCCTATAATAATCAGCTATATACATCAAATCAAGTGACAAAGTCAAAACGAAAAACCATAACTAACAACATCTTTAATGAAATTTGCTTTTATATCTATATGTTTAGTTCTTTTTCCATTGTCGAAAGATTCGATCATTTTCTTTGCACTTTGATTATCTATAAATAAACTAATTCTATGATTTGTTGTATTATAATTAAAATCTAAATAAATTCCCCTAAGATATAACAATTCTGTTGCAGTCATTGCTGAAGCTACATATTCCGCTTCTGCAG
Source organism: Scirpophaga incertulas (assembly GCA_036419045.1). NCBI lineage: Eukaryota > Metazoa > Arthropoda > Insecta > Lepidoptera > Crambidae > Scirpophaga > Scirpophaga incertulas. Next base: position 12,187,187 of record CM071633.1, read on the forward strand.
AAGACAGTGCCACCGTTGCCTGTTTCTTAGAAAACCAGGAAACTAAATTACCACAGTAATAAATAGCTGATCCACTAGTGCTCTTACGGTCTAGCTTATCACCCACAGACTAGTTAGAGATCTTATCACCAGCCCAGTCAGAATCTGAATAAGCTACTATGTCTTTTTCTCCATCATACTTTTTATACACTAATTTGACAGTATAGTGACAGTGACAGTGTTGCCGCTACAAAAAACACTGGGTTCAGCTTTTGTTAGCCAGACACAATTCATAAGATAATATTTTTTATCAACAATATTTTATTGCCATTTAGCTAGCAAAATATTGAATTTAATTCTGGTCACACTTAGTAGAGTTTTGTCACCCACAGCTGATCAAATGTCAAGCAAGAAAATGGAGTTTAGTTACGCATTTTGTATTTCCGATTAGATTATTAAAACAATGAAGTCGAATACCGAAGTTTTAATGGCTCGACAAGGGTAGAATGGATAAAGCTACTCCATTTCAACCTTGGACTGCAGATGATAATGCGAAAATAGTTAAAACCGAAAGAGTAGTAGCAGATGACGCGAAACTTCATCGGGAAAATGTCAATCATCCAAAACATACGCAAACTGCGTCTTACGATAAAGAATTTGTCGGTGTTTCCACTAACGCTCCGGGATCTTCTAACATTGTGCTCATTGGGACCGATTCTGACAGAGGAAAAGAGTCTAAGATGGACACCGTCAAAGTTGCCTCTATGCAACAAATCGTTGAAAACACTCTCAGGCAAGAGTTACTTTTTGTGTGTACTATATTGATCATGTAGTTGGCATGAATGTGTAGTAGGTAGACCATGTTTATTTTCTATTGTGTCAGTTACTATAACTACTGAAACTATGTATAAGTCAAAAGGTTGCTTCCTTTGAAACTATTATTAAAGTTACTACACTAATATATTCCCTAACAGTTGTAGCTTTGTGTTAAGAAAACTCTCATAATATAAACTCAGTATGAAGAGGAAAACTCTCATGATATGATGGGAGTAAGGGGTTTCAAATGACGGAAGAAGAGCTGAAGCCAACTGACTCCCTTCTCAACCCGCACTGGGCAAGCATATTTGAAATGAACCACTACTGTATTTAGTGGGGCTGATGCCCAACAAAGCATTTATTGATGCTGATATAATGATAAAACATTTTGCTTTTTCAAATTAAGATGTAATCTTTACACACTATTAACACACATTACCTTATCATTGTTTGATTTTATAAAATATTTTTCTCAGTTTATTACATAGTGTTTGAAATTGCCTAAACTAGTTCACAAGAACTACTTACCTTGTCTTGTTATATGCAATATGAAATCTATTAATCTGTAGTGTGTAAGTACCATTAGGTTACGTGTAGTGTGTAAGTCCCCTAGTATGTAAACGAATGCAATTATGCTTACATACTAGGGGACTTACATACTACACGTAACCTAATGGTAACGTGTAGTGTGTAAAAAATCTATTATGATAAATATGATAAAATGTTTGGCTTTATTTTGTTGTGAAAATTGGTGGTTAACTATCATCAATATATGTTCTAATATAAATAGAAGACTATGAAGTGTTATAAACTGATGGCTATAGTTACGTCAGCTTTAGCTGTGGTAGTATATAGTCCCACTATGTGCTACCACTGTCAGCTAACGCTGACAAAATGTAATCATGATGTTAGCATTTGTATGTAATGTTTCAGTAGGTTTTAGCAATATTCATTACTGTTGTGAAATTGTTCAGTATCTTTCAGTATTCCACTACAGTACAACTGTGTGAGGTACTGTAGTGGAATACTGAAAGATCCCTTTCCTTTAAAAATCAAAACAATCAATAGAAAGGTAGATCAAAAGGAACACATATCAACATGAATATTAGTATTTTTCTCTTGCAGATTTGTGTATTCTTTAAGTATATAATAACTCTTAACTACTAATAAATTTGACCAATTACCTAAATATATGTTTTACTATTTAGCCCAGAAGGTCGCCAACGTGTAGCACAATTATTAGAAGCAGTGGAAGCTTTAAATGGTGCTGAAAAATTATTATTGTATCTTCGACTACCCACTGGTGTACCACCACATGATCCATTGAAGCAACCTATTAACCCACTAGGTTCGAGGTAATTCATTTTTTTTTTATATTAGATAAGCAGATTTAAGAAGTATAGTTACTTAAATCTATAATATACAATCGGTTGGAAACTATTTTTAAAAAATGTAAGATAAAAGCAGGCATTCAATTTGATATTCATTTGATGATCTCAGTGTTGGCCTTCTAATCTCCCTATTTGATTCTAATACCTGGACCCATCATGTATATGAGCTGTGATGATAAAAGGATGTTACAATATATATTAAATATGACAGAAAAGCTTTTTAACTTTTATTTCACCTGATGGTAAATTGATAGCCCTGATGATGGTAGTGAGTTTCGCCTGGACTATTCATTAATTAAAGAACGGTGTCTTCGTCATACATCTAGTTGTTGTATAACTATCATTTTTTGGTTTGAGTCAACATGATATTCAGTTGGATGCCCCATGGGATAAAGCAAGGCTTGATTATTGTTCTTATTTTCCTCTTTGATTTTTCTACTACCTTATTAAATTTATAGATAACTCAATATTAAAAGAGCTGGAGATGAATCATTATTAAAGTGTTGTTTATCAGTTATGCATTGTGTATTTGTTAATATCGCAAAAACCGAGATCTATGAGAATTAAGTATGAATTAAAATATAGGTACAGACAGAGATACTTAAAAAAGGTCAATTGAAATAATACTCAATACTGTTGTAAAAATCAATTTTCGAAACTACTAATGAAGTTCATTTAAGATTTTGTTTTGTTGAAGTTAAGAGCCTAAAGTCTAAATTATTAAAAATAATCAGAAACTTTGGATTCTTCTCCTTATTTTTTTGGTTACTGAAATAAAAATTACAATTTATGTAACTTTTTGGGAATGATAAATATTGACATCGGAAATTAGACTTATGATTATAGGCAAGCTAGTTTTTTTTATACCTCACCCCCATAATTAGAATTTTGGCATTTTGAGAACATTTCATAAGAATATGTATTACGGAGTGTATTACGTTAGCCAAGAAAATCTGCTAGTTGACACCAGGATGTGCATGCTTTTTGCTTAATTTTATCATGATTGTTTTAGAGCTGAACTTCAACAAACTGTAACATGGATACAGACACATTTAGAAGTTGATCCAGATGTCTCGTTGCCTAAGCAAGATGTCTACGATGAATATCTGTAAGTATAATACTCAAACAATCTTCTATATATATAAAACAAAGATGTGTTATTTACATCACTTATAAATCAAGATCCAATTTAGATGATCTCCTATTTCTTAGGTTTGTCTCTGTCAAGAATTGTAGAGTAACTATTTAAAAATTTGTCATTTATTGTGGACAATGCTAGTAAGTAAGTAATTTTGTTAATGGCAATACAATGCTAGTAAAAGACATTATAAAAAACTATTTATTTATTATATCAGTTTGTATTTTTTTTCTGCCATCTTCTGCAGCTCCCATTGCTATAAATCAACAAACTAATATTTCCAACAAGTTATGTTATTACAATGTATTTCGATTCTGTCACTCTTCAGTTATGTTGACATATAGATAATATAACTTTGTTTCATGTTTATAGATTGAAATCATAAATTAGTTCATAATCATATTTTAGCTATTGAGTGACTGTAGCACAAAAGTCACCATGTCAATTAGTTACCTTTACAAAATTATATTAAAATCAGTAAGCAAATATAATTTATTTTAATAAAAAAATATGTCAAGAATAATATAGTTAAGTCTTATTTCATGGATACAGTATTTGGTATAAGAGTATCCAGGTCCAGGCATCCTCTGATTCATTCTGGTAGTCATCCTTACTTGGATTCATAAGTTAGTCTTGTGCAGTTATGTCTTATCAGAGAACAACAATGGTATTATTAGATTCATTCATTAGAAGGCAGATGTAATACTACAACAACCAAAATCAGTACACATTCGGGACAAAACAATTATTACAGTTTGTAATAAATCATATAAACACATTAAAAATAATGGAAAGACCTTAATTTGTTTTAGGTGGCATAATTTATTTATAAACAGCTCATCGCACATTGCGTGAATGTTATTTGATATTTATTAAGCATGTATTATTGAGATGGGCGAATGTCCCAAAACCTAACCAGAATATATGTATGAATATTTCTATACACGAAATTCAAATAACAATTTGTCATTCAAACAGTTTATTCCAGCTATTACTTTCCAACAGTTCTATATTTACTGAAAATTTGCCAGGAAACCCATGGATAAATTAGTGCTCAGATAAAAAAATGCTTTTACATGTGTGTAATAATTTATAATAAGATTTCGCAATACATGATAGAGTTATTAAAATATTTTTTAAGGAAAATCAGGTGGAATTAGTAAATCATTAATGTAGATACTTGTTTCAAAGACAGAAACTTCACGTTATTATTTAAACACAAAATTTAATATCAGTTAGTGTTTGTTTTTTTTTCTTTTAATCTAGCAGACAATATATCTGCTGGATGCGCCTGGTACAATTTGTATACTATTATTATTTTTATACAATTTATTAATGTATGAATAGTTGATTATAGCTTAGTTTGATAGTGATAAAGTCAAATAGAAAGTATATAACTTTATCACTTTATCAACTGTTCAAAGGTATTCATATACAAACATATTCTATTCTTTTCCTATATCATTTGAATTTTTTAGGAAAAAAGTATGTTATTTCATAAATTAGCAGCAAAAGTTTGTGCTTCTGATCCACTGCTTTAAAAATGTGAAAAAATGTTTTTATATTTGAAAAACACAATATCGTCACTTCATTACCATCATATCTTTTTCATCATCACTGCCACCTAAATGGGTAGACGACAATTTTTTAAATTCTGTATATAATAAGAGTACTCTTTTAAGTGAGAAATATTGTAGAACCAACAATACACCTGCACCTATTACTTTTGAAGATACATCGACATGTTTGCGGCGCTGGCCCGGGTCGCTCAAAAACGCTCCATACTAAAAACACTGCAATTGTGACGTTTGTATGAGCGTTTAAACAAATTTTAAAATTACTTTGTTATTTGTACGTTTATAGGTATACTTTCTAGATAAAAAAATGTTAAATATATTGTGAGAATGCTAGAAATGTGTTCGTTTCATTTGAATTATGTAAATAATAAATACTCATTTTTTAGAAATCTAAAAACAATATTAATTAATAATTAAACTGAAATTTCTATATTGACATACTTTCATTAGATAGAAAATGCTCAAATCAGATAATTATAGTATAAAAACGGCCATAATCAGTTGTAGTCGTCTACCCTAATTAATAGAATTACAACACAAATATATAACTATGCTGAAAACAAAGGTAACTTCTGAGGTGAGGTATTGAGAGGCTCTAGAAAATTATATTTTGTTTTGATTTTATTTTCAGACACATTTTAGAGCTGGAAAATATAATCTATTTATAATTAAATCAATAGTTAAGGTGGACCAAGGATTTGGCGAAGAACGCAGGAAAGTGGAGCTTAGCAGTGGAAATCCTTGGAGGAGGCCTATATCCAGCAGTAGGTGGTTCACGGTTGAATCAATCAGAGTGTTCAACTAGTTCATTCCAAATGAGAAATTAAATACTAATAAATAATTTGAATGTTTAGAAATTTAGAACAATCGAATTATTTGATTGATTCATACTATTCCGCAAAGAAATAAATGATATATTTCTTGACATAAAAGGTGAACAATTTTTTTTGCTTCACCATTGTACCACAATGATAATATGCACTGCAATGCTGATATTCTGTCAAGCTGACAATAATTGTTCTAAGTCTCCAATGCAAAAGGGCAACTGTGTGTTAGTACTGCCAAAAAGGAACATGTACTGCAGCCCCATCACATAATATTATGTATTGTTATGTTATGTATTGTATTGTATTGTTATGGGTCTTAATTATGTAGGTCTTTCTTTGCATTTCCAGTAACCAATATTTGAAAAAGTTTTTTTTGTTTGCCAACAGCGCCCATTGTATGAGCAGCAACATGAAACCGTTGTCGACCGCCGATTTTGGCAAGGTGATGAAGCAGGTGTACCCCAGTGTCAGGCCCCGACGTCTTGGGACTCGTGGAAACTCAAGGTAAGAATTTTTCTAAAAAAAATAGGTTGATTTGCTTGGTTACAGTGATAGCTACCAAGAGGCTTGTCATATATCCCTGCCCATGCCCAGGACTTCCTCAATTTCAAAAGACTCCTTTTTGTTCCATACTGTCGGACAAATTATGCTAAAAATACCTTTTTCCGGCGTTCTTGTAATTTTTATAATAAACTGCAATACGATATAAAATAGCAAGTAACTGTTTCCACTAACTATAGTTAAGTCTTTTTTATATGGCTAATAGGGTACTTCCCTCTATATTAGAAAAGATCTAAAAGCATATAACTATGATAGCTTATGCATTAAATAGTCGGAACCATCATGTTTAAGTACATAAAATAACAAAAATAATATAAAAATTAGTTTCAAAGTATTCACTTTTTACACGCTTTTTTTTAATCTATACTATAACTATACTATAAAATATTAAATTTTAATGCAATTTTTATAGTATTTAACGAGTGTATAAAATTTTTATCTTTTTAGTATATGGTTTACTGACACGCAAGGATCAAATTAAGATTCTTTTCAAAAAAGAGATTAATTCCCTATTATAGTTTTTATGTTTAATGTTTGATATGTATATGTGACAGTCCGCGGCTAAAGGTACATTGTGGTCGATATGGAGTTATGCATACGCTAGTAATCTGCGATTAATACGCTGTCGATATCAAAAAAGATCAATCTCCTACGATGTTTTATTACGGAGATATAAATATTTTTAAATTTTATTCGAAATTGTGCAATTTCGAGAAACAGATATTTTAAGTTCAGTCACCTCGAACACTACGTTGCCGTTTTAAGTTACATAGTGGACAACGAAAAATTATTCCTAGGACTCCTGTCTTTTAAAGAATGTTGCGACAACTTCTGTATTACTTATCAGGACCTTGTTATGGACCAATCAATGTGTCCATTGACCAATTTCTAAAATATAATATTTTGTTTAAAGGAAAGGATCTTGAGATGCGCGCAGATAAGGCTTGCAGAAAAGTATGTCTTGGGATTCACAATTTGGCACAAATAGCCAAATTTTTTCAAATAGATATTTTTGTCTGTCGTAGGAGAGGCCTTGTGATTGGATAACTTCAGGCACCTCGTCGATATATTTCGCGTACCAATATTATCTCGCACAGCGCCTGAGCTTCCATGATATCCTCCGTGTACTGTACTATCGTCTGCATAGCAATGTATACTACCCAGGGAGAGCATGTCATTGATATGCAGAAGAAACAATGTCGGGGATAAAACGGAGCCCTGCGCAACACCAGCGTTGACTGTCACGAACCGCGAAGCGCAGTTATCGACGACAATGCGAATTCGTCGCTCGTGGAGGAAGCTAGCAGTCCACGTACAGAGCTTACCGAAAGCTTGGAAAGGAGAACCTTGTGCCATACTCTATCGAAAGCTTTAGCAATGTCGAGGCTAATAGCCACAGACTCACGGCGCTTGTCGATAGATTCCCCCCATCTCTGCAAAAGTAACGCTAGAAGGTCACCTGTAGACCGATTAGGACGAAACCCATACTGACGGTCATTAAGTAGCGAGTGACCTTCTAGGTGTCGAATCAGCTGGGCATTCAGTATCCTCTCCATGACTTTCCACAGAATATAGGTGACGGCTATAGGGCGATAGTTAGCCGGATCGGAACGGTCTCCCTTTTGGGAGACCGGCTGCACATTGGCTTCTTTCCAAGATTTCGGTACACAACCAGTAGAGAACGACAAACGGTATAAACGCGTCAGGACTGGAGTCAACTCCGCTACACACTTCTTGAGCACGATCGCTGGAATGCCGTCTGGACCACTTGCTTTCCGAGTATCGATCTACTGAAGCTCCGCTCGCACATCACGCTGTCTTATGCAGATCCTGGGCATGGAAACGCCACAATGGGGGAGTATCATAGGTTGTGTGTAACATTTTCGCCAGGAGGTCGACTTTCTCCTGCGGCTGATGAGCGAGAGAACCATCGGCGCGTCTTAGCGGTGGCAGCAAGGGTTGGCAGAAGTTTGATTGCACAGCTTTAGTCAGGCGCCAGAAAGAACGGGTACCCGTAGGGTGCGCTAGCAGTTCCTGACCAACCTGAGCAACGCGCTGAGCATCCGCTCTAATAAAAACCCTCTTGCAAGACTTGGTGGCATTATTGTAGGCTGCTTTCAGTAGGATAGTGTTGGGATCCCTGGTTGCTCGACCTTTGATCCAAGCGCGGTGTGCAAGCGATTTGTTTTCAACAGCGGACGCACACTCGCGGTTGAACCAAAGGTTTCGTCGGCCTCTGCTGACGAGATTGGAATACGGAATATAGTATTCCATTCCTAGCAGCATCTCGTCAGCAGAGGAAGCGCAGGAGTTCGGATCCATCCCACTGAAACAGCGCTGCCGCCAAGGGATAGATGCAAAGTAGTCCCGCATACCGTCCCAATCTGCTGACGCATAATGCCACAAACAGCGTGCTGCAACCATAAATGACGGTCGAGATGCCTGAGGTGCTGAGACGGATGTCAGACAGTGGTCCTAGTGGAGTCCGAACCACTACCTGATATCCGTCGGGGCGATTTGTCAGCAGAAGGTCCAACAAAGAGGGCGCTTGACCGATAGTGTCTGGTACCCTGGTTGGGGCTGGGTAACCAATTGTGTCAGGTCATGCGTGAGAGCGAATGCGTGGGCAGTTCTCCCAGCGTGGTCAGTTTTAGAGGAACTTAACCATAACTCGTGGTGAGCATTGAAGTCCCCCAAAAACACCAGCTCGGCGGAAGGAAATCGCTCCTGCGCGTCATCTGCCACCCGACTCAGCTGTTCAAACAGTCGAGTTGTCTCCTGATTACCACTATGGAAATGGTAAACGCAGACGTAGACACGGCAATGAGTGCCCAAATCGACGTGTACCGCGAGGAGGGAAAAAGATAGGTCCTCCAAATAGCGGCGACAGCAAACATCCGCCCGAACGAACAAGCAAACGCCAGCCTTCGCCCTGAAGGACTCCTCCAGAGTGTAGCCGGGGTATTTTAGGTAGCTTGTATCGGCTGGGCAGATAATTTGCGTTTCTGTTAAAAACACTATTGCAGGGCGGCCTGTCTCAAGGTGGTGGTGGACAGCCGTGAGATTGGAATGGAGCCCGCGGATGTTAGCAAGCTCCACCTCAAATGATGGTGTTTTGATGGGGTTGTTTGCCGCTGTATAAAATACATTTTTGTTTTGCGCTGTCATGTTGCAAAGGGTGGGAGGCGTGAAATTGAATTGTCGTTGTCGGGATTCGTCTAGTTGAAGTGAGTAGGCCTGTTTCACCAGGAAATTGCCGACAGCTAATTTGCGCTGATCCTCCGCACGAAAGGGCCCCTGAACCCCCCCGAAAGTGGCCGCCGGGACCTACCATCCGCACGACGGACCACCCTGAGATTATGCGTGACATGGTGGAGCAGCCTCACGGACTGATTAGGTCCGCTTGGGCCCCTGTACTGTACCACGGGCGGCCAGCAGAACAGTCGTTTCTTCAGGTCTTCCTGGGCGGAGGGTCAACGCAGTCAGACTGGCACTGGGTTGACGGAAACCTACATAAACCCGACAAATCACGGCCACGGCCTCAAGCTCTGGCTGTGCGCTGACTGATCCTGAAACGTGGTCATGAAATGTCCACTTGACAGGTTTTACGTCACGCGCACGGTGGTCGCTAGTCAGTCGGGTGTTTCAAGCCCTACCACCAGTAGTTTGTCTTGTCACTCGTTTAGCACCACCCAGGGATCACGTGTAGGGTCTCGAGGGTCGCAGTCCGATCGGAGGGGGGGGGGGCGTTCGTGGTGTCGTTAGACATCGTTAACGTCTTCGGCACCCTCCCCTGGCAGGGCATTAGGGACCTGCGGGCCGTGGTCGGGGACTATCTGCGCGACAGGACGTTGGATTGATGGGACGGAACGGGACGGAAACGTCGACGTCACGACGAGAGTGTCGTCTGCTACGCTGACGACACGACACTCTCGCCGTGACGACTGGGGCCGACTTCGGGCCGGTGCTCAGGCTTGCCGAGCTTGGGATGGCATGTGTCGTGCGGGCGATCCGGTGGCTGGGTTTAGAAATAGCGCCTCACAAAACTGAGGCGCTATGGTTACACGGCCTTCCTAGGCGCCGGGAACCACCTAGCTGCCGGATCAGGGTAGGTGACGCGGTGGTCTTGGTGGGGCCGTACATCAAGTACCTGAGCTTCACTCTGGACCTCCGCTGGAGCTTCGAGGAGCACTTCGTGCGGTTGGTCCCCTGAGCTAAAAGGGTGGTGGGCGCGTTGTATCGCCTGCTGCCCAATCTCGGAGGACCGAGGGATGGAGTTCGCCGCCTGTACGAGGTCGTCGTGCGATCCGTGGCCATGTATAGGATCCCCGTGTGGTCGCGAGACTGCGCGAGGTCCCCCCGCTGCAGAACTCTGCTACGGAGCCTGCAGCGGATAATGGCCATACGGATCGTACGAGGCTACCGTACCATCTCGTACGAGGCGAGACTTGGTCGCAGAGATCGGGTGAGATCTGTCTCCGCCGGCATTGATTGCGGCAATATTGGAGAACGAGGGAGGTTGGAGGGCTGTGGCCTCCTTCTGTGAAGCAGTGATGCTCCAGAATTAGGCCGCCGAGCGGGGTCGGGAGATGGCCGATCCCGCTCGAAGGAGGAGGGGCCGGGCTCGGTAGCACAGCTGTGGCGGCGCCGCGGTTCATCGCAAGGACATCGCGCCCGCGGATATGGCGACCCGGGAGGGACCACGCCCCTTCCGTGGCCGGAGGCGTCGTCGGTGGCGGAGATCGGGATAGGTATTGTAGCCTCCCCCGAGGAGGGCTCCCCTGTATCGGGGGGGAGCGGAGGCTGGGGGTTGCCGGATATCGCTTGGCGTTTCCTGGGGCTCCCTACATGCCCGAGGAAGGACTTTTTTTTTTTCGGGTGGAGATGCTCCTTATGCACCGTGACACCGCGCTGGCAAGACGCGGCCGTGTGTGGGGCTCTCCGTTCGAGAGACCGGCCTACCCACTAAAACCCCGCGGTGTCCTCTGAGCCCATACCGGGGCGCGTGCCGGCTTGCGCTTTCGCGATTCTACCGCCACTGGAAGGCCATCCCTGAGGTTTTTTTAGTGGGTAGGCCTCGCCCTTCTGGGGAGGAGAACCCCACATAACCGCCGGCTCGCTACAGCCGGGGTATGCAATTTTACTCAGGGAAAACAAAAAGGGTCTCGAAGGTAAAACCTACGGACGCGAGTGACATCAACCCCAAAAATTATCGATATTTAAACATCTATATAATATTTATAAAGTTATTTTTGGAGTCGGTGCTTGAATCGATCTTCTCGGTTAGCATCGACTTCAAAGACAATTCTTTATAACCATAAAATAGATATTTAAGTATGTAGGATCAATATATTTTTATTGTTCTTTAAGGCTCTTGTTCAAAGAAAGTAATTAGTAATTAAATTATATTTTTTAGTTTATTTCTAAATATAATAAATGGAAGTGTTTTAAATCAACTGTATTTATTAGTAAAACACTTTGAATTCGGTTTTTTTTATTAATAATTATAGTTAATTTAATACACACGCAATATGTTTTGCTACTGGTTCTAATGATGTATTTAATTTTGTGTTGATAACCTTGCCACCTTTTCGGTGACACAAAAAATACTTATAGATAAGAGATTAGATTACACGACTTTCTAATCATTTCAGATCATACATAATGAGAGATGAAATAAATGAGTTTATAAGAATAACAGTTAATTATAGTCAACCATTGTAAAAGCATTTCTCGCCAATCTTCAATCATCGACCTATATTTACGCTGCGATACGAAGAACTATCAGAAGGCTCACTATTAAAAAAATCAACTAGATTGCTGTCTTCAGCAATATCACGTCCTCAAAACTTGAAAGATAAGTAATGTGGTCTGATTCGATATTTGGCGCTTGTGACACACTATGTACTGTGTAATCAAAGACAACGCAACTATAATTTACAAGATTTATGACGAACATAAAACAAAATTTTATATGCATCCAAATATTTTATTCTTTGGTAACTTGGTAGTGTTAGTAAGTATATAGTTCCATTCAATGATACACTACACGACGTAGTACCCATAAAGGGTACTACGTCGAGTTTTCTTCGAATACACACGAGTGGTTAGGTACGAATATAATAAGTCTAAGAAAGAATAAGTCATAGCATATTTCGTTGAGGTACGTTTTGCGAGAAATAGGAGAAATCAAACTATGATTTACATATAACAAACAAATATACACATTTAGAATTTCTATAAAGCTTCGAACAAATCCGAAATCAGGTAGTCAAAACTAGCACTAACTGTTCGAGGTAAGTTCAGCAAGGCGATGAGGCAGGTTTACCCCGTATCTAGCGGCGATATCTTGTGGTACGCGGGAATTCAAGGAAATAAATTTACTGATTGTGGGGCGACTAGAACTCCTTTGCGTTTACATGTAAACTCGTGACAACACCCAACATTTACCACTGTGGTAAGTGTGCTGTAATAAGTAATACAGAATATACGCACATTATTTTAATAATCTTAAAACATACTATAGCCCGAATAACACACAAAAATATATTTTTATATCTGTAAAAGTCAGTTGTAATGTTAAAAATGTCGACTAGCTAGAAAGATCGGATATGTGACGTGACGTCATTTACTCTAGTATTTAATACATAACAACTTTAACATTTTTCATCGATGACTTCTGTAGCCTAGAGGATAGTTCGCTGGTTTGGTGTCTTTCTGACGTCCCAAGTTTGAGTCGCGATAAAGGCAGACGTTTGTGTGATAAATAAGAGCATTTGTGCCTTAGTCATGGATATTAATATATATTTATCTATTAATTGTTAATATATATATATATGTATTCGGTACCCTAGAACTCATAATACAAGGTTTACATTGCTTAGCTAAGGTGTGAATATAAGCAATATTTATTTATTATTATATATTGCATTGGGACCATTCTTCGCTCATCTCTAGGTTTTTATTGAAATATGACGTGTTAGCAATAAAATAAAAAATAAGTTTAATAAATGTTTTTAAAATAAGTTTAATTAGTGGTCTAAGAAAAGGCCTGCGCACAACAGTGAGAGGGGGCGATTATAGATTGATGTAATATTATATTATAGATTGGTGTTTGATTTCACTTCTGCCTAACCTTATGGGGTGAAAAGACGTGATTTGTATGTACATGTATCATATAATATCATCAAGGTCAATAGAGAACTTTTCTGATTAGGTGCAGTCTTTGATGGAGCGATGATAGCATTAAATAAGGAAACAAAGAAATATATTTTATAAACCATACAACGAAGACATAGCTGATATCTGATATAATCACTTTCTTATAATAAATTAAACGTTACCTAATTGGTTGCTATCAATGTACACTCGAGGCATAGAAACGTTTGTCAGCTTAGAGGTGATTATTGCGTCCATGATACAATTATTAATATTCAAGTGGTAAACAAAGTCATTGTTTGTAGAATACTGGGAAGATTGCAGTCAATTTTACATACACAGTCTATATAAATAGCTACACAGTGTACAGATCATTTGCAATCAATTTGCTCCATTCAACTGGAGCTCCAAATCCAGTCACTATCTGATCACTAAACGCACACGTAATACACAGATTTTAAATAAAATTAGATTATCAATCACATTTCAACAAATAAAGAAAGAGATATATTTTTCCTATATTTTCAGTAAGTATTATTATCACAGTGTAAAAACAATATAATAATAAGAAAATTAATAGACTGTGGTATAATGTTGTGATCATATTACCGCGTACATTTATGCAAAGAAATTCGCACCGAAACGTTTTTGGGAAAAAAAAATATTTTTGGGATTTTGCAAATTCAAAAAGACTGGATTTTTAAATCTGTCGGATCTTTTTTTCCCCTACTGTACATAAACATAAAATTTTTATTAAACCCAGCTTATTGTTTTATCAACGATTACTTGTTGATATATCAATCAATTATCGACTTTAACCTACCCAGAAGATACGATAGCACACAACTTGCAACACATACAATTAATTAATATTTATATATAACTAGCCGATTAGATGAACTTCATATCGCTTAATAGTCAACGGGTAAACTGTGAAAGATGGCACAATTCCAAAACTGATATTCTAGTAAAAAAATATGGAGAGGAGAAACTGAGTTTCATAATTTTATTTCCTGCTTTTTTAACATTTGAGAAGTTATTTTTCTACTCTTGACCTAGATGAAGCCAACATATAGGTAGTCATTTAAATTAATTCAGTCTGATTGAGATCTATGAGGGTTGTAACTAATAGGAGTTAGTTTTATAAAAGCTACCATAGTAGTTTAGTATGAAAAGTATAGTGGATATGAATCCACAATCGTGTCGGTTCATTCTGCATCTCACTTTATCTACTATGAAGACAAAATTGTGACAACTATTTTAGAAGACGACCATCACATGTTGTAGTTATTAAAATAGTTTAGTTTGCTTAATAATTTGAAGGATAATACATATCGATAAATATAAACCATAAAGTTCATGATATTGGATTATGTAAAGTCAATATATACATTCGTGTTCATGAAATTATCTCCTCTACTTATATGCTTATTTTTACTTATATCCTTTAATTAATATGAATCGAAAAGACTTGTCTTCAAATTCGGAACGCCAAATTACGTTAATTAATTAATAAATGTTAAATTACGAATGCCAAATTAGGTAAGTAGAGCTGGAGAACATTCTACGGCCGCAACTCTTAAAATTGAACGTGCGATATAATATCGATATCGCTAAACCTCTCGCTCTAGCGTTATTGCGTGCATCTAAGTTCGAGGAGCACGTGGCGCGATAACGACAAAGATGTGCCGAATTTTTTGTTTGGAGAGCAGGAGACCTATTTTTGAATTACGAATGCGATTTCGAAATCACCGCTGACTAAATAGTCAGCGGTGACTTTGAGGTCACGGATCTCTAAACATCCAATTTTTGAAAGTCGATCGCAGAGCTGCCAACATAGATAAAGTACACACATAAATGTAAAAGTTCGGTTCCACGCAGAATGTACCGCTGCCGGTTATTGCCGGCTTAACCATTATGGTTATTATATATATATATATATATATATATATATATATATAATATATTATATATATAATATATATATATGAATGTAGTCGCTGCCGGTTATTGCCGGCTTAACTATTGCGGTTATTATATATATATATATAATTATATATATATATATATATATGTACAAATACCTTTCTTGTACTTGTATGGGGCGATGAAAATTAAACACATTAAAATTAAACGGCTCTGGTGACTAAGGACTTGAATAAAAAATCACTTAGTCTGTACTGTATAATGTGTATTATTAATATCATACTAGAAATAAACATTTATGAACTTATATACTAAAGATGGACACAAATGTAACTGTGTTTTAACTTTCTCACTAGCGCCATCTCTTGGTGAGTACTAATACTACTTACAACTACGATCATGGACATTCCGCCCACCAAGGACATTTAGTGACAACTAAATGTCCTTTTTGGATTACAACATTGACAGTTAATTAAAGGAACAAATATTCATCAATTGCTAACAATGCGATTAAATCAACTTAAACTAGCACAAACAAGAAAATAACTAAGTACTAAAATTTTAGCATAACAATTTGTATAGATCACTGTTTTCACATGTAAATAGTTCACTTCGCAAAGACATTAATTGTACACAAGAAGAACAAAAAAATAAAACAAATGGACTAACTTAAGCATTAACAATTGGCAAAATACATAACTTCGATGTAGGTCTTTTTAAAATATTTAATTTCGTGCGTACAGTGACTACACGGGTAATATTATCATCACCAGGATGTTTTTGTTCTATACGGCCTAACAACCACCTACAGGGAGGTAAATCATCCTCCTTAATTAAAACTATATCGCCCACTTTGGGCTCTGGTACTTGTACTGCCCACTTGTAACGATTTATCAGAGTGGTTAAGTACTCAGATGACCATCTTTTCCAGAAACCTTGTAACATTCTTTGGATTAACTTCCAACGGGTTAGGCAGCTTACATTAGTACTTGTGTGATTGTAATCGGGCACACCTATAAGAGGTTCTCCTATTAAGAAATGTCCTGGTGTCAAAGGTACCGGATCACTAGGATCATTCGTACTAATGACGCTTATTGGTCGCGAATTCAAGCAAGCTTCTATTTGCTTTAATAGAGTACTCATTTCCTCATATGTAAGGGTCGATTCACCTATGACACGTTTGAGGTGAAATTTGGTCGATTTCACTCCCGCTTCCCATAAGCCACCGAAATTGGGGGCACGTGGAGGAATAAAATGCCATTCTGTACTAACTGCCTCTAAATGTTCGGCTATAGTGGATTGGAAAGTAGTCAGTTGTTGCAGTTCTCTATCGGCACCGACGAATGTAGTGGCATTGTCACTCCACAGCTTTGCGCAATGACCTCTGGTAGAGACAAACCGTCGAAATGCTGCAAGGAACGCTGGAGTACTCATGTCACTGACTACCTCTAAGTGAATGGCTCTTGTCGACATACACACGAACAAACATATATAGCCTTTGTATGACTTATAACCCCGTCCCTTTGTTGTTCTAATATTAATAGGGCCGGCATAATCAACCCCACTGTGCAGAAACGGACGTGCAGGAGTACAACGAACAGATGGTAAGGACCCCATAAATTGGTTTTTGGTGTCTACTCTTTGTCTGGTACAAATAACACATCTACGTACATGGTATTTCACTAGATTTCTGACTCCAACTATCCAATATGCTGTTCTTATATAATTTAACATTAACTGTGGACCTCCATGCATTGTTTTATTGTGTGCATCCGCTATAATGAGGTCTGTTAGATGACTCTTTGGCAAGATTATAGGGTGCTTAGTATGCTCATCTAATTGTGATTTCTCTAGCCTACCTCTGACTCTCATGATACCCTTGTGATCGAGGTAAGGGCATAAGGATGTGAGACAGCTTGAGCTACCCTGCAAGAATCCTTTATCTTTCAATTGGTTGTATTCCTTTGCAAATATATCTTTCTGAACTAATTTTATGCACGTGTTCTTTGCTTCTTCTATTTCTATACTTTGTAAATGCCCTTTTTTATTCCTCCCTTTGCTTAAAAATCTACGACAGTATGCTATTACACGAAATAATCTAGATAAAGATGAAAACCGTTCTAAAATTGAACCGGCTGGGACTAATGCTACGTATGTTTTAATTGATTCCTCTAAATCAACCACAAACTTTTTTGGTTTGCTATATATGATTTCTTTTTTTAAAAATTTAGGTCCAGTAAACCATATTTCATGTTCTATGAATGAACTTGGTAACAATCCTCGTGACGCGCAGTCCGCTGGATTGTTACTAGTGGAAACGTGAAACCATTGAGCGGCGTTCATTATATTTAAAATTTCAGACGTACGATTGGCGACAAAAGTCTTCCATCGACTTGGGTGGCTATTAATCCACGCCAAGACGACAGTGGAATCAGTCCATGCTCTAATGTTCTGTATTGGTATACTCAAGACTTCGGAGGTTTCGCGTAATAATTTTGCTAACAGGACTGCCCCACACAGTTCTAACCGAGGAACGCTAACTTGTTTTACCGGCGCCACTCTAGTTTTAGCCAAGAGCAATGAGACGTGTATTTGGTTTGTGATATCTCTTCGTCGCAAATAAACCACGGCTGCATATGCTACCTTGGACGCATCACAAAACCCATGAAGCTCTATTTCGTCACCTGGTTTAGTTCCAAGCCAGCGAGGAATTCTAACCTTAGAAACCAACTCAAGTTCTGTACGGTAAGTATTCCACTCTTTTATAAGATTGGCAGGTAGTGTTTCATCCCATCCTATACCCGTGAGCCATAATTTCTGAATGAAGACTTTCGACAATACTACACATGGAGCTAACCAACCTAAAGGGTCAAATAATCGTGCTATATCAGAAATTACAGCTCTCTTGGTTAATGGATGTGATTGCTCTGAGAGCTTCACCGAATACTGGAATATATCTTCGCTGCGATTCCAGGTGAGTCCCAAGATTTTGATTGTACTATCTAATTTACTATCTAACTTCTTTTGCTCTTGAATTTCTGTACTATTGTGTTCTTTATTATCTTGTCCTATGTATGTCATTTTTGCACTTGCTTGATCTCTAATGTTGTCATCCTCCATTGCGCTAATTACTTTTAACATCTGCTTATCATTACTGTTCCATTTTTGTAAAGTAAACCCTCCTTTCCGTAATAATTGTACTATCTGTTTGTAAATTTCAGATCCAGCCTCAACGGTATCGCAGCCAGTCATCAAATCATCCATGTAGAATGAGTTCAAAACTTCAGTTTTTGCTATTGGATATTGTTCACCCTCATCGAATGCAATTTGGTGCAAAGTTTTTACTGCCTGATATGGAGCAGAGGCTGTTCCGAAGGTGATGGTCAATAGCTCGTAATCTTTAATTGGTGTTTCAGGTGTATCTCGCCAAAGAATACGCTGATACATCGTATCTTCTTCGGCTATTCTTACCTGACGGTACATTTTAACTACATCAGCTACAAGACCTATAGAATGACGTCGCCACTTCAGTACTGTGTGTCGCAAATCTGCCTGCAACGCTGGCCCAACCATGAGGGTATCGTTTAAAGATACGCCCTTGTTGTTCTTTTCAGAAGCATTAAATACAACACGTACTTTCGTGGTTGTTTTGTCATTTCTTATGACAGCATGATGAGGAAGATACACAGCTTCTTGGCGTTTATCATCTTTTTCCTTTACAGCTCGCATATGTCCTAACTCTAAATACTCATTTATCACCTTTGTGTACTCTTCCTTTAATACCGTATTCTTTCGAAATCTTTTTTCTAGTGCTTTAAATCTTGCTTCAGCTATGCCCCTCGAATTGCCAGCCTTACACGGTGGATCTGCTACTCTAAAAGGCAGCTTGACAATATATCTACCATCTCTGTCTCTTTTAGTTGTTTGTTGGTATAATTCTTCACATTTTTCTTCTTCTTGTGTAAATATTTTCTTGTTAGTACTTAGTTCCTCTATTTCCCAAAACCTTCTAAGAATATCGTCTTCTTTGATATTCGTATGTAGGACACTAATTTTTTTTGCTTCTTCCTTATTCTCATGATGTACTGTACCAGAAAGGATCCATCCTAGCGAAGTGTTCTGTGCCATTAAAGTACTTGTATGATTCTTTATTATGCCTTCCTTGATTATTTTACTGTACACATCAGCACCCAGAAGCACATCAACCCTGTTAGGTACATTGAAGTTTGGATCGGCGAGATGAAGACCGTTAGATGCTATCCAGTCAAGATTTTCCAAATTTATATGTTGATCAGGCATGTAAGAAGTTATTCGTTTAAGCACATAGGCCCTACATTTAACTTTAAAACTATCATCTACTCTAGACTGAATTGACAAATCTACTACATACTTTGCTATCGTTGATCTGTCATTACCCAGACCTGATATAATTCCTTGTACAGGCATTTTCTTCAGATTAAGCAACTGTACTGTGGCTTCCGTTACAAAACATGCCTGTGAGCCTTGGTCTAGCAAAGCGCGAACTACCTGGTAATTACCCATGTTGGTCTTGGCGTTTATTAACGCAGTCGCTAATAAAACCTGCCTTAGTTTGGGTACGGTATTCGTTGACAGACAAGACACTACTTGATTATCGCTCTTTTCTGTCAAAGAGGATTGTACTTGATCTAAAATCGACGAACTTTCACTACTATTGTTATTGGCGGCTTCATCCATATGAAGCAAGGAGTGATGACGTCTCTTACATATTTTGCAAGTACTAGGGTTTTTGCAACTGTATTTTGTGTGATTGCTGCCTAAACAGTTGAAACAGATTTTATTTTTCGCGACAAAGTCACGTCTTGTTTCAATGGATTCATTAGCAAACTGCTTGCAAAAACAAAGTTTATGAACCTCTGAACAATACTCACAAGGTCTTGCTGATGAATTCGTGACCAACATCGCCTTTGTACTGGAATTTGTATGAAATTTTGAGCTAGTGATCTGGTGAACCGAACTCTTTTTAGGTTCTATAAACTCTAACGCGCGGAACCGTGTTTCAAGAAACGATTGAAACTGCTGAAGAGTGGGCAACTGATTGCTATCGCTTGGGCTGATACTTAATTCCCACTGCTTGCGGGTTTCTAAATCTAATTTATAAGCGACAATATGGATAATAATAATGTCCCATGTAGTCACATCTACGTTAATATTTTTAAGTGCGTTTAAGCAGTCGTTGGTTGTATCCAACAATTCTTTCAAAGCTGAACCGGATTCAGCATAAATACGCCTTTGACTGAACAAACGCTTTAGTATACAGTCTGCTTGGTACCTTTTATTATTGTACCGATTAGCCAATATAGCCCAACATTGTGCGTAATTAGCGTCACTGATAGGCGTGTGCCTAATTAATTGTTCGGCTTCGCCCGTAAGATGATTTTTTAAATAGTGTAATTTTTGGCAATCATTTAAAGATTCATTTCTATGCACTAATGCAGTAAACAGGTCATTGAAAGTAGTCCATTCACTATATTTACCAGAAAAGGTTGGAATAGTAATTTTTGGAAGTTTAACTAAACTTCCTGATGATTTTTTATTTGAATTGTTATCAGGCTCATTCTGCCCTGCGGCTATATTATGTGGAAGTTTATTTAACATAGTCTTGAGCAATGTTTTGTATGTAATATAGTTGTCCTCAGTATTATCATAAATATCGCCTACTGACTTCTCTACTTCTTTCAAGCTATGATCTTCATAAATCTTAGAGTATAATTTATCAAATTTGTTCCATTGCTGTTCTAATAGTTCTTTTCTTGATTCTAAATATTCTAATGTAAGCCTATCTTTCGGACTCTTTTTAAAATTAACAAATCCTTTATGTATTGTATTTTGTATACTACTTAAAACGTTAATCGTTGCTTCCATTTTAATTATTTTATAGTAAAATTAACTATAACTCTTACACACAAACAATACAAATAAGTATTAAGCAAATAGGCAAACTAAATGCCGCTATAACTCCTACATATAAGCCATATAATAAATATTAAGCAAATAGCCAATCCAAAAAAGCTGTACAAGCACAAATCTTAAAATAAAATATTCAATCAAAATATTAAAAATTAAAGTTCAAAGAAATACCAAATACCTACTTCTTCAATGAATACATAAAAATAGAACTTGACTATTTTTTCTTTAGTTTGAACTGTAAATAAATATGAAGCAAATAGCCAATTCAAAAAAGCTGTATAAGCACAAATCTTAAAATAAAAAATCTATCAAAATATTATAAATTAAAGTTCAAAGAAATTCCAAATACCTACTTCCTCAATGAATACATAAAAATAGAACTTGACTATTTTTTCTTTAGTTTGAACTGTAAATAAATATGAAGCAAATAGCCAATTCAAAAAAGCCGCAAAAGTACAACGTAATAAAAAATACACAATCACAATCAAGTCTAATGGAGTATCTACTTTATTTATGAATACACAAAATGAAGGTAATCTTTTTTTTATTTTTCTTAACTTTGAACAGTATTCACATCTACAGTTCCAACAGAATCAACACAGAACAAACGTAGGTATAAGCAAAAATTTTTCTAAGTCTCAAATCACATGCAAATATTCTAAGTGTAAGGAACTGATTCAAAAATTTTACAAGTGTTTAAAACTAAGTTTACTGTTGGCGATAATCGGGCATAGAGTCCCCGTTCCCCCGTTTTCTATAAAATTATTCTAAGTCTAAACATGCAACAAACTACAATACTAACTTAACACAATGTCCATATAAGCTACTCCAAAACGCAAAGTTATTTTCTTGATAATAATAAGGTTTAAAATGGCACTTTCTTCTTTGCTTGAAAATTCAAATCTTGAATAGGTCACTATTATTAATCAAATTGTACTCACAGTTTGTACTTCACACTCACTGACGAATGATTTGCTCTGTCTGATGCGCCGTCTATGTCACGGTAATATGTTGGTACTGTTCACAACTGCTACTTTGTTGTGCTGCGTAAATCGTCACCTTTGCTTGCAGTGGATTTTTCACTAGCTCGCGCGTTCGTAAATGTTTGCTGTACACCTCAGTTTAAATCCGTCCCGTAGGTAGACACAGAGATTACTAATCTACTGTGCGAGCTTCAAAAATGACGATCCGGCTCGACGGACCAATGTACAAATACCTTTCTTGTACTTGTATGGGGCGATGAAAATTAAACACATTAAAATTAAACGGCTCTGGTGACTAAGGACTTGAATAAAAAATCACTTAGTCTGTACTGTATAATGTGTATTAATATCATACTAGAAATAAACATTTATGAACTTATATACTAAAGATGGACACAAATGTAACTGTGTTTTAACTTTCTCACTAGCGCCATCTCTTGGTGAGTACTAATACTACTTACAACTACGATCATGGACAATATATATATATATATATATATATATATATATATATATATATATATATATATATATACAAATAACATTTCCACAAGTATCACTTGATTACGAGTGGGTGAGGGCACTCGTAATGAAATCACATCTGTGACTAAGGTAGTCACATAAGTGATATTCAAAAATAAGGATGATTGAAAATCGGTTATTAGTAGTCACATCGGTGATTTCAAAGTCGCATTCGTAATTCAAAAATAGTCTCCAGGTCCTGGGGGCAACGTGTTATCGTAGCGTGTGTAGTACCTAGAACTTATCAGTGACTTAGTGTAATTGTTACAATCAATGCATTAAACGAAGCGGCTAATTATTGTTAGTCTAATTATCAAATCGGTTATAAAAAAATATCATTTTAAGGGTATTAACTATGTATTTAACTAAAGTTTAGTTTGTGTAGTAATTTTTTTTTTTGACAAAAACAAGACATTTTTCCAATTTTCGACAGACCACAATTTTTTCAAAGCTAGCCGGGATGGACCACCCCACGCAAGTGACGTTTAGTCTTTATATATACGTGCAAACAACATTTATATAAATAAAATAGATACATAGTTTTTGAAGCAAATCTATGAATATGTAACAATTAATAAATGATGATCTAATCAATTGCTTTTTTATGCGTGGCATCATTTAATTTTTTATTATCATATGCGTCCTTACGTCCGTGGCGTTGCTATCAATTTTGTAATTAATGTTTAGCTTTGTGTATTTGCCATTCACCGATAGACGGGATTGAAAGTCAAGGCTGCATGCACCCAAACAATATATCGCTTAGTAAATTAATTACATAGAATTTGGAAATTGTTGTAATAACGGAAGCTACTTAATTTAAAAAGTAATAAATTCAATTAATGTTATTGACTAGACCGTTAGACATTATTGACCAAACATTGTAAATGCCAATTGAAATGTTGCGAAAAAATAGAACATGCGAGTTACTTGCTTGTTCTTCTGGAGATTACTCTCCCAACTTACCAATGTTGAATCCATTAGAATAGTAAAAGTTATATTCCCTATACATTCTTGCTTTCTCGCTCTATTTTCTACAATCGTTATTACTAAGATGCTCTTAAAGTATTTTTTTTGCAAATGGGCCATTCAAATTACTTCATTCCACGTGATGGTAAGCGGAAACGACGTCGAAATAAGAAAATAAAATATTTTACGTCCTCATGGTTTTAAACATTACAGAGAGGCGAGCTCTCGGATTGGTTGAGTGGAACGATTTGGTTTCGTTTCAGCTGCGATTTGTTAGTGCGATTGCCCCCCTGTACACCCGCCAAAAAAAATATTTCGATATACAGTCAGACAATTAATAAAACGATGATGCATGAATAAGCAGATGATGGTGAATATACTGGCAGTAGTAAGTATACTGCGTGCAATTCGTTTCGACAATAATTCAATGCTATTGAAACACTTAACGGGCTATGTGCAGTATGCACTGACTAATCTTAAGTACAACGCTGTCCTATGAAAAACAGGGTATATACGCCAAAAGGTGCGAGAGGCCAAAGTAGCACCGCCTATGGCGGGATATGTCAAATAGGACCACAATGCTTTTTGGGTTTGGGTTTACTTTGATGCGGCATACAGAAAACCATTTGGAGACTTTATTTATAGCTAACTCAATGCGTGTGAATAATGTTACTGACGACATGCTCTTGAAGGGCAAGGCAAGTGTCGACAGCAAATAAGGGGCTAATTGGGGCCAACCTAAGGAATGGGGTTATCATTTACATTAACAGTAAACGACAAAGGAGACAGAGCCGACCCCTTCGGGACGCCAGCTCGTAACTGGTGGGGGCTGAAATGCAGATGGGTGGACATGAAAGGTCCTATTTAATGAAAGATTCTATTAAACGCTCTAACTGATCGGAGATTTCGAAAAGATGGAATTTGCAGTAAGCCGTCATGCCAAACCTTATCGATAGCTTTCGCAATGTCAAAAAAAAACGGCTGTTGTCGTGACTAAAGTAAAAGCTGCTGAGAGCTTACTCGACATTGCAATGTACTAATTATAGACAAGAATGTATTGCACGGAACCTTACTATTACCTTACTTACGCAATAATATTATTATCAAATATATACTTATATACTTTCGTATATGTTTATCAAAGCACTGAGCGGTCGCTTCCTTCCACGGAATCGGAAAGTAACTTTTCTCGTAACTAACTTTTTGGGATAAAGATTTAAGGGTTTTGTGAAGCTGTCGACGCCTTTTTTGTTATCGCTGAGGAAACTGCATTGAATTGCATACCCTGCACCCCGGGAAAAGCGCAGAATTATGTGGGGCTGGGGGCCTACCCACTAAAAACCTCAGCGATGCCCCTCCACTGACGCCTGCCGCGAGCGCTCGATCGACGGCGCATCCGACATCGCCGCCAGACGCTCCGAGGAGAACTGCGTGACAGGGCCACCAGTAGTGAGCCACTCGCTCGCCTCCCCGGTGGGCCGGGGAGGCCGTCGATCCCCCGGGGCATCCGGGGGATCGCCGACTGACAGCAACCGGTGCAATGCAGGGTGGGCCTTCCCGGTGGCCGGCCCCGCTGGTCGCCGTCAGGAGGGAGGACGTCCCCTACGCCCACAGCAACATGCCAGGGCGCCAGGGTCGTCCCCCGTGGTGGCAGAGGGGGCTGTTAGGATTACATTTCCATTCCCCCGCGCTGTTGGGCCGCCGGTGTGGGGGCCGACCTCTTTTGGAGGGCGGCCGCTCTGCCCTTCGTCCGGGCGGGGTTGCACCTACGTCCGCCCATGACGTGGTTGCACGGCCGTTTGCCGGCCGCGCAAACCGCACAATGGGGCTCCGATGCGCATTCGGAGCCCTTGTGGCCCTCCTGGCCACAACGTCGGCAGAGGCTGCTCCGGTCGATCTCTGAGGGGCACCTCTGGCCTACGTGGCCCGTGCCAAGGCACCGGTAGCACCGCAATGGGCGGGCCTCCAGTACCCTGACCAAGGCCGAACTCCAGCCTACGAGGAACCTCCCCTCCGAGATCGGCCGGGTCGCAGCGACTGGACACCGCACAAAAACGGTGCCCAGACCACCTGGACCAGAATTTATTTTACCTAAGGACACCTGGCCTACGCCATAGCTACCCTTTGCGGCTATGGTTTCGGCCAGCTCTGCGTGCTCAGCGTGGGCCGGACAACTCTAGTCATCGTCCTCGTCTCCCAGCACCTCCTCCAATTTGGAGGCCAGGGCGTCTGCCTTCTCCGCCGCCTCGGCGCCAGGGATCTCCAGTAACCTGGCGCCGGCAAGGGTCTGGCGTAGACTCATCTTCTCTATCCCAAGGCTCGCGAGGTCGATGGATCTGCGAGCCTTGAGAAGCACTTCTGAATATGTGGTCCCCTTTTCGACGGCCGCGGGGCGCAGTGATATAATCCGAAAATGACGACCTCCATAGTCGAGTGGATAGTACACCGGTTTCAAGGTGTCGCCATCTCTGAGGTCCCGGGTTCGAGTCCCGGTGGGGGCAGATGTTTGTGTGATGAATGCGAGCATTTGTACCTTAGTCATGGTTGTTGATATATATTTCTATAAAAATTATTTATATAAATGTATAATATATGTATCCGTCACCCTAGATCCCATAGCACAAGCCTTACAGAGCTTAGTTTGGGCTAAGCTAATTGGTGTAAGTGTAACAAATATTTATTTATTTTAATCACCGCGGCCGTTTTCGGGGGGACCAGTTTAGGCAGCGCTGCAGCCGGCTTCGCCTTTGGGGCTGGGCCGGCTGGGGCGCGCTTAGCCGGAGCGCGCGGGGTAGCCTTCGGGGAAACTTCGCGGTGCGGCGGGCTTAGCGGGCTCCGGCTCGGCGGGAGGGGCTTTCTGGGCCCCTCTGCGCTTATTGCGGCGCTTCTTCCGCCTACCTTCCACCTGCGTCCACTCGGCCTAATAAAGGATATCCCATGGCATAGTCTCAATGCAAGAAAATTTTTGTTTTCATCTTGCCATGCGATACGGCCTTGCCGAGTTGGAAATACCAACAGTGTCCGTTCTTGAAATCGTGCGTTGCTCTATTGGGAGCGCAATATAATCACGAACATGATTATTGTTTGCAATAAACCTTATAACGAATTGGTCGACATAAATATAACACGTCACCCATTTTAAAAATGTTTTTTGTTGCAGATATTGTTATGCTGGTCTACGAAAAAAGGTCAAATTAGAAGTCCCACAGTTACCTGATTTAGGTGAATCGTCTAAGGTACTGTGTCTTAGATAAATTACTTCATACTTTGAATTTAATATTAAATAAAAGGGATATTTTCCCATGGTTGAGACGCAGAAAGTTTACTTCGCAGATTACTTCTTTGTATTGATAAATTACTTTATACTTTCAATTTAATCTATACGAATATTATAAAGCTGAAGAGTTTGTTTGTTTTAACGCGCTAATCTCTGGAACTCGTGGTTCGAATTGAAAAAATATTTTTTTATTGAATAGCCCATTTATCGAGGAAGGCTTTAGGCTACATAACATCACGCTGCGCCTAATAGGAGCGAAGAAATAATGGAAAATGTGGAAAAAACGAGGAAAATTATTCATCTTTCAGGGCTTCCGTTGCTTGCGCTGCGAAAACGGTTCTAGATACCAAAAAAATATGTATGAAAGAATTATTCCTCTTGAAATTATCTAAAAAAAATGTGCGCGACAGTATATGTCTATCTTTAAATGTTAACTCAATAGAATTGTTTTTATGGTAATCAAATTTGAATATGTCGCGTTGTCAAGATCGGGTTGTTACCGAGTGTTGTGCTGAGGTGGTTGTTTGCAAAAATAAATATGATGCTCAAAATAACAATTCCACGCGGACGAAGTCGCTGGCACAGCTAGTCCATACTATCCTATATTATATATTTCTTATCAAGTGCTTAAATATAAGTTTCATGGTTTTATCTTTTAAAATTATGAAATCCCATACAATTTCAATCCCCTTCGTTCCTTTTTTTTTCGAAATAAAAAGTAGCCTATATTCTGTCTCAGGGTCTAAAGATTGTCTGTACTAAATTTCATCTAAATCGGTTGCGAGGCTTAAGTGGGAAAGTGTAACAGACAGACATAGTTATTTTCGCATTTATAATATTAGTTGGGATTGTTAATGTTGGTATGTCAGTGATAGTCACGCAGCGAAGACGTATTACTTAAAGTATGAACAATAATTTCGAATTAGAATTAGCACACTTTTCACGCTAATTACAGTGAGTTGTTTCTAATATTGTGAGGTAATTACAAAATTTACATAATTCTGTATTAGTTTTATAAAGAAACATATTTATTTTGTAATAATAACATAATATTTTAGTAAGTAAAAGGCTAAAAATATACTGTCAATTTACATACTATAAATACTGATCATAAAAACTAGTAAGGTAAATAAAATAAGTAGTGAGCTTGTTTCTATATCGAACTTGTTTTGAGTTTAGAAGAATATTAAATATCTTATTACCAACGATTTATATAAAAATATCATTGTAATCAGTTTTCAAAATTTTACATTAACATTTTAAAAAATATATTTCTTTTACAATCATAATTTTTGTCATAATTTCCTGTTGCGCCCCTAATGTGTTTGCGAACGCTTAAGAAATTAAAATATGCTATTTTTTTAGGATGTGAATGCTCCATCTAGAGAAACTGAAGGAATTATATGCGATTGGGCAGAAACAAATTTTGGTATGTTTTTTGTCATCAACAATATTAACTTCCATCTAGTGAAAACATAAATATAAAATTAATTTTACTCTTTATATTTATAGGCATGAAATTCGGAAACTTGTCAGAGTTGTCTCGGCATCTTCTTTCGTTAAGTACACAACATGCCCCGCCCGGCCCTGCGAGCTCGTCTCCACCGCCGCTCACGCAACCACATGGTAGTTATTGGTCTTTTATTTTAGTTTTTCTAAATAGGAAACTTATGTTGCATTTCTCGAAATCTTTTTCTTCTTTCTCTTGTCCTATTCCCAATTATATTTGGGATCGGCGCAACATGTTTTCTTCTTCCACTCTCCATTTCGCTATCACTTGCCATTTCGACAATCACTCTCTTCTTCAACATATCAAAATTTTTAATAATAATGGTAGTAGTCTGAAAGTATTCAGACTTCCCTTGACATATTATCTGTTGATTTATATCCTAATATCTGTTCCATTACTCGAAATAATATATTAAACTTACAGTTTCGCCCGATGAAGCGAATAGCCGGCAATTGATAAAACAACTTAAGAGGAAAATTCAGGTTAGTTCTATTATGTTTATTTCTGTATATTATGTATAACTAATGTATAATCTGTTTACAAAAAAAAAAAAAATTGTGAAATTTGTAACATAAATTTATTATAAAATTTATATGTAATATTTTTTTATAGACACAGGGTACGCCTGGTCGTCCCAAGAAAAACAAGGGTCAAGAAGCTGGCGAGTCACCGCCTTCAACGTCATACGTTTCTCCTCATCATCCTCCGGTAAAACACGAGAGTGAGGTGATATCGGAAACAGGGTATGGTTACCAACCATACGTTCCGGTGTACGAGGTGCGAACGCCGTATCCGGCTTACGGGCCGCCACGTGCGCACCCACCGCACGCGGCCCCGGTCCCTCCGCCGGTACACGAATATCGGCCTGAGCCGTACGCGTACGAAGCGACGTACGCTCGTGACCTCACAGTGCCTACGGACGCACACAACCTACCTATCAACTTAAGTAGCGACGCGCGCGACCACGCCGAGCGCTCGGAGTGGGCCCGACGACGACCCCCTGAACCGCCACCAACACGCCTTCCGCTACCCGGTAAGAAACTAATATTGGAAACTTACCAGAGCGAAAGTCAAGGAACTCCGCGCACTCATTTAGAGCCGCGTGGGCCTGTACCACAAGAGGAGTTCCACACCGAGTACCTGCCCAAAAAGATGCGAGCTGCGGAAATTATGGGTGGAAAGTTAGCAGCTACTCGTCAGGCCGCCGCTGCTGCTGCCGCTGCCGCTGCTGCTGCCGCTGCTGCTGCAGCCGCAGCCGCCGTTGAAGTCTCGCCATCCACTTCGGCGGCTACCGAGCTCCCTCCCGTTCGTCCCGCGGTCGCTTTTTTAGAGGATCCAAAAAACTTAACGAGCCGGTCCAAAAGCACCGCCGCGGCGCTGGCCCGGGAGGAACAGGAGGCGGCGAGTCCCACGCAGTCGACGAACGCTCCGACCCCTAAATCCGAACGCACTAAACGAAAGATGACTCGGCCTAGGGGAACCTCGCCGGATCGAGCGGGATCCGTGACACCAGATTCGTGCTGCGGTCTTGATGGCATCAATATAAAAACTGGTATGATATGCGAAGAGAAACACTCCGAAATACTTAACAGAGAACGTGTAATCAGCATCTGTAATATTGATAAACATGATTTGGATGATTATTTAAATGAAGGAAACAGCCAGGAACACGAGGAAGAATTGCTTCAATATTTCCAAGCTAAGCAGGGACAAGCCGAACCGTCAGCGAATTGTATAGCTGTGGAAAATACCGTTCCTTTTTTAGAAACGAACCAAGACCCACAAGATGATCATAGTCAAGGAAAGAATGAAAAAATATCACAACTTCGTGAATTACTTGCAAAAAATTTAAAAAATCAGAACAGAACCTCACAAGCTAACACTATCAATCAAGAACCTCCACAGAATCGAAACAATCCTCCGGAACAAAACATGAAATTAGTTGCAAGTGATGGTGCATTTAAACCACTTGTGAGTGACACCGATGTCTGTAATGGGTCTACAATATTAGATCAGTCTGGTATGAATAATATTAATAAAATTAATTCTGCACCTCATGAAAATGGTGCAACTGTACCATTTGTGTGTAATAACGCTTCTGCTCAATTACTGTCTAAAGTTGGGGCACCATCTGTGTATAATGGTCATTGTCAGAATGAACCACAGAGTCCTACTACAAGGACGCAGCAATATGACTTTGTTCCTATATCGGATGGATGCCAATCACCTGGCAACTTTAATTCAAAATCACCTTTAGGGTTTGGTCAAAGATCTCTTAGTCCAACAAAAATCAACAAGCCCATCATTAGTACTTCACTTCAGACATCACCCATATCTCATAGTACTGCAGCCAGTCCTTTTGTGAGCCCTAGAAATACACCAGTCCCACGTTCACGTCTATGTCCTCGCCCTATACCAAAGTTGAACGGTAGAAAGAGAAAAAATCCATTATCACTAGGCCACACTGACCAATGTTCTAAGCCGTTTGCTATACCCATACCAAATGACCAAAAATTTATGGGCAAACCACCTATGTGTGGTACTGGGAAATATTGTCAGTCAATTCAGCCAATGTCAGCACCACCTTCGCCAAATATATTGTCTTCACAATATAAAACTCATTTATTTCACTGTGGGCCTAATGTTCCAAATGGTGCCAGTAATCTTAGTTTAAACTTTTTACCGAACATACCACTTCGTGAACATATGAATGGGGATCTTGCTCAGCCACTGTCTGCAGATCCTTTGTCAAGTGAGGTAAGTCAATTTTTTCAAGAACCGTTGGTTAACTTCAGACCAGGGTCTGATACTTTTAGGTCGCAATCAGTTCCACTTAAGCAAGCTATGAATAATTTAGGGATGCTTAGCTATAATAATACACCAGTTGGTTCTGTGCCTCCTACACCAGTCCCTAATGAATTTTGTGACTTTGGATCTTTGGCTGATACGTGCGATATTTCGAAAGCTGGTCTGAATCCTGAAACCTTGGACAAAATTTATAACGCAATCGATAGCAGCAATGATGTGGTACTTAATGCAAACACGACACAAAACATTTTGAATTCCAATGATGCAATAAGTAATGGTTGTGATCCTTTGCCTGAACAGCAAATTCTTTCAGACGAACAACTTAACTCCCTTATACCTAGTGGTGATGAATTACTTGATAGAGGTAACCAGTTTAATCCAACCTTTAATAATCAGACTTCTACAGCAGAAAATGTTGAGGACTTCCTAAAACGTACCAACAGTATTGAGTTTGATTTATCTGAACTTGAAACGGATAAAAGTAAATACTATACCTCACGATCAGTGCCAAGCACTCCTCTACCTTTTAAACGTACGGCGTCAAATATGCAAAGCGACAATTGCCGGCCCAGAGAGCTGTTTGTGCCTGAATCTTATTCAAATATGTCAAATGGCATATCATCAAAATCAGTGCCATCCACTCCGCAATTGGTAGATGACAGAAGTGTTTTCAGTTATAGTAATAGAGATTATCTCATTAATGGTAATTCTGTGTGTGGTTCGACACAAATTCAAGAGATTGTAATGGACAATGAACAAAGCCTTACATCTCCGCTCAACGATATGTTGCGAGAGGACATGTTGAACCCGCTAACGCCCGCCTTGCTGGCCGACCTCGACAAAATGGATAGCACTCCGTATGTCGATCTCTAGTCAGCCATTGTTTAAATTGCTGTTTGTATATAAAATGTTATGTTAGGTCTTTGTTTGTACAGATGCCGAAATATTGGATATCTTTATGGAGTACAATATTTATTAAGTTGCCTTCAGTGAAGGCATTTTTGTGCATGCCTAATTCAAAATTTGGATCGCACTCAAAAAATTGAGTCATCATATACTATGCACCAGGTTATTGTGATATAGAAAAACGTTGCAATTTCAATTACTAGCAATTAAGCACATAGCTAACTCTGGTCATCAAAATAGAGTCTGTGGTGTTAATGAAAAAATGTATTGATTCATATATATTTATATGTCTATGTATAATGTTAATTAATTAAATGGCTATGTCCAACTTACTGTTGACATCAATAAAATTTTAATAACGAAAATTGAAAAATTGTATTTAAGTTATAAATGTAATTGCTATGGTTGTAAAACTACCGATATATTTTTGTTTTGCAATTTTATTAAAATAATCTTATTGGAAATGATTATGCGTGTTTGGTAGTACTGTTACTACATTCCCAAAAAATATTTGATAGATTTTCGCCGATTAAGTAGGAATTTCTAGAAACGGAATCAAACATTTGATACTATTTTCGGAACATTACAATGTAAATCGTTCTGCAATAGACAAATTATTGTAAATATTGGTAATCATGGTTTGTTTTACATTTATGTATGATGATCCATAAAACTGTTGAATTGTGTATTAAAATTATGTATGACAAAAAAAAAATTGTTAAATCGTCTTAAATCTTTGTCTTTAATTTTCGGTCAACCGACACTTTTTCAATCTTAATAAATGTATGTGTTAATTAAATTGAAATTAATAACATGGAAAATCAAAATTATGGTCGAATGTATTTTGTCGATACAGTGACACGTGCCTAGCGACAATATGTACTCATAGATAATCTGGAACATCGAAAAATTTTTATACATATTTTTAATATTGTGATACAATCCATAGTGATACTGTACATTATTAGCTAATGGGCAGATCTAACAACGGCATCTTCATCTGTAGTTGTGCGTAGTATTTACCCAGACCAAGCCAGCGTGCCAAGCGCGCTTAGTAAATTAGTATTGAGTTTTAAGAAGAGAGTATAAAATATTGTATTTATAGTTTATGGAAAAGAATTTATTGTAAGTTAGCACAAAGATTTAATATATTTTATTATCAGATAGGAATTTTACTGATATACTAAATTTACAAGTTGCGCATCAAATGCGAAAAGAAATTATTTCCGCCAATGTGGTTACATTGAGCTTAATTAAGGGAAGAATCAGAAAAGAGTTCTACAATCAGAAATATATCGTTTTTGAAGCTGGTCTTTAGTGAGGTCAGAATAAAACTAATATCTGTTCTTGTTTAGGTTAGGTATACATTGAAAAAAAATTATGTCACCAATATTTAATTTTATTGAATTATTATTTGCTCTTAGTACAGAGAGTAGCATCTTCATAAAAGAGACAACTATATATAACAATAAAGAGAAAGGTTACGCAGTTAATTAAAGGAAGTCGTGTCAGTTCCATTATAATTGTATTCAATCAAGACAAGCGATAAAGAATATAAGACGATTCTGGAAGTCTTTACCAACTTTTACATATTATTTCTAATGCGATATATCAGTATATTTTCAATCTCATACGTCGTATCATTTCACTGAGTCTTAGAAATACTAAATTTAGTTGCAACACTTAATATTTGTCTTTGTCACATACAAATGCTGTTAAGTTTCTAAAGGCCGGCTTCTAACGTTTGTGGTCCAAAAAGATAGATTAACAACCAGTTATTGAAGTCTGATCAAAATGACAAGAAACAAAAAGAATTGAAAAGAGTTAGATCCTTATATTTATATAGATATGTATAGTTTAGTGATTGGAATGTCATTTGTGATCTAAAAATTTAATTTTTATTTCAGATTCGGTTGTCTAAACTGTCTTTGATAGATTTTAAAATAATGAACCCTTAAATATTTAGTTGACATAATTTTGTAATATAACGTGTCATTCATTTTAGATTATCTGTAGTAGTGAAATCATTACAATCGTCATTTGGATTTGCTCTACCTGTGCTATTAAAATAAAAGCTAATTAGATTGTTATAATTCTAGTACAGAAATACTAATTCGACAGGGATATTCCTATAAGTAAGTGAAACCGAAGACTGTTAAAAGCTTATAAATATTTACGCAACAGTAAAATCTTTGCTCATTGTGATGAAATCTGTACACAGAGCTGGGTATCGTTAATGAAATAGTTAACGCAAGTCTACATCAATCTTTAATCCGTCTGTAAAATTGAATGTTATATATAGTTGATATAATGAAATACCTATAAAAATTGTTTTGTGCTCTGGAAGTTATCAAATCACTTTAGACACTTAAGCACGCTCTACACGTCGCGCTGTATTTC
The DNA here is from genome assembly GCA_036419045.1 of Scirpophaga incertulas. NCBI lineage: Eukaryota > Metazoa > Arthropoda > Insecta > Lepidoptera > Crambidae > Scirpophaga > Scirpophaga incertulas. The sequence continues at coordinate 12,221,881 of CM071633.1, forward strand.
TCGACCGGCTCTAACAGACGTGTTAGAACGTGTTTTCATGGTGCGGCGTACTATGTATATGTTTGGTAACAAGTACGTACTGGATTAACGCTTAACAGATTGAGGAAGATTAACGGAAGCTAATTCAGCCTCTGACTTGTTAAACTTAGCGTAGTTCGCTAACGTTAAACATGTTAATATCGTTCATTAACGAGTTAGCCCAGCTATTTCTTCTGTACATGCACTTTACCATCGTACTCGTCCTCTAACTAAACGCAGGCTCGATACCTCCCCTAATCGTTGTTCCATCGTGGTATCGTTGTTTAGAAATTGTACTATTTCAGTGTGTCGTTTGCTGTGGTAGAAAAGGCACATAATGTAAGTGTGGTTAAGCTAGGGAATAAGATACTGGCCATGAATACTTATTATAATTGTATATTATTGTAATATTGGTGCTGTCCCTCAACAGTAAGTGGAAAATCATTATGAGGAGTGTTAACAAATAAATAATAAATCGTCAATTATTTGTAGCATTTACAGATTTAGCAAGCCATAAATAAAGCCCACCGCGATCGTTATCATTTTTTTAAATCGCTATATAGTGATTTGCACAAAAACTAAATGTGACTGTTTTTTTTTTTTTTGAAAATTCTGATTACGGCTTTAGTAAAATTTTACATAATGATGTAATAAAAGTGAGTGTCGTGATACCACCTATAAAACACCTATAGACACCTATAAAAATAGGAATAAATTTTTAAAATCGTATATATTACAGTTTCGAATATACCGCAATATTTTGATAAGAGAACTTTTAAATAAAGTATTCATGGCAAGCACTTCGTGATGAGTTAATTGAATTTGGTGCAATTAACCAAAACTGATGAGTACCTAACTATTGTTAAGTTGTATATTTCGTTATGTAACGTTACTTTATAACAACGTCTAGTTAAATTGTAAATACTTCATATTGATATCATTTAACTATAGCTGTGGACAATTATTGTATTGCATTGAATGTAATAGGTAAATCAATGTTAATTCTTAAGATTGTTCTTAATAAGGTATTATATGGCGATAATAAATTTCCTTGAAATGTTAGAAATTTTAATTACACAAAAGAATTGAGAAGTGCATTGGTCACGTAGCGGATCCAGCTCCGTTAATCGTCATAGTATCAATTGATGAGCAAACTATGAAAAATACCAAATAAAATTTTATATATAATTTTATTGCCGACGTCGAATTATTGAACCTTAGAAATTTGCTACATAATAAACCGAATATCGACATCGCGAGGGTGCTGGCGAGTAGGTACGCTTGTTTTAGCAGACGCAATAAGCAACCTCGAGTTTGTGTCATTGAATCTCCGCATCGCTCGTGAAGCTGTTTCGGAATGGGCACAAGGCTTTAATATATGTATATAAAAGTAACTAATCAAATACCCTTGATAATAATAAATAAAACTACACTACCTATCTATGTAACGTTAAATAGACGACGTGTTTGGTGTTTTATCGTCAATTATCAAAACTATATTTAAAAGAACAAATTTTATTGAACTATATAAATTCACTTATTAAACATCACATGTGGCAAATTTCAAAGTGTATCTTTGTCTTAATCCTTACATAAAAAATGTATTAAATAAAATATAATTAATGACGTGTGAAGGTTATACCAAGGTATTTTTATGTGAGATGGCACAACAGCAATTTTTAGGACAATTTCACGGCAAGGCGAGATCGCCACTTACCAACAATCACCATGATGCTTATTTATTTAATTATATAATGCTTTATATACATAAAATCTTAATACCATTAAGTATTTTCTTCCAATCGGCTCAGCCACGGAATGCGGTAGTTCTGCACAACGCGTAACAATGTACCTGCATATTATTATCGCTATTTGCACATTTAAGCTAAATGTCAAGTGATACATATATGTTCAAAATACAAACCATTGATATCACGTGACTGTCCAAAATCTTGTGTCATTAATTATTGTTTCACATTATTTCATTATTACAGTGATGAGTAGGATATCTCAAAGCTTCAGTTTGTTATTCGGTTATGTATAAAATATCTATTAAAACGTGCCATTTTTATTGTTACGTACCATTATTGTTGAAACTTATATTCAATACAAGTTACTTAGAATTATAAAATTATTCCTTGGTCTCTTGGCTATGACTTAAACAGATACTAGTCAATTCCATATAGGATTTTTGATCTGTAGAATTATTATTCTTAAATCATGTAATTTAAGATTTTCTGAATAACAGGTTCACAAATTATCTAAACGGCAGTGAACATTGAACTCTCGATAAACAAAATTGACAGCTAGGTGGCACGACGTTTACAAATTAAGATTAAAAACAGTGTTAATAAAATTCAATAGACCTAAAATGTGGTTCGAAATAGTAGTTCGAATAATACCTATAACAAATACCCCAATAATTTTATTATTTTTAATAGCATGTCAGAAAATCCATCATTGCCACCGATCGTCTGTGCAGTTATGATGTTTTGAACGATAAGACTAGTGGCAATGCTTTGATGATTGTTTGATGTTCCTCGTATATTTGTCTACAATATCCAAATACAAAAATTGTCTAGATAGCAATGCCCCGCTAGATAGAAACACATTGTGGCATAAAAAAATATAATGTAAAATGAAATAGTATACTTTGTTTCTATCAAATCGTTTCCTCTGCAACACTCGGATGTTGATCGCAAACCAATTTATATACGAAGTCAATTATATATGTATAATGCGTAATGGCGGCAAATGTGACTATACGCGAATGCGCATCTCGCCTCGCTAAGAAATGTAACGTAAAATTGCTAGTGTAACATTTCGCTTCTCTGTTGTCTATACCGTTAAGTAACTGTTGAGTGTTTGGTGTCTTTGAATATAAATTATGTAAAACGAACCTAATTATAACGGATATTGTGTTATGTTGTGTCATAAGAGGTACCTATATTATTAAACATTAATGTGTTTAGGAGATATGTGGACTATTTGAGGATATCTTCCCCGCCTAAATATCGAACAGCTCCGACTTTTTATTAAAATATTTAAAAATTATACATTGTTGCTTACTGGAAACTAACATCTTATAGAATCTGATAGTTTTTGCTAGAATAGACTAGATCGCGTTAGTATAAATAGTGATTTCATTTCGCATTTTTATGTAATATTACACCAAATACAATAAATTTGTGAAATTATTAATTGCGTATTGTATTTTATGTTGTAGACTAAGTACCACTCCACTATCGGTTGTTCCGATGAGAGATTGTTATGTTTATGTTATGTAAATACAAATTACTTAGATTGTAATTTATGACACCTACTTAATATTAATTTTATGTTCTGTTGAATATTGTTTTTATTTCTACATATTTTTATAAATTTACGATAAAAATAGTTTTTAATTGATTGTACATGTTAAGAAAAGATATCCATGTTGTTAATTAGTCTTATGGATGTTGATTTACATCATTTGCTATTGAGTGATAATAAATGGCAAGTACCGCAGTAAAACTTGCTGTTTTACTCCATTTTCCCTGTACCAAGCTATATTTAAAATAGTTTTGGTGCAAGGTCATGAAATCGGGACAGTCAATAGAAATACTTATCTTATTTGTTTCACAACCAAACAAACAAGACATTCCCGCAATTCGAGCTGCGCACGCCAGTGCGCCACAATCCGTCGGTGCCACTCCCGCTTAGGCACTTCGTGCGCGGGTTCCAGGGCGCTCCCCCCATCGCTCCCCCCCGGTCGACACGCCGCGACGCATACGTCGCCGCGTACATGTAGGCCGTGATGTTGAGTGGGGGGGAGCGTCCCAGAACCGTCGCCGCCTCGTACGAGATGGTACGGTAGCCTCGTACGATCCGTATGGCCATTATCCGCTGCAGGCTCCGTAGCAGAGCAGCGGGGGGACGGACATGGCCACGGATCGCACGACGCCCTTGTACAGGCGGCGAACTCCATCACATTCACATTCAACATTTTACATCCATAAACTTTTTATGTGAAATAGATAGGTATTTAGGTAATATCAAGCTAAGTCTTTATTTTCTATGTCACAATATTATTGTTAGACTTCCGATTTTTTAGAGTTAGAAGTATGTACGTCCAAGAGGCTGCGGTTGATGAAATCCATACGTTACCTCAATTTTGCCCACTATCCTAAACTAATTTTGATTAATTAATGAAATTGATATTTAATCTTTTGTTATACATATTTGTAATTAAACTGTTTTCAATAATTTTGGCACCAGTGGTGTACATTATACAAAATGGATGAAATTAAATTAACTATAACGCATAACAATGCAATGTTTGAAAATTGAAAGGTCAACGCGGATTGATTGACTACATATATCTTTTAGGTATATGCCGGTTGCTTCACGATGTTTTCCTTCACCGTATTAGCTTCAGATGTACATATGAAATTAGAAAAACACATTGGTGCATAGCAGAATTGTCTTCGGGGACCCCGAAGCCCCGCATCATGTGATCCCTAGACAAGTGCCGACATTACAGCGCCACTGACGCTCCATCCGATGCATGGTAATAAAGCAGTCCATGAAGCATACAATCGATTCAGTGTACTGTCGATAACTTACCATGGATTTGATGTACTGTCGATATAGCGTACTATCAATGACATGTATTGAGGATGTAGCTTATCATCGATTTGGGATACTGTCACTTTATAAAGCGATGGCCGATATTATAAACTACAGCCCTTCACAAGAAGGCGATTGGCGAACATATGAAATAATTTTTCGAAATCCACCTGTGCTCCCTTTAAGTTGCAAAAAACTGTGGCTTTTAACCGGGACTTTCTGTTATCACACAATTAAGTGTTGGATTAATAAAAAAAGATTAATGATCAAGTACTGAAATATCGAATGCGCTTTAAGTATCCAGCACCGCTATTAATTATATCGGCGTTATTATAGTTGTAATTATACACAACAACCAATCCATGATTATTTCAAGATACGGTTTCTCTACCTACCCGTCTTTAATTAAAAAAAAATTTTTTTAGTTTCAATAAACTTTTACCTATCTGTTTTTAACTTCACTTCTCCAAAGTAAAACTTACTTGTTAATTGGTCTATAAACGGACTTATCTCTCAGAGAGATTTCTTTCAGCCAACTACTAAGATTACTTTTATTCGGTCATCTTAATTTTTGATTGGCTAATAATTTTAGTAAAAATAAGTATAGTATAAAAATATAACATTGGCATGGCTGTATAGGTTTACATCCATTTGCCTTCCCTAATATAAACATTTAAGACAAAAATTGCCATTGACAGTTTAGGTACCGTTTGATTCAAAAAATTGGTATTTACGATTACGATGCGATGTGACCCGTATATACAAAGTACTCTGTGGATGTGACTATGTGTAGTGACTACTAATAATAATGCGATTAACAGTCAAATATTATCATTTAATACCACATCATGGATAGCAATGTTTTTCATAAATGTAGATTGTGTTTAAAGCTAGGTGATTTTTGCTCAATTTTTGAAAAAGATGATACTATCAAGTTGTCGGAAATGGTTATGTCGTTTGCTAATATTGATGTGAGTATACATTAACTTATTGCATTACATTCTCCTGTTTTATGTATTAACTAAAATACAATATTTTTACTTTTCAAGTCTTAGTGCCTTACAACTATTCCACTTAAAAGGTTAGTAACCCGCTACTTGACACGATGAAACCAGTTTTTAAATACGATGTGGTGGATTATATTATATTCGGCCAGAACATGGCATACCTTTGGTTTGCGAATAATATCATAGTTGTAGAATTTCCGAACAAGTGAATATTATGGACATGTCGAAAATTTTTGTCTAATTTTCATTCCCACTATCGTGAAGCCAGGACGCTCCACACTGGAAGTTGTCGAACATTGTGTGACTTGAAAAAAGTATAAGTGTAAGTCCCAACTAGGCAGATCTAACCTCCAGAAAATGGTTACTTGATGAATCAAGTTCAAGTGGGCAGCATTCGGATTGTTGCCCAGCATATTTTTACACCATTTGCTATAGTGCTTCAATGAGTCTTTGATTTGTGTTTTGTTAGTGATCTTAGTTGAAACCTGACCACTTAGAATCTACCTTATCAGGAAATTCAAAGTCACCTAAAAGGAATTTGTTCAGAATTTCCCTGCACAATCCAATCCACAGAAGAACTAGGGTCACCAATATAGCCCAAAGAACTTTAAATGGCAGTGAGTAGGGCGCATTATTTGCTGGATTGGGTTGGAGAGTGGCATGAAAATGTAACTTCTGTAGGCCTATGTGCAGTGACAATATTTCATAAACCTTGAAAATATTTATAACCTTGTGATGAAATTTTAAAAAATCATCATTAAACTGTTCTTAACCCACTGTTATATAGGATTGGAGAGCTACATCTTCAAAAAGTAAAAAAAAAATGTTAGTTTCTATTTTCACTCAACTTGATAATTAACTTATCAACTGACTCATTTTTTTAAACTTTTCTCAGCAATCTGAGTGTTATTTGTGTTTGGGCGATAATCATACCACCTTTCAAATTTCAAATAGTTTTGGTTTCTTCTAGTTTACAATGGAACATCTAAAAGAATATGTATATTTTTTAATGTTGTTTTTTGAGAGTACATTCTAGTGGTGATGTCAGTATGATAGGCACTGTTATATAGTTATCTAATAATTATGCTAATTACATGTTACTATAGATTATATTAGTTTCTCTTTGTATACAAGTTGTCTTAAAATAATTTGACTTAAGCTGACTTACCCAACCACAGAGTACACACACCATTGAAAAGTGACAAAAGGTTATCACATTTGGTATTAAGTAGTGCTGCATACTTATTTAAAGAAATGTAGCTTGATCCAATTCTAAAAGCAAAAATAATTCTTTCCCAGGAAATATCACAGTAAAATGAATACAATATGATAAACTTGAATAATAATATTTCAGATTATGGAGGGTGATGGATTCTCAGATCGTGTGTGCACCTCATGTATTGAGAATTTAAGTACTGCTTATTTATTTAAACAACAATGTGAAAGAATAGATGCAATGCTTCGTAATAACCCAGGTGATTACTTTGTTACATAAAAATTTCTCACTAATGTTTAACACTTATTGGAATTTTACTTTATCATTTAGTGTAGAAACATATAAAATGAATCATATATTTTATAGTGAAGTAAATTCTTGTACATTGTTTTAATGTTTACAGTCACTTAAATTTATAATAATAAACTTTACCTGTACCCTTCACAACATTCACATGATTATAAATAGTATTTGGTTGCTAATTTTCAACATGTGATAGTGCAAAATGGTATCTATACCAAAACCATTAATTTATGTTTGAGAATGTGTTGATTTTACTACTATTTCTATTGATCTTTGTAATATATATCATCAAAAGCTGATGCTTTCATATTATGCTAAATGAAGTTAAATTTTTCAGACATCCAACTACACAATTCTGAATTGAATGATTACAATAATTTATTTGACAAAGAGTTTCATGTGCATCAATTGTTTGGTACAGTGGAAGGTGAAAATGATCAAAATTCTGTTAAGGATGGTAATAATGAATCACCAGGAAATTGCCATGAAATGAGTGATGAAACAGATAGTGATATTGATTCCATTAAATGCGCTCATTGCAGCCAATCCTATGGCAATCAAGGTCCACACATGTGTAATGTTACATGCACTATAGAACACAACAATTTGCAAAGATCAAGCAGCAATGAAACACTTGTGGCGACAGATATACCACCAACCCCTCCACCAAAATCTATTTTACAGTTTAATGAGAAACTTGACAGTGTTTATGTATCATGTGTTCTATGTGACAATAAATATGATCAATATGATGATTATGTTATTCATTTAAATAAATGTACTACAAATGTGAAGTTACACCATTTTGTATGTCCTCTTTGTCATGACATATTTTCAACTAAATTGTCATACTTAGGACACTTAAAACAAATACATTATAAAATGGAAGAGGAGCTTAGCGATGGTGTTGATGTGGTGGATAGTTTCACTGCTATCTATGAGAAATCAAGGAAACCGAAGTCAGTGCGACGTCAAATAGGTTGGTCCATTGAGGATATTTATCAAGAGATTGATTGTAAAAAAATTGAAGAGAAACAAACACCATCATCCAGTCCTTTAAAATCTTTTTTCAATAAGTTGGGGAATGAGTGAGTCAAAACAAAATGTTTGCATGCAAGGGTAATCTAGCTTAACTAACAATAATTGTTACTTCAGCAATAAACATGAGGGGATATTTTTCAAGCTTCAACTTCTTTTCTTTTGATGCCAATAAAATATCATCCTGTTTATTATATCATAAAAATATATTTGAAAATATGATACTATTGTTAATTTCATTATAGATCATTTAGTCGGCAGAGCACTCCAAAGAGGGTCAGTTTTCGTAAGCTGATTGAAACTGGTAAAGCAAAAACTTCGAATTACATTCCTTTTAAGAAATACATACAAAACTATAAACAAAAAAAGAAAATGAATGCTTATAGCCCAATAGAGGCAAAACAGATTTCAAGTAAGATAAGACTCTCACTTCCTGGTGGAACCAGTGGTATGTATGATGAGTTTTTTATACTTACGAAATGATATTTTCTAATATTACTTAATTAAAAATCTTGAAACCTTTACAGACAGTGATAATGGGACTGTTAGTGGTACATCAGAAGAATCATGGAGAATGAAACAAAATTTGATATGTGCTTGTGACAAGAAAGTCTTTATGTTGTCAGAGTTTATACATGTGAGTATGCTATTTTTTTATTATTTATATTTAAGTTTATAGTAAATTATGATTATAAGTACAAAAGTAACAATATAAATGACAGATAATTATCATTAACCAGTTATTTTTGTGAAAATGTTTAATTTACTTTTTAATATATAATTCACTAGGATCGAGACAGGATTGTGTCAATGATCAATGAATTGGGTGGCGTAGTTGCAGAAAATACTAAAATGGAGATGCTAGCTACTCATTTTATATCAATGTTGCCAAATGACACATTCACCGGCATGATTGTGTGCGCATTAGCTACTGGCAAATGGTTGTTGCATATTAGTTTTATTTATGACAGTTTCAGGTGCAAAAAATTTATGGACGTGAGTATGTTTCTTTTTATAAGTTTTTATGATAATTCAATAATTGTACTTGTATAAATATACTTGCGAAGTAATGAGGACACCTCAACTGCTCTGGTCTGGTACTGTGTCTCTGGGATTGATATGTTTGGTCCAACAGTCTGGACATAATAATTTTCCTTCATGTATGTTCATTTACTGTAAATAAGCAGAGATATAGGCAAACTACACGAATATGAGTAGCTGCCCTTGCCGGAAGAGATACTCGACCTCACAAATTATTTGCTTCTTCCTATAAGAAATCGGTGGTTAACATATGAACCGATTGCTATAGCAACTTATATGGGTTAATGCATTGTGTGATTTTCCAATTAAAGGAAAGTATTTATGAGTGGATGAAACACCCAAAAATATTGGAGATTGACAATACCAGTGTTGAAGTGGCGAAGGCAGCTGTTTATTGGCACTTGGAACTGCAAGCACTCAGTGCCAAATTTCCCTTTGAAGGAAAGCAAGTGGTATTAATTATGAGAAAAAAGTATCGACAATATTACAACATGATATTCCGGACACTCAAAGCAAAGCCAATAACATATGATCCAAGGTAATTATAGCTTACATATGTCTTTGTTCTAACAAAGTTCTCTAATTTGCATTAGTTATACTATAGTATAATTTGCATTAGTTGTTTTACACTACTCTATTTGTGGTTTGATAAAAAATTGGGTCTTTCAAAAATGTGTTAATGAAATAAGTACATTATTTTTGTACACTTCAAGGCAAAACTAATTACTATATTGGTATGATTTATTGTCCAGAGTCTACATCCAACCAGCGCTTTCCTACCAACACTGAGTTTCATTATTTATGAAAATGAAATACAGTGAGAATATACATTTGTGCTTTTATTTTTGGTTTATATTTCATATATTTTGCATAATAAGTGTATTATAGGATGGTATCTTTGAATACAGTTGGTAATGTCGATAGACATATTATCAAAATAAATCAGGGTCAAACCAACATTCACGTGTTTCACTAGATGGAGGCAGTGGTCTGGCTATTAATTACTTGTGTAACTGCATAAAGTTTTGAGATTTAAGTTATTTTAAATTGATTGGAAAACTTAACATGTGCGTCCTCCAGTGGAATTCTCATCAGTAGATGAGCCCGCCGGCGTGCGTCGGTATCGTGACGAATACGGCGGAAGTTATTTCAAATATTTTTGAAAACGAGTGGTGTGAGCAGAGCCTCAAGAAATTTGGGCTAGCTTGTTGGGTAATATCATAATTCCGACGGGATATGATATTTATATCACTTTCACACATTTTAAAAAAACTATTGTAAACAATTTTTTCTTTCTGTGAGCAATATCGTGGCAGTGGGCATTGCTCGTAGGGCTGACGGCCGCTGGGCGGAAAGGTCTTAAAATAGCACGCATATGCCGTATACAAACCGTATCGTTGGTAGGTCTCCCACAAGACACATCGTCCTGTCGTTCTTACGACCGGACACGCCGCGACCAAGGATGTCCAAAAACACCAGGACATTGGTGGCGGTGGTTGTCGCTGCCTGTATGTCGGTCGCAACCACCGACAGCGAGACGCCGCGGGTAGCAAATCGCTGCGTCCCCTGAACGGCAGGGGGAAGAAGGGGCGGGCAGATGGGGACGAGGACGTCCCCTCTAAAGACGCTACCGCGGAGAGGGTGGCCTCCACAACGGACATCGGGGCGGGCATGTTGGCATGTGTCTCCGATGTCGAAAAGACTGTGGAAAAGGCGAGGAGCACGAAGGCGGAGGTGGTGGGCGCAACGAGAACCGCGCTCACCCTCAAGACCGGGACGACCGAGCTGTGCGAGCGGGCGGAGAGGAGGGACCGGGAGAACTCCCAGGTCACCTCCACCATCGAGCAGCTGTCCGCTCGAGCCCTGGCCCTGGCCGAGGAGGTTGCCTCCCTAAAAAGGGAAAACGAGGCTCTAAAAAAGAGCCTTCAGGCCGGACCACCGAAGCCATCCCCGGGGAGCGCGGCTCCCCCAGAGGCTGCGTCAGGGGGTGGGCAGAAGGGAACGCCTGCTCCCGCAACATCCCAGTCGTCCCAAGAGGAACCAGCGAGGCCGGCCTGGGGAGAGGTCTCCTCTTTAATGGAGAGAGAGTTCGCCGTTTTCAGGCCGACCTTATGAGCCAGTTCTTCCCCGAGATGAGAAGACGGCCCCCGCTGGCGCATGAGCGCCGTCAGGCGGAGGAGGCTCTTCCCGGCCCGCCTGCCGCGCAGGAAAGGGGCGGGAGAAGAGAGGAGGGAAGAAGGCGGCTCCCCCTCCTCCCAGGCCCGTCACGATGGCCCCGCCGGCGGCACTTTCAGCGTGCGGTGGCAGGGGGAGTCGATCGTCGACCTGTCATGGGCGACTCCCTCTGCGCATCGCATGGTGTCAGGTTGGAAGGTGGCGGCGGAGGTGGTTACACTCGCCGACCACCGGCACATTGTTCGACGTATCGGTGGCCCACCGCCGCCCTTCCCGCGCACTTCAGGAGGACGGCATATGTAATGGATTTGCTAGATGGTATTTTAATGATCATAGAGTATGTCCTAGAAAGCTGCGGAATAAATACATAATTCTGTATATTTCAGAACACCTGGCAGCTGCTGTTCTGCGGATTACTGCTTTGTGGATATGAAAATTATAGAAAGAGTCAAACTACATTTTTTTGCGCGTCATGACGTGCCAGTATTTCCTTATCAATATATACTCGTTTATTTGCTGAAGCGGGGTAAAGTTGACGATGAACATAAGTACTTGCTTCAGGAGTGCAAGAAAATCGCATCCCGCGATGCAAAAAATTTTTTAAACCTTACATATTAGTTAATAATATTAATTTTGCAATAAAATTTATATTCCTATTTTAATTTGTTGTTATCAAACATGGTATAAAGAAATATATTTTATCACTTATTATGAAATTGCCATATTAAAGTATAATTAACATATTTTAGCAAATCATTGTTATTTTATTGCGTTATAGTATAATTATTAATTAAATTGACATTTTTATCGCATTATTGTTTTTATTAAATTTTATAACTGTCTATTACAATTAATTTGCTGTCTTGTTTGGCGTGGTACAGCGCAGATTCTCTTGATATTACGTATCTGAAAGGATAAAAAGTACAGTAACTATATGATATCTGCTCCTATTTATGGAGCGCCGGTAGTATGTGGAGATTCCGGGGTCTGATCCTCCATGTACCGTGTATTTTTTTATAATTACAACTACCTAAGATGGAGGAAAGTATCGTGAGATAGCCACATACACCTGTTTACAAACCCGGAAGATGTAATATAAAGTGAAGCCGACCAATTTGCATTGGGTCTGGTTCTGGTTGTATGTATTTTGTTACTCCGACTAATAGAATATTTAAAAATTGTTTTAGTAATACTGCAATACAATAGTGATAAAGTACAAAAATTCGGACGGTAGCAAAAGATGATCTTGTAGGTATGTCTGTGATCGATAGTTGGTTCTCTGTGACTAAAGTAAAAACCATTATTAGAGAGTCGGTAACATATGAAAGAGTTACCAGGTTTAATAGAAATTAAATAGTAATTAGTAGCAGATGTCGATAATAAAATGGTTCTAATTACGATTTATAATTTTGAAGATTAGCGAAAATTATTATGGTAATTATCATTTTCACGCAGATAATCTCCATCCTTATAATATAATAATTTTCCCTAAGTTCTAGGGAAAGAAGCAGAAAGTAAATTAGGGTTAATAAAAATATTTACAAGTTTTATTGAAAGCGCTGTTAATTCGGAACTATAATAGCATTTTGTTTTTCTTGTGTGGTTGACGCAATCCCTCTATTGTTCTGGTGTTATTTTATTTATTCCACTTACTCGACCATTTCATATTAATTAGTGGTTAAATTATTCTGCTATAATACGAATCTAAAACTGTAATGGTCCACTATAATGGCTTTCAGTTTAGGCAGTATATCTATCTCAGGTTTATTTTTCAAAACGAATCACTTCATATCTAGGTCTTCTTTTAGGATTCAGATGTAAACAATAGTAATCTTTTTTAAACAAAACTTTCCTCGTTCCCTATGTGCGAAATAAATGTCATGCTTTCCTTGCAAGGGCTTCAACCGCCTATGAATAGATCTTCCAAAAAAGCTTTACGCGGTGTCTATGATCAGCTCGACAAACGTTTTCAACAGTGTATGCCCTAAAAAAATGGACATAAATTATTGTTGCATCTAATAATGTTGCATACAACGACAAATAAAAATCAATGATGACTATATTGTATTTACTAACATCAAGAACATTTCATAAATTATCAATACATATTTGTTAGACACAAATCAGACCTCCATTATTTTTTCTAATTTGATTACCTTTGTTTACCCACGTTTCATCTTCAGGGATCTTTATATTTTAAATAAATAAATAATTCTCCAATATTCTAGTCTGTGTATCAGCACGCTGCGTTAAGTTTTCGCACATATATAAAATTGTAATGTTATCCTTTTCGACTCATAGTTGCGTCAAAAAAATTGGCAGGTTTTCGTCACCATTAACGACTATAATTAATTAACAACACTGCCAAAACTAAGCAGTTTATTGAGCTTATGAATTATCTTAAGGGTACGCGAAATTGCTTAAAACAATAGCAAAGCTAGCATACTTTCGAACAAATGCTTTGAATCCTCATGATTTAATTTTAAGTTTATACTTACAATTTTGTTAACATTAATTATAAATATGTAAAGGATGACTTTGAAAAGGTGATATGAACACGTCAATACAAGGCAGATATTTTTTCAAAGTTACGCTATATAAAACGTATGGTGACAAAGATAATCTACCTTTGCCACAGTACTTCGTTGTTATGAAATAATACATATACACCGCGCCGAATCGCAGAAAAATAAAGTTATGTTCAATATATTTCTCTCTGAACATAATTTCAGGCCAGGCCTTTAGAGGAAACAAACCTCTAGTTTTGTCTTTCTAATTCTATCGTTTTCAACAATAACTGATCAGTGTCCCGGTAAAATGATTTACATCAAAATATTGTTAACCTTTTCTTGTTCAAACTTTTCCTTATAAATATGTTTATACACGCTAAGTATCGTATGCTTTTCGGTATTTACTAATGCACGTCGTTTTCTCTTTTTCTGAAGAGACACACTCAATATCGACGGCCAGCATCTTCACCTCTATTTGACAGTTAAAGATTGAGCCTCCATTCGAGAGGCTTAGAAAAATAGGTACGAAACGCATTTGATCAGTCCGAAAAGTGGAAGCCGAATAAGCGCGTAGCAATTACAAAACTCCCCAGCGAAATGTCACGCCGTTGACAAAACGGCGTCCCATTTGAAGATAACGACAGCGTGCTACATGTCACACGACTAGATATTTTACCTATGTTATATGGCTATATCACGCATAAATAGTCGATGTGACTTAAGCCAAATGGTATAGTGAGTTTTTTGGCTCATAATTTTCTTTATTATCAATCTCTTGTAAACAAGTTGATTCGTCAAATGTATCATATAACCATATCATCATAAGCTACCTATCACTAGTAGAACAAATGATACCACGGGAAATAAACAGAATTATTAACTATGCCTGACACAATGATGCACATAGAAATGGATAAAACAGTAGTATTTACTTCTAGTTATTACTTTTGTATTTTGAATAAAGCTTCGCTTAAATTCAAAGTCGTGAATACTATTTCAAAAAATCTTATTTATTGATAAGTAAATAAAGTATGGGCCTTCGCCCATCATCAAACTACTTAATTTGTTCAATATGCAACATAGGCAATTCTATCTCTTGTTAATTTGATACATCTAATAGCGGTTAAAAACTTACCTGTTGTTATTATATATCGAGTTTTGACGAAAGTTTTTTCATAAATTTTGACCCACAAATTACACCACTAACTTTAGCAAATTCTTCCAGTCAACTGAACAGATATTTCCAAAATCCATTTAATGGTAACACAAATGTTGCAATTTACTGCTATAGAAATAACAATACAAACTTGAAAAGTTACTCGATTTTTTCATATTTGTGACACGCACGCAATTCAGGTCAGTTGGGCAATCTTGTAAGATTTTACGGTTGTAAATTTTAAATAAGTTCGATTATGTTACAGCAATTAATAAATAATTCCAAAACTTGTACAAATTGATATATCAAAGTAATTTCAGGGATTATAATTTCCACTTTAAACACTACACTACTGTATTTGCAAATTTATTTTTTATTATTTATTAACTCACGGATGTTTTCTGTTTATTTACATTTTGCATAAAAAATATAATTTGTTGAGAAATATTTTTTACGATGCGGATGGTAGCTCTAGAGTTCAAGAAGTATTCGCGAAATAGTCTAATGAGGCTTTCTGATAATAAATTAATAGACTATACACAAAATTTTAAAAAAAGAATTAATTAACAATAGTGCGAACTATTTCAACAAAGCTATGTCAAAAATTGTGCTTTGTCCTGAAATACATAAAAAACTCGTAGTTATAATCGTAATCTTTATAGTCGGTATCGTAGAGCTGAATTATGCATAAAAATATTAAAATATTAAAATCTGTGAAAACACAGTTTTTATCTATGTCTAATCTAATCAAGTATAATCTACGTCAAGTAACATTACTTGACGTTAGGTAGGTACTAAATGCCTTTGAACTAGTAAACTCGTTAATTTGTCATTTAAATGTATATAATATTTAGCCATATGAATTGTACGAAACCGAGCTTTAAATACTATTGTTAAAACGGTCGGCCTTAAAACTGCTGAATTAGCAGTCTCTGAATAGAGAGATTTAGAAGGGTTCGGTGTCGACACCGCTGTATACCAACGTGTTTTTAGAATGTCATATGTACTTCTGTCTAACGCTCCTACGGTAAAGCAGTGTCGACCAACCTGCAATGGGCCAACGCGATTGCCTTAGGCCCTATTATAATTAGGATAAGCTAGTGTTGGCGAGAACGTATATGAGGATGACAGGTGCATACGTATAGTTATCACCGCTCCTCCTCGAAAGGTTAGGTGAGATCGGATAAAGGTGTGTTAAACAGTCTTAAATTACACTAAAAGGAGTCATTGCACTACCTTAACAAACTTACGTTCGAACAATAGCTCTATCAGGGACGAGATAAGTAATTACATTCACAATTAAATGTCAAGGAGATATACTTATAGCACGCTCTTATAATATTTTACTTAGAGTAAAAATTATTAATAACCTTTGTGTAAATCATCCAACATGCTAATGTTGCAATCATGGTCCCAATCATCCCCCACAATTGCGACGAATCAGGAAACAAGTCATCATCAAAATGGGACGCACGACCGGGGTCTTCACATCCACAAAACATTATAAACATTTTATAAACCTTAAAATTTTACCAGAATCTTATTTCTTACGTCTAATTTTATAGTGTAATCTGTCATGTTTATGATAGAATATGTCAGTCACAAAACTGAATGACATCATCAAAAACAAAGAGTCAAGCTGTAGGTATAAAAAAGGGTAATTTAAACACTAAAAGATACGACTTTAGTTTTATTTAGAAATGAAAAAGCGCTATAACATAAATGTTGTAGCAATTGTGACCCATTTAAAGAAAAAGTACCTTTCCACGGGATTATAAGGATAAATCAGGCGGTCTACTAATACTATTGGTCTCGGTCCAAGTATACTTAGTCCAACCAATGGCAATGCAATATTGAAAATTTTGTGTTGTCATTCAATAAAGTATTAATGGTCCAGGAGCCGGTAACTCTGAAAGTCCCGTCATAGCGGAATCAAAATATATTTATTTGAATAAGGTTAATTTATTTCTATACTTGTGTACTATACATAAGTATAGGAATAAATTAAGCTCGGTATGCGTGAATTCCTATTGCCGAATTCACGCAATTCTTATTGCCGATTCGCTATGACGGATTTTCAGTGTTACCGGCTCCCCGCCTATAAAATGGTTATCATAGCTCTTTTATTTGTCAAACTGCAAATATATTGTCCTATTTGTCGAGTTACATCATGTAAACTTCTGTGTATAATTGATTTTAATTTCATTTAGATTAGTTTTTAATTTATCTTAAAAAAGTATCAATGAAAAGTCAGAGATTACGAAAGTCCAAAGATTACGAAAATAAATAGTAATTTTTTGTGCGATATTGCCAATAACCTCATGTTGTAGTTATAATTAATTTATTATGATTTCAAATAGAGATGGGCCGAATATTCGGTATTCGGCAACTTTTTCAGTATTCGTATTCGGCCGAATAGTTCGGTTACATTGCCGAATAATTACCGAATAAACAAAGTAAATAACGAGTGTAGGTTGTTTCGTAATTTGTCGGTTTGACATCCTATACCAGCATTCTCAGTAGGTAAGCAACTAACAAAAAGATATAAATATGCTTCAAAATGTAAATATAATACATATTATATATAATAAATATTTTGCAATAAACCGTAGCTTAAGTAAGAAAAACCACAATTGTTTTATTAATCATTAACCAGCTTTAGCATTTGCATGTTCTAAATGATAGGAACATTAGGATTAGGAGCGATAGGTAACGTTAGTAACTATTAAATTAATAATCATTCTAAAGTTTTAAACTCAACATCAGTTTTAAACATATAATCTAAATTACGAGTAATAGTCTTCATTCAATAAAGAAATAAATAAAAAGTAGTGTTTCTTCTTTCACTAAAATAAAACATAATCTCTTTTTAATCGATCGAAAAGAATTTAAAATATTTAAATGGAAAAAGCTACCAAAAGTTTAGTCCAATTTATTTATAATTTTTATAACGTTTATTTTCATAAACATTCCCAGCTTCCGAGAAAAGTTGTTCACTATACACTGAAGACCCAGGCGCTGCTAAGTATATTTTAGCTATGTTTGACATTAAGGGATATTTTATTTTATTTTTTGTCCACCATTTACAAAGATTTATATCTCGCTGTAGAAGGTTCTCCTGTAAATATTTGTCCAGTTCAGTTTCAACAGGACTTTTTAAATTATCGGTCGATATCGCTGGTAGCTTTGTTGAGGCAACTTATTCAAAACAGTTCCAAAAATCTGCATGAGTAGAATTTGAAACAGTCTGAGCCACCCGATTATTGTCATCGTCTTCGTCAGTAGGTACTCTCATCATCACTGTTTCTCAATGCCTGGGCTAAAAATGACTGAGTGCGAACCTTTTTTTTTTTCCTCAGGAGAGGAGGCTGAGAATCCTCATAGACACCAACGCAACAGGCAAGCAGGGATGCGTTGATTATGTCGGACTCCTGGTGAATCGAGGCGGTTCGACCCACCAGACCTACCGACTAAACTCAGCCTAAGCCTTTGATCTTAATGACCCTACTGGCTTTATTGATGAGGGCCGCACCTCAGGACAGGCACGGTTAGCACTGCCCCATGGGGAGGGCATAAGCGCTAGAAGTAGGCACGGTTCACCAAAGTGGGACCGGCCAGTATTGACGGGAACCTACACGTGGCTAAGCAGAAGGCTGCCGAATAGGGGGAGACAAAGGAGGCGACGGCTCAGACGCCGCCGCTTGCAGGTATAGAAGGTCCTGCGTTAATTGATTGGGGGGGTCGCTTAGGACATGTCGTGGTTTACGTGTCCTCTGCCAATATGCACTGATTAAGTGCGAACCTGTATATACCTGTTTATATAGGCTCGCGCGAACCGAATATTCGGTTCGGTAAGAGCTGAACCGAATGTTCGGCCGAATATTCGTATTCGGCCCATCTCTAATTTCAAACAATACAAATGATCATTCATTGTACTTATTTAATATTGTATTTCCCATATTTCTTCTGTAAAAAAATATATTTTCGAATTTCTTCTTCAGTCATTTCCTTTTTATATAATTGACACGGCGTAAACAGAGAAAAAGGCATTTTTATTATAAGGTGGTTATTAAAAGGGTTTATTATAAAAGGCCTTATAGCAAAAAAATGCCATTTTGAATACAAATTTTGACTTATCTGCCGCTGTCGGCCGTTAGTCCAGACAGACTCGTATACCCTTCCTTTGGAGGTATCCTGTCAATCAGGTGTTATTAGAATTTGATTGTCTAGTCCCCCTAACTAGCTTAAGCCGCAAGACAAGAAAGGAGAACGGCAGTACATGTACAGAAAGTAGCCTGTACATGTACAGGCTACTTTTTTACCAGTGCCATGTTTATGCAATATCTTTTACATTTAAGACACTATTTTGCATTTATCAGATTACGATTTCAACTTGTCTTAAATCAAATAATACAAATTAAAATCAGTACGGCAAAACTAGAAACAAAACGCATTAAGAAAACGAAACGCAACACGATTATCAGTACTACAGTATTAATCGATTAAAGGAATTTTTTTTTTTGTGAATTTTATTATATATCTTGAATCTTTAGATTTATGTAATGCAAATGGTAGCACAGTGTTTTCTTAAGAGGCCTATTACAATTCTTCATTCTGCGAGATGAGGTATTTCGAAGCGTCCCGACAACTCATTGAAGGTCACACGTCCAAAATACTGTGTTGACGCGACATATTTATATTTTTATGGAATAATTCGTTATTGCTATATATATCGTATATGAAGAAACACGTTATATGAAGATGATATTATAAATACGACAGATGATATTGTTCAAAAATAACATTTATTAAATATTACCTAGTATGTTATTTTGCATAATACGGTTTTAGTTTTAAATTAAAAATAGGTCAGATTAGAAAAAACTAGTTACCAATTATATAGGAGTATATAAATCATCATAAAACAGAATCATCTATTTGCCGAATTTCCATCAAATCGATCCAATGGTTTTGGTGTGAAAAAGCTTTAGAAATAATAGATAAAAATAATATATATATAATAGAATAACTTTAGAAAAAATATGAAAAAAAAAATAGTTTAAAAGTCGCAAAAAAATAATTTTAGTTACGTGATCAAAATTGATAATCGCGTTATACACTGACGATCAACCGCACGATCACTGGATTCGATCGATGTTGGCGCGAAGAAATTCGACATAGGTACGACTCTGTGGGAGTACTTTTAAAAACGATATTCGATATATCGTGGACTTCGTCGTGTCGTATATATCCTACTCTTAGTTACTATCGTTTAAAACATTTCAATGGACGATCGAACGAACGATATTAATTTTGACATAAGGAAGCCTCAAATGACAACGATGAATTGAATTTGACAGACGAACATTCGCAAAATAAACGTCAAATTTACGATAATTACAACGACACCTCCAACCGTATCGTATTACTTCTCATTATTTCGACATATGTTTCACTAGCTGTGCCAGCGACTTCGTCCGCGTGGAATAGTTATTTTGAGCATCATATTTATTTTTGCAAACAACCACCTCAGCTGTTGCCCGATCTTGACAACGCGACATATCCAAATTTGATCACCATAAAAACGATTCTAGTGAGTTAACATTAAAAGATAAACATATACTGTCGCGGACATTTTTTTAGATCATTTTAAGAGGAATAATTCTTTCTTACATATTTTTTTGGTATCTAGAACCGTTTTCGCAGCGCACGCAACGGAAGCCCTCAAAGATGAATCATTTTCCCCGTTTTTTCCACATTTTCCATTATTTCTTCGCTCCTATTAGTCGCAGCGTGATGTTATGTAGCCTTCCTCGATAAATGGGCAATTAAAAAAAAAAAATCAATTCGAACCAGGAGTTCCAGAGATTAGCGCGTTCAAACAAACAAACAAACTCTTTAGCTTTATAATATTAGTATAGATTACAGTACGTGATAAAAAATGGGTGTACGAAACTCCCATACAAGCTTGCCGTTCTCCTTTTCAATCAAAAGCGATCGTTAATATTCATGAACGATCCGCCGCATTTGGTTGCTGGTAGTGTTCTTCGCACACCACATAAACGTTTCCAAATAAGCTATACAGAGTCATAAAATCTGAAACTATGGGTGCAATTTCCAGACGGCAAAGCGATGCGGGTCTATTAGAGCGGTCACGGACTTTAGCAATAACTTGTTATATCTTATCTTGCATAGAATTATGTTAGAATATTCTTCTAACCCACTATTATTTTTCTTTAGTTTTATCGTATATGTACAGGAAATAAGTAAATAAAACAAAATGTATTGAAAACAGTAACATATTGTAACATTCATTCATTAACATAATGAATTGTAACATTGGTCGTCAGTTTCAGCTAACAAACATAACGAATGAAATCTTTAAAACAAACTTCTTTATAAATCACACTAAATATTAATAAGAAATGAATAATTAAATAACAAATATTTTGGCTTTGCCCTTGTAACGAATGTAATGTTATAGTTACCTTTTTTGAAGAATTTAAATAATTAATCAATATTTGAATCACAGTCTTTTATATTTGTATAAGAATTCTGTGCGATAGAAGGGATTACAAAGTCTCATTGTTACTTTCTTCATTAATTTTCAACACTATAAGCTTTTGTTATTACTTCTAAAAAGGTCGAGTCTTTTAACGTTAATTTAAGGTACCCTATTATGTCTACCGTGTAATCCTTCTTTCTTTCGGCGAGGTACGCAAACAATGGTATGAATACTGTTCGAAGTTCTTCACTCTTGCCTTCTTGCGAAAAATCACAAACCGCTTGTAATTTGTCCAATATCGCCAAAACTTCTTCATCATTTAAAGGCTCTGCCAAATAGTCATACTGTAATACACAAAAATAAAATAAATGTACCAATTAAATATCATTTTCGAAATTAACAATGAACTAGACCTGATTCAAAACAGAACATCAAGAATGTTACACATCTTTTCAAAGTTTACTTGTATGCATTATCACGATGTAAGATTACTACATCACCTAGCGCGGTGATGTGATACGAGGATTGTGATATAATCCCGGCATTGTGTCACTTGATAATTATTGCATTGGTATATAACATAATTGGTGTAATATCACAGCATGTCACACGTGAATTTTAACACAGGTGAATACAACTTGCCTCACAATGTTTTCCTTTACGGTAGAAGTGTACGATAAATGTACATATGATATTCGAAAAACACATGTACATGGCATGATCGACCCCGGACCCCGTAAATCCTCCGATTTGTAGACCAGTACCCACACCACAGACAATCGATTCTCGACATAGAGATCGTTCACGTATACAGCAAGAGTCCATCCAGGCCGATTAATAGTTAATTTCAAAATAAATATAGCAAAATATTACAAATACATGTTGATTATTATATGTACATCTATTGCACGTATTCATAAAGCTACGTCTTATTTTGCGACAGCCAACTTCATGAGATGCTGAGTCAAAGTTAGGCTTGCTTTCACCTTATAGATGAGATTACAATTTTACTGTCACTTCTACCAGAAATCTCTGCTGTACTTGGCTTATAATTATGTTATTTAATGTTTTACCAATAACAGACTTTGAGGGTGCATGTGACTATAAATAATAAGCTTGCGAAAATATTTGTTGGCAACTATCAAAATTCTCGACCTCAAATCGATTCTTGAAAACTTTAAACTCTTTCAATAAATTTTGAGGGTTTTAAATAACAACAAACAAATAACTCACCCTGATTATGTGTATGAGATTTCGGTAACAATACAAAATACAGGCCCATGATGATTCCGTACGATTCTTGCGTTCCAATGTAGCAATTAACATTATGGCGTCGCAGAAAATATCCAGTCTTTTCTTTTTGTCGAATGGCTCAAGGCTGTTCCAAGTCTTAGCCCATTCCCTTAGCGTTGTAGAGCATAGAATCTGGAAAAATAATCAGACAAAGTGCTCGGTTAAATCAGAAAAATCCGTATGGATGAGTTGCTACTCATTTTACCCGTCATATTTATTTCTTACCGAAGACGCAATTAGCTTCTTACCCAGCAACAGTCGCCCTAGTGTTTTGCTATATTCAGTATACAACAATGAGTAAAAAGTGTAAAATATTACATAGTTTACTTTAAACGTCTCTTTGGGAATAATTGCTATATTGCCGATATTATGGCCCGACGTTTAGTCCCGGTTGCATTGACCATGGTCCCACGAGAACTGGAGACCACCAATATTTTCGCTCCATAACGCTCAAGAACTTCATGTTCAGACGAAGTTAAGTTGTAAAGGTGAGTCAACTGACACGTCGAACTAGCGCTAATCCAACTGCGGCGCTCGTACGATGTAGATGTTTCATTCGATTATGCGATGGTGACAGGTTAGATGATGACTTTGTGAAAATTAAGTCGCTAACGAAGTGGAGTCTGCAAGAGACACCTGTCCTCACGGTCACGGCATCCTGCCGTGTTCTCTCACCTGACGGGAAGATATTTTATGTTACGTATATATATATATATATATATATATATACGTATGTATGTATATATTAGAGATGAAACGGATAGTGATTTGGCCGGATACCGGATACCGGATATTCGGCTAACTACGAGGCCGGAGCGCCGGATATCCGGCCACCGGATATTCGGCCGCTTATCGCGTTTCATATATGTGTGTGTATGTGCAAAATAATCCGTTACTAATATTATAAATTCAGTCTGTTTGTCTGCTACTCTCTCACGCCTAAACTAAAGAACTGATTTTGCTGAAATTTGATACAGAGATAGATTAGACAACGAGAAACAATATAGATAGGCTTAAAAACTTTTGTATTCCCACAGAAAAGCGCGATATAGACGAGTTTAGGGCGTAAAGCACTCAGCGCGAACGGTATCGCGGGAAACATCTAGTATTCGGTATTCGGCCGGATAGTGTCCTACTATCCGGTATCCGGCCGGATAGTGAAAATAGGCCGGATAGGCCGGATACCGGATAGTTACCGGATATCCGTTTCATCACTAGTATATATATGTATATATATATACGTAACAAAATATCTTCCCGTCTGTATCCATAGATGTTAACACACGCATTCCTGCCCCCCTAGACAAAATGCCTTTCTATTTGCGTTTTCTATAATAGATAACATAAAAAATGTATGGAACAGACATTTCCAGTAGATACGTCACGTGACTTGATGACGCTGATAGAAAACTCGCAGACAAGATGCTAACTGTGTTTCTATTCTATCGCTCGTCTGTGATCTATTTTGACAGTAGAAGAGTTCTATACAAATTCATAGACAAAATGTAGTTTGTGACGTAAAAAATAGATATGGTTCTATTGTATTTCTACTCAACAAAGCGATTGCTCCTACCCAATAGATTGGTGATAGTTTGTTTGTTGTTTTAAAATAGAGGCGTTTTTGCCAAATTATTCCTAAAAATGCAGACAGACAAGAGTTACTTTTGCAATTATAATAATAGTATGGATCTTTAATTTGATAAACTTTTTATATAATCTTGATTGTATAAATATTAATATTATGTCATTTTGAAACAACCGTATGAATTAATTGTATAAATCTCATACTTACCTCTAAATAAATGTCTACGCAACGATTTTCAATTTCTAATCCAAAGTTTGTTTAATTACTTATAATAATTATTACTTATAATTAATGTAGGTAAATAATTGTGAAGTACGCACGTTTGAAATGTTTTGAAGTTCCTCCTAATGGAATTTTTTCTCTTTAAGCAAAGGGAATTAAGGCGAAACACGGTAGATTATTTTCTATTTCTATTCTATTCTCTACTGTCACGGTAGACACAGCCATTCTATCAGTAGATACACTTTGTCTAGCATTTTTCGATAGAAAACGCTTAGTCTATTATAATAGTAGAAATAGAATAGAAAAGATGCGCGTGCATTTTGTCTAGGGCTACTGATATGATAGGATAAACATGATAAATCCATGAATTCGCTCTTATAGTATCTTACTCTGTTATGACTGACACCAAAAACTAATTTCTAATATTTCTATTTATGACAGACTTAACCATGAGGCTATAAAATGAAAAATAAAAAATCTATTTAGTTTATATTCTGTAATATCTCAAGTTATTACTCTTGGCATTTTACTGCATGTGGTGGAAATCAATGAGTAACTTGCCAGCATTGATATTAAAGTCGATTGACACTAATCAATCGACTTTGCACTCGACTACACTAATCAATCTACTTTCCAAAGTCAGGATGATAATACAGATAAGCTTACAGTATCTAAAAAGTAATTAAGCTAAAAATTACCTGTGATATCCTTGTAGCTAATTGCACAGTAGATATATCTATTTCAATACTAATACCAGTAAGGGTCTCAATGTAGTTATTGCTTGTAGGATTCCATAACTGATGGTAATAATACATATTCAATGGCTGCATAGTATGCAATTTACTTTTAAGCCAATAAGATTCTTTTTCTGGAATATACAATGCTGTTATCAATAATCGGCTAACAATAAAAACGATGACAACCTCCATAGCCAAGTAGTTAATATACCAGTTTAAAGGTGTTGCTAACCCTGAGGTCCCGAGTTCGAGTTCTCGTGATCGGGATCTTTGCGTGATGAATGTGAGCATTTGTGCCTATAGTCATAGTTGTTAATATACATTTCTTTAAAGAATACTTATATATGTCCTATCCATTACCCTAGCTCCCATAGCACAAGCCATACAGTGCTTACTTTGGGCTAGGTTAATTTGCGAGTATAAGAAATATTAAAAAAATATATATATCATTACAATTTTCAATTTTCTTTAAAAAATTAAAAACTATTTAAATATGACTTTATGGAAGCTCTTTTGAATGATCCAAATTTTTTTCCTACTACCCATTCAGGACGTATTATTTAGCTGATAAGAAGAATCGCCGCAAGAAACTTGATCAAAAGTAACAACATTTACAATAAATTATACATACAGTGTTTACAATTTATATGGGAAAAAAATATTAACAGTTTAGAATGTAATGTCTTCAAATGAACACCAAGCATTGGCATCATTTAAATAATCATTGACTTTATAATATAATAGCCATTAACAGAACTTATGAAATGACAATTCAGCTACACTATGTGGAATCTTGTTGTAAAAATTTATACTTTTGCCCACAACAAACCTCTAGTTTTTTGTAGCCTGTACTTGTTTAAGTTAAAAGTTAATAATTTGTTAAAAAATGATATAATAACAGATATTACATAATTACCTGGTATTCCAGTATTGTAACTGCTGAAAAGAGTTTTCTGCAAGTCCAAAGCAAGATCTAGTGTACCTGGTCTATCACATGTGAATGTGTTCATTTTCCATCTCACTACATTTAGTATCTGACCAACCATAGCTAACATTGGCGCCCTATATAACAATAGTTCATCTAAGGAAAATGAATCTTTGAGTAATTTACATTGGATATTTAATAAGTTCATATCATTGCATAATAAACTCTTATGTATATTTGGCATAATTATCAACAGAATCAACTTAGTACCACTGATATAATTTATCTTTTTAAGGGAACATATAAAATTTATGATGTTTTGACTCTTCACATGGGTATCTACATATTCAAAGGTTTTTAAGATTATTTTTATAAGACATGGTTCTGTATCTGAACTATAATAATGATCTGTAAATATAGCCAGAAGTTTCATAATTTGTAACATTATATTTGATTGTTGTGAATTCTGCATTGCCAAAGTGAAAATTTTTTTAAACACAAGTTGTGGACTTTGCAAAAATAGCCACAGAACTTCACTGTAATCTATTTCAGTAGTCATAATGAATTTATTAAATATTTCTGTAAGTGAATTTGTAAAATCTACTGTCTCAAACATGTCAATAAAGCAGTTGTTGCTAAAGCGTTCTTTAAGTATTATATATCTAGTTTCAAGATTACAATTCTGGAACAGTTTAACAGCCAAGGGCTGTAAATAGTAGATAGATTCTGAATCATCAAAATTCTTTATTATTTTGTTATACAATGCATATGATTCATCTTCATTTAATAAGCTTATATTGGATGCTATACAGTTTATACCCAATTTCGTCTGAAAAACCTCATTTCTCTGCAGCAAAGCTTTAAACCATATTTCCTTGTGTTCAACATTATTATTAATGCTTTCAATTATTGTATCTGTTGATGTAGATTCAATTATATCATCTAATTCTTTTGGTTTCCGAGATATTTGCTGTAACATACTAACAACAGGATGATCACAAAGATCACAAATGTTTAAAAGTACACTTTGCACTTTGTAACAGAGTTCACCAATATTTGTTTGCAAGCTTCTACCATTTTCAACAAACTCGCTCCATGCGCAAAATATGTCAACACTAACATTAATTACAATCTCTTGTAATTTGTCCAGCAACACCATATTAAATTTTTTAATATAATCAAGAATTAATATATTACCACTCTCACATATTTTAAAATCAAAGCTCTCAGCTACAATTTCTTCTAAATATGTTAACACGTAAATGCCATCCTTGAGAGGGCAGATTTCATGTTTAGTGTGAAATTGATGCATACAATCAAGAAATAACAACATTATTGTAGAGAGACATCTACCTATATGTCTGTATTGATCATCTTTTTGTAAAACATTAAGCTTGTCTGCATTTGGTGGCTCAATGAAAAAATTAAGTATTTTTTGGAAAAGATTAAATATTACTGTTAATTTATGTGTTAACATATGAGATGACCACTTGAAGAAATGAAATCTGCAAAGTAATACATACAAAGCTGATGTAATAGTTTTCAATTTATCTAAGCATTGGATGGGGGTAAAATATTTTATGTTATCAATAAATGCTGAAGCTAATTCTAGGCCCAACTCTGGAGATGAGTATGCGATTGCTTCATAAACAAAATTATCAAAATGTAATTTCCAAAATATTTCACACATTAAACATTTTGGTATAGTAGGCAAAGTCCAGACAACAGAACCCAAATTTTCGCTTTGACTTAATTCAGATAAAAGTGATAAATCTGAGTTTAATATAACAAATAAAGCAATTTTTCGCACTTTGTCAATACAATTTTCACGTATATTATTTTCTATAGTATAACATCGACCACTAAGAAATTTGTTTAAATTGTCAGATATACAACCAATTTTTTCTTCATTGCCTGAAAATTCATAATTATTTATAGCAAACTGTATTGTTACTGAGATTAAGAAAAGTTTTAAATTTCGGGTGATCATAAAGGCACTTACCGGGTTTACTTGAAAGACTTCTAAAACAATACACACTGTCTGCCGATATCATAAGGCCTTGAAAGGCTGCCAATTCTGGGCTGAACTCCATAACACTGATAGATTAATTTCCTTCCCTGTTATTAATTTTTGAAATTGTACCTACTATTTAGACTGTGAATAAATTCTTCTTCTTAAAAAGCCGGTTATTTGTATTTTTCTGAAGCACATGAGCACCGCAGATTAACATATATCCACAGATGAGTTTACATCTCAATTCTTCAATTTTAGTCTGTGATACAATATGAAAACCATGGAAGTATTAATTAATACTTCCATGCATAATACACTAATCTGTGATACTTACTCATCTGTGCTTCCATGCTGAAAACCTCAGCTGAGTAGTACTTCATTCATCTGAGCTAAAAACACAAACTGAGCGCCACAGACATGTTAGAAATAAGAGATACTAGCATTATACTTAGTTTGTGGTTTTAATACTATGATGTGAGTACGGATACGTTTCGACTGATTTTATTGGTCATCTCTATCTTATTGATCTATCTTTATTCTCTCATTTCGTGTCGCTGCGCTATCAAATCTCAAGTTTACTAGTAAGAAAACAAAACTGTTTCTACAAATTGTGTCTCGAAACACATCCATTCCTGTACCATCTGTAGCACATAAGTCGATTGTGTTTTGATGACCAGAACGCGCTAAAACAGATAAAAATAAAAATCGGGTGGGGGTGTGCCGGGGCACACGGCCGTTGGTTTTATTTAACGTGAAACGTCTATGTCAGGAAATAGATAGATAGATAGATAGATAAATCTTTATTTGGTCGGACATACACACACACACACAAAATATAAATACAGTTATAACATAGGATAGGTTATAACATATAATATAGGAAATCGCTTTTAAAGTAAAAGATTGAAATAAAAAAAAAACAAGATTGACGGTGTTTTAAGTATTTTAATAAAAAACGCAATGTCACAACAGCCAGCTGACTATATAAGTGAAATATTCACACCACTTTTTTGTTTTTAAGACTACTCATTTTTTAAGTTTTAAGGTACGATGATATAGACCTTTTCGTTACGTCCTCTTTTTAAACCTGGTACCCGTATGTTTCGGTGCGATTTTAAAGACGTTTCACGTCAAAAAGCCAAATAGTTCCTTCATTTCTTCCAGTGTTGTTTCTGCTTTTTGTGGGTCGTTACTAGATTGCAAACAAATTTTTTTAATGGTGTGATTCACGATGTCAACAATCATATTATCAGTAATAATAAAGAAAAGCACTGAATAGGCGATTTCTTATCTCCCGCAATAGATTTTACGCCAGGTAAATAATATTTTCAGGTCTCTTACGAATTGCAAGCCTGTATGGGTTTTTTTGCCATTTTGTAACCCCATCTTTACCTTTATAATATTCTATATGACCAGCTTGTTGCACCTCTGAGAGTGGCAAGTCATCACTGTCTAAATCTGAAGTCGGTATGTCAACATCCACTTCACTATCTGTATTACTGTGAGCACTAATATGATCTGTTTCGACTTCTGATTCTTCGTCGGTATTCATAAAATCAGTTTCACAATCAGCATCTTCTATCAGTGCCCGTGATATATCTTCTAGTAACTGAGACATATTTTAGGTAAACTGTTACCTAAAAACCATATTTCACCAGGTTAAACACTAAAATAAACATATAAATAAATAAAAAACAAAAGTAGTTACCTTTTGGACCACGCGCCATACAAGGTGGGGTGTGTGATACCCAGGCGCACTTTAAGCACGTGTCACACGGTTTGTGGCAGACGCCATGGGGTAAGGCATAAACACGTTTTTTTTCCTCAGGAGAGGAGGCTGAGAATCCTCATGGATACCACCGCAACAGGCAAGCAGGGATGAGGTGATTATGTCGGACTCCTGGTGAATCGAGGCGGCTCGACCCAACAGACCTACCGATTAAACTCAGCCTAGCCTTGGCCGTAAGGGCCCTACGGCTTGAATGGAGAGGTTGGCGCATCCTCAGGCGCTGCCCTCCGAAGAGGACATATGCGCGAAGTAAGGCTTGGTACGTCAAAGTGGGTCCGGCCTTGAAATGATGGGGCCTGCTTGTACATGCGCAGCAAGCTGCGAAGTATAGACTAAGGGAAAGCAATCCGATGTGTAGGCGTAGGTAGGCGCTCGCTCTGTTGCCTGACTACTTATTCTTATAATATTAACCTTTCTCACAAGGAAGTAAAGTTCCTATTTGTTTATTTCTTATAATTCAAATTCAAATTCAAAATCATTTATTCAGTCTGGGCTGTTACAAGCACTTGTGAATGTCGAAAAGCTACGCCATCGGTTCGCAAATCTACGGCGGGAGACCTTGTACTGAGAAGAACCGGCAAGAAACTCAGCAAGGGCTGTTTTTTTTCCCTGTATTAAATAGATACAGAGTCGTCAATTTGGAAAATGACTTCAATATTGATAATTCATGAAGTCACTTTCCATTACATAGTATAATTAATAAAAAAATATTTAGAAAACATGCCTATATTAGGAATGCCGTGTCATACAGTTTTAAAAGAATATATTAAAGTTAAATTAAAATTATAATAAATACGAGTAGTACCCAGTATAGCAAAGAGCAGACTCATCTCCGCTGGCAGCACCCGTTCACGAGCATGACGCATGAACCAGCCATCGCTTCGCTCAACCATGTTTTAGGGAACGTAACGACCCGTCTCACACGACACTGCCGAAGAGATTTTAATGAGAGTATGACTACCCTTAAGCCACAGAAGGATACAAATAACCAAAAACAGGTACCCGTGTAAATTAGCACAACTAAAAAAAAAAAAAAAATCAACCGCAGGACACGCGCATACAATCATTTAAAAACTAGCAATAATGTATTATACAAGTAACAAAAGGTTATTATAATAGGTACACTTAAATATACATGTTATTATGTTACACAGTTACCTAAGAATTTATTAACAATTTGTTTATTTCAACGAGCGAGGGTTTTTTAGTCCCAGACACTTCGATCATCCAAGTAATCCTGGACTCGATAATATCCTTTGCTCATCAAAGTTTTTTTTACTCGAGTTTTAAGTTTATTAAAAGGTAGATTAACAATACTGTGTGGTAACTTGTTATAAAAAGTTATACATTTCCCCAAGAATGAGTTTTGTGTTTTACGTAATCTAAAATTTGGAACAGCAAGCTTATTTTTATTTCTTGTATTTAATTTATGAACATCGCTATTCTTAATGAAATTATTGTAATATTTGTGTACATAGATTATATTTTCATAGATGTACTGCCCCGCCAATGTTAAAATGTTAATTTCTTTAAACTTATCCCTAAGGGAATCCCTTGGTCTTAAATTATATATAGCTCTAATTGCTCTTTTCTGTAGTATAAAAATACTTTCAATGGTGGCAGCTGATCCCCATAACAAAATGCCATAAGACATTACACTATGAAAATAACTAAAGTAAACTAACCTTGCTGTTTCAACATCAGCTAGAAGCCTTATTTTTTTAACAGCATACGCAGCTGAGCTAAGTCTGCTTGACAGAGCATCAATATGGGTATACCATTGTAATCTGGAATCTAAGTGTATGCCTAAAAACTTAGTACTCTCAACAAGAGATACCACTTCACCATTAATATTTAAGGGTGTATTAACCTGCCTTACATTTGGTATAGAAAACTTAACAAATTTGGTTTTTCTCGAATTTAATGAAAGATTATTTAATGTAAACCATTGTAGAACTTTTGATAGAGCACTATTTACCTCGTCCGAACAATTGCTGCCTCTGTCAACTTTAAAAACAAGAGAAGTATCATCGGCAAATAGCACTGTTTCACATAAAGTGCTTGTATAGTAAGGAAGGTCGTTAATATATATTAAAAATAGTAAAGGACCTAATATTGATCCCTGAGGCACGCCCATAACTAGTGAAGTTCCAGCAGATTCAGTTTTATTAATAACAACTTTTTGTATTCGATCCGACAAGTATGACTTAATAAGGCCGAGTGACTTGATAGAGACACCATAATGCCCTAATTTCCTCATTAATGTGTCGTGACTTACGCAATCAAATGCTTTAGAAAGGTCACAGAAAATACCTATTGCGTCTTGTCTGCCCTCCCAAGCATCAAAAATGTGTTTTAAAAGTGAAATTCCAGCGTCTGTAGTGGATTTACCCTTGGTAAAACCATATTGGTTGCAATGAAATAACTTGTTAAGGGTAAAATAAGATGATAGCTGATTATAAATAATCTTTTCAAAGATTTTGCTCAAGGCTGGTAATATAGAAATGGGTCTAAAATTAGTAGGGTCACTCTTATCGCCAGACTTGTAAAGTGGAATTAATTTACTATTTTTCATAAGATTTGGAAAGACCCCCTCATCAATGCATTTATTGAAAATTAGGGCTAGGTGAGGCGCAATTTCAGAGATAATTGGTTTAATAATATTAGTTGAGATACCCCACAGATCCTCTGTTTTCTTATTATTAAGTGATTTAAAAGTTTTGAGGATAAATTCAGCATCAATATGTCTAAAATGAAAAGATTCCTTAATCTTGTTTACATTTGATTCAAGGAGGGCGACCGCACCGTTTGAACATGATCCGAGGCTACAAGTAGTATCTATAGGTATTTGGTGGAAAAACCTTTCAAATTCGGAGGCAACTTCGTTATCAGATTGAATTAACTTATCCTTAACCTTTAGCGAATAAGTATGTTCGTTTTGTTTTATTTTCCCTGTTTCATGGTTTATTACTTTCCAAACAGTTTTTACTTTATCTTTTGAAACATTAATTTTATTGGCAATAAAAAGTTTTTTAGCTGTAACACAGACTTTTTTAAATATTTTAGAGTAATTTCTTACATACTCAATAAATTCAGGGTCCCTAGAATTAGATTTTAGGGCATATAGCTCATATAATTTTCTCCTACTTTTGTAAATACCTGGTGTAGCCCAGTCACTGAATTTCTTTTTACTCGTGTAAATCTTAATGGACTTTTGTTTAAATATTTTACTAGATTCACTTTTGATAACATTAAAGACGCTGTTATATAAACTATTTGGGTTACTATCATCTAATGGTAAAGAATAAATTCTATCATTAACATTATTTTTAAATTTTTCAACACCGTGTTTTGTAATAGGCCTACAAGTAACCTCAAGGACCAATGGTGCATGATGGTGCTCAATAGTCACAAATTGTCCACTATGGTCAGAATTAATGAAATTAACTATGGATTTTTTAGTAACATCACTGTTGCAAAAAATATTATCTATACAAGTGGCTGATGTAGGTGTTACTCTAGTAGGTTCATCAAAGACATTAACTAAATTGAATGATTTAAATAGATTTAAATATCTGCTAGACAGCTGTGACATGTCTAATATATTTATATTAAAGTCGCCACAAACAATTACTTTTTTATTTTTCTTACAAATTATTCGCAGTACTTCCTCCATAACAGACTCAAACTCTTGGTAGTTCCCTGAGGGGGGCCGGTAAACACAGATAATAATTATTTTTTCAAGTTCCACACATGATAATTCTATTGTTCGTTCAATGGAATAAGATGCCAAGTCTTTACGTTCCTTACATTTTAGGGAATTATGTAAAATTATCAAAGATCCACCTCTAATAGCTGTCTTTCTGGTAAATGAACTCACAACTCTGTAATTATCAAAATTTATCATAGGTAACTGAGAGCTATTTAACCAATGCTCTGTAACACATAATATGTCAATGTAACACATAATATGTATAGTAATTTTATTAATCTCAAATTCACAATTTTGTAACTTCGCTCGTATGACAATTAGACTCATTTTGATTTCCAGTGTGATTTGAAATAACTATTAGGTAAACTGTTGTTGGTTTGCTGGTTGGTGCCTAAGCTGTTGTCATTTTTGTAGTTACGCATTATTTGCTGTTGTGTGATCGCGAATATGCAAATTAAATTATTCGTTGCAATAAGTAAATAATGTAAGCATTGAATGTAAATAATGTAAATAACAAATTATGTACAAATCAATGAACTTTTAAATACGCCAGATAGGATATTGATTAGGTAATTAGTTTTGAATTATTCTAATTACTGTCTAATATTCTGACACTCCTAAGCCTGAAAAAGTATGAAAGAAAGTTCATTGTTAAGAATAACTAAGCTCTATAATAACAATCGTACTCAACAACATTTGTCAAAACAGCAATATAACAGGATAACAGACAACAGTTTTCAATAACAGTTATAGGAAAATAACACAACAGTGTTATTCATTATTACAAAACAGTCGTTATTGCCATCCCTAACTGGCAACCACAGACTGTTTAAGTATTTAATAAAAAAATTCTAGAGCTTTTAATCCCAATCAATCCGCGTAACACAGAATATCGTCGACCCAGGCACGTCATTTCTGACCCTCCCGACTCATTGACGCTGGCTCTTCAAGCCTTGCGAGAGGCGGCATCTGCGCCGCCATCCCTTAGTTAGTCCATACTTCGCAGCTTGCTGCACATGTACGAGTAGGCCCCATCATTTCAAGGCCGGACCCACTTTGGCGTACCGAGCCTTCTTTCGCACATATGTCCTCTTCGGAGGGCAGCGCTGACGTGCCCTCTCCTGAGGGTGCGCCAACCATTCCATTCAAGCCGTAGGGCCATTAGGGCCAAGGCTAGGCTGAGTTTAGTCGGTAGGTCTGTTGGGTCGAGCCGCCTCGATTCACCAGGAGTCCAACATAATCAACGCATCCCTGCGCAACAGGCAAGCGTTGGTATCCATGAGGATTCTCAGCCTCCTCTCCTGAGGAAAAAAAAAAAAGTGCTTTTAATACCTCTCCATTCAAGCCGTATACTAATCTGTGTTTTAATAAACAGTGTAGACCACCGAGTACTTTTTATAATTCGAAAATAAAATTTAAACAAATTAAAACAGTTTAAATCGACCAAGACAAAGTCGAAGTTTAAAATATTGTTTTGTGCCTTTTGGGACTGGACATTTTAATTATAAATAAGGTTATGACTAATTCTGAAAAGGTCGTTTCTATTTCAAAGTTATTATTCCTCGTTTTTATTTCTTCCTTTCCATTCTTAACAAATTTGAAAGGTGATTTCGTTTTTGATGATTCTGAAGCAGTTGTTAAGAACAAAGATGTGTTCTCAAATTCCTGGAAGGATTGCTTTTTTAATGATTTCTGGGGCACAAACATAAGAAGCAATGTAAGCCATAAATCATATCGACCTTTGACTGTATTATCGTTTAGGTAAAACTATTATGTTATTAAGATTGTAATCACTTACATTTTAATTTTGACAAAATTAAATATAAATTTTTGATGTTTTACAGATTAAATTATTTTTGGAATAATAATCAATTATCTGCATCTTCATTCAAAGTAACAAATCTCTTGTGCCACACTTTATGTTGTATTCTTGTTTGGCTTACATACAGAGAGTTAATGAATCCTCATAGTAGCGGTCTAAAATACTTTGACTTGAGCTACTATAGTGCTCTATTATTTGCTGTGCATCCTGTTCATGTAGAAGCAGTAAGCGGAATTGTAGGCAGAGCTGATATATTAAGTGGAATATCATTTAATGTAGCATTCTTACTATACAGCAAATGCATATGCAGTAAAAAAACATCTTACCTGTATTTATTACTTAGTATTGCATTTACCATTATTTCTATGTTATTTAAAGAGAATGGAGTTACTGTATTGGTAAGTTATCATGATTTGTAATAGTTGTCTTGTAGTTAAATATTTGTTGTTTCTATTATAAGTAGGGTGACAAGTAAATAAGTGTAGGTAATATAATTATATTTCCAAAAAGTCTGAGTGAGCAGAGATGCAGATGTTAAAAAATGTCTGGATGATTCTATTAAAACAATATCTTCAGTAACGGACATTTATTTTAATTTAGTAATAAGATTTTTAATAATTTCATGGATATCTTCAAATTCATGGTTTAATGAATAAATTTTTATTATGAATGTATGAATATAATTTGGTGAATGAATTTAATTTGGATCAAATCCAAAATACAGACAGTAAAAATATTGTAAAATTTTTTTATCTAAACATTGTACTTTTTTTGTGTGTGAGACAATAAATGTACATTTCTGTTTAAATCTTTTAGTGTTTAAAATTCAGGTGTTTCTAGTGGTAGAAAAAATTAATTTAAAATTATGTACAAATACATGATTTTAAATTAATTTTTTCAATACTTATTTATAACATTTTGTTACAGGGCTTTTGTATATGTTATGATTTTGTTAAAAAAATGACTACTAGTAAAAATAAAGACATAAACTATATATTAACTGATACAATGTTTTTATTAAGAGTAAGCATTGTATTGATATCTCTGTTATTTATATTATATGGAAGATGGATAATAATGGATGGAAGCAAGCCAGTATTCAAAGAAATTGACAATCCAGCAGCTTTTCAAGATAATTTATTCATTAAGGTATATATAATAATTTATATTTGAATAAAGCAAATAACTACTAACAATACTGATATCAATTAAGCTAATTTTCTATTCATAGAGTTTTGGTTGAAAGCTATTCTCATATAATTCAAATTTTAGTATTGTCTATATTAGTAGTATTTAGTATTATTATCTCTCTCTCTTCTCTTCAAATTGATTATAACTAAATTGAATATACCCATATATTTGTTTTTTTTTTGTTGTTTATTATATCTTGGTAAACCTTGTGTAGTTTTCCAATTGATATTCCAAGTCATCATGCAGACTTTCCCACTCCCAATATTAAAGTGTACAAGCATTTACAAAAGATTTTGTTCCAGATTACAACTCATAGTTATATTTATTTCCTAAATGGATTATTACTGATTTGGCCACAGTGGTTGTGCTATGACTGGTCAATGGGATGTGTGCCACTAATAAAATCAGTATCAGATTATAGAATAATATTTCCAATTTTAATGTATACCTTTGCCGTGTTACTAATGTTTTCAATATCTAAAAAACAAAATGGAAATACTACAAAACGGTAAATGAAGAATATGGAGAAGATAAAGTCTGAATGTTTAGGTGTAGTATAATTCATGTTTTTTTTGTTGCAGTTTATTGATATTGGGTAGTACATTAACAGTTATTTCATTTTTACCTGCTGCAAATGTGTTCTATCCTGTTGGATTTGTAATAGCTGAGAGAATACTCTATATTCCATCTATAGGATACTGCTTACTCATATCAGTTGGACTTCATAAACTTTTAGTTAAAACAAGAAAGTATAATGTGAGTTCAATTACAAATTTTAAATCTTTCAACTATATTGAAATATTGATGAGATTTTCTTATGGATGTTTCAGATAGTATTTATTTTAAGTATTCTTCTTATAATAAATTATACTTTGAGAAGTAAGGAGAAATCACGTGATTGGCTGAATGAATATCAGTTATTTACTAGTGGCCTTGCAGTGTGTCCATTGAATGCTAAAGTTAATTATAATGCAGCAAAAGTATTAGATGCCCGGTCTAAAACAAAAACTGCACTATCTTTGTATTTGGAAGCAATCAGGTTTGTGCTTTGCCTCAATTTTAAACAATGATTTGATCTCTTGTATTTTATTTTTGAGCGGAGGGAGACTTTTATAGTGGCCATCTTGCTTGCAGCTTGGGACTTCTGTATTCACTTATTTCGACTGCAAAACTACTTTGTTTACTTTGCTGTGTTCCAGTTAGATGAGTAAGATAATAACTGAAATCTTTTTTTTTTTTTTTTATTGCTAAAGTTGACAAACAAGCAGGCTGCCCACCTGATGGTAAGTGGTAACAGTCGCCTATAGTACATGTGGTTCCCACGAGATTCGCAGATTCTTATATTACAAGTTGACAATGTACACTTTTTTGTGGCAACAGTCACAAAAGTCACTGCCTTGCAAATAGATATTTCAATTATTGTTCAAAGTATTCTCATTTCACAGTAAATGCACAAATACCCGTTTTTATCAATCCCTTTTAAAGAAATTAAAATGTTTATCTTAGGAAGCTATTGTATCTCTCTGAATCAGGATCATGAATCAGAAGACGTAGAAGTGTAATTGTATTCAGGTTTCATTATATATACAGTAAAATCTGCTTAATACGATTTCTCAGGGGCCTTACCAAAAACGCGTCTTAACCGAGAAATCGTATTATGCGGGATAGGTAAAATAAAAAAAACGTACTACTTTTTATGATGTATTGTTTTAATTTTCGTTATTATACATTTATAAATTACGTTAAATACGTGGTGTAATTAAAATTACATTATTTAAAATAATCAATTCGGGAAGTGTTGCCATCCATGTATCAACATCTTGTTGTGCCACTGATTCCCCAG
This sequence comes from Scirpophaga incertulas, assembly GCA_036419045.1. NCBI lineage: Eukaryota > Metazoa > Arthropoda > Insecta > Lepidoptera > Crambidae > Scirpophaga > Scirpophaga incertulas. Next base: position 12,260,591 of record CM071633.1, read on the forward strand.
TAATTTGACGGTACACAATGCCGTTGCGATTTTTAAAACGATCTATCCAGCCATTTGAAGCGTTAAAATCAGTGATCTGTAAGCCTTCAGCAATTTTATGGGCTTTTTCGCATATTATAAGGGGCCACTTATGGGCCTACCTTTTGCTTTTTTCTCTGCACACCTTCCAATCTGTATTTTTATTTAATTTCTTCTCTGGTCTTTAAAATGGTACGTAACGTAGAAACTGGTAAGTGAAGCTCAGTAGCTAACTGGGTTTGATTTGTCGTTTGTGACTTTTTATCGAAAACTTTCAATATCTCCATTTTTTCTTCAAGTGACAATGCCTTTCGCTTAATTGTAGTCATATTGTAACAAATAAATGATGCACTTATTACAAAATTAAAAATTACAAAACAATCAGGGCGCGCGCGCGACACAACATGTCAAAACAATGACGATCGGCAAACAGCAAGCATTTCGCTCGGAGTGCTGACCTCGCTCGTCGCGGCTCGGGCTCGCTACTCGGCGTGTATTAAACGGGATGACGAATCGTATTAAACGTTAAGAAATGTATGAAAAAATATTTTAAATTGCAGGGACTGGTGTAAAGTGGCATATTATGCGAGAAATCGTATTAAGCGTGATCGTCTTAAACGGGTTCTACTGTATATTTCAATTTCAAAGTCTATTGTCTATCAATAGATAATACGACTTTGAATTACGGACGGTTAAATTTAGGAAGTGGGTGTAATTCCCTCTTTAGCACCTCGGTAGTGCCAGGTTGAATGATAAACAATACCCATTATTTTATTCCACAAAAAATCTAGTCACCAGACCGCGTATTGTCGGAGGTTCCTCCCTGCAGCCCTAACCATCGGTAGCTTGGATTTTTGCGGGATACTTGTTTAAGTTTTTTTATAATACTTATGTCTTTAAATTATTGTATTGTAAAGAAATCGTATTGTCAAGAATTTTAATTTATGAATATGTATTGAATAAACAATAATAATATAATATACCTACTTCATATATAATTTACGTTTGATATAGATTTAGACAGATAGGTATGGATTATATAAATTAGGTAATGGTTTTCTGAAAGTCTACAACAGCTCCATGAAAATCCTTACTTTTTAGTGACAACTGCCGGACTGTCATTGTCAATATAGATCGTTACCTACCTATCGATGCTACGCGAGTTTTTTTGCCACAATTGAGGAGACAAATCAACCTCAATAATGTATTAGATTCAAAATGGGGCGATATTCCATACATCGAAAGCATTTTGTTCCGTGGACATGGTGACTTCTCAGTCACCTTCCACCGGATCTATTGCGTTGTGACTATATGGAGTTACTTCAAGGCACGAGAATACATACAAACCATGTACACTTGAAGCGTTAAGTGAGGCAATAACACAAGAAATTTGAGCAGTTCCACGTGAAATTGTATAATTTCTCACCGTCTTGTATATGAATAAAAACAAACGCCATTTATAACATGTTATTTTTCATTATTAAGGGCAATACCCAAGCTACACTCTAAAAAAAATAATTTCAAGTTTCTTTAAAAAATAAGTTTGTAACTGTAATTAAAAGTATATGAATTATTGCACATTTTTTTTTATTAGTTATAGTTATAATAATAAAATAATGTGATATTTCAGATTATATCCTGAATATTACCAAGCAATGAATAATGTCGGAAATTTGTTAAAGGATCAGGAACGATACGCGGAAGCCGAAATTTATTTGAAAAGTGCTATAAAAATCAAGTAAGTAAAATCATTTTATGTGATTATTTTTTGTATTTTAAACTGATTAGTACTTGAACTAATTACCTAAAGAGTAAGACTGATTTGATAGACGTTGAATCACTTACCCAGTATACATCCAATCGGCATTTTCAAAAGAGATCTAATTGTAGAGATTAAAATTACTTTATTAATAATAATGTAATATTATAAATTAATTTATTAATACTAGTTCTTTAGTTGTACTTGTCACAAGTACTTATATCCAGAATTTTTAACAGTCTAGGTACTTAAACTGGTATTTTTTTCTGAGAGTTAATATAAACGCATAAAATTCCGACGTGAGTTGCTGAGATGCAATTTTGTGTGTCCAGAAGCCCTTGTACGATTCATTAACCATTCGCCAATAGGTCTTAAGGGAAATTGCGGTTTTTTCTCTCGTCACGGTTGAACGATTTATATAAGACCTACAGAATGATTATTTTTTAATTAAGTTAAATCTGATCCTATATTGCAATTTTTGGCTGCTATTGTAAGGCTGCTATTGATTTTATTTAAATTGAATAACGAGTATCTTAAATGATAATAACTCCTGGATTAATAACTTCACTCTTATTATTGCTTAGTATTATATTTTCTGTCAAATCAAAAATTTATTCTTCTAATAGGATTTTACAATCACTTTTGAATGTCAAAGATGCTACGCTATTGGTTCACAAGTCTACGGCGGGAGACCTTGTACTGGAAAGAACCAGCAAGAAAAGCAGCAAGCGCAATTTTTTTTTCTCCCTGTATCATTCATTACAGAGTCGTCAGTTGGAAGCCGGCTTTAGATACACAGTCTGAACCCAACCTCCGATACAAGTTAAAACAACTAACAAATATATATTTCCGTCACAAGAGTCATATCGCATTAAACAAATCTGATATGTATATGTCCGGTACAAAACAAAAATATTATTTATTATAGAATTATTAAAATTATATATCGCAAAATTTACATCCAAGCATTTTTATCATTCAAGAAATCATTGACCTTGTAATACCCTTTATTCATTAGAGTATTTTTAATATGTGCTTTAAATTCATGAAACGGAAAAGCAGTAATATTTTCTGGAAGTGTGTTATAAAAAGTTACACATTTCCCTAAGAACGAACCTCTTAGTTTTTGAAGCCTGTATGTTGGAACGGCAAGTTTATTTTTATTTCTCGTGTTTAAATGATGAATTTGAAAATTTGTATTAAATGCAGATATCCTAGTTCTTATAAACATATATTAAATTTTCATAAATATATTGACACGCTAATCTCATTATATTTATAGCCTTAAATAAATCTCTGAGTGATTCTCTATATGTTTTATATTATAGACAGCGCGAATTGCTCTTATTTGGAGCACGAAAATATTTTCAATATTCGCCGCAGATCCCCACAATACTCGTAGTATGCCATACATCATGACACTATGAAAATAACTGAAATAGACCAATCTTGCCGTTTCAACGTTAGTCAGTGTCGTACTTTATATACAGCATATGAAGCAGAACTAAGTCTGCTTGCCAAGGTCTCAATATGGGGATCCCATTGCAATCGAGAGTCGAATGTAATACCCAAAAATTTAGTACTGTCAGTGAATTCTACAGTTTCATCAATTATTTTCACAATATTGTTCACTGTTCTTACATTAGATAATGAAAATTTAACACATTTAGTTTTATTTGTGTTAAGTCATAAGTTATTCATTGTGAACCAGTGCAATACTTTAGATAGTGTACTATTCACAACGTCAGTATTTGCATCTCCCCTGTCAACCTTAAATATTAATGAAGTATTATCTGCAAATAATGCTGCATCGCACAAGCTTATTAGTGAAGTAAGTAAGATCATTAATATAAATTAAGAAAAGCAATGGTCCCAATATCGATCCCTGAGGTACACCCATAATTGTAGGAGCACCAACAGACTGAGTTCCGTTACAACTTTTTGAATCCTATTAGATAAATAAGACTCAATAACACAAATTGCCTCCGTAGAGACACCATAATGCTTGAGTTTATGTAAAAGTATCTGATGACTAACGCAGTCAAAAGCCTTGAAAAGGTCACAGAATATACCGATTACATCCTGTTTACTCTCCCAAGCAGCAAAAATGTTTTTGAGTAGTGCAACCCCAGCATCAGTAGTGCATCGACCCTGTGTTTGAATGGTTAACATAATTATAAAAATGGTTTTCTATTTGCTCAGCTCAACATGGCAATAGTATTCCACTTGTTCCTTGCCTTTATAACCTTCTTTCTAGGAACTTACCACAATAATGACGTATTTAATTAATATTAACGTGTTATTGTTTATACTGGGATGGATATTTTTATATATGACTAACAATTTTTAATTTTTGCACCCCGCCCTCCTGCGGTGCGGTCGCTCTCACTATGAGTCACGGGGTCTTTAGGACCAAGGCTTAGAAGTTTGGTCGGTAGGTTACATTGGTTGAGCCGCCTCGATAGGTCTGGAGTCCTGGGTTGATATTCATGAGGATTCTCAGCCTCTCCTCTCCTGTTACTCATGCATGTTTATATATGTCTGACATATGCACATTTCATTATAGTAGAGTACTGTAGATATTACTATTAGATTTTATCAGCTCAATGTATTCTGCAAATCAATAATTTGATTTGGTTATTAAGTATAGTACACGTTAATATGCAAAAATGTTTGATTTCATACTTTATTTAATATTCCATTGTACAGCAAATTTAATAACAACGTATAATTAATTAAATTTCAGAGAAGACAATCCAACTGCATGGATGAATCTAGGTATTGTGCTGGCTAAAACAGGCCACTATAAAGAATCGGAAGGCGCTTATCTAACAGCCATACGCTATCGAAATAAATATCCACATTGCTATTACAATTTAGGGAATTTGGTAAGCTTTAGCCTGTCTTATGAGTTATGAGATTTGACTGTATTGATTAATTATATAATGCGACCAACATAATTAGGCGCACAGTAATAGCACGATGGGGTTGCTCCTTCTTCTTCCAACGCGATATCTTAAAGTGATTCATCACTTTTGATTACTATAATTATACATTTCAAAATGGCGGTTATATCGCACGAGAAACGTCTTATCATTATGTGTCGTTGCTCAAGCTACAGGGGCAAGAGCATATATTTTATTGCACAGCTTATATATTAATGCCGGGGTGCTCAAGCTTGAATTGTCGGATATTTACCTCAAAATTGTTCGAATCAATCGACTCTTGAGGCTGCAGGAATGTGCGATGAAAGATTGACGTCTAGGTAGGGTGGATGGCGTGACATAGATATTAGTTTTGCACAAAATATACATTCTTTTTAATCAAGGTAAGTGTAGGTCTGCTTTAAAATGTCAACGAAAAGTTTTTGCACGAAAAAGAATAACTCATAAATGATGCGGCGATGTTTGCGAATTTACTGAAAACATAAAATCGTATTTCGAATTGTCCCAAAATATTTGATAATTCTGCCTCATAAATGTTATTATTTAACTTGACATTCTTTGATTTCATAGACGGATTTTTTTAAATTCTTTCTTTTCAGTTGATCTCTCAAAGATGCAAATTAGTTTTGAGTGCATTTATTGTGCTAATCATCTCAATAATAGTTTTTCCTTTATCTTAAAGCTCGTAAGTTGATATTGTTTCGACAACGAAAGCTGTTATTTGGGCTTATACTTGAAACCTTTCTATGTATTTTCTACGACTCAACTACCTGACGTCTGTGCGAAGAATCGAGTCAGTGTGTTCAGCTGACTTAATATCTTTAAACTGTAATTTAAAGAGCCGTCTTTATAAGCTACGTGCCGGATAGAATTCACAATGTTATGTTGCAATGCCCAATTCTGTTCCATGTTTCGAGCACAAAACTTGTTGATATATAATGGAAGAAAAATTAAGGGATATCATTATTAGCTTGACACAATACCACAAAACCGTTTTTGTTTTCAGTCATTGCTGGTGTTCTATCGGTTGTAATGCGGATTGGTAGTTTGTAGTTTGAAGAAATACAAAATTGAAGAAAATGCCATATATATCTTCACCACGGGTCTTTCCTTTCAGAGGAATCATTGCCAAAAACTTAGCCGTCATGTCAATTAATTCGCCATACAGAATAAAAATCAATAAACAATAAAAATATATTTATCAATAATAGTAGGGGAGCCTGGGATGCCAAATTTGCAGTTACTAGAGCGTCATGGATACTTAATAGATTGAAAAAATCAAGAAATCAAAGAATGGGGTATTCTCCCCATACCATTATCTGACACGCTTTAATAACTACCAAAATCCTTGGTAAACGTTGTAAAGTTGGAAAAACTTGGTATCGATGTATCGCCTTCATGTTACAACTCAGACTGATTCCTATGTACGTATATCGGACGCAATATTTGTATCGGCGCGAACAAAAAGTTGCTAGCAAAATCGGTGTGAATCAAAAATACTTTAACAAGTGCTGCACGTTCCTTTGATAAAACCGTGTTCTGCTGATAGCAGTGGATAATTACGATAAAAGAAAGTGGATCCAATAAATGTTAGTAGTTTATTAATTACATTTTGTTTTAGTCTAATTTGTGAATAGTTCTATATCGGAATTTTTTTCGAGATCGGCCAAAAAGTACTCGCGATTGAAACGTTTGAGCACCCCTGCTCTAGATGATGAAACGAAATGTCCGAGCTTATAAATCAACTACCTACCATAGTTATCAATAAATAATTTTTAAAGTGTTGAAAAACTATCTACGTCTAACAGCGATAAGACTTTTTTTTTATAGATAATTCATAATTATATAATTTCAGTATTTGGAAATGGGCAAGACCGAAGACGCTCTGCAGAGTTGGTTACAAACAGTAAACTTGAACCCGAAACATTTTTTGGCGTGGACAAACTTAATTGCTTTGCTTGATAATACAGGTAACAGGACGATTCTTTATTTCATAAAGCGATTCTCGGTATTATTTATTACTAGCTTTTGCCCGCGACTTCGTTCGCGTGGTCTTCAGGTTCGTCCCGTCTAGTCTAGTAATAAGTAAGAAATACGGTAACTAAGCACTGCAGAGCCCTAATCATAGGCCTATAGGTAGCTACTGCAGTATGTTCCTATAAACAGACACAACAGACAATTTGCAATGTAAGCGCAAAAAATGTGCTTTTTTTACGACCTCACATCCTCAAAAATTGTAGCCTATGTGTTATTCTGATGTATAAGCTATATTGTGGTAAAGTTTCATTCAAATCCATTCAGTAGTTTTTACGTGAAAGAGTAACAAACATACATACTTACAAACTTTCGCCTTTATAATAGTAGTAGGATAGTATTCGTTCAACTAATTACTTTATTTATAAAAAAATATTCGAAGTATCCTGAAATTCCCCATGTTTTTTGTACATAGAGTAACGCTATATTGAATTAATATTTTTTTTAGATCAATTAGATAAGGCCATGGAGCTAATACCAAAGGCTTTGGCGGAGGTACCTGATGCACCATCAGTCAATTTTGCTGTGGCTAATATTTTCGGAAAACTGGACCGCTTTCAAGAATCTGAGAAATATTTTACTAGAGCGATTAATTCCTTTGGTAAGAGGAACGTTCAGGCTATTCACTACGCTAATTTGGGTATGTTGATTGATTTATCTATGCTTTATTTATAAGGATTCGATTAGAAATCGATAATTTTAAAATAAACGTCACTGGTTCCACGTGAATGATCAAATCCTTTGCGCTTTAATTGGAACGGCAGTCTTCTATTTATGTTACTACCATTTTTCAGGAGTCCTGTACCATCGATGGAAAAAATATAACAAAGCAGAAGCAATGTATAAAAATGCCTTAAAACTCGACCCCAATTTTGAAAGTGCTAGTAGAAATCTAAAAAACCTGTATAAGTTGACTAGACACTAAGGAATGTTGATCTCAATAAAATAAGAAAATTGACATTAGTTTTTTATTTACTATAGTTATTTTTATGTATTTGTTGACAGTTTTGTTATTATTTAATAAGTACAATCTATATGTCATCTACACTTACTCAGTCATCTTTAGTTTGGCAAAACTAAGCCTTTTAGTCATTATTAAATCACTATAACGCCAAGTGCAATATGAGCTCTAATATTTTAACGTTATGTATTATAATCTCAGATATAGATTTAGACTCGGATACAGTGATCTGACAGATGATAGAAGTATTCTTTCTTAGACGAATATGTACGAACAGTTTATGAAACTTAGTTTAAATCCAACAATCACAAGATTGTAGAAGAAATATCATGTGTAACATAACAAACTCAAACCGTGAAAATAATTTGTTCAGATAGCAAAGTGTATAAACGTCTTTGGAGTGGGGTAGCTCTTGTTCCAGCTTGTAACAATAAATTTGTTATCAATTATTTATGATACTGTCAAAAATAAATCACAGCGTAAACCCTCTTCGTTTTTAGGAAAGTACTTCCAGTATCATTATACCGAGGCTGTGGATTGCTTTCATGGCTGCTTCAGTTTTTCAGTCTTGAACTCCACGGAATAGCATTGTTGATTTCTCAAAACATTTTGTGTTATTTTTTTTTTCAAATGCAACTGCCAACTTGACAGAGCATAAGGCTTGGTGTAAAATTCATTTGAGTGCTTAGGTATGTAAGCTATGCAAACGATTTGAATGGATTGCGCATGCATTGTTAATTGATAGTGAACCGTACGCTATGAATGAACTATTTATTTTCAGCCTGCTTTTAGTTCAGGGTTTGCGTTTATTATGTTACATGTTGTATCAGTGGGACATGGATGTGACTGTAAAGTTAGATGCTAGGGGCTGGAGTGTATGTTTGATGTCTAGGGCTGTCCTGGGATCTCTTAGGGCGGCGGCGGCGTGTGCGAGTTGTAGGGCGCATTCGGGAGGAGAGTTGTTTGGCAATGCCGCACATTCTCGTTCCAAAGCGCTGCCTACGCAAGTGAGTAGCTCTGAAAAGCCGAGAGAAATCGCAGCGCGCCTGAGGCGGTTCAATTCCTGAAAATAATAAAACACGTGCACGTATAAGTATCTGGTAAAGTTTCGTCGCTGCATATTACTCAGGCGGTGGGCCTGAGTAATGTGCAGCGTTCCATACAAATTTTGACCATCACCTTTCGCATTGCGAACCACACCTTCGACATTAGTGTGTCAATAATGTGTTGAGAAATAAAAAACAGACTTAAGCATCGATATATATGTACTACGTACTAGATTCGCCTGCACCTCGCTCAGTGAGTCGTCGCCATTCGCGCAGTGTGCATCGCTCATAGGCCGACAATAAACATAATTAAAACAGTGATTAAATAGTAAACCTGAACAAAAACCGTTCTTCTCTATAACTAAAAGAAGTCCGAATGGGTAGTAGGGAAAAAAAAAATTTGGACTATTCAAAAGAGCATATCTAATTGCCTACTTGAAATAAATATTTTGACTTTGACTTTGACTTTGAAAATAATTATTGAAAATTTAAGTGAGTTAAATTTAATCTAGTTGTTTAAGTGGAAATAAGGATAATAATATTATAATTATACAACGTAAACAATATTTTGTATTTATTGACGCCGCGCTGTCACGTGCTTGCTCAAATCATAGAGTAAAGCCATACAGATGTTCCTCCATTCCTACAGTCGGGTCAATTTAATAGGCCACATTTGACATTTGTTCAAAGTGAGGTGACCTGTTTAAACACTCCGATTATGGTGAAAAAATCGATATTTACTTCAAACATATGTGAATCGAATACAGTTATTATGGAAAAGTACTTTTTTTATAAGATCCCTGTCTTATAAAAAAAGTACTTTTCCACAATAACTGTAATAGGCAAACGAGCAAATGGATTACTTGATAGTAAGTGATTATCGCTGCCCGCAACAACAGACGTGTTGCCGGCCTTTTAAATGTGAATACGCTCTTTTTTATAGGTACTGTATTAATATATTTTACGAGTTTAATTGCCTTAAAATTTTTTAATACTAATTATTTCTCTGTTAAAGAAGTTATTATTGTTTTTTTATTATGAAACAAAAGAATAACATGTTTTATTTTAATAAAAATTTGACTCAAAAAAAAATCAAAATCAAAATAATCTTTATTCAACATAGACCTTTACAGGCACTTATTGACGTCAACAGACAAAACAAAAAACAAAGCTTAAAAAAAGAAAACAAAAACCTTGTCCGTACGTACGAATAAGGAAAAAAAATAAAAAAATTGACTCGACACCTGTTCGGAAATTGGGAGAGCCTTCTCGAGAAGAACAGGCAAGAAACTCTGAAGGTCTATTTTTTATCTCCTCTTTACAATGTTAATAATTACAATAATATAATACAATATAGTATAAGATACAATCATACCTAATACGATTACAGTCGTATGTATGTTTACATACAAAAATAATACAATAAACTAACTGACTGATTATTAATTCATGGTGAATAATGCCTTCACAAGTAATCATTGCATTCATTCGATTTTTTGAGAGACATCACTTACGTATAGACTTTACTGAACGCAACATTGTAACAACGGTCATTAGTGCATTTCCAAACTAAAAAAATATTGAATATTTTATGTCCGCCATTACAAGGTTAGTTGAGGAATTTTAATGAAATGTCAAATGTGGCCTATTAAATTGACCCGACTGTAAGCGTACGCGGCGACTTTAGGTTAATATATGTATAGACGGGTGATTATAAAATGTTTAGTTCGTAATTTTTTATTGTTTAGTACAAATTTATATAGTAGTAATAATTAAATAAAGTCCTAATATTTTGTTTTCTTTTATGTTGCCATTCCTTCTATTATAAAACATAATAAGTGTATGAGGTACAATGTGCTTATTAAATTTGGTATCGCTTCTGCGGTGAAAACTCTTTGATACAAAGCGCTTTAACGTCATGCTTCACTGCGCTCGACAAAACGTCATAAGTAAGCGGCGGTTACGACGTTTTGGTTGAACGAAATCTATACTTCGACAAGCGATCCAGCAGTTGTCTTTTTTCTATGGTCAGACGAGGTTACTTAGATTTAGCGATCTAGCTGATTATAGTTCTAACATTCACCAGTATTTGAACACACTTTTTCCTTTAGTGTTCTTGTCTATCGGTAGAATATATGTCAATGGACTTAAGTACCTTATAAAGGTGTTGCGTCTTATCAGGCAGCTTCCTAGCGTGGCGCAGCACTTTTTGAACGTCGGCAAGAAGAGCGTGCGGCCGCGCCCACGCACAGTTGGAGCCGCCGCCACTGTACGACCGCCACGCGCGGACCGGGAATGTTTCTAGAACGAAATTTGTATGGAAGGTGGGCCTGAGTAATGTGCAGCGACGAAACTTTACCTATAAGATGATCTACAATAATTTATACTGTTCTCTGAACAATATAAATTATTGTAGATCATCTGGATAAAGATTAGTTTTTAAATATCTCCCGTTTTTTGTAATTAATAATTTAAATTATTTAATACTAGCTAATTGATGGAATCTTTTTGTAAAGTTTTTTTTTCTTTTTATTAATTTGCGCAAGACATGCTGTCAAAGTCGCATTGACAGCAGACGAGTGTCATCATTGGTCACAGACTATGTACATTCAGGGTGGTCAGTAACACAACATGTCTAGAACTTCATGAATTTATAATTACTAAATTACATTTCTTTTGTTAACTATATAACCATATTTCAATAATTATCATTATATAATTATCATTTAATATACTTAATTAAAACATTTTAACCACGTTTTAGGATGTGTTTACCTGAATATCTAGGTACTTTCAAACATCATTTAAAGAAAAACGGGAGATTGAGAAAAAATATAATAAATTGTAAATTGATGAACATAAAATTACCTATCGATTGATATATCTTACGTCTCTGCACATGATTGAGGCCCACTTTTTGTCCATGTCTTTTTTCCATTAGTAAAGTAACTATACAAACTTATTACTATTAAGTTACTTTACTAATAACATACATAGACAGTAAAAGCATATTTGTTAATTACTTTTTACAAAAAGTTTTGGGTTTCTTCTTAGTAAATTAAGGTTTGTAATGGAAAATCAGTAAATAATAAGACATTGTTGTAAAAATTGTCATAATCATAATGTCACAGAGAACATGGAATTCTAAATCGCAAAAATTAAGTTAATTTAAGGCATAGTAAAGTTCATTGTGAAGCTACATAAATGAATGTTTCAATTCAAATTAAAGTAGATGTATACAAAATCAGTATACATTGTTCACTCGTGAAGTATTAAACTACTAGATGTATTCGGACATTGTCAATTTTTGAATAGATTTTTGTATGTTGATTATGAATGTTACTATAACATTTTGATTGAAACTGACAGATGAGCATTTCTCATATTTTTTGCCAATGACATGTGCAGCATTGTCCCATGACTTTGTGTGTGATTATTTAATATATCTAATGCTATGAGCAGATACCATTTTGTTTAAGATCACATCAAATAATACATTTAAAATGTTAAAATAAAATATTTAAAACAAGTACTTAATTTTTTAAAAATATTTAAATAAACCACAGAACTTCAAGTTGTATGAATCTATGTCCCAGTGTCATCCGTCATATTTGAAACTGAAATATTTCGACAAAATTCAAAGAGTTTATCCGGAAATCTGAATTTTTAACCTTATTGCAGGTCTAGATGATTCATTTTTATAGTGCTATAAAATATCTGTTATGACTATTGGCGTCAAATTTAAATTCAAAACTTGTCCCAGAAAAAGTTCCAAAAACTGATTCCAGTTTTTGTTACCACTCTTAGACCCGTCAAAAACGAATTAACTCACATTTTAATGTTTTTTTTTCGAATTTGCTACACTATGTCTGCCACTTGAGGCAGCCATGTTATTACATCTCTCATTTGTCAGGTGTGGATTTAACTGAAAACACGTGCGCATCTGCAGTGACAATATTTTACAACTAGTTTTTGTTACCATTTTAAGGTAAGTTTACAATTCAATTTCAACACTTTTTTTGTAATTTTCTAGTAGTTTGTTATGTTAGCTAGAATTTGGTGATTGATAATAGACGTAAGATCACTTCTAACCTCTACAAATAATATTATTGAAAAAATAAGCAGGTGTTCGTTACTTCCTTTTTTGTTACTTTGCCCCGGTAACATATAAGCGGAAATGTGAGTAACAAAAGCGGAAATTATAAAGCTATGTGTGCACTAGAAAAGTTTTATTTTCTTAGCTCATTTTTTACGGACTTTAATTTACATAAATTTAAAAAATCAAGACACATAAACCTAAGTTCCTTTTAAAAAGTATGTATTAATAAATCTAAAAACTTACGTCGTATTGGGGACCGCTCCTTATTACTAAGTATTAGGAGCGGAACTGTAACTCATATCTAATTAGGAGCAGTCCCGCAACGTGACGTGTTTATTTTAGATTTATTAATACACTTAGATAGTTTAAAATTGAGTTTCTTTTATTATTTTTTTTAGTTTTAAAAGGAACTTAGCCTTTTGTGGCGGATTTTTTATATTATTTTATTGAATTAAACTTTTTATAGGTACATACTTATTATAATGTAGATTTTGTCAAGTTATAAATACATACATTGCGCTTTCATTTGAAACCCCATTCGAGTATATTTTGCAGACATTTGGTTATTCTCCCCTATTTTCACCCTCTACAACTTTTGAACGGCTTAACCGATTTTCATCAAACATGTCATTCTTCACTTTAATTAAAAAACATACTATATTGAAATCGCTTCATCCGTTCCGGAGCTATGATGCTACAGATAGACATGTTAAACTAATAACACCTCTCTTTTTGCGTCGGGAGCTAAAAAAGGAGAGAGCTGACCCATATATATTGATTTAGTATTTTTTTCAGACTCAACATTTTATTTTGGAACTATTTGATATTGATACACATTTAAATATCTTAAGAAATGCCACTAACTCCGGCAGAAAAAATGAAACGGTATAGATAAAGGTTAAAACAAAATCCGGAAAAATTAGAACAAATACGAAAAAAGAACGAATTAAGTAAAATACAAATATAAAAAATACCAGAGATGACAGAAAATGAAAAAAAAAAACGAATCAAAGAATGAAGTGGAAGGAAGAAAAAAAGACAATTACATAAAAAAAGAAATAAAATTGAAGCAAACTCATTAACAATTGAAACATCAGGATCATCAACCTCAGAGAAAACACCGGAAACATCGGATGAAACATTAAAATTATCAAATACTTTAGATAGCTCAAAATTATTTAAAATAAAGTGTTGCATTATTGATTTTTATTAGATTTTTGATTAGTATTAGACTTTTATAGATAGGTTTATTATTTAAAATGTTTATTTTTGAAATGTTGATTCTATACTTTATAAATTTTATAATCTAGTATTCTCAACTAAAAGTATCTCACGCAGCAGTGAAGACTTTGTTGTAATGAATAAACGGCATTATTTTTCGTTTTGTTTTTTATTCTCTTCTTGTCTTACATCATCCAAAAAATTACAGTTTGTTAATCTCTATGCACCCTGCCTTATATTTCCTGCTTTGTTACCAATGATTCCATTTTTCTTACTGTCCCAAAAAACTTCTCATCCAAATTTCCATTTAAAATCTCTTTATTGATCTAAAATAACCGTGTTATGGTCCCTTTAATAAGAAGTTATTTTTATGTATATGGTAACAAAATAAAAATATATTTAAGTTTTTGATGTATAAGTATCGATTTCATGATCTTTCTTTGGGACAATAAATAGTTATCTGATAGTATAATTTTAGTAAAACTGTTCCAAACGTAGTAGATATTAGCAACTAAAATGCACTTTCTTTACAAAATTAATAGTAACAAAATAAGAACCTTCAATCTTCCCTCTTTCAGTTTTTTATTCATTTTTCCGTACAATCATTAAAAAAGCTAATAAAAAAACTACATACTTTCATCGACATAACAACATTTAACACATTTTTTTTTTAAATTTGATAATTTCTGAAACTGGCAATAAATGTGAGAAATGCTCAGATAGTGCAATTGCATTTCTGTTTTTTGATAATATTTGTCACACTGAATCTTTACAAAGTAGGTATTTTAAGATGATTGTGTGATGATGTTTGATGTGTTGCGTTGTTATTTCTTTATAACATAATTTCTGTTAACTTCGGAGAATTCAGTTTGAGACACAAATTTGAATGAAAACAAAATCACCGAAAAGCGCTACACTACCTGCTCTAGTTGTCCGCTCAGTTTGATATAACCGCTTAGGCGCTTGGCATATAAATAAGCAATTTGTTGAGTTGCCTTTTAAATTGCCATTGCCGATATGCGTAGTATTTAATTACACACTATTAACACCGTCCTGTGGACGGTGATTTATCTTTCATCAATTATACCTTAGAAAAGTTCATATATATCAATACTTTATTAAAATGTTCCAATATTTACTAATTTTCAAAATTAATAAAACGAACTGAAGCATTAAACCACCTACTTTTAAAATTTAAGCTACAGTCATTATATCTAATCGTTTATGTAAGTATTGTTTTAATATTAACTATTTTTAGGATAAAAGTATATTTATACCCATATATTCTTTGCATCTGGCATTTGTTCCGAAAATAGACATAACTATAAAAAAGTTATTGTAAAGTTTAAAGTTCAGCTTTAGTGAGATATCATCATTATTTATAAATTACTCTGGCATGGGCTCTCGGCAGCGAGCTATGATATATCAAATTTCAAATCAGGCTTAAAATAAGAATTTCCCTTCAGGTAGGCAGTGCCAGTGGTGTGTATAAACTTATAAAACATCGATTTGTGTAAATTAATGAATTTATAATTCACCGGTGGATTCTTTACGACATCCCTGACGTGAAATGGAGCATGACACGCGTGTATCTAAATTCAATATGGATAATATTTAGCCGTTATTACAGTCAGCCGTCTGATTATGTAATGAAAAATATACATTTGTGTTTTGCGTTTGTCATGTTATTAAAATTGAAACACCTATGTTTATCGGCTCCTTTAATAAAGCTGTCTTCATATCTATTACGCAGGGAGTAGAAATTGTTCAAATCTGCGCACGAGCACTGACAACAATTTTTAGTCCGTACACTTGACTATTTTTTTTATTTATTTAGGAACATACAGTTACAATCGGATAATATTATAATAACAAGATATACTTATAAACCTATAGTTCCATGACTAATTAGGTACATGAAAGAGATAAATAGTTATATAACATTTTTTGAGAATAATATATATTTCATACTATGGCTGTCAATATCACTATATAAATATTATTTATTTATTAAAGAGGGTTTATTCAGTTTGAATATTTCACCCCCATCGGCAAAAAAACAAAGATTACAATCTTAACTTAAGGATATGTTTCACTAATTTGTAGGTATCTTCTTCTTTAGATGTGGTTGCGCAAGTATATTATTAAACCTGCCCATCTCATGAGAATGATCAACCTGAGGGTGTTGGCGGTGAGTCTATCCCTGAGTACACTCTGCTAAAATATGATGTACATCTTCTACTACACCACAAATTGAGCACAGAGGACTGTCTGTCCTTCTATTATAGCCTGTTATAGCCACAGCGCATTCTTAAAGCTAACACAATGTCAGATCTAGTATATATATAATATATAAAGGTGAAAGTATGCGTTAAGTGTTCCGTATTTAGTCTACAATACACCTACCATAAATATATTTTTGAGTACAATTTCTAGATACAATAGATTTAATTTCATAAATACAATTACAATAGTTTTAAATTACATAATCAATAATTACAATGACATCAGCACATTTCTAAGATTCCTTGCTAAGCTAAGCTTTCAGGGATTTACTCTTAAACATTCTTGACGTAGTACAGAAAATATTAAGATCATGCAGCTTATCGTCATCGCCTAATAAATTTGTTTCTTCCATAACGTGTTTTAGAAACGGGATATGAGAAAAAAGAAATTTTACAACTAGACCTCCCGCTCGATCGGGGAACATGAAAAGAGACATTACGTAAGAGTTTAGGAGCATCGATAACTATTATAACTATAATATAGTTAAATGAAACATATATTTTTATGTAAAAATATATCCAGAATAAAATAACAAAATCAAGTGAAAAACACCAATAATGACAAGACATTTTTTCAACTGACATGGAAGTCAGCCAAAGCTTAATTTGCTGCCAGTAATACAACGCGCCCTCAAGCTTGAGTGACTTCCATCAAATCCTGGACGAACAACTTAAACTTTGGTGCTGCCAAAGCCTTAGTAAGCAAATCTGCGATCATTTGTTCTGTCGGCAGATAAGACAGCTGAATTACATTCTGTTGCACTGCTTCGCGTATATAGTGATACCTAATATCAATATGCTTGGACCTTTTATGAAAACAAGGGTTGATTGCAAGCTTAGCTGCTGATTGGTTATCACTATATAGCGTAACAATGTTACATTCCCCAGAAAGTTCAGCTAGTATCACACGGACGTACACCGCCTCTTTGGCCGCTTCCGATAAGGCTATATACTCCGCCTCGGTGGAAGACAGTGCGATACACGATTGCTTATAGCAACCCCAGGAAATAATATTCCTACCAAGCTTAAAGATATAACCTGTGTATGATTTACGGTCCGCTCCGTTAGCCCAGTCAGCGTCAGTAAACCCATACACACGAAACTTATCATGGCTAACATTCTTCCTGTACACAAGACCTAAATCTAATGTACCTTTTAAATAACGCAAAACACGTTTAGCCGCTACAAAATGTTCCTCAGTGTAACAAGAATTATATTCACTTAAAAAACTAACAGCAAATGAAATATCTGGCCTAGATATAACAGACAAGTACATCAGGCAACCTATCAACTCCTGATATGGAAGCTTACTATTTTGGGTAGCAGAATCAGAAAACTTCAGACCTACTTCTAAGGGCGTCTTAGCGACCTTACAGTCATTCATACCGAAACGATTAAGCAACTTTTCGATATACATACTCTGACTTAACTTCAATTCACTACTAGTCCGATCTACTTTAATTCCTAACATGTGTTTAACTTCACCTAAGTCTTTAATAGTAAAATGTGACATTAATAAAGCTTTTAGCTCATCAGCAAGCTTGTGGCAGTTATAAAAGATAAAGAAATCGTCAACGTACAGAGCTAATATAATAATTCTCTTACCCACTCGGCGACTAAAAATACAGCTCTCATGTTCACTCTGGATAAAAAAACCTGCTTCTAAAACCTCCTTTACCCTTTCGTACCAGGCACGCGACGCTTGTTTCAATCCGTACACTGCCTTCTTAAGCTTATAGACTTTATGTTCTTCCCCTTCTTTTATGAACCCATCAGGTTGGGACGTATAAATCTCCTCACTTAAGTTGCCATTCAAAAAGGCAGTTTTTACGTCAAGGTGATCTATTTTCAAATCAAGGTCGACTGCAAGAGACAGTAACATCCTCAGAGAGCTATATCTCACAACTGGAGAGTATGTATCCATATAATCAACTCCGAATATCTGGGTAAAAACCCTTTGCCACTAAACGTGCTCTGTAACATGCTATTTTACCATTAGCATCACGTTTGATTTTAAAAATCCAACGATTTTTTACAATATTTTTATCTGCTGGTCGATCAACTAGAACCCAAGCCTCGTGCTTATTGAACGAATCAATTTCATCTTGCATGGCTTGTCTCCACAGCTTGCTATCACTCGAATGCAACTCTTCCTTGACAGTGGATGGCTCACTCAGCTCTACCTCGAGCGCAGACATCGTCTTTGGTAATCTAGATCGCAAATTATACACAGGTGCATCAATCCTGTGTTCCTGATGCGATTGTATATAGTCAGTATTAGATGAGCTCGACGCTTCTTTGTCAAGACTTACTCCAGATGTTCTCTGTCTCTCCATTTCATCTCGAACAGGGTTAGAAATCAACTCCGCCTCAATCTGAATTTGAGGCCGATCACCCGCATGACTCTCAACGGTTACTCCATTATCACATATCGGGAAGAACATCTCCACGGTTCGTTTTCCGATGACTCCTGGAAAAATTGTTTCGTTAAAAACAACATCTCTACTACAAAACACCTTCTTCTTTGTTAAGTCATATAATCTATAGCCATTTGTTTCATAGCCAAGGAAAATACACCTCCTACTTTTTGGTTCAAGCTTATTCCGATTTACTTTTCAATGTGTGCAAAACATTCACAACCAAACACACGTAAATGTTTCAAACTAACCTTCTTACCTGTCCAGGCCTCCTCAGGAGTTTTACCCAAGAGCCTCTTCGAGGGTGAAACATTTATTAAGTAAGCTGCAGTATTAGCAGCTTCTCCCCAAAATTTATGGTCAAGGTTAGATGTGTATAACAAGCACCTTACTTTTTCAATAAGCGTCCGATTCAGCCTCTCAGAGCAACCGTTCTGCTGCGGGCTGTACGGTACAGTTACTTGGTGGACTATCCCCTTACCTCTCAAAAAGTCTCCAAGGTTTCTGTTGCAATACTCAGTACCATTGTCTGACCTCAAAATTTTGACTTTTTTATCAGTTTGGGTTTCAACAAGTTTAATAAAATTTTTGGTATATTCACTCACCTCGTTTTTACGCTTCAGGAAGTACACGAATACTTTCCTCGTATGATCATCCAGGAATGTCAAAATGTACCTTCGGCCTCCCAGCGAATTAATGGGCAACGGGCCACACAAATCGGTATGAATTAAATCCAACCGTTCTGAAGCCACAGACTTATTAGGATTGCTAGGAAAAGGAAAACGAGCCTGTTTTCCCTTCAAACAAACATCACACGTGACGTCTTTATAAGGGTCGTCCTGAAAGCTAACATCATTAGCAAGTCCCTGCCTCAAAAGCTTCATATTATTGTTACTTAAATGGCCAAGCCTCTGATGCCAAGTTGCTGAACTAATACTAAGATTCGCCCTTAGACTGGATGTCTGAAGTTTGTATGCACCATCTTTGTCAATTGCCTTAATTAAACTATCGCCTAAGTTAGAAATTGTACAACCAGTAGTATCAAAATTAACAATACAACCATTCCTAATCAATTGTGAGACAGAAATAAGATTTACAGACAATTTAGGTATATACAACACGTTAGTTAACATCGCATTATTCGACAACAAAACGTTACCTAATCCTGTACACTGCAGTTTATCTCCACTTGCTATGGTAATCGAACCACCACGCGATTTAAAGTCCATAATTAAATCACGCCTGCCAGTCATATGGTTAGTCGCTCCTGAGTCTATGTACCACGAAGAATCCGAGTTTACCCCAGTACTATATGCTGACCAGACACAGTCACCCGAGGACTTTTTTATGTTATGACAATCCTTTTTCAGATGACCCTTCTGTCTGCACTTCCAGCACCATGGCTCTTTCTTCGCTTTCGACTCAACCTTGTGCTGCACTTTTCTCGTTCCAGATTCACTTGTAGTAGCACCTTTTCGAGTCGTATACAGACACTCACTCGAATCTCCACGAGTAGTCCAACGTTGGTCCTGCAGCAGTTTTGACTTGACTAGATCTGTAGTAATGACCGCACCCGAATGCTCTAAAGCCATGATCATGGGCTCATACTCCGCCGGTAAACCTTTCAGCATCAGTGCACCAAGAAACTCGTCATCGACAGGTTTATTCATGCTAGCCAATTGCTGAGCAAGTGACAAAACTTCGTTTATATAAGCTTCCATGCTACTGAAGTTCTTCAGTTTGACAGCGCACAAGTTCTGAAGAGTTCGCACTCTAGAACCAAGCCCTTGGTCATCATATGCGCGTTCAAGAGCATTCCATGCATCTTTTGCCGTTTCAGCCGACATTAAGTGAGAAAAACACGACTTTTCAACACTCAAACAAATTTTGGATTTAGCAATTTCATCACGACGATTTCTCACCTCAGATGCAGTCTTATCTTCTTTGTCGTAACCACACACACAGCTCCATAAATTGTCGTGAATCAGAGCATTTTTCATCACAAATTTCCACTCAACGTAATTTTCACGTCCGCGTAATTTTTCATGAGAAAAATATTGATTCTTGTTTTCCGACATGTTTATAACAACGTGGGTTTATCTATTCTGGGCCCATAACCTATTATAACTATAATATAGTTAAATGAAACATATATTTTTATGTAAAAATATATCCAGAATAAAATAACAAAATCAAGTGAAAAACACCAATAATGACAAGACATTTTTTCAACTGACATGGAAGTCAGCCAAAGCTTAATTTGCTGCCAGTAATACAACAATAACATTGTTTAACAGTTTATAAAGAAAAACTACGTCACAGAGATCTCGGCGGTGTTTGAGAGATGATATGCTTATGATTCCTGGCAGATGTATTATAATCAGTGTATGTTCGACCAGTGCGATAATCTAGGACCTTGACAAATTTATGTTGGACTCTCTCGATTCTATTAATATAGATATTGAAGGTAGGTTGCCAGATGACGGAAGCAAACTCTAAGTGACTTCGAACGTATGCATTGTGCAGAAGTTTATAAGTAAGTGAATTTTAAATGGTTTGGTAACACGAAGTATGAATCCGAGTTGCTTCAGAGCTTTGTTCAACATTTTATCAATGTGATAAACGAAAGTCAGCTTAGAGTCAAGTAAGTACCACCCCCAAGTCACGGATCTGGTTGACTCTTGTTAGGAGATTTCTATTAAAGATTTTGCTTTAGAGTAAAATAAAAACCAAGATTTGAATAGCTTGTCGATCATACCGCTCGGGCTGCCTTCTTCCGCCGGCCCCAGCTGGTCGAGGGGCCCCAGCCACGGCGCCGCGGACACGCCGGGCCGCATGACGCTGAGCAGCAGGCACGAGCGGCGCGTGCGCGACGGCTCGCACCACGCCGACACGGCGCCCCACCACTCTGCGCCCAGCTGCACTATCGCTGACATACCTTCTACCTACACAACAATTTCTACATCTATACTAATTAGTACATACATACATACACTCACGCCTTTTTCCCATGGGGGTAGGTAGAGATTACGTCTTTCCACTTGCTACGGTCTTTACATATCTCTTTCGCTTCATCTACTTTCATAACATTCCTCATATATGCTCGACGATTGCGGGTACTTCTGACCTGGCCTTTTTTGAGGACACTTTCGATTTGTTCTTCTCGACTCGACTCGACTCACTCCAGCTTCATAAATCATTTTGGTCAGTCTACTTTCATCCATCCGTTCCACATGCCCAAACTACCCAAGCATCCCTTTCTCTATTCTTGTCACGATATCCTCTTTCAAACCACATTTCTAATTAGTAATGGTCGTTATTTCAATAACAGATAATATAACGAATTATTTTCCCGTAATGAATAACACGTTATTTAACAACGGCTTATACTGTTATTCTGCTGTTGCTATTGACAAAATTATCGTCTAGTCGCATTGTTGTTGTTGCCACTTGCGTGTCTGCGGCACGAAGCGAGCGAGTACGACTGTGCTACAAGCTACATGTAGAGAAAGCAAACCGTTGTGTAGGCGTAGGCGCTCGCTCTGTTGCTTGACTGCTTATTCTTATAATATTAACCTTTCTCACAAGGAAATAAAGTTCCTATTTGTTTATTGCTTATAGTAATTTTACTAATCTCAAATTCACAATTTTGTCCTGCGGTTCTACACATTATATAGGATTTTCTCGAAGGAAAAATATATATATTTCTACTGTAAAATTATGTTATGTCATTCCTAGAGTCTTCAAATTACATCAGAATGCGTTCAGTTGTTTTTATCTGTTTTTTCCCGGAGGATAGAGATATTTTCCCGTAGTATAAATTAACCAATGTCTTTCTCCGGGTCTCAATCTATCAGTATAACAACTTTAATCAAAATCTGTTAGGTACATTTTTTTTTAATATTTGTTACACTTACACTAATTACCATAGCCCACACTAAGCTCTGTAAGGCTTGTGCTATGGGATAGATATATATAATACATATATCAATAATTTTTATTGAAATACAGTAAGTCCTCGTTAATCCGGAGAGGCAAAAACAAGTCCCTTTTCGGATTATCGAGGCGTCCGGATTATAGTATGCCATATTTAATGTTAATAAAACATGTTTAACCTTAGTTTCTTTAATCCATTTTTAAATTATAGCATAAAGCCAAACTATATATGTTCGAAATTAAAACATTAGTTGCTTCTTTTGAAAAAGTCTGTAATACTCTTCTGTTTATAAATTTCGCACTTCATTTTGAAAGCCCGGTCTCTAAGTCGACAGAGAAACATAACTTAGTGGTTATCAAATTCCTTATCTTTAACCTATTTTAAAGCTCCTACTCTAGCCTCTGAATTACCAACCTTTGTGAAGGCGAAAACTTCAACGCTATTATCCTCATCTTGCTCATAGTCCTACTACTGCTACTACTACTAGTTCCTACACCCGGCCTCCCCCGCGAATCCCACTGCCCGGCCGGATTACAGCGATCACCGAACAAGCGGGAGTCCGGATTACCGAGGCCCTACTGTATATATCAACAACCATGACTAAGGTACAAATGCTGGCATTCATCACACAAGCATCTGCCCCCACCGGGATTCGAACCCGAGACCTCAGAGATCCTCAATCGACGAAGTCCTGAGCGCCAGAAGCGCGTACGGAGCCGCGGCCAAGGCGCTCGGCGTCGCCATCGCCGACGCCAAGGCGCGGTCCTGGCGCGAGCTGCTGGGGGGATTGGAGAGGGACCCATGGGGGCGCCCGTACCGGATGGTACTGGGCAAGCTCCGACCGTGGGTCCCTCCGCTGACGGAGATCCTGGACCCTCTTGTCGTGATACGCTCTTCCCGAGGGACCGGGACAGTCCCTCCGCCGCTCCGTCGCCCGGCCCTTGGTCGGACGACCTCCGGGTGACGGAGAGTTAGCTCGCCGGGGCCGTTTCGCGGCTCTCTGCGCGCAGCACTGCTCCGGGACCGGATGGGGTCCCGGAAAAGGTGCTGGCGCTCAGAGCGTTCGGGAGCACGGTGAGACAGCTCTTCACGAGCTGTCTCCGCGAGGGCGTGTTCCCCGTCGGCTGGAAGTCGGCCAGGCTAGTGCTCCTCAGGAAGGAGGGAAGGACCGGGAAGTTCCGTTTTCGTTCCGTCCGATCTGCTTTGATCTGCGATCTGGGAAACTCTTCGAGAGGGTTATCTCCGCTCATATCAGCGAGCACCTGTCGCGCGCGGGTCCCGACCTATCGGACTGCCAATTTGGATTCCGGCGGGGGCGATCAACGCTGGACGCCGTCCAACGTGTTCGTTCCCTGTCGTCGATGGAAACGTCGAGGAGGGTCGAATGCGGCGTTCCGCAGGGGTCGGTGTTGGGACCCCTGCTATGGAACCTGGCATACGAGGTGGTCCTTCGCACCAGCCTTCCTCACGGCGTGAGTGTCGTTTGCTACGCTGACGACACTCTCGTCGTGACGACTGGGGACGACTTCGGGCCGGTGCTCAGGCTTGCCGAGCTTGGGGTGGCATGTGTCGTGCGGGCGATCCGCCGGCTGGGTTTAGAAATAGCGCCTCACAAAACCGAGGCGCTATGGTTCCACGGCCTTCCGAGGCGTCGGGAACCACCCAACTGCCGCATCCGGGTGGGTGACGCGGTGGTCCCGGGGGGCCGTACATCAAGTACCTGGGCCTCACCCTGCACCGCCGCTGGAGCTTCGAGGAGCATTTCGTGCGGTTGGTCCCCCGAGCCAAAAGGGTGGCGGGCGCATTGCATCGCCTGCTGCCCAATCTCGGGGGACCGAGGGATGGAATTCGCCGCCTGTACGAGGGCGTCGTGCGATCCGTAGCTCCGGAACTCTGCTACGGAGCCTGCAGCGAATAATGGCCATACGGATCGTACGAGGCTACCGTACAATCTCGTACGAGGCGGCGACGGTTCTGGGACGCTCCCCCCCATTCGACATCCTGGCCGACATGTACGCGGCGACGTATGCGTCGCGGCGTGTCGACCGGGGGAGCGCCCTGGAACCCGCGCACGAAGTGCCTAAGCGGGAGTGGCACCGACGGATTGTGGCGGCCTGGCGTGCGCAGCTTGAATTAGATCCGTAATGCGCGCGCCAGCGGACCGTCGGTGTCGTACTCCCGCACCTCGAAGCTTGGCTCCACGGGAAGGAGGAGATCACCTACCGATTGACTCAGATACTCAGCGGGCACGGCTGCTTCGGTGAGTATCTGTGTCGAATAGGACGGGAGGGATCGACACATTGCCACCACTGCGTATCCGACCTCGACTCGGCCCAGCACACGCTGGCGGAGTACCCCGCCTCCGAGCGTCGAGTCTTGGTCGCAGAGATCGGGCGAGGCGGACGAGGGAGGTTGGAGGGCTGTGGCCTCCTTCTGTGAAGCAGTGATGCTCCAGAAGGAGGCCGCCGAGCGGGGTCGGGAGATGGCCGATCTCGCCCTTTTATACCCACAAAGGTAGCGCAACTGGCGACTCTGCCGACCATCAAAATTTCCTTAGAATTTTTGTGGCACTTTATTTGTTGCATTAGGTTTTATTTGATAATGAAAAATAATGTTTTTTATTAAGCTAATTAAATAACCTTTTAAATAAAATTATAATTAATACGACTGCATGTGCATATCAAGAGTTAACGACATTTGAACGTGATTTTCTCGGAGGTGCGATTTTTTTGACGCCGAGTGTAGTAGATTTAGAGAATTTATCTATCAAACTATATTTATTTGAATGAATAGTTGAAACGAATGAGAAGCGTGGCAAGAAATATGTGATTTCGTTTTCCATAGAAATAGTGTAGACCTCAATGGTAGTTGTTAGCAATAATGAGTCTTATTTTGACAGCGATAATAATGAATATGACCCAACGCAGAATGTAACTCGCGTAGTAGTTTTTAATAGTCTGTTTGGCACTTGAATTAGTAAAGAAATTGCTTATAAAAACTTTGGGTATTTTTTTAATTTACTAAGTTGCGCGCTGACAAAAGATTTTTATATCGCCTATATTTTTTTTTCTATATAAAACTGTATACTCAATAAGCTTTGGCTATAGTCACACTGGAAACTAGCCAATATTGCGAACTTGCTGAACAAAAGTATAAGAAATTTTTGGAATGGCCAACGTTGGGCGCCAATCTAATTATAGAAAATTTCATTATGTTTCCTAATTATAAATAAAAACCATATATTTGTGTATACGTTATAAGCATACGAAATCAATTTTTTTATATTGACTCAGAAGTATCGAAGGAGCATATAACATATTGTTATTGAAGTATTACTAGATAACATTTTTAATCTAGGAAATTTAATACCATGGTGTTTTTATTTGTTAAAAGTGTTTTAAGCTGATGTAGTTGGTGAAAAACATGAGAACCAACCTTTAGAGCACCATGAAGTAAAACACAAAAATTGGGCACTTTGCTTGGATCTGACATATCTTCATCTGTAGTCGAACCCTCAGTTCCGGAACCATCCTGAAAGTTGAGGTTATAATTTTAACATCTATACTAATATAATAAAGCTGAAGAGTTTGTTTGTTTGTTTGTTTGAACGCGCTAATCTCCGAAACTACTGGTGCGATTTGAATAATTCTTTTTTTGTTGGATAGTCCATTTATCGAGGAAGGCTATAGGCTAAATAACATTACGCTATGACCAATAGGAGCAAAGACAGAGCGGTAAATGTGTAAAAAACGGGGAAAATTATTCATTTTTGAAGGCTTTCTTTGCGTGCGCTGCGAAAACGGTTCAAGATACACAAAAAATATGTATGAAAGAATTATTCCTCTATACATGATCTATGTGGGAAAAACCAAAAATCTGCCGGAAGTCACTATTCCACGCGGACGAAGTCGCGGGCAAAAGCTAGTTGTATTATAAATTGACAACGTTCTTTTCACTCCTTATAAAATGGGTATTGTAAATTGTTCTAAACATTGATTTTATATTTATGCAAAAAGTACAAAGATATATTTTAGCAAGTTTGACGACCTCCGTAGTTGAGTACACCGGATTCAAGCTGTCGCCATCTCTAAGGTCCAGGGTTCGTATCCCGGTGGGGCAGATGTTTGTGTGATAAATGTGATTTTTCAAGGTTACGAATTTTTTACAAGTTTATGTTTTTTTATACTTTACTTTTGATGGAGTTTTCGAACCGTAATTCTCCCGGTTGTTATGATTGTTTCCAGATTGAGTTTGCGGGATGACCAGGTGTTTACTTATTGCAATAGGAGTACCTGTAAGATAATGTTGTCTTGAAATTCAATGTAGATAAAGGGAGTCACTAATAAGTAGCACAAGAAATATGTTTGAACTGTCGATTTTAAACCAAACTGGACCAACAAGGTGAATTGCTTATAACGAAGTCAACATAAGTTTAGTTGACATATTTGCCATTTCTGTAACAAAACTATAGTGAAAATGATATTACCCATATCCTGTTGTGTGATAAAACCAACAACATGTATTTGATGAGCTAGGGTGTATGTAGCTGTCACGCCTTCGTGGGAAACTGTTTGTGGCGCAGGGAACAACTGTACGCGGGTTTCGAGTTGTCCACATTTCAAAGTGCACCAAAACTCTTGGTAGTGTTGTTCACATATTCTATTCATAGCCGATAAAACCTACACAAAGAAATATTTTTATAAGTTATTTCTTTATAATTTATTGCAGATAAGTTTAGAACTAAATAAGTTTTATTAATTTTTGTTCACAAAATATTTTTGATATTTCCTTAATAACATCGTATTATACATTACGTTGAATTAGAGTAAAATAAAAAATATTAACTAACTAGAACTACTCATCTATTGGTCCTGATTCACACAGTAGATGAATATGAACTGATAATTCAAGTAAATAGTTTTTGCTAAGATGAGAGAGAAGAAACTTGTTCTAGGTCTCCCGTATATATCAGAACTAATTTATTCTATGCTGACTAAATACAAAGGCTTTTCATCAACTAATTTGTTCATTTTTGATCTAGAAAGAAAGAATCTTTGGAAATTTACTTTATAAGATTTAGTTAATATAAAATTAATTTAAGTAATTTTAAGTTCATCTAACATTAGTATATAAAGTTGCTCATAGGAAACATTATTTATTCTATGAAATATAATTAATAACATACAGCTGTCATTGTTAAATGTTCCGGACAGTAGACAGCGCCTCGAGATAGTGTCCCGCTGGAATTATTTGAAGCATTTGCAGATAGATCAATAATCTTTTGATATAGGGGCATAGCTGTAATGAAGCAGAGGGTTACATTAACATATCTAAATAAGTACACACAGTAATGCATGAGAATTTGCATTTTGACCTTGAGACTTTTCTTATGCCACCTG
The DNA here is from genome assembly GCA_036419045.1 of Scirpophaga incertulas. NCBI lineage: Eukaryota > Metazoa > Arthropoda > Insecta > Lepidoptera > Crambidae > Scirpophaga > Scirpophaga incertulas. Next base: position 12,288,712 of record CM071633.1, read on the forward strand.
TAAACATATAAAGGTGATTTTCTTAGAGCCAATTTAAATGCATTTACATATTCTTGACTGCAAATTTTCGGGAATATTTATGGAATATCAAAGGAATATGGAATATTTATGGAAATCAAATTTATACAATAATATTTTGAAACTAGAACATAATTTGAAAGCAGTTACCATGCTGGAGGCACGAGTCGTGTGGTGACACAATAGGCAAGATATGTATTTTTGCTGGATATGGTGGAGGTAAGGGAAGTGCCTGAATAATACGATTTCTGCCAATAGGGCCAGTACCACAGGTCCCATCAGTAATCTGCAAATAAATAATGAAAAAAATTATTTAATAACTAGCTGTTTTGAACATATTTTGGTTATTTTTGAGTAAAGCTCTAAACTATGTATGATTAATATGTATCTTTCAATTGGTAATATTAAATACTAATTAATAACAAACAAGACATAAGCCACACAAAAAATTAAAAACATATTACATATTCTATCATAATAACAACAATAATCTTTATTTCATACTCTGGATCCAGAGAAAAAATTTAATATTTAAATTAAAACAGACAACATAAAATTTAGTACATATATATAGTTTGTGTTGTTAGATGGAAGAACAATAACAATAATTAGGCTCCTGTTAATACTCAAAAATGATACACTTCTGTTTGCACCAGCCTGTAGTGACATAGCAGTACTACTGTACGCATTATGCTACAGGGTGCGCCAGAGAAACTTACTTATTTGAAAGGTCAATAAAAACAAAAGTACTTCAATTATTGATCTAATTTTTTTTTATTTGAGAATACAATATACCAATTTCTTTCCTTCAGTCTTGAAAATGACATCGGATAAATGGCGACCCCCATTGCGAATACACTGATGAAGTCGATTTTTGAAATTCGTCTCCACTCTTTGCAGCATATCAATCAGTATGTTGGCAATGGCGTCGCGAATGTTGTTCTTGAGGTATGCTATGGTCCGTGGTCGATCGACATAAACCAGAGATTTCAAATAACCCCATAAAAAGAAATCGCATGGAGTCAAATCTGGAGAGCGGGCCGGCCGGTTATCAACCAGCATTTCACATGCATTTTGACGGGCAACAAAATCGCGTTCACTCAACTCTTGCACAACAGCCAATTTATAGGGATGAAATTGAAGGTCTTTATGGAGAATTCGTCGAACAGAGGTGTCAGAAATTCCCATAGCAACTGCGTGTTTGCGAGCCGAACGCCGGGGAGAACGCAAAACTGACTGCCTCACTCTTTCGATATTTTCCGGAGTTCTGATGGTTCTTTGAAGTCCATTTCTGGGTTTAGCGACACTTCCACATTCCCGAAAAGAGTAAACCCATGACAGAATCGAATTACGGCCAGGAACGAGTCTGTGAGGAGGAATTTCAAAGCGAGCGCGGAAGGCACGTTGCGTAGCAACAATTGAGCGGCCATTAGAAAAGAAGCTTTCGACTGCGAAGGCACGCTGCTCCCTAGACCAGAGCATGATGGCAACTGACTGGAAGGAGAAACAAATTTGGCAACTTTCCCCTCCAGTTGCGACATCTAGCGACATTCTAGCAGACCAAATCACCGCGCGGGATTTTTTTCAAATAAGTAAGTTTCCCTGGCGCACCCTGTACATTCAAGTTGGACTGAATCAGTGGCAGTTTAATAGCGACAACAAATACATATCTGCTCTGCTAGAAATTCGCACCAAGAACAAAGAGCCGTAATTTTTCTTCTTTGGTTAGAAAGAGTAGTGGAGTTTGAAATTCATCACACAATTTCAATATAGTATGGGGACAATGCCTTGGCACATACCAGCATTCATGAATTTAGAAACTGCCAAATGAGTGTACTTTGATGGTAAATATAATCATTCTTGTGACTTACAAGGTGGAGATGACAATAAATGAAACACCATCAGTGTTAGTTTCTAATGTTCACTTTTGTATTGTTTCTCTTAGACATTTAATATTTTTATTGTTGCCTTCACCTTGTAATAAATAAACATACATAGCTCTATAATAGGAGAAAAACATCAATACCAATATTATCTGTACAGGTGTCTGATAGCCCCATTCACCTAATATAAGTTGATTGACACCAAGAAGTGCTGTCTCGATACAAGTCTTATCGCCTTCGTCCAGTTGTGTTAATTTACTTTTAATACTATCGAAATCTCGGGTAAATGATACGGACACTGAAAATTATGTTAGGTTAAATTATACAGAAAAAAATGCAAAAAGAATTGTTTTATACTTAAGAGTATAACATTCAGTGTTTGCTTGGAGAGGATACATACCTTCATATCCAGAAGAAAAACATACAAGAGCAACGTACTCCAGTTTAGCATGAATAGCAAGATAATCTAAAAAGGCATTAATTGCTGTAGTTGCTATAGAAATTCGTGTATGATTCTCTGTAGTTTCTGATGAAGCTAAAGGTCGTGACATAGACAGGGATATATCTAGTAATATTACTGTAGGCATGTTAATGATTTATCCTTCAACATTAATGATTAATACTGATAGTAGTATTTTAATTACAAAGTATTATTTAGATAGTTTGTAACAGAGGCAGGTTATAATAGGTTTGTATTGTAAACAAAACTGAATTTGAAATGTCATAGCGACAGTGACATTTTTCTTTTTAAACAAAGATTATTCAATCCACGTTAAAGGGATTTTAAGTCATACATTAAAAAAGAATGAGTAGAATTCTATATTAGACGTGGTTTATATGTTTTTCTTTTACAAACATATTGGTAGTCATTTTGATTCTAACCCATCTTATTCTAAAAATATAAGTGGAACCAGAATAACCTAGATACACCAAATACTTGTTTGTAGCATTAAGAATTAAACCATAGAAACAATTTCAGCTTCGAAGAAAGAAAAGATATAATACACCACTTGCATGTCATGAAACTGATGAGGGGAAAATGCTTTCGATCATGGTTATGTCTACGCAAAGGCTTTTACTAAATTCCTATCTATTTTAATCTTGATATAAAAATTGACTTTGTTATATGTAATAGAAAAAAGTAAAAATACATAAATATAAAAACATAAAAAATATATGGAGCTTATTCCAAATGATCTTCATTAACTGCATAGTCTTTTAAGAGGCGGCCAACTAAATCACGCCAAACAGAGTTCACAGTTAGTGGATGTGTTCTTGTATATATGTCAACTTAGTGCGTACGTCAAAACTGAAAATATTGTTTTTGAGATTTTAAGTAAGTGTTTAAATAGGCTCAGAAACTACTAAACTGATTTTGATGAAAGGAGATGATCCATTTTTGTATGGAGGCTGGGCCCCTCTCAGCCTACAGTAATAAAATAATATGTTATGGAAAGAACGAAAAATAAGGAACCTTTACCCGTAAGAAGATATGTTTTTAAAACCTGCAAATCATTGTAAAAAAGAAGAGGTTTTGAAGTTAAGATCAATAAAACAGCAACCCAAAGCTTTTTTTATATTGGCAACTTCGATTTTGATTGTCACAATGAGTGACATGACAGATGTCAAAAGCTTCACCGCCACTACCAAAAATCCGGCCCCAAAAAACTCATTTTATTCATTTGTTTTAAGATAATCATTAGATAGATAAGATAATCATAGAAGATAATCATTATTTTAATTAAACTAAAAGATTTTATTTTCATTATATATTTAATTTGTAAATAGAAGGATGTCACTGTCACACTGACAATGAAATTATGGTGATAGGAGGTAACTCTATACTAAAATAATTAATAAATAGCTCACTCACGATTTTCGCATTTACTTGACCACATCCAATAATAATACAAAAGATCACAAACACAGAAGAAGCAAGTATGTACATGTGCGGAAATATGACTAAAAATAAATTTCTATTTTCACTATTATGATGATCAATAAACATGTGATTCATGTTCTAACTACTTAATATTAAGAGCACAGATATAGATATACCTAGATAACGCAAGTATCACGATCTGTATGAAAACTAAGCGTGCCATTTTTTGACTACCTATTATGACGTCACAAGCACTATTTAGTGATAAAAATAATAAACAGTCAAAATATCACCATTGCCATCGAGATTATGTTAAAATGGCAATGCAACATGTCTATTTTGAGTTCAATTAGGCAAATGTATTAAAGTACCTACTTAGTAGAATCCACTTCAGAAATGAACGATGCAAATAATAGAGTAGTTGAAAATATTAAAGAAGCATACGAATTTAATTATAATGTTATTAATACTCCTTGGGATGACCGATCGCCTAAAAGCAAAATAGGCATTGTTGGCCTTTTAATATCTATACTTGTAACAATTGCCGCATGTGTAATTTTTAATATCGTGCTTCATTTTCAAGAAACAGAACATGATAAGGATGATGCAGATGCTGAAATCAAATGCCATTTAGTGAAAATGGGCGATCATCGTTATGTCGCGAGAATACATTCAGTGGAAACTCAAGAGGTTCTTTGCGTCGGTGCTGTTATAAGTGCAACTATAGTACTAGCAAACCAAATTTGTGTACAGTCTGGATCGGTTGTTTTACGAATAGGCAGTGTTTCAGAGTGAGTATGATTACATTTATCCTAGAGGTAAAGACATTATTACACTTTGAGTGCATTAAAAGGTGTCAAAAAAAAAGACTCGATTTATCTATGTTAATATTATAAAGAGGAAAGATTTGTTTGTTTGTAATGAATAGGCTACGAAACTACTGGACCGATTTCAAAAATTCTTTCACCTTTGGAAAGCTACATTATCCCCGAATAACATAGGCTACTTTTTATCCCGGAAAAATCGTCAGATCCCACGGGATGCGTAATAAAGGCTTCGCTCAAAAACTACTGCACAGATTTTCATGCAGTTTTCATTAATAGATAGAGTGATTCTTGAGCAAGGTTTTGCGGAATTTTTTATCTCGGAAAAACGGATAGTCCACGGGAAGCGCGATAAAACCTTCGCGCTATAAACCGACTTCCGCACGCATATGTAACCGTGGGCAAAAGCTATGACCCTTAACCCTCTATAGACCCAATCCCGAAATCCACGCAGGCGAAGCCGCGGGCCGAAATTTGGCCGAAAATGTATATATATGTAATTCAAATTCATGCCAAATCTATCCAATAACTCGAATCCGATTGAATGTTATGTCAAATTTATTGCCGTTGTTAAAAGTAAGTATTACGTCTGTCAAGAGTTATTGTATAGTAACATGGTAGTAACTAAATCGTACAAAGACTTATTCATGGGTTCAAATTATTTTCCCTCGCATCAAAATTTCAATCACAAAAAGAAATAAGTGGATCTCTCAAACAGTTTTCTGGTTAACTCGTGAATATATCAATTACAACCGTGGGAGCACTAAAGCGCTAAAACAATGGTGAAACTTACAAGTATAAACAATTATACTTAGATATAGAGATCCTTGTAAAAAAAGTATATAATATTATTATTTAAAGGAAAATATATCATGAAACACAATTAAATACACTACATATGCACGAAGAAAATGTGATTATCACATCAAGACGATGTGCAAAACTCTATCATTCTTAACTTGAATGGCTCCTAACTTGTCAGCGCAAAGAAATACATACTTTATTGTTTTGCGTTTTATGATCGAACTATAATTTACCTTTGGTTTTCCTAGTCGCAGCTATACACCGTACTCTACCGTACTATATATTCTCGATTTTTAGGGCCAGTGTCCATTTTGAGTCCAAGATTTTCAACATTCCCAATTTACGCGATTGCAACTAATGTTAAAGATTACTAGCTCTTCACCGTCAGCTTTTTAAAGAGACTAAGATCTGGAGATCTGTCGTATATAAATAAAACTGACAAGAAATATTGAGGAGATTCTGTTTTTAAAAAAGTAGCGGAGATACGGCATCTCCGTAGAGTATGGCCGCGGTCAACTTACACCAAACATATGAATAATCATAATGATAACACACTTTAGTTGTAATTAGATATAAATGAAACCATAGAATGGCAGAACGGTAATAAATAGATTAAAAGGAGAATATTAAGAACTCTGTAACATCAATATTATGTAAAGTACGAAAACTAGATTCAAACGAAGATAAGATTTATATTATTCTATGGTGTAAAAGACTGATATGATTGTATTGAGAAAAGTCTTGGTTCTATATTGCACCGTATTTTGGATAATAGCGGAAGCATCGAAATGTGGGCGAAGATTGAATATTATTAAGGCATATAAATAATACTAATAGAAAATTGATTATCCAAACAACAAGGACAATATTTTTCAGCACAGGGAGAACCATGTCAATACTGAAACAAAAGATAATATTGGTTTGAAGACTTAAAAGAAAATGAATCGAATTATATTTTATAATAGAATACTCGAGGCAAACAGAAATAATGTTAAGAACATAATATCAATGGAACAACAAGAGATAGAGGAAGAATGGCAATTCGGCCTTAATAATGAATACATTACTTCAATAGAAGACAAACTATATATTAAACAGAAGCCTTCTTAAACATAAATTATCAATTTCTTGAACTTGTTATTGTTGTTGTTATGGAATATCTGTGTGGTTATAGATCTTTAGATATTTGTAAAATATAGTTCGAATTAAAAATGTAATGTCACTGGTTACTGTACTCCAGCTTAGTGAGAGTATAACTAAAGTTTGTAACAGTAGTTTCTTGCTTTTCATTGTGCTGTGTTTTCTAATTAGTCTGTGACTATATTAAAAGGAACAATAAACTTCTGTTTGTTTATTAATTGATTATAAGGTGTCCGGAAGGTAACGATTTCTTGGATACTGCTATAACAATTTAGTCGGTTGCTGCCTTATATAATTATGCTGCTATGGATATTATGTCCTTAGTGTAGTACCTCTGTCGTGGAACGTCGGTGGCGCTATGGTCTAGGCACTGATCTATGAGTCGGATTATTCACGGGGCCCGGAGTTGGTCCTGTAGTGTAACAAGGTGTTTTCTGTTTTTTTATTTTCATTTGTACATTTATCTGCGCTCCTACGGTGAAGGAAAACATCGTGAAGAAAACAACATGCATACACTAGAAAAGAAACTCAAAGATGTATTTAGTGTCAACCAATCCGCACTGGGCTAGGGTGCTTGACTAAGGCTTAATCGCCCTAACATAGTTTAGGGTAGGTGTGTGCCTCTCAATGTGGACGTATATGGGCTGTGATGAAGTTGGTACTAGTTAGTTGGCAGTAGGCTAGGCATGAAGAAAATATAAGTATCCACTTGTGAAATTCTGAGATGATTGTGAAAAGTAAGTAATATAATTTAGTCAATTTTCTATTTAAATATGTATAACCTACACCTATAAAATTATACATAATAATGTTTACAACAATAACTTACTAAAATAATTTTCTATTTTCTAATAGCATTATCCTATCCTACTACTATTATAAAGGCGAAAGTTTGTAAGTATGGATGTTTGTTACTCTTTCACGTAAAAACTACTAAATGGATTTGAATGAAACTTTACCACAATATAGCTTATACATCAGAATAACACATAGGCTACAATATTTGAGGTTTCTATGAGGTCGTAAAAAAAAACACATTTTTTGCGCTAACATTGCAAACTCTGACTGAATCCTACAAGATAGATCAAAACAATTTACTACAGTATTGTATAACTTAAAAAGGTCTACAAAAAAGTCCGTGATGGTATATGTTTATCTCTTAGGAATAACCCACAAAAGGAAAAAGATCGTTAAATGTAGTTTATAGGAGCATACTGCAGTAGCTACCTATAGGCCTATGATTAGGGCTCTGCAGTGCTTAGTTACCGTATTTCTTACTTATTACTAGACTAGACGGGACGAACCTGAAGTCCGCGCGAACGAAGTCGCGGGCAAAAGCTAGTAGTAACTTAATAATTTATGAGAATTTAATAATCTGAACATGAAAGGTCAGGCTTATGTGTAATTTTACCTTGGAACTCATTAACATTTATTAGTCATATACATATGTAAAAATCAAATATTGTTCGAGTGCCAGAAAATAAATCCATTTCTCAATCAAAGTCTCTTCACTTTCACTTGATATTTTATTATTAAATTGATCAATTTATTTCAAATTATACTACAATTATACACTTTAAATAACTCGACTAGACACAGATTTTAAAAAACAAATCGCGGAGATCGAGATAATACATAGACAAAAGTAAAGTGGCAAAAGCGAAATAGAATCTTCTTTTGTGCTAAAATAATACCAACAGATTTGTAGAATAAGCATAGAACTAAAAGTACGTAGAATTCAAGATGACTCACAGATAATAATAGTATTTAGTAACCTAATTTTAATAAATACTGTACGTAGTTGTTGGTTTATTAAAATTTTTCTTATAATTTTTGTTCCGTAATAATAGTATGTGCATGCTCATAGTTAACAGCTCGTTTTTAAACATACATGTATACGCTATTATATTATCACAGCGTGTGTTATATTTATTACTGTTTATACAACAAAAATTTTCATGAACTAAAATGTATCTTTTCCAGACCTCGATGCAAGAAAGGGTTTCCGGTAGACAGATACGAAGTAATATATCAAGGGGTGACACCGAGCGGGTTGGTTCTTCTAACTATAAATACAAATATGGCACACTGCAGCAAGATAATGGTCGTTGGCGATACATTGGAATTTAATATGCCAGTTTATATATTAGGGCGGCCGCTACCCAATGGTAAACTGATGCCCTGGCAGCCGGCGAAGTTGATGGTAGTTGACAAGAAACATTCAAGCCTGGAAAACACTATTTGCGTAACGTGTCACACGGGGTGTCCAATAAGAGTCGGGGACTTGCTTCTTCAAAGGAATAAGCTTTTTGGGTTAGCTATTACGAACACTCGTAAGACGAATCCTAATAAGGTGGTCTGTTTCCTTGACGTAAGAAAGGTTTATAAAGAAAATAAAGATTGAAATTAAAAATGGAATGAATTATTGGTGTGGATATTGTGAAGTTATAATTGATAGTTTCCGTTCTGGGTTACATGTACAGTACACATATATGGTGTAATTTTAAATAACTACCGTAGATATATCGGTTGTATGCAGAAAAAAATCCTATAAAACAGTAGTACTTAGTAGGTTCTTAGATTTGAAAATAGAGTTGTAAATTATTATATCAATACCAATATTTTAACTAATGCTGGTAGTAAAACGGCGACATTGATGTAAGTGGTGAAATGCTGTAGTTTGTGTTGACATAAATGTGACACCTCGATGTTATGATTTTTAAATAGTTTTACGATATTAGTGCGTTAAGATGGTTATAACACGCGAGGCGGAATTTCAGCCCGAACCGAAGGCGAGGGCGTAATTGAGCCAAGCATTTTTTAACACATTTGCGAGGAAACAGGGAAAAAAACATTTAAATAAACTCAATCTGTGAATGCACACTGTTGCTTTCCCGCCATTTTCAACAGCGCGCCAGCGCTACTGTCTGGTGCCGCGTGGCGATTAGTTCGAAATTTGAATAGCAACAGCGCGGAAAACGGCAAATAATACAGTTATAGAATTTATATGGATTTTGATCACCTTTATTTGGCCCGCTAAAAAAAGATGATGTTTATCATTAGTGCTCGAAATAGGTAGTTTACTTTTACATTAATAGTATGGATATGCCTGGGAACTTACTATTTTCAGAGATTGTAAAAATATTGAACTTTTAAAATAGTCTTTCATCTTTTAGCTTATTGTTGTAATATTATTATTACAACAATAAGCTAATAATGTAAACTAATGATGTAAACATAAAATTTTACAATAAAAGCATAAAGAAACGAATAACTAATAAAAACAGAATTTTGTATTTTATTTTAGGTTTATCCATATTACGCTTAAATTGACTTTCTTTCTGCAAGTACATAAAATTAAAGTACCTATTCCGAGCACTATTTATCATACATTCTTATCTATATATTATTCGATATAATTGTTACAAATATGTACCGCGTTGCTGCTCTACACGGCACTATACAGCAAACATGAGCGACCAAGCCTATTGCGGCGCGGCCACATCCCTGTCCGGCTCAAAAGACTATGCGACTATACGGTCTGGAGGTAATGCATCGGGGAACTTACAGTATTTACAGATTAAATTATGTTTTCCATTATTCGATTAGCATATTGTACCATTCAATTGTATCATTCAAGGATCGAAAACCAAAATCATACAATGGGTTGTTGGTTTTGCTTTGGTTTTAATTACAAGCATGCCGGCTTAATAAAGAGAAATATTAAAATCAAACTATAAGAATTCGAAGTTAGTCAGCAGTGATATGATTAATAGTCATACGATCTTGTAAATAAGTAATATGGGTAATCTTAAACTCAGGTTTACCTCACAACGTTTGGGAAACGAAGAAAGCTTTTCTAAAGGACATAATTCTTTTTAGGCCCATATCAATTTATTATTAAAAGCAATTGCACGATATTATGAGTAAAAATGAAACAGGAATAATAAAATCAATTAATTAAACTTAGTAATGACTTTTGACATTTGTGGTAAAGGAACTAACGTTTTTTAAATCAAAATGAAAGATGATTTAATATATATACAAATAATATATACATATAATAATAGATAAAGGATTATTTGTTTTTTATATTATTTAAAAGTATTCAACTCTCAATAATTATTTTAATACTATTTTAGATTATTTTAACTATTAGTTCGTCAGTCCAGTATCGTCGTTAAAATCGAACGCGTCTACATTTTTGACAGCGACAGATTGGTACCTTCACTGACATCCAATTGACGTCGGTTTGTTTTCAACCGAATCCTGTGTTTACGTTTCCAACGGCTTGATTTCGTTTTCTTTCCCGTATCCCGTATTTAGAATGCAAAAAAATAATACGATTTAGGGGTTTGTTTATACTGTATTTTATTTTAACGAAAATGCACGAGGTCGCGTCGACGCTCCGCGAGCACTGCAGCCATGGTGAAACGGCATGGCTACTACCAAACGCCCGAAATACGCTAGGTACCGTATTTCGGGCGTTTGGTAGTAGCCAAAGAAGATAGTATTTTTCAATAATAAGAAAAGTGTTAAATAGCATTTACGTAAAAAGCAATTTGATTACAAATAAAAATAAAGCTACTAACTACTAAGAATTTTTAGGTTATTTAATCTTCATGTTTTAATTGGTTACTAATGCAAGCTAATGTTTCTTATAATATCTAGGGTTAATAAGAAATTATTTAACGTTTGTCTCATTAATAAACGTTACATTTTGTAGAGGGCCTATTCTCCATACAAGAAAAAATTATCTCCTTTGTGTTTGTGGATATACTGGGCGTGGTTTACGCTCTTCCTCTTTCTCTCTTGGGCAAATTGTTTACTCTTGTAGTGGAGCGCACCTGTGTGTATACAATACAATACTATAGCCCTATCGATAGTTCTTTATTCGTTCATGAAACATACGAGTACTGGTTATATAATATGCGTCTTCGTAAGGAATGATCCGTTTAAAAATATTTATGTTAATACTCAAATATATTGAATACAACAATATTATTAACCGATATATTTATTTATTTATTTATTTATTTATTTATTTATTATTGTTATGGAAGACCGACAGCACATAAAACATAAGAGATTTTTTAGGATTACATTCGATAGATGAAGCTTGTATCATCAATATTTGTAGGATAATAAGTTGTCCGGGCACGGCTGCTTCGGTGACCGGGCACGGCTGCTTCGGTGAGTATCTGTGTCGAATAGGACGGGAGGGATCGACACATTGTCACCACTGCGCATCCGACCTCGACTCGGCCCAGCACACGCTGGAGGAGTGCCCCGCGTGGGCCTCCGAGCGCCGAGTCTTGGTCGCAGAGATCGGGCGAGATCTGTCTCCGCCGGCAATGATTGCGGCAATGCTGGCGGACGAGGGAGGTTGGAGGGCTGTGGCCTCCTTCTGTGAAGCAGTGATGCTCCAGAAGGAGGCCGCCGAGCGGGGTCGGGAGATGGCCGATCCCGCTCGAAGAAGGCGGCGCCGGGCTCGGTAGCACAGCTGCGGCGCCGCCGCGGGTCGCCGGCGGGCGCGAGGATGTCGCGACTGCTACGGCGACCCGGGATGGACCACGCCCCTGCCGTGGCCGGGGGGCATCGTCGGTGGAAGAGACCGGGGGAGGTAGTGTAGCCTCCCCCGAGGAGGGCTCCCCTCTAGTCAGGGGAGCGGAGGCTGGGGGTTCCCGGAAGTGGCTTAATGTTCCCGGGGGCTCCCTACATGCTTGAGGAAGGCCATCCCTGAGGTTTTTAGTGGGTAGGCCTCCCCCTTCTGGGGAGGAGAGCCCCACATAACCGCCGGCTCGCCACAGCCGGGGTATGCAATTTAATGCATTTTCCTCAGAGGAACAAAAAAAAAAAAGGATAATAAGTTGCAGTACACTTAGCCCGCTAGCCCGTTGGGCTAAATATAATAATAATAATAATTCTTTATTTTGCGGTAATGTAGGTACAATAGGTCTTATAGTTGTATAAATAAATAATATTAAATTAAAATAGATTGACACAATGCTAAGTAAGTACACATAGACGTAAGAGTGAATACATATATAGATATACTATATACTAGTTATATAGTAGTAGTAATTAACGAAGCGGGTCAGAAGCATTATCACTAATTAAATTGTGCGGAAAAACATTTATTCTCGTGAGAATCTGGCCCTGAACCTGCAGATCAACACTCGGTTGTCTCAAGAAGAACATCATCGAGGCGTTAAAAGATAGCTATGCTAAGTTACATTATAATCATACTCAGCAGTCAAAGATCTAAGTCCCATACGTTTTATTTATATATTGATAGAGTTACCGTTTATCTCGGTAGGGGCAGTTAAGTTTATTCAGTACTAAAAAGTTAAATATATAGCCAGTCAACTTTTAGATAGATTTCTATGGGATTTTCACATTTCATCAAAAATTTTATTTTCAATCACTACATAGTATAATACAAAGTTGCTATTCGTCGTCTGTCTCTCCCTATGTATGCTTACATATTTAAAACTACGCAACGGATTTTGATGCGTTTTTAATAGATAGAGTGATTCTTAAGGAAGGTTTATAAGTATAATACATGAATAATATAAATATAAATAATAAAGAAAGAAATACTGATAAATTTAGTGTTTTCTAATGTGATGTCCTAAATAAGCACGTTTTTTTGCGCTTACATTGCAAACGCGGGCTGAAACCTACGAAACTTATCAAAATAATGTACTAAACAACGTTCACAGTTTTACTGTTCTGTATTCAGCATTGCACCCGTGCAAAGCCGGGGCGGGTCGCTAGTAGACTAATGCAGGAAATATAATGATTCACGCAAAAAGATGTATTCTTATTTTTAACGTAACTCGAAAAGGCGTGCACTCATTTTCCATTCTATTATTCCTCTCTATAAAGAGTCCGATTGGAGCAGCCCACCGAATCGATGCGACGTGCAGTCCGATTTCATATTTTTGATTGTACCCATCATAGATATGACAGTTAACGTTGTTTACTTGTGCTATTGTTAATACGTTTGTCACTGGAAAAAATAGGGACCACCTATTGGCACTCATAAAATAAAATAAAATACAAACAAATAAGGTTCGGTGCTTAGAATTATTTAATCTTAACCAAACTGAGTAACATTTGGACTGATTCGATTTAAAACAAATTAATAAATGATGATTTAAATTACTTTATATATATATGTTAAGTGTTTTCTCCTACTAGGGTTAGAATGCATACGTATTTATGTATTATGATTTGATATGATATTGACTCTTTGACAAATAATCCGGTTTTATTCCACTGTACTTGAGCTATGACACAAATTATGTCACGTTAGTTTTCATTGCGTCAAATATTGGCATTGGTAAGCTGGTGTATTGATATACTCTTTGGAGAATGTAATTTACCATTTTTATGTTTATTACATGGGAACATAAAAAAGTAGTTTAGTTTTATACAAACTAAATAAAAAATTTAATCTAACTAGTTAAACTTATTACATAGGTATATTACGCGTATTCAAGTCTGCTCATTAAATAGCAAAAACGTCACCTTATACACAACTGTAGCAAAAAATATTTATGAAATAAGTTGTCATTTTATAAGAAATGCATTGTCTTGTTATATTATCACGGCTACATAGTGCGGTAGATAACGTCTCGATTTATCAAGGATTTATCGAGCTTCCTTCTGAACTATGGGGGCTCCGTGGTATTACTTGCGTAGTGGAGATCTCCTTCAAACACTATCTTTTTTAAAAAAAAAAAATTATATATGTCTACTCACGGACTCGAGTCCGTGCCTTTTTTAAACTGTTCTCGTTTTTTTTTTTTTTTTCACTTTATTGGGGTAAACTAACTCTGTCCATTATATTTTTTCCTTTTTGACAGTTTAAGATATTTTGAAATCAGTGATGAACTCGCAAGTTACCGATTCGATTAAAACAGAATATCGATTTTATTTAAGAAGAACTTTTAATCGATTTAATGCAGCGATATTATTTTTATTATAAATATTAAATTCGTTTATCTGGTTTTTCAAATACATGAAATAAATTGTCATATATTGTCTATGGGGTTGTCTAGGCACGGGAGTTGTGAGGAGTAGAGTAAATATATTCTTTGGGAGTGACTATGTTAAATAATGTAAATAAATTTACTTGTTTAATTTTTATATTATATATTTGGCGAATTACCCAATTGGGGTAATTCGCCAAATATATAAAATTTTTGCCTAATTTCCTTGGCATGTGTAAAACTTTATTTTTTCGTATATTTCTGATCCATTTAAGAAAGTTTTCCTTTTTTCTCTTAAATGGATCAGAAATATATGAAAAAATAAAGTTTTACACATGCCAAGTAAATTAGGCAAAATTTTATATTTTTGGCGATTACCAATTACCTAGCTAGTTTGTTAAAAAAATGGTATGTATGTGATTTTCTAAGTATTCTTGATTTAAACTTGACGTAGATGTTATTAACTACATATGCGTTTTAATATTAAAATTCACATACCTATAAATAATGTAAGGTAGCTGTCGAGAAGGAAATAAATAAATTTACAAATATTTGATTTGAAGACAATTTTATCGATTTATCTGATTTCAAGAACTGCTTATTGTCTGTGGTAGTTTGTTATGCACAGAGCACTTCACTATGTGGCCGTTACCCGTTAGAAAGTATATTATTACTGTAGTACTATAATTTTGAAAATAGAAACAATATTTCATACGCGCGATCTGTCAAAAAGAAAATAACTAATGGACGATATACGGACTTTGACCACAGACCATGACTTGACATTCGAATATCAAAATTTCCGGAACGTATTTTGTATTTAGGACCGGTCGAAAAGGCGGGAAACGTTGAAATAGGCGGGCGTGTTTCTTACTATTGAATTTTTATTTTTAATTTATTGTTAACTTTTAAGAAGGTTGAGTAGTGTAAATTTATTTATTTAGTATAGTTATTTGTATATATTTTCATCACACTTGGTAAGTAGAATTTAATTTTATAAAAATGAACGATCCCCCAGACCCTGGGGGATCTGTTCTCAGTACAGACCAATTTCTGTCTCCTCAAGTCGCATATAATGTTACACTTATGAGTCATGAAGAGTCCAGCGTTGATACAGACCAAACAGTCAGCACAATTATGGATTGGTCAGCTTCAACAAATAGAAAAAGGAGTAAATGTTCCAAAATATGTAAAAATTGTAACAAGAAAAAAAGGAAACACAAAATGGCGGGAAAAAGTGATGGGTGCCTTTGCACAGAGTCCGATGATATTATTAGTAAAAAAAGCAATAATTCTATTACTAGTGATAAGCAATGTGCACCCAGTACTTTACCATCGTCTGAGTCAGGTGCTTTGGGTCAGTCTCAGCCCGACACAGCTCCATTAATAGGTCGAAAATTTTATGATACACATGATTTACCACCTTATGTTATTCATGTTCAACGGGAACAAACAGCTTTAAATGATCCTACCACGCTTCACCCAGTACAGTTTGGATACTTTCTTAAAAAACACAGTTTTCATTCTATTGTAGATGGCAGTGTAAAAAAATAGGCAGAAATCGAATTGTTTTATCATTTAATAAACTTGAGGCTGCAAATAATTTTATTAAAGATAAAAGATTACAGGATAATAATTATAAAGCATTTGTTCCCACATTCAATATTACGAGAATTGGTTTAGTGCGTGGAGTTCCTAATGATTGGACTCCCGAGGAAATAATTGAAAAAATGACACTCCCTGTTGGTTGTGGCAAAATAATAAAAATAAGGCGAATTAACCACAAAACTTTTATTGACAATATTGCTACATGGAAACCAACACAGTCAGTAGTTATTACATTTGATGGCCAATTTCTTCCTCCACGTGTATTTTTATGCTACAATTCTTTACCCGTGGAACGTTATATTTATCCCACAGTTCAATGTTACAATTGCTGTCGATTTGGGCACACTAAATTGCAATGTAGATCGAAGCCTCGTTGCTTTAAGTGTGGTGGCGACCACTCAGGAGATACATGTTCAGTTGAAGATGAAAATTCACAATGTTGTAATTGCAGTGGTTCCCATTTTGCGACAAAACATATTTGCCCTGAATATGAACGTCAAAAACGTATTAAAATTACTATGGCTACAGACAATATTTCATACTTTGAAGCAGTAAAATTACATCCATCTGTAAATAAATCATACTCTGAGGTGTTACTGTCACAACCACTGAAATCATCTCAAAATTTAAATTCCACACCTATACTCCCAAATCACAATCATACCTTACCAAACAACTATTCATATAAAAAAACTACCATTCAAAAACCTAAACAATTTGTACCCAATATATATAATCAAGGGTACAATCAGGCAGCTCATTCTGCCCTGATTAAAGATTATGATATGCCTACTAACAGTGGTAACGGTACAGTTCTTAATCAGAACTTTAGTAGTAGTGATCAAAGTTTTAATATTATAGATATAATTGTACCACTGATAAAATTTTTAACACAAATTACTAATACTATACCGTCCAACGTTGCTCCTTTATTAGATATTATTAATAAATTTAACATTCCACATGGCCCAGTTGGCCAAAGTAGTTCAATGGAACTGCCGGAGCATAACTAATAAGAAACATGATCTTATTTACTTAATAAAGACATATAATCCATATATAATTGCTCTCTCTGAAACCTGGTTAAAGCCAGGATTTAATTTTAAAATACCTAGTTATTTTTCTTTAAGACAAGATAGAGCAGATGGCCATGGAGGTGTAGCTCTATTGATTAAGAATTCATATCAATATAAGACTTTGACTTTACCTGCACAATGTGTGGGATACTCTGCTATTGCAGCAATTATAAATAATATTTGTTTTGTATCAATTTATATACCTCATCCATCTTTAGCTATACTTAATGATATTGATAATCTACTCTCTCAGCTCCCCAAACCGTGTATGATTCTTGGCGACTTTAATACCCATCACCAATCCTGGGGCAGTTCAATAAATCACAGTTATGGTGAACACTTGCTAGACATATTGGATAGAAACAATTTATGTCTTCTTAATACTGGTCTACCAACCCGTCTTACAAGTCCCACTGAATGTATTAGTGCTGTAGACCTTTCAATATGTTCACCAAGCCTTGCATCCTCTTTGCTTTGGAATCCCCTTAACTCTTCTTTAGGAAGTGATCATTATCCAATAATAATAACATTTCCATTTGTTTCTAAAAAATGTCCTACAAGAAAATCAACTCATAAATATAACCTTCAGGGTGCAGATTGGAATATTTTTAGAAACAAATTGGAAGACAAAATATCTACCTTACCTAAATTGGAAAATGGTAATGAAGGTCATTGTTCAGAAGAACTAGCTAAGTGTATGATTGAAGTCGCTGATAAAATTTTCCCCACAAAAAAATTATGTAAGAATCTCGTTCCTTCCCCACCATGGTGGGATAAGGATTGTACTTTGGAAATAGCTCGTAGGAAGAAGGCTGAACGAGAATATCGTGGAAATATGACAACTGAAAACTTTAATGTTTTATTACATATTACAAAAGAAGTAAAAAAAAATCTTAAAAAAAAGAAAGCCGATGCATGGAAAAAATTTTGTGCATCGGTTTCTCCTCAAACACACTCATCAATTGTTTGGAGTAACATACGTAGATTTCGTTCAGCCTTTGTTCAACCAACTGCTCCTAATTTATCTGTAGATCTAGCTGAACAATTCATAAGTAAATTGGTTCCCATATCAGTTAAGGAACACATCATGCTTTCCTCGTGTAATGTAAATAATTCTGGTTTAAATTCTCCATTTTCAATGCAAGAGCTGAAAGGGATCCTATCTAATGTTACTGATTCAGCACCAGGTAAAGACAACATCCCATATTCTTTTATTACAAATCTTGGCGATAGAATGTTAACTTATTATTTACAAATTATCAATTCTGTAATGCTGACGGGTAATATTCCTACGTCATGGAGACAACAAATAGTGTTGCCAATACTAAAACCTAATAAATCGCCTGCGGATGTCGCATCGTATCGTCCGATTATTCTCTCGATAGTTTTAGTGAAAATAGCTGAACACTTAGTTAAAAATCGGTTAGAGTGGTTTTTGGAGAGCAGAAGTCTTCTATCGAATACTCAGTATGGATTTAGACGGAACAGGTGCACCACAGACTGTCTAGCACTTTTAATATCGGACATTCGAACAGCTTTCTCTGACAATAAAGCAGTTGGAGCTACCTTTCTGGACATTACATCAGCATATGATAATGTGAACTTATCAATGTTACAAGCTAAATTGACTTCTTTAGATATCCCTATAATGTTATCGAATTTTATAATAAATTTATTTTCTGAAAGGTTCATAACAATATCAGCAGAAGAAACAACAATTGAAAGAACGATAAACAAAGGCTTGCCTCAAGGATCCGTTCTTAGTCCATTACTTTACAATTTATTTACCCATGACCTTGAGAATTCTTTAGAAGATTCCTGCTCTCTTATACAATATGCTGATGATGTTGTATTATATTTCAGCGATCATTGTGTTACTAATATTTGTAATAATTTAAACCATTCGTTGGACTTGCTCAAAAGATGGCTAGACAATAATGGCTTGGAACTATCTAGTTCCAAATCTGTCTCAGTATTGTTTTCAAGGAAAAGAATTCAGCCTGATCTTAATGTATATTATGGTAATGATTGCCTTCCACAGAAACAGGAAGCTAAATATTTAGGCGTCATTTTAGATGCAAAACTCACTGGATCCTCTCATTGTGAGTACATATCATCAAAATGTGAACAAAATATTAATGTTCTGAGGTGTCTTGCTGGTGTCTGGTGGGGTAGCCATCCATGCTCCTTAAGGCTATTATACATTGCTTTAGTAAGAAGCGTTTTAGATTATGGAACCTTTTTGTTGGAGCCAGGTAATGCCAACGCCTTTCGAAAGTTGGATGGAATCCAGTCAAAGGCCTTAAGAATTGTTAGTGGTGCTATGAAATCAAGCCCTATAATTGCATTACAGGTCGAATGTAATGACCCTCCTTTAAGCCTCCGCCGACAATATTTAGCCAATAGATTCTTTTATAAAACAATTCAACTTAAAAATAATGCAATAATAGAACAATTAAATATTCTGTCTGAAAAAGTTGAGACATCTAATTACTGGTCCCATAAAGCTCATCCTCCATTAATAAAATCTTTAATAAATTTTAAAAAAGAAAATATGCCGACTCATCAATTTCATTTAGATCCCATTTATAATACCGATTATGGCTCTTTAACAATAATTCCTAATATTATTTATAACCTTCAGATAGAAGATAAGGCAAATGCAAATATTTATTTTAATTACATTATTAATGATACTTGGAATCAATGGCACAAAAATATACACAGATGCTTCAAAGACAGATTCACAAGATGTTGGTGTAGGCATATTTCATAGCAATTACAAAATTCAGCAGAAAATACGCCTACCTTCACAGACTTCAGTATTTACTGGAGAATGTCTTGGTGTATATAAAGCTGTGGAATATATAAAAATAGCAAAATTAAAAAAGACTATTATTTTTTACCGACGCTTTAAGTGTACTTTATGCTTTAGCCAAATTCCCTTTCAAATCCAAAAATTATCCTTTAATCCTTAAAACGCGCGAATTGCTGTATTTATGTCAAATACAAGGATGTAAAGTTTCATTTGCCTGGGTACCGAGTCACTGCGGTATCACTGGCAATGAATTTGCAGATTACCTTGCCAAAGATGCAGTGAAGTGTGGTGATCTTTATTACTACAAAACTTTTCTTATGATTTAATAAATTTATCTAAAACAGAACTCCAAAGTTCCTGGAGAAAGTTATGGATGGAAGGTGATAAATCAAAGGCCAAGTACTATCGTGAAATACAACCAACCATATTTACTAAACCTTGGTTCTCTAAATTAAGGTTCAGTAAATTAGTCACAACAACTTTAATTAGAATGCGCCTGGGACATACTTGCACACCTGATCGTTTAGCAAAGTACGGAATAATAGACGAGCCTACATGTGAATGTGGTGAGGCTGAGGCTGACATAAATCACATTTTTTTCTCTTGTCCTAAATTCGACAGAACATTATTCCTAGATTCATTGGTTGAAGCGAAAATTCCTTTTCCTACTTCTGTCCCTGTCCTGCTACATAATATTAACCCAAATATTTATTTATTGTTATCTAAATTTATTATGAAAAATGATATTAAAATTTAATAATTCTAATTGAATATATATTAACTTATATTAAGTCGTCTTTAAAAACAAATATATTATCTATATATTTAATTTACTTAAATATTTACCTACTCACCTGTTGTCCTTTTCCAAATTCTGTTTCCTAAACTCCTTTATTTCCGTACTCGTAATTCGTTTCCTACCTTTAACACTATTATCGTCCTAAATTACAAACCAACAATCGATGAATCCTGATCGATGTTTCTGCAAACAAGCTCGTATATGGCTAATGGCAACTTCAGCCGTCATGCCAAAATAAAAGAAGAAGAAGAAGAATGGACAGAGTATAACAATTCTCAATAAAGTATTAATAAAATTCTTACAAAATTTACATATCATTGTAAGATCAACTCCGTTTACACTAAAACATATAATTATAAAATAGCTAGCCTAATTCGTAGATATATTTATTATAAGGATATACGTGCACGCATAATCCAAACATCATGCAAATCATCTACATGCACACACTCAAACACGAACACACAACACACTCCCATAGGTGCACTGTGGTAACATCATCATTACAAAAACATTATAATAGGTTCTCATGTACACAGTAATTAAGAACTGTATAGGTACCTACTATTAACTATATCTATAATTCCATTATTTTGTCATAAATAGCTCTTTTGAATCTGCTAGGTTGATTTGCATGTATATCAGTGCAGTTTGGGTTCGTTCGGATCTACTACGTACTGTACGTACAGCGTCATATTATCTTATAATACTATTCCGTGACTTAACATTAACGTGAGTTGCGCAGCACTTACTTATCTAACAATAGTACTTTCTTATCTAACACTATCTCTTGTACTACGTCTTTAATTATTTAATAACCAACCACAAGTTAAATAGCTGATTGGCTGCTTCTCTATAGAAAGCGACTTGACAAAGCTTTGTCGACCCAGACATATCCTCATAGACACTCTCCTCCTCGCTGCGGAGTTCTTTCATCTCTAATCTAAGTCTAGGTGACGCTATAATAATCACAATTATGTGTTATTACCGCTACACAATACGATATATTTGGTATATCATTTACATTTTAACATTTAATAGTAAAATATTTTTACAATATTTACATGTTATCTTATTGAGTGATAGCTAGAAACTGAAAACCCTATTCGGGACGTGATATGGAAAATTCCTTTTGGGCTCTGGCGACTCGTGACACCCAATCGCTCGTATGACGAGATTTTAATGGGTTATCATAATTTTCGTCGCCATAGCACTCAGTGCGTTAAATTAACGAATCACTCAACGCATAGTTACTTAACGAGTTCCTATCTGACATGATCAATCATGTAGACTTAATTTATGCATTGACTTTCTTGTGTTTGGTTTTTATTGGTCATGAGTTTTTGTGTAACATTACGTAAAACGTTGTTAATTGTAACGAAATTTATAAAAAGTGTGCTACGGAAATGGATGTATTCCGTAATTTATCATAAAAATTTAAGGCTAATAGTTCAATTGTTTCGAGTTCCACCACATCGAATTGATCTTGAGAAATTATTAGTTTATTAGTCTTCGAAACCTGAGTCAGATTTGACAGGGGTCGTCCCTACAATTTATCTGTCAAATATCATAGTTTTGGCAGATAAACTAATACCGGTCAAACCGGGCTTTTTAGATTGTGAAGACTAGTGATTCATCTATACACTAATATTATAAAGAGGAAATATTTGTATTTTTGTGTGTAACGAATAAACTCAAAAAGTACTGGACCGATTTTAATAATTCTTTTATACATTATCACTGAGTAACATAGGCTATATTTAGTACTAGATTACTATAGAAATCTTTAGAAATTCTTATTAAAACCAACCGCAGGTATAAAAAATTTAGCCATAAAATGTTTTTCATCGCATACGCTGCGAAGAGTATTAATGATAGGACAAAAAAATGTTCGACAATATTATAGAATATTTCAATATCTTCAAAAAACTGTGCAGACGAAGTCGCGGGCACCAGCTAGTAACTAATAAATTCAATAAGTGAGCGCTGAAACATCATATTAGTATTATTGTACCAAGTATTTTTTATCGAACTCGCAGCATGGAACTCTCGATAAACAAGAGTAAAGATCGACATACATAACAAAAAAACAATGTTTAATTTGACAGATATTCCTACAGAGTGACAAGGTTGCATGCATTTCTTCGTCGATATATGTCGATCAACAAGTCTATTTTTTTTTCCTCAGGAGAGGAGGCTGAGAATCCGTCATGGATACCAACGCAATAGGCAAGCAGGGATGCGTTGATTATGTCGGACTCCTGGTGAATCGAGGCGGTTCGACCCACCAGACCTACCGACTAAACTCAGCCTAAGCCTTTGGTCCTACCTAATGACCCGACTGGCTTTATTGATGAGAGCCGCACCTCAGGAGAGGCACGGTTAGCACTGCCCCATGGGGAGGGCATATGCGCTAGAAGTAGGCACGGTTCACCAAAGTGGGACCGGCCAGTATTGACGGGAGACAAGTCTATACTTGCACACTCCCTTTTATAATACAATGATTTGACAGTGAGCGAATGATTAATGTATGGATTTGACATATAATTGATATCGTTTAATAAAATTGTTAGGTTGGTTGCCTGTAGACCTGAGTCGATCGCGATTGATCAAATCACTGTGATTCGATCGCGTAGCATTTATGAATGATCGTCGAGTCACGACCCACGAAAAGATTCGATCACCGAGATCGACTGGGTCACGGTAACTCGGTCCTGAGTCACGATCATTATGGCGTTTTTGGAGTGACTACCCAGCGCTGATAGCGCTAAAAGCAAATCGCTAAGGACGCCACCACACATTAATGAAGCGCTATAAGCACGTTTTTTGTGATTTATACCTACTATACAACGCAACGCAATTCGAAAGTCTGACTTGTTGATAAAATAATTTGAACCTTAAATCAATGATACTAGCGTCTATTGTAGATATTTTTATTGATGATTTTGATGGAGAATGTTTTGTCTCGTTCTAGTAACATAAGAAAACCTGTATTTGCGTGTACAGGTAAGTACGTGATAGATGGAATGATCGGGTTACGAACCGCGTCGAGTGACCAATGAATTACTTAATTAAAAGCAGCCGTAGACATTGTACTTTGGATATATTGAATCGGTGTGGGAAGATTTAAAAAAGTGGAATAATTTCGCAAGTTTTTTTCATCGTTTTGTTTATTCTATTAATTAGTTGTTGGTTGTCCTGTGTATTGAAAACAAATTGTTACAATTCATTTTCGTTTTTATCCTTGTAAATGTTTACTTACCACATTATGAAAAGTTAATAGTGGTAATTAATAGCAAATCAATCATTAAATTCGCAAAATGACCAATCGTGATGGATTTATATCCATTTACGAAAGTCTTTAAGCGATACAAAAAAAAACAATAACAATTCAGTGAGTTTTTCGCAGAATTCAACTATGTATGACAGACGCGTATTTTATTTCATTTATAAAATCATGTAATAATCGTAATTAAAATATTTGAGTATCAAATTTTCTCGTAGCCCAACCAAACGAGCGTGACCCAAAACGTACAATAGCCACCCGATCAGAGACCCGAGACCTGTTGAACACCCAACCCGCTACCTCAATCAATCGATCATTTGATCGAATCATTGTGATCGAATCACTAAGCGAATGGGTCGCGATCGACCCGGGTCGCAACAAATGATCGATCGACACAGGCCTAGTTGCCTGTCACTGTTATGTGCTATATATCAAACTAGTATTACTATACATTAACAATGTAGAAGAATGAGTTAAGGTCATGGTCGCTAGAGGGAAAGTACTCTGAATATCGAATTTACTAAAGAATAAATACTAAAGAAAAATTTTATAAAAATGACTGTTTTCAAAGTATTATTAAAAATCCTTACTAGCAGCATAGCCAAGTACCTTAAAATATTAATAACTTTTCATCAAATAAAAACATATCAAATAAGTATATATGGGAAATTATGTTGATCACACAACGTTATTTGTTACAGCTATTCAGAACAGAACGAATTGTTTGCGCAATTAATGGAAAATAATCAAACGAAGATTCGACGTGTATTTTGTTTTGTATTTTTTTTTCATTTAAAAGCTTCGGACTTCGTCCAATTGATTCAGTTAAAACGCTATTTCAATACATTACTTCTTGAAAAGTCAATTAAATGAAATAATATTTTTTAGTTGACGACCACCGTGAACGAGTATGTAGGGTCGGTTTCGAGATATATAGATATATATATTAATATATATTTAAATTAATGTGACTAAAATTCTGATAATGTATAGGCAGTTAATGTTTTACAATAACAGTTTAAAAGAATTTTCAGCAACTTTCCTAATACCAACACAAAGTATTACGCAGGTATCTAATTTGAGTGTGAATTGTGGAAAATGCTAATAGGAACGGGATTGGCATTAGCATACTAAATCTGCAGTTGCGCGAGGGAAGATTTATCTTGGCTCGAAAAATAATGTAAAAATTACCTGTTCCAAGGTCTAAGGTTAATAAAAATGCCGTAACTTCCTTATCATATTGAAGTTACACTTTGTTTAGGCGAATTATGTCTGTTTTTGAAGATTTATCAGACAACTTTTCTGAGCCTATTTGCTAGATGTTTGTGTCATGAATACGAGCATTTGTACCTTAGTCATGGTTGTTAAAATATATAGTTCTATCAAAAATATTTTGTTACCCTAGATTCCACAACACAAGCCGTATAGTACTTACTTTGGGTTAGGCTAATTGGTGTAAGAAATACTTATTATTATTATATCTATAAATTTATCTTAATTAATTACATAAGCTTTTGATTAATTGTATGTTTGACTTATTTTATGTGGCAAAGTAATGTTAGAAATATAATTTTATGTTTATTGTTATTTTTGTTATTATTTTATTTAATTTAATGCCAATGTAACTAAGTCATATATATATACGAAATTTCAAAATATTGTTAGAATCGCAGAAAGTAGTTTATGTAAATAACTACCTATTAGTGTTTGGAAATTTAAGTGAATAACAATATATAATTAAAGTGTAATTGTAAGCGATCTTATATGGACGCTCAAAGTCATTCAAAGGGCAATAGAGAGGGTTATACTAGAAGTTTCTTTTCGTAATAGAATTAGAAATGATGAAATCAGTAGAAGCACCACGGTTGCAGACTTAACACAAAAGAGTGGCGGTTTGTAGAGCACGTGCTAAGCTTTATGTGGTCAAATCCGAAAAGATATTGTCAATAAGAGAGCTAGTACTGAAGTACCGTGTCTTAAAACATAACTTAAAACAAACTATATTTAAATATACAACAAGTCCGCAGGAATTTAAGAGGTGAAAAGTATAAATGATTTTGAACCTTTTACCCCTACATGCTGAAAATGTGCGGATTTAAAATAGATAAGTGGCGGCTCGGTTGGCGGGACAAATAGCGATTCTTTCCCCGTGGTGCACTTTGGCCCGCTAATACCTCCTTTGTCATGATCATTTCATCTAAAATCCAAAGAGGTTACAGTCGGCATGGGGATACGAATTATTATAGCTATGATGATTCAGCAGGCACTTTATTAATTTTACTGTAACCGTAATACTTTCACTAGCAAGTAGAGAAATATTTTAATTTTATTGAAAAAAAATTGCCATATAATTCTAAGGCCTAAAGTAACTTATAATTTTGATGGTAACAAATAAAGTATTATGTATACTTTATTATTCATCTAAAAACGTGGTCGTGTTCTAATTGAAAATTTCAGTGAATAATTTCATTGTTATGACTTACCTGATGGTAAACAGTCATCGTATCCTGTAGTCGCCTGCAGCACCATTGGCTTGCACCATCGGCAGTCCCTTTAAACATCAAACTCCTTCTTTTAAAAACTCTAACCTGTAGTTCTCTGCAAAAACATTGGTAGGAAGAACAGTCCACTGTGCACAGAAGAAAATTCCTCTGAAATCGCACTGCACGTGTCTATTTAGATTCCAGCATATGGGATAAACATCTTGCAAACTGCGAGCGATGAAACGATTATGGAATGCAACTCCTCAGACTTAATGGTAACCGTCATACACTTGTGAAGAAATTCAAAGGTGAAGTGAAGTTGACCAATCCGCACTGATCCGCGCTGAC
The DNA here is from genome assembly GCA_036419045.1 of Scirpophaga incertulas. Classification (NCBI taxonomy): domain Eukaryota; kingdom Metazoa; phylum Arthropoda; class Insecta; order Lepidoptera; family Crambidae; genus Scirpophaga; species Scirpophaga incertulas. The sequence continues at coordinate 12,315,681 of CM071633.1, forward strand.
TAAGGCCTAATTGGTCTAGTTGCGGTAAGCATTAGTGAGGACGATATTTGTACATAGATAGTGATATTTGTACATACATACATAATTATGGCTATTTTCTGCTAAAGATTAGGCAGAGGTGTAATTAAACAGTTATACTTCTCTAAATTTGAATGCATCCTTGTGTAAAGCGTTGGGCCGAGACTTCGATCACATATTTCTGAAATATATATTATGATCGAAGGGCCGAGACGATATTGTGTGAATGTCCATAGTCAGCTTGCAACATTCACAAGTGGAAAGGGAGTGATGACAATACGTTATGAATTCGTTCCCGAGTAGATTAACAATTAAAATATGTAGAAATATTAAGTCCAATTTATTTATCTTAGCCTCTACTCAAAGGCGCCTGTCAGATTAACACTTCAGGTTACAAATTCCAGTCTCATTAGCAAGAAGTCTTCTCACGACCTGTACGTTATTTTCAAGAACTAAGCGTTAGGCTATGAAAGTTGATCATCTTTTCAAATTAGGATTTATTTGCATTAAGCTCCTTTTCTGGATTACGTTAATCCGCTCATTTTTCGTACGGGCTAAAGAAACGAAAAATTTTATCTGTTCTTCCAAGAGTTTCCTTTAGCTTGAGCAAAGACAAATTGTGGATATATAATACTTATTTTACACGAGTCTACGAGTGAGTGCATATATATGTTTTATATATATTCTTTATTATTATTAGGTATATATACAAAATGTATGTGGAAATAAAAAGAAATTCAAATATACACGTTTAAACTTATGAACAATTTGTTTGTCAATGTTTCAACAATGAAACCGTTCAAAAATCACAAACATGGCTATGTCGCATGCGCTAACAATTATATCATTTATGTGTATTGTTTTAGAGTACAAATTAAAGTTTTATATGAATAAAAAATTTTAATGAATATATGTATATAATATATGAACTTCTCAAAATTGTCACCAAAGCTTATGAGGGCGAGCTTCACAGATGGTTTACATTGTTTCAACTAGTGCATGGTAAACAAAGCAAGGTACATTCATAAATAGCGCAGACTGGGACATTTAACACCAAGAGTCCACAAGAATTGAGTACCAGCCAGCAACCCTCGCATCCCCATGTAATTCCTGAGCAACAGCCCTTTAAGAGTTTTCACTGCCACTCAGCTTAGCGTTCCTTTGCATTGCAGAAACAATTGACAAACAATCTGTAATGTAAACGTAAGATCATTAAAAAATAATATCTCATCACTATCTAATTAAAACTAATAAACATGTGCCTCTTTGAAAAATCTAATGAACCGTGTACTCATTTGCGATTCTTTATTGACACATAATGAAATTGATGAGATTTTGAAGGGATTGATAACTGATGATAAAAAGCAGATCACGTACGACAAGAACTAGGAATGGAAAATAGGTCGTGGTCAAAGGTCGGTCAGGCTTCACAGACTCCATCGAAGCTCGGGTTACCACGTATTAAGGCGATGGAATGTGGGATTAGAAGGGCTTTCTTCGTTATGAGCTAATTCAGACCATTAATTCAGATCACTACTGCCAGCTAATAACAGAAACAAGAAGTTGAAGTTGAGATAAGTTATATCATTGTCATTTTAGATGTGTGCTAATGTGTTAATGGATCTAGAGACTATATATATATATATTATATATATATATATATATATATATATATATACATATATGTAAACTTTGATGAAAAATGTCAACAACTATTAACAATTAGTTTCATAAATAACTGAGTTATTATGTGATGGAGTTGATATTCATTTGACACAGTTTATAAATTTGTTACTTAATACATTCACTGCTTACAAAATAAATAAAAATTAATAGCTGGGAATCAAATCTTTTTAACGCGAATTTTGATTAAGTACATGTGAATGTTTGAAAATTTGGATAAATATATTGTTATCTATACATATAATAAGACAGTAAAAATATTTTGTCTGTACATTTAGTATTTTTGACTGAAATGGAGAGAGGGGCACTTAAATAGATTATTAGAAAGCAAAAAAATTTTTTTGGTATTTTTTGTCTGTCTGTCTGTCTGTATGTTTGTTCACGTTTATCTCCGAAAGTACTGAACCGATTTGCTTGAAACTTTCACTATTTGCTTTGTTTTAACTCAGAATAATATCTAAACTTTGTTTCATCAAAATCGGTTCATTAAAAAAAAAGTTATCGTCATTTTAATGAACTCAAGGCATGATAATATTGCGAAAGACAGTAAAAATATTTTGTCTGTACATTTAGTATTTTTGACTGAAATGGATAGAGGGGCACTTAAATAGATTATTAGAAAGCAAAAAAAATTTTTGGAATTTTTTGTCTGTCTGTCTGTCTGTATGTTTGTTCACGTTTATCTCCGAAAGTACTGAACCGATTTGCTTGAAACTTTCACTATTTGCTTTGTTTTAACTCAGAATAATATCTAAACTTTGTTTCATCAAAATCGGTTCATTAAAAAAAAAGTTATCGTCATTTTAATGAACTCAAGGCATGATAATATTGCGAATTATAATGTACACCATTCTTACATAAGTTACATGGGAAATTTAAAATCTAAAGACTACATACATAAGATAACGTCTTTATCCCCTGCGGGGTAGACAGAGCCACAGGTTATAAGACCCCAAAGGCCACGTTTAGTATGTTCGTGGGCAGTGAGATGGAACAGGGAACCAAAATACGATGAAACGAAACCAGTTTTTATCAAAATAAAATAATATGATAAATGCGAAAGTTTGTTTGTTTATTACCTCTTCACGCTTAATCTATACATATAATAGAACAGAAAAAAATATTTAAGTGTAAATCAGTTTCATTACGAAACAGTGTATATACCACGTATACCACTCATTCCCAACAATTTTCCGTTTGAATTGATCCTGTAGCAGTTTGCTTCGCTATGACCATCAATAAGTCGCAAGGTCAAACTTTAAAAGCTGCTGGAGTGGATTTGAGATGTAACTGTTTTTCCCACGGCCAACTTTACGTGGCTTGCTCACGAGTCAGCAGTGCAGAGCATTTGTTTTTTTTTAGCCCCTGAAGGAAAAACGAATAATGTGGTATATAAAGAAATTCTTTGAGTTTACTTTACCTCAAGGAATTGCTTTATACCAAAAATATTTTAATCGGTAAAATCGTATATTAATATGATTTGTGTATCAATAACATTCAACTCGAAATTTACGCAGACGAAGTCGCGGGCAACAGCTAGTTATTTCAATAAAAAAAAAAATTAAATCCGAGTGGTCGGCATATAGCATGCTGGGTGCCGAACTATCGGTTCGGTTTACTGACTCTACAAAATGAACGGGAGGCTCGCTCGTATCCGCGTGCGAGGCGCCGCTAGCTATGGCCCCGCCCCACTCGGACCCGAGTGCGGAGCACGGAATGTGTTAAGCAAGACTATCCACCAGCTATTATATCTGCATAAAAAAGATATTAACATTCACCTCAATAATTATTCGCCAGTTGGAGAGCTTAACTGCAACTGCGCGCAAATATTGCTCAAAATTTTAAGGCGATGCAGATATAAATATTTTATGAATATATTGATGATTGCTCTGCGACTGTAATGAAATTATTAAAGATTATAATGAAGAATCACAACTTATAGTTAAGCATGGTACTTATATTATGGCATTGTTATTCCACATGAAATTGGTATAAATGCCGTTTCTTCATAAGTTATTCTAGTCAAGGTGTGTTGTACTGGGATATATAGTGCAGAATAGCATAATAGATGATTACTGATACGATATAATTTTGAAAAAAAAACTTCTGTTTTCGGGGATTTTTTGCATTTGTTAGCGTTATGTGCCTTAAGTAAAATTGACCTTCACCATTCCAAGATTAACATAATTCATTCTCTAGAACAAATGTAAATACAAACGTTCGTTTGTAATGCGCGTAAATGAGATGTCTTAGAAAATAGCGAGCTTATTACATTTAATTGGCAGAGAGCCAAAGAAACATTGTTTGCAAATGTTATTTAAGTGAGTATGAGGCAAAGGCAATTTTATGAGTGTCAGATGCTTAGTAGAGATCAATTAGTTCACGTCTCAGGGGTCGACGATTAAAACAAATTCTATTAGATGGTACTAGGTATTTAATGTAATTTGGAATGCCTCAATTCATGTGTAACATGACAACTTACCAAAGGGTAGAATTACTTCAGGAAACTACATAAATATTTCTTTTGGCTATAACGTTTAAGTTAATTATTATCAGTTTCTACGAGTATTAAGATAGTTTGCTTTGTCAGTAGATTTGACAAATGTTTTAATTTTGCTTCACTGATGCGTTATCTTGTTGTCACGTAGCAGAAGGCTACGGAGTAAAAATAGGGTGAGGAAGCCAAATTAAAGATTAGATTGAAAGAAAGAAAATCAAGAGACAAATTATATATTAAAAAAATAATTTAAATAATTATGAGGGCACCACCGAAGGTTAAATAAAAAGACAAAATTAATTAGAAAAATAACATATTGAGGTAAAATATTAAGATTTAAGAATAAAGTATTAAGGTTAAGGTTAAAAGCAGGTACCAGATAGGAAACAGGCTGGCGGGTGTGAAATAGGAGCAGTGGGCATACAAGCAACCACAGTCTTACCTGTGGTACCTGGTAGTAATAGTAGTAACAGCAGGCAACTGTTGTTGTAGCAATAGCAGCAGTACAGTATGAATATTGTAGTAGCAGCACAGCAGGTATGTAGTTTTTTTTTTTTTTTTTTTTTGTTCCCCTGAGGAAATTGCATTAAATTGCATACCCCGGCTGTGACGAGCCGGGGTTATGTGGGGCTCTCCTCCCCAGAAGGGGGAGGCCTACCCACTAAAAACCTCAGGGATGGTAGTAGTTATAACGTACAAAAAGTACAAAGAAATAACAGTGTCAAAACTGGAAGTTATACAATGAAAATAGTGTATTTGAGTGCTTTAAAAGAATAAAAACTCTTAGTATAATTTGTAAGTTTAACAACATTTGTATATATTTACAAAGTTAATAAATGTGAACATAAGGTAAAGTTGGAACATTCTAATTTGGAGTTATATTAACGATAGACATTCAAAATTTACAGTACATATTAATAAATTTATGAGTTTTAAAAGTAATATATATTTGTCAAATGTTTACTACTCGTATGTTTATGTTTAATGTTTGCAATGTATATAGCATATGCGTAGTTACAACATATCAAGCATAATACTTAAAGTACTGCTATATTATCACAGTATATAATCCATTTGCACATACAAATATAATACTTCTACTATGCACGATTCCCAGTGCAATCGACATAAAATTGTGTTGGGCTTTGCTGTTAATAGATAACACCTCTGTTCGGCACACTTAAACTAACTGCAGTGGTGGGTGTACCTACATACTAGTAGGTAGGTACGCCCAGTGTCCCCTTCCGTGGCCGGGGGGCGTCGTCGGTGGAGGAGACCGGGGGAGGTAGTGTAGCCACCCCCGAGGAGGGCTCCCCTGTATCGACGGGGGAGCGGAGGCTGGGGTTCCCGGAAGTAGCTTGGTAGTTCCCGGGGGCTCCCTACATGCCTGAGGAAGGTTTTTAGTGGGTAGGCCTCCCCCTTCTGGGGAGGAAAGCCCCACATAACCGCCGGCTCGCCACAGCCGGGGTATGCAATTTAATGCATTTTCCTCAGGGGAACAAAATACGCCCAGTGGTACGCGTACGCCAGCCCAGGGGTACGCCCAGTGTATCCTACATACAAGTTGGGTCGAGAGAGTACTTTACTAGGACAGTCCTTGGCAAAAATCAAGAGGTGTTCAATATTCCTATACTTGAATTATAATGTTTAGAGTTGCATAACATTGATTTATTTGAAGACTGCAAGAGGGTAGATATTTAGCTATGAGCGTAAGATTATAAACTGAAAGATTCGTGATCAAAATCAAAATTATATTTATTCAAATATGACTTTATAGAAAGCTCTTTTAAATCGTCAAATTTTTTCCCCTACCACCCATTCAGGACGTATTTTTTAGCTGATAAGAAGAATGTGCGCAAGTAACTTAACAGCTTTATCAAAAGTAATGACAAAATTTACATAAAAAATATGTCGTTATAATACAATGTACATATGTGTTTACAATTTATACTGTAAAACTAATATTTACCATTTACAATGTAATATCTTCAAATCAACACCAAGCATTGGCATCATTTAAATTCAAAGATGAGTAAATTAGTTTTTAAAATAGAATTATATAGTTGCAAGACAAGGAACCTATAAAAAAAAAAACCCTAGGTTGCAAGACATTCGAGAATATCCGAATAGTAAAGAGATACAACATTGTTAGTATTGTTCCGCGAATCTCTCATCTAACACGCTGAATAATGAGTTCACGATGTAACCGACCCCGACAAGGCAAGGAGTAGTATGCGGTCGTAGAACTCGAGCTCGGAGCACGCGTGTTATATTCGAGTTACTTTGATGTTTCTCCTAGATATCAAACAGAATTCTTTTAATTGCTGAATATGAGCTGATAATAGACATGATCATATTATAATAGTATTTCCATTCATCCAGAATTCATTTTATATTTGCAGTCTCATAATATTCCTTGTCAAATAAATGTTCATGCTGTTGTTTGGTTTATAATAATTTAATATATTATAAGCCCAAAAGATACAAATAAAAGATAGACATGATAAAATTGACGTATAGTTAACTTATATACCTTTTTGTCCCCTGTTTCTTTTAATCTCTTTATTTTCAGGTGATGTGCTCTGATGATGTATTTCTTTATGTCAGCTGCACCACATTCACCGAATATCTAAAATATGCATGTTTTCGTGAACTTCCACTATCGGCTTCAATTATCTTAACATTGGGCCACTTTGCAAGGAGAGTGCTGGTGTTAAATAATTTTTATACGTCAGCATTTGATCGCCCAGAACTCGCCCTTAATGAAGTTTTAGACTCTTCACTGCGGCTCCTACATCGAAGAGATCGGGATCTATATATTTGTTTCACAATATTTTTCATGATTTTGTAAAGTTGGTCCTATTGTCACTGTACATGGGGAGAGGACGTCGTCGGTTGACTGTTATTCTGCGCAGTGTTGCTATAAATGATGATGATAGATTGAACACCAGTTCAAGTGGATAGCCTATATAACCGTACAAACAAACAAGGCTACGTACCGTTCAGAAGTTTTGTTACCTCAGCCTTTGCTTGCTTTATTACATACATAATTCATAGAATCACGAAAAGAGAGATTCGAAGAGAGTTTGACACCTAGGTTGTGAACCTTCCCTACCCTAATCGATAACGCGTTGCTTGCCTATATTAGTACTGTCTATATTAGTATTAGTCTGAGAAAGAAATGTAATTGACCAGCTGTCTTGCTGCATTCTGTAGATAGTATTCAGGATTTTTACCTTAATATAAAGTTGCATGTCGTCGGCAAATAATAAGCATTATGCGTTTTGCACTATCTTTTTAAGTCATTTATTATGATATTTAAGTATGGGTACGGTTCGAGACTACTATCCTGACTTACCAACGATCTTATGTAATATGAATCGGATACATATTCTGCATATTTAACATATTGCTGTCTGTCAGTCACATATGAATATTATAATAAATAATAATACTTTTTCTTTATTTGAATATCGCATCGGTTCGGCAATACCACAAGGAAAAACAGACTGTTGTAGATCGCCAACTGTCTAGGTGATAAGGATGGAGGAAGGAGAAAATATTAGGACACACAAGGATTGGAGCTCTTTGTTGAATGCGGTGTACAGGGAGGAATTGGTACGGTGGAGTACCTGCATAAAAATAAGAATAGAATTCCACATGTAGCGGAACCTGCGCCTTATAAAGTAAAAGTGATGTCGCCTCGGTTTATTGAGCAAAATAAGCTTCTCAGAGGCCAATATAGCCTTACCCTTTTCTTTACGGGCTTAAATTGGACTAAATTAAGTCTACCCCTATCTGAGACACAACTTTGTTTTGGCTCTTGCTGAAAATTTTACGCGACCGATGCAAAAAGTCACCTGTTTTATTTATCTGATGAATAATGAATGTGGCTGGTTTGCAACATATCGTTAACATGCAGAAGAAACAGTGTAAACGATAGCACGCTATCTTGAGGGATACTGGCAAATAGCTACATTCAGTCATTTTATTTAGGTATAACGTACCTTTATGTTTATGTCCACTAAAAAAGTAGTGACATATTCGCATAATCTTTAAGGAAGGAAGCTTCAAAAGAAGTGCTTTGTGCCGTACCCTAATAAAGGCCATTGCTTTGTCCGCCGTATGCTAACCGTTAAAGCTTCTCCTTTACTCTCGATCACCTGTACCTAACGATGTGTTAGATTTTTCAAGAGATCACTACTGGAACAAGCTCTATAAAAGCCACTCTGTTGTTCACTAAGCAAGTGGTCAGTAACGTCTCAAAATCTAATCTTCTAGAACAGAGAGCATTTGCCAACTCTGTAGTACACGTCTGCAACACAATATGAGGAATTTCATTGGGTCCACTCAATTTGAGAAAAACATGCTAAACGCACTTAGCTTTGGTGTATTTTTCCAACGTTCAATAACACGCAAATACTGTGCCCAAAAGATTAACATTTTTCTTTGCATCGTTGGCCAGCGAATCATCTCCGTCCTAAAGAGGTGGAAATGTGGAGGATAGTTTACAGCAATTTCCCTTAATAGTCTTGGTTAGTCACTTACTAGAACGCCTGAGTTCTCGTAGGTGGACACTCCAATCTTTCCCCAATTCTTAGAATATACTGCGACTTAACTCTAGCAACTTTTTTTTGGCCTAGAGGCAACGATATTACCTGAGATATTAGTATAATCGAATATGTGTAAAAGTAGCTTTGGGAATACCTCTTCTTATAATCTTTAAAAATACGTTCACCATCAGGGTCAGCGAAAGTCTCAAACTTAATCCGCTTTAGAGTATTACAAACATCTAGCTGTAACGTGTACGCGTTGGTGTATGCCAGCACTTTTGTTGGAGTCTAATTCTTATGTTCAGCTAGAAATCTTTAAATGAGCTTTTTCTGTATTCTAAACCGAATGTAAATACTTAGCGAACTTATGTTGATTTATCAAGAAACAATCTTTTCATAACCCTATTTAATATGTTAAAGTATACATTTTATTCGTAAAGACGAACGGAAAACAAATCGTCTTCCGTAGTGTACACATGCAAAAATTTTAAATAATACAAAATATTATGGTTTTTAATCTATGAGATATGGGTTGAGTTTAAGTTATACGTAACACAATATGTAATCGATTTGGTAAACTGGTTAATCTGTTACTTGAAAAATCCCTCATTGGAAGAGCTTTCTTGTATGCTAATGCATTGTACTGCTTATCTCGTTTATCAAGTCGAAAAGTATACGTGATATTTGTTTTTTGCGCGTTTGTCGGAGAACACATTCATCAGTCACCGACTCGCCCCATTTCACAATACCCAGGCACTTATTTGTGGTAAACAATAGTTACTTGCACTACATTATATGGATTAAATTCTAAATTATGCCAGATAATGTTTTATTTAATACTTTACTATAATTCTATCCTTTTTAAATAGTTCTTAATTTAAATAATACTGACAATGCCAATGGGACTGAAAACTTCAATTTCCCTGGACCACTCCAGGACAACTCAGCTTCTCAATTCGATCTTATTATTCGATCAAATTTTATATATATATATATATATATATATATATATATATTATATATATATATATTTTTTTAGCCAGCAGCCGATTTTAAAGATAAAAAAAAATTCAATCTCTTAACACTAATATTTATTTAAAACCACAAATCAAATTAGACGAGATAACACTGCTCATAATACGTAGCAAATTTACACAAATAAGAATATGGAAACAGAATATGGCTCACGTGACCTATGTAGGCAGACCGTCACGGATTCTAACCCCGAACTCGACTATTAGATCCGTATGCCGCGGTAACCTCGAACCAAGTGAACGAATGCCAATCCAATCGGGTCTTCCATCTCTATCTTTTCTTTTGATAGAGGAGAGCTGTTCGGGGCTCTGTTGGCCCCCTTCAGCGGCTTCAACGCCGACTGTTACTACAGCCGGGTCGTTGGGGTGACGGGCATGAGCTCCGTCGTGGCTTCATAGCTCCTTTTGTGGGAGCAGCTTGTTCTTCCTCTTGTTAGTCGTCGCTTTCACTTGCTGAAAGGACGAGGCTTCGGGGCTGCGCTCGCCAGTCGGGCGGGCGGGCGTGGTAGGGGGCGATGTTCTGCAGGTGATGGTGGTGAGAGCTGGCAGTCCTGCGGAACATACTGGCTGCGAGTGTTTTAATATGCGCGTGTACTGATGGCATTCTTAAGTCCCTGGCTATCACGCTGTTCCTGACGTATCGCGGTGCGCGGGTCGCTGTTCTGAGGGCCAGGGACTGTTGGACTGCCAGCTTCTTCCTAGCCCCTTTCCCCGTTAGAGCGTACCACGCCGGCGCTGCATAAGTAAGCCGCGGCCTGATGTACAGCTTGTACACTGAGGTTTTCACGTTGAGTGGCAGCTGTGACGTGAGTATGGGTCTCAATAGCGCTCTCGCCGTCTTGGCTTGCGCTGCCGCCAGTTCTACCTGCGGCGTCATTGATAGCTTCCTATCGATGGTCACTCCTAGGTATCTCGCCCTGGGTGTCCAGGGGATCTGATGCCCTAGGAGTGACAGGTTATCAGGGAGCGTGGCGTAACTAAGCATAATCGCTTGGGTCTTTGTAGGGTTGGCTACTAGGCGCCAGTCACTCAACCGTGAACGAATGACTGTGCCAGCCCACCTTATATAGCCTACACGACCATATTTGAGGTAGGGTAGATTGTTAAAAACGTGGCAGCCCGCATTATATAACCCACGTGGCCGTATTGCCAGGTTGAGGTAGGGTAGACTGCTAAAACGGCCTTCCTGCTGCCTGGTCGTCCTCGACCTGGTTGTCCGCAGCTTCTTCATCTTCGGTACCGGGGGCTTCCGCCTGGCCTGCTTCCGTATTCAAGTTCTGGCTGGGCGTTGAAGGTCCTGTACTAAAGGATGAGCCGGGCAGATCTAGTTCCGTCGCGTTGGCGTCATTATCTTTAAACAAAGAAACTTACTGAGAAACTTTTCATTGAACTGGGCTGGACTCAAGCTCAAAATATTTTCACAATAAATGATTGTTAAGCAAACACAAATTCAGAAACAAGTAAATAGCGTTCATTTTAATTAAAATTAGGGAATGAGTTGTACACTCATCTAACCATACTAAATTATTACGTTAAAAATGAAATTAAAGAATGCAAGCTGTTTGAAAAGGATATGTAAAAAAAAGAAAAAAAATGATAGTGCTCGATTAGTGTTATACAAGGCACTCGGCGACTTGGCACTCCATTGCCAACGCTGATGAGACTTGGTATTTTACTACCAACGCTACGGCGACTTGGAACTCCATTGCCAACGCTGATGCGACTTGGTATTTTACTACCAACGCTAAAGCGACTTGGCACTCCATTGCCAACGCTGATGCGACTTGGTATTTTACTACCAACGCTAAAGCGACTTGGCACTCCATTGCCAACGCTGATGCGACTTGGTATTTTACTACCAACGCTAAAGCGACTTGGCACTCCATTGCCAACGCTGATGCGACTTGGTATTTTACTACCAACGCTAAAGCGACTTGGCACTCCATTGCCAACGCTGATGCGACTTGGTATTTTACTACCAACGCTAAAGCGACTTGGCACTCCATTGCCAACGCTGATGCGACTTGGTATTTTACTACCAACGCTACGGCGACTTGGCACTTAACTACCAACGCCAGGACGACTTGATGACCTGCACCAACGTCCAAGAACGACTTGACGACCAGCGCCAACGTTCATGATGACTTGAAGTCTGTCAACGTCACAACCAGCGGCGACTTGATGTCTCATTACACCAACGCCTCGGACGACTTGATGCACATGCACCAACGTCCCGGACGACTTGACGACAATCGCCAACGTCCACGCCTGACTAGCAATATGCTACAGGCAAGATAAACAGATCGAAAGTGCTCACTTTCGAAGAACGCAGCACAGGAATCGGGGCACCACTCGCCACGCCACAGCAACATGTGTTGGGCAGCAGCTTGGATGGTTTTGCCAAAGCCACCGCTCAGCAGTTTGAGTTCATAGCGGCCACTGGGCAGGCCCCGTACTACTTTGTATGGACCTCGCATTCCCGAATCCAGTTTTCCGGTTGCCTGTGAACATTTAATTACAAAAACCAAATCGCCTACGTCAAACTGACGGGAATGTTGCCTATTTCGGTTGGCAACCTCATCTTGTTTTGTCATGTTGTCTGTCAGCAATTGACGAGCCCGACTTCTAGTAAGCTCGCGCATACTTTCACGGTTGGGTGTCGCAGACTCGAGAGCGACGTCACGTACTAAGCTACGAAGGACTGGCGTAGTCGCTTCAATGCCAATCAAAATTTTCAATGGTGATGTTTGTATCGTCTTTTGTTTTGTTATATTTAAAACAAGCTGAAGCTTCCATAATGTACTGACCCATGATGTGTTTTTATAATTGGCCTCGATGCGAATCATATTCAGTACAGTGCGCACATACCTTTCCTTGTGAGTCGTGTAATTGGTGCTGTTTTGATAGCGTAGTTTTGAATGTAGCGGCGGAAGTACCCTGCCAAGCCAAGGAGCTGACGAACCTGGCGTACTGTCTCAGGAGGCGAGGTGTTAACTAGGGCCTCTACTTTACGTGGGCTCGGCCTCACCTGACCCTGGGCCAAGGAGGAAACTTCAGAAGAACGACCGGCCGAATTAAGAGAACGCTGTACGGAAGTGATTGGAACAGACTCAGTCGAATAGTTTCGTACACCGGTATTATTAAAAATACGTGATGGACTACGCGTCCGAGACGAATCTAAATTCGCACGACGATGTCTATCTTTACAAGTTCCGCAACGAGAAACACTAGGAGAACGTCGTCGCGGCGACGAAGAACAGCTATCGCTTTCGTGGTTACTGCGCTTAGGATTACGCTGTGCGGGTCGTTCTCTGTTAAGAGATCGTTCATTATCACTCCGTAACGACGGCGAACCACGTATTTCTAGACACGAGTTTCTTCCCGATGCACAGATTCATCGCGAACGGCTTTAGTACGATGCAAACGCAAACGAGATCTAACCCGACCACGTGAGCCACTACGCGAACGACTATGGCATTTACTTCGCGGCATTTTAAGTCGTTTAACACAATAACGAATTCACAAAATACTTCACGCACTATTATAAGGAACAATTAAATGAAAACTTCAAATCCACGTGGTGATATTACGATTAACAATAATTATCAACACAATCAAAATATCAGTAGGAAATAAATCTAAATAAGATTATTTGAGCAGGTTATTTTGTTTTGTAAAACTAATGAGCGAACTGGGATTACTTATCCCACTTCTGATTTTAGCCAGCAGCCGATTTTAAAGATAAAAAAAAATTCAATCTCTTAACACTAATATTTATTTAAAACCACAAATCAAATTAGACGAGATAACACTGCTCATAATACGTAGCAAATTTACACAAATAAGAATATGGAAACAGAATATGGCTCACGTGACCTATGTAGGCAGACCGTCACGGATTCTAACCCCGAACTCGACTATTAGATCCGTATGCCGCGGTAACCTCGAACCAAGTGAACGAATGACTGTGCCAGCCCACCTTATATAGCCTACACGACCATATTTGAGGTAGGGTAGATTGTTAAAAACGTGGCAGCCCGCATTAAATAACCCACGTGGCCGTATTGCCAGGTTGAGGTAGGGTAGACTGCTAAAAATATATAAATTATTTTTATTATTTAATTTTTTTTTTGAAATGTGAAAATCCCATAGATATCTATCTAAGAGTTTAGCGCGATATCGTGCTTGCGAGCTTTATCATATCATCTTTCGTCCACTTGTCTTGTTTATGGTCAAGTTAGCCGGCTCTGGCCGGTTTATCTGGTCGAGAAGAACGCTGTAAACAGACACTTAGAGAAATACAAGCTTGCTGAACTTATTTAAGTACTTTGTAAATGAATTATATTTATGCATAAACAATGATGACAGGAATTCGTTGAACTCTTTTTGAAGAATGTATATCTCCGTAGTAATTTAGTGTTGATATTTTAATAGTCTTATTCGTAAACAATACAAACATAGTAATGGAATGCGAAGTAAGTTGTTTCTCGGTGAGACAGCGCACTGTGTTGAATAAAGCTCTGTGATTGGGTTGTTTATGTTACGGAGTTCACTTCGTTAACTGACATTCCATTTATTACTTAATTTGTAAAGAAAAACAGTTGATTGCTAGGTAACCACTTTGTCTTTGAAAGCTGTGGTGACTTTTTTCTGATTATTGCGTAAATTTAGGAACATAATGTTATTTGTTACCGTTCAATTCGTCGATGGTTTAATATCAATATCAGGTTTAGCTTAGTGCGGCGAACGAGCTATTATTGAAGATCAACGTATATACTAAAATATTTACCGAATCATGTCATAGTGTTAATATCTGTTAATAACTAATGATAACACCGGTCAAAACGGGTTTCACAGACTATGAAAACTTTAGTAGATCAAATACACCCGTTGAAGTTCTAATATCATATGTCACTTTAGTCCTCATATTAGATAATTGTAAATGACGAGACGAGATATGTTTATTATTATTTATAGGAAGTTACGTTTTAATCGCTTTCTTAAGATTGAGTGATAGACTATGTGTTGATGGAGGAATCGGGGTTTAATTCTCTAAGGTAGATGTTTTTCTGCTAGGTATGGTTGGTGGTAGGACTTCAGAGTTCACCTGCCTAGTATCACTGTCTTATCTTAATTTATCGCCAAAGGAATATTGTTTGAAGCATTGCTGTGTTTCGGTAATTAGAGATGTCTCATCTCTAATAACAGTTTCTCTGTTGTTGAGGAGTGCAGTTGAAACACGCTGGTGGCTGAGGCCTTATCATAATGTATTTACTATGAGGCGAAATCAAGGCAAAAATCTGTTCCTTCTTTTTGTCCTTTATAATTTATTATTATTCCAAGAAACCTAAAAGGATTTAGAAACGTTAGAATGTTTTTCTCGTCTATAAGAAGCCCTGGATGGTATGCTACGCAGATCATTTTCTGTTTGGTCTCCATTCGGTTCCATTTTGTTCAAGTCTTTTAGGTAATAGTTGATTTTCCTGGAGATTTGTTACTATTGCCAACTCTTCGGCAAAGGCCAAAATAGATTTTATTTAAATTATTAATTCTCACTCAACTACATATTGTGAAACATTCACAATATTGGTGACAGACAACTGCCTTGATAAAAATATATATTGCAATGTTAATTTTATTGAAATCAACAACAAACAATACAAACTCAAATTGAGAGTAATATGAAACGATTTGGTGGTCATACTGCAGGGCAGGTGTTGCGTAGTATGACCACCGAATCGCGATATGATAGAGCAATTTATCACTTTGCACCACCAATATATAAATAATAAATTCAACATGGCGACTATATCGCAAAATTAACGCTTTATCATATTGTATTTCATTACTCATACTATGGAGGCTGATCTTAGAAGGAATGTTGTACTACTTTAACGCGAATAATGTATCTTTGTGTTGGATAGAGTCAAATGCTTCCTTGCAATAAAATAAAATTTAAATTTATTGTTTATCATGCGACCATGCTGAATATCACTGCAAACTTTTTGAATGTAAGGTGTTATATTCGAGACGAGCAGATATTCTCGGTAAGAATATCTGGTCCTTTGATAATTTATTCTAAAATATTTGTTATTGCTTATAAAATGTGTTACCCTACTCTGTAAAATGAAGATGATTATGAATATAGAATTTCTCAGTAATATGTATTATGTGTCCTTGAATGAGTTATTTTAATAATATTGTTTGAAGAGATCATCGCGTTATTGGTAAAAATAAAATAAAAAACTACCCTCCTACTAAAATTCCCATCATCACAGCTCATTACATCCCCATTGAGTGGCACGAGCCTACTATATGTTAAGGCGATTAGGCCTTAGTCAACCACGCTGCCGACTACCGGCTTGGTTGACTGCTTTATACAACTTTGAATTTTTTTTTCAAAATTTGAATTTGTAGGTGTTGCCTCACAATGTTTTCCTTCACCGCAAGAATCTCAGATAAATGTACAATTGAAATTCAAAAAACAATAATCTGTATATCATTAAAAATGAGATAGATATATATGATGTTAAGTCTGGGCGGGTAGCCAAATTAACGATTGTGACATTCGCGATCGTTTCGCTATATTGGGATGTGTAGAACGAATTCCGCAACTTGAGATCATTCCTATACCATGATTCCGAATTAATGTCGCTAACGAAACGAATATTCGTTATATATTAAGTTATTCTAAGGTTATTTTAGGGGTTATTCTAAGGGTACCCGCATCTTTTCTTTTCAACAAGTGTTAAATCACGTTATAAAATTACTGACTATATTTCGGTCTGTTTAAGTTAATTTTTGCTGCTTGATAATATATGAGTATTTTTAAAAAAGTAAGCAATCCGTCTGTTATTAACATGCTTAACTTAAAATAACATGCTTCTAGTATAAATGGATATTTATACCGGTAAGAGCAATCACACAATTTCGATTTTATACGACTCGGTCTGATATTTACCGGGAAAGTGCCAAATATTTATGACCTCGTGTAAATGATCAGATGTTTTTGTGGAACTGTCTATTGTTAATACATTTATACTAATGATTATACCGCCAGCACCACGGTATACAGTTGAATTACAAAAAGAGTTTTTATTATATAGTAAATATTCAGTCTCAAGGTCAACATTATGTAGTATTGCAGCCGTGTGTAAATTAGTTAAATAACTGTTGATGGCGTGAATGCGTATTGCTTATAGTTAAGTAGACACATCACGTGCTTAAATAAATTCCTAGTTGAAGTATCGATCAATCGATGACAATGACCCTTCAAGGTTTAGTTTAGGTGATTACCTCGCTTTACTATCTATTACAATAGTAAAATATTACAACCAATAAAATTAACATGTTTAGTAAATCTAAGAAATATTAATTATAATCAAATTCAATATAATTCTATTCATTCAACATACGTACTTATTCTTGTTAAAAAAAAATAAGTATAGAAGAGAAAACAAAGAGCCCACAAAGGAAATTTACCGCAATTATATTATAGCATTTACCGTACCTAACTAATCAGTTGAAATGTAATTTATTTGATTACAGTGATATACAGAAACAAAACATACATCAACTTTTTTTAAATCATTTTTTGATATGTAATTAAAGTCTAATTAAAAATGTGTTGTTCGCATTTCTTTATAAAATTGAAGTAGGTTACGTGTTGATTCTTAATTAAGTATTGCCAACTCCCTAGTGAGAGTTGGAGGGTTGGCATTGTAAAACTTTAATGTAGAATTAAATTAAGATCATATATGAGCATTGTTTAGCTTTATGAATGTTTTCATGGCGCGAACGTTACTCGAGTTATAAAGTGAATGTAATGTTTTACAACATGTCGACATACCTCTTCTGAGACATTCAGAAATCTTTTAACAATTGTATAATTTCGCTTCGAAGGCTGCTTTGTCAGTTCGGAGTTCATTAACATAGAAATAGTGTCCCTAGTTTAGAACGTAACTATGCAAAATGTGCATGGTTCGTATTACCCTTGAACTCGGGACGACATAAGTGCAAATAGCTCTCTAACTTAAAGCCTGCTTCAGTAAATCACCTTAATCTCAATTTACCGATACTCTTCGACTGATAAACGGCTGCTCAAAGTTGGAAACTTAGTCGGAACTACATAGTTGAGGTCTCAATTCGTTCAAAAAGTTAAAGAGTTCTCGATGCATGATGCATATTTTGGAAGTTTTCTGGCTCCGTTCCACACTCATTTTAATGATGTGCATTAAAGTTCGAATAGTTATTACGCAGTTTCTGGAACAAACCCGAAAACAATCAAACTTATAGAGCGTTCGTAATTACTTTTGGGATATAAATCATTTTACGACAATCGATATTCACATATCAACACTTAGTAATTTTATGAGGTACATTAATTTCATATTCTGCTTTCATCAAACTGTTATGTAAATTTAAGTTAATGTAGGCGGAATTAATTATTGTTTATTAAAAAAAAATGACTATGACATTTGCGGGGGTGGTCATTGAGACAATGACATGAATGGTTGTCGCGCATGCGTCGAATGCCAGCTTTCAGCGCGATATAAGCACTGGACTCGGATCCACCGCCGCATAACTTTTTGGCGCGCCAGATCGCTCCAACTGGGACGGTACACAACACCTACGACCCATTTCCGTCAGACAACAACGACTTCTTGTGAGTTGTGATAGAGTTCCGTAAAGTGCGTACTAGAGTACAAGTAAAAGTATCCTTTATTTTGTTCCGAACTTTTCCCCGCAGCCGCTGCTCACAGCAAGAGGTAAGTAATTAACTTCTTCTCTTACTAAAACTTTAAAACTTCTTGATATCTTTACATGATAAGAGTGAACAAGAGATTCTAGGAGAATAAGATCACCAGAATCAAAATTTATTAATGTAGTAGTCTTATATTAGGAAATTATTATCTTGTAGAAAAAGATCCTTTCGCAATCCTAAAGTTTTATTTATATTAACACAAAAATATGGCCATGGGCCTTTATTTCGAAATCAAGTGTATGAATTTCTATCACCACTCCGTCACCGTGATTCTAAAGAACGTTCGAGAAAATAGAAATTTATTTAAATGTATCCACTTATAATAACCGCCCTATAACTTTATATAAAATTGAGTTGTTGATTAAACACAGTTAATATGCTTGTCGTAGTAATTCACCTCTTTTTATAAAATAGAAATAGTTTCTTTTTGTTACGTGTGATCTATATATATATATATATATATATATAATATATATATATATATATATTATATATATATATATATATTTCATTAAAATTTCATTTATCTCTATATATATGTTTTTATAGAATCTACATTATCCAGGCCACATATTTGCTGCTTATTTTATGAGGTAAAGTTTTGTTACTAAATGTGAAAAACTAAAGTTGCAACAAATATACAGTTATTTTATAACTAGGTAGCTGTATTTATCATCATACTCAACATGATGCAACATCACTATGATATATCGTACGTATCTAAAAAAAGATGAGAATGAACTATTATCAATAATTACCCAGTTCACGCTAAAACTATTTTAATAAACTTTGATAATGCGACCTTCCGATTAAGCAGGATTTTATTAAAAAGGTATAAATAAATTACGAATATTAAAACTAAACTAAGTACTTAGTACTAAAAATTACTGTTTAGAATGTTAAAACTGGACATATTAACATTGGATAATTTTTCTATAAAATTATTATTTTGATTATATAGATTTATAACAGCGTGGAATTATAGAACAGGGAGAAGCAGAGTTTATAAAGTACAAAAATTGATTGTAATGCTTTTTGATATATATGTATTAGAAAACCAAATTCTGTGTTAATAAAAGAAACAAAGGTAATTCAGCAAATATTTTATATGTGAATAAATTGATTTATTCATTTAAAAAATCCTATTATATGGTACCAGGAGTACAGGAGTCTAGTGAATAGGATATTTATTTTAATTTTTTGAGTTTCGTCTTGAGCAATAACCAAGAAATGTGGTTGATATTCAACTATTGCAGAAAACGGCGGGTTTCTATTGGTCAGGTTTCAGGTTTTAGGCCGGCAACGCATCTGTGACTCCTCTGGTGTTGCGGGTGTGTATGGGCAACGGTTACCGCTTACCATCAGGTTTATCCGTCTGCTCGTTTGCTGCCCTATCCCATAAAAAAAAGGTAGATGAAACACCTGAGGAATGTGGCCTAAGGCCGACTAAAGTCACCAAGTCATTCGACCCGGACAGATATTTGTGAGTTAGTGATTATAAATGTTTTAGACATATTTCTCTATTCTCAGCTTTGCCAGTTACTTAACGTAAAATGCATCTATATGCTGCTGATCACAAAATATTTATTATATTACCACATCTTTTAAGTATGTGGTGATAAAATAAGTATTTTGTTATTTACATTTTAGTATGAATTCTTTTTCAATATTTTTTTCTTCCATTTTAGTTCATAATCAATACTAGCTATGGGATACGAATTGGTATTAAAACTATATTTTCCACCACAAAACTCACAATCTACTTAGATATTAAGCAGATACGAGTAGTATTAACTATTGCCAGACATTTTTGCGTTGACCATTTTTCAATTAGAAAATCGAGTACGATTTCAGTAGCTAAAATATAAAACTATTAAAATAACAGTTAAATAACATCATAAAGGTTTCATGTTGGCCCGGTGTATTGTTCAACGTGAAGAATAAGATAATTTGGAATACTTGGAGATTATTTCATGAATACTAGCATTAATGACAATATCACAAATGAGAGTTGGAAGCCGTCCGCCTTCTTGTAATAATGTCACACTCTTATTAAAGGCTATATCGAGTCGAGATTAGATTATAACTAATATTGGCCCAGTGAGTAAGAAAGTGTAGATAAATAATTAAGATACATAGTGTTATTTTGTTCATCTCTTTAAAATGACAATAGAATTGTTTGGGGAATTGCATGAAATTGATTTAGCTACGCTACGTTAATGTAGTGACCGACGAATATTGGAAGCAAACTATTATTTCAAAAAATGTTTTGACCCTTGAAAACATTAGACAATAAAGAGATATCAAATTTGAGGTAGGTAAGTTGAAAGCATAAACCGAAACCCGCGCAAAACCTACAATATTTATTTATACTGTTTGAATCCAATTAGTATTTTCAAACTTTATATAATTTCAGTTAATATTGAATATTC
The DNA here is from genome assembly GCA_036419045.1 of Scirpophaga incertulas. NCBI lineage: Eukaryota > Metazoa > Arthropoda > Insecta > Lepidoptera > Crambidae > Scirpophaga > Scirpophaga incertulas. The sequence continues at coordinate 12,336,662 of CM071633.1, forward strand.
AAAGTGTATTCAGACACTAGATATTATCTTTTTAAAAACTACAGTCCTGTTAAAGACGCTACTCAGATATTACATCGTTGTGTAGTGCTTCAGAAAAGTGATGTAATAAAACTTGATTTATAACTAGAGATCGGATAATCGGATGCATATTTACCTAAAGTTAATTTTTGGCTCACAAATTATGGAAGCGGCTTTTTAAAATACATTTTGTTAAATAAAAATCCCGGGAAAATACGGGACTGCAAATTTAACGTAGTGATATTGTTTGAAAATTACTAAATTAGCACGTGGTATTTATTTTCAAAAGACCGAGACTCCGGGTTCATTTATACAACTATGCATACGTATTTACCAAAATGTTCTACAGTACCGGAATTCCGGGATTTTTATTTATGGAAATAAAATAAAAAGACAGTTCCATACTTTGTCAAAAACTAAATTAGGTAAATAAATAAACATCCGGCTATCCAATTCCGCAATCCCGGGATTTTTATTTAAAAAAACAATAAAAAGCCGTTTCCATACTGTGTCTTAAACTAACTTTAGGTCCGATCCGCATCCGATTATCCGATCTCTATTTATAACTAATGATAAAGTAAAAAAAGTATGTGTTCTCGCTAGAATCTCATAAAGAGCTATGGCAGATTTTTATTCACTATTTTTGAAACCGTCTTAAGAACTCACAGCAACCAATGATTATAAAATATTCATAAACTATTTTTATGTTTTTGGCACATTTGGGTAAGGCCAGGTTAAAAAGTAATTAATTAAAAGTAGTTATTTTACTTTTCCGGCATGACAATGTTTAGTACAAGGTTGTTACAAAATAATTATTTCTTGCAATATTAAAATCATGAATGTTTGCTGTAAAATATGAGGTTTAAATTGTTTACGATTATAGCTGATGTAATTTTTGGTTTAGTGTATTTATGTTTATACAGATTTTAAATTATTTCAATGAAATTCAGTATTAAAAACATTTTTTGGCAATTAACATGAAAATGGGAGCTGGCTTAGAGACTCTTATCCAGAGCTATCAAAAAAATACAACGTTTGACATTTCGTTTTTATTTTTCATCACTCACACAGATTAGTATATCACTCAGCTCCAAAGACTAGTAAGTAACCAAGTTCTCAGCTCCCTTGCGCCAACGCTCGAGTGTGTTCTGTGTGTTTTCGCTGCTTTTCCCCCGTTTTCTTTATAATTTTTGACCCGGACTGCCTAAGGACTCTTGTTTTCGCCACTAATAATACGACTCGGACTGTGATATTGCTTTTGTGACTTGCGTGTGCTTAAGGATTCTGATTTTGGCCTGTTTCTTGGATATTGTTGTTTATAAGGTTCTGAAGCCAAAATGAGTGGTCGCGGTCGTAGCCATGGCAGATCCTCTGTGAGCACACGCATATTGTGTTAATTGTAACATATGTATTAATATACTAAATCTGTTGCGTTTTTGTTGTTGTTGCGCCAAATAATATGGTTAATAAAGGCATAACCTATAAAACTTCTATGCAAAATTGCTCAATAACCTGAATTCCTTAAATTACGATTTTTCTTTTTAATCAGCAATACAAGGTATATTTCATTCATAGACGCTTACTTTATTTTTGAATAAAATGATGTATGGGAAGCTGCTATAGCTCTTTTGGTAAAAAATGCTAAGTAATGAATTGGTTATATTGGTGACTTTGAATTTAGAAGTTTCTCAGTTCTCTCTCTATATATATATACATTTATCTTTCTATATTTCAACCAGAAGGTTATTTTCAAATACCTTAACTACTCGCTTTCAAGTGTTATTTCTTACTTAAAATTAGATATAACATTTCCATTGTCACACAAAAATAATTGAAACATTTAAAATTACAAAAATAAACTTCTGCAAACTTCATAATTTAAAAAAAAAAGCAAAACTCATTTTTAAGCTTTAAAATTTTCTATTTTCGATCGCGTAATTTTCTTATTTCAAATTTGAAGCGTTATTGAGAAAATTACCAAAAAAAATACTTGCCTACCAATCAAAGTTTATAATTTTTTTTTATACTTAAAGTTTCCTAAAACATGTTTTTGTTTATCAGGTTAATACGTTTCATGCTTTTACTCTACTAGACTAAGGAAATTCCATTTAAACTTTGCAATTTTCATCGCATTCTTTACCATCAGCTTAAAGATAAAATGGTCAATATACCGATCTATGTTTTTCGAAGGTGCATCAAGAACTTATTACTAATTTAATATGAATTACTAATTTCATTACTTTTTCGTGTAGTATAAAAATTTATAACATAACGGTATTTTAAAAACTATTACCTACCTGTAAAATTACACTACAGAAAATTTCGTGGTATTGTCTGCTTTTTACTTTATAATTACGAGTATGCTATTTGTCTCAGTAGAGCTAGGTAGAGGTGTAATGAACACCGACGCAATGTAATTATTAAATATCGGTGTAATAGGGGTCGGTCCTTTTTTTTTTTTTTTTTTTTTTTTTGTTACGCTGAGGAAAATGCATTGAATTGCATACCCCGGCTGCGGAGAGCCGGTGGTTATGTGGGGCTCTCCTCCCCAGAAGGGGGAGGCCTACCCACTAAAAACCTCAGCGATGGCCATCCTCTGGCGTTGTAGGGGGCCCTCAGGATCGAGTGTCGCAACTGAGGACCCCCGGCCTTTGCACCCCTGGGTGCGTAAGGGGAGCCCTTCTCGGGGAGGAGTGATCTTGCCGCCTCCTCCCCTCCGACCTCCTACGACGTCACCCCCGGGAGGGACCTCACCCCCGGCCATCCGGGGGTGAGGTCCCTCCCGGGTCGCCTCCACGGGCACGAACTGCGTCGCGCCCGCCAGCGACCCGTGGCGGCGCCTCAGGCCAGGCTATCTGGCCCGAGGCCGCCTTCTTCGAGCGGGATCGGCCATCTCCCGATCCCGCTCGGCGGCCTCCTTCTGGAGCATCACCGCTTCACAGAAGGAGACCACAGCCCTCCAACCTCCCTCATCCGCCAGCATTGCCGCAATCAACGCTGGCGGAGACAGATCTTGCCCGATCTCTTCGACCAAGACTCGGCGTTCGGAGTCCCAAGCAGGGCACTCCGCCAGCGTGTGCTGGGCCGAGTCGAGGTCAGATGCGCAATGGTGGCATCGTGTCGTGTCCTCCCTCCCTATTCGACTCAGATACTCACCGAAACAACCATGTTCGGTAAGTATCTGAGTCAAGCGGTAGGTGACTTCCGCCCTCCCGCAGAGCCAAGCTTCGAAGTGCGGGAGTACCGCACCGACGGCGCGCTGACGCTCGCAGCCCCCACGCTCTAGCTGCGCACGTCAGGCCCTCTCGGCCCGTCGGTGCAACACCCGTCTGTGCATTCCGTGCGCTGGTGCCGGGGGACTCCCCCCGTCGCCGCCCCGACCGACATGTCGCGGTGCGTTGTACATCACCGCGTACATGTCGGCCAGGATCTCGAAAGGGGGGACCGCCCCAGAACCGTCGCCGCCTCGTACGAGATCGTACGGTAGCCTCGCACGATCCGTATAGCCATTGTCCGCTGCATGCTCCGGAGCAGAGCTCTGCAGCGGGAGGACCTCGTGCAGTCTTGCGACCACACGGGGGCCCCATACAAGGCCACGGACCGTACGACGCTCGCGTACAGGCGGCGAACACCATCCCTCGGTCCCCCGAGATTGGGCAGCAGGCGATGTAAGGCGTCCGCGACCCTCTTGATTCGGGGACCAATCGCACGAAATGCTCCTCGAAGCTCCATCTGCTGTCCAAGGTGAGGCCAAGGTACTTGATGTAGGGCCCCACCTGGACCTCCGCGTCACCTACCCGTATCCGGCAGCTGGGTGGTTCCCGGCGCTTTGGAAGGCCGTGGAACCATAGCGCCTCGGTCTTGTGCGGCGCTATTTCTAGACCCAGCCGGCGGATCGCCCTCACGATACACGCCACCCCCAGCTCGGCAAGCCTGAGCGTCTGCTCGAAGTCGGCCCCGGTCGTCACGACGAGAGTGTCGTCAGCGTAACAGACGACACTCACGCCGCAAGGAAGACTGGTGCGAAGGACCGCATCGAACGCGAGGTTCCATAAGAGGGGTCCCAAAACTGACCCCTGCGGAACGCCGCATTCGATCCCTCTCTTCGTTTCCGTCTCGTTCCTTCCCTTGACTCCGATCGTCCTGTCGCGCAAGTAGTCCCCGACCACGGCTCGCAGGTAGGGGGGCAACTCGTGGTGGTCGAGTGCCCCCCTGATGGCCTGCCAGGGGAGGGTGCCGAAGGCGTTGACGATGTCTAAAGACACCGCCAGAGCCACCCCCCCGATCGGACTGCGGACTCCGACAGCAACCGCACGCGCTGGACAGCGTCCAACGTCGATCGCCCCTGCCGGAATCCAAATTGGCAGTCCGACAGGTCGGGACCCACGCGCGACAGGTGCTCGCTGATACGGGCGGAGATAACTCGTTCGAAGAGCTTCCCCGCCTCGTTCAGCAAGCAGATCGGACGGAACGACGACGGAACGTTTTCGGTCCTTCCTACCTTCCTCAGCAGCACCAGCCTGGCCGACTTCCAGTCGATGGGGAACACGCCCTCTCTGAGGCAGCACGTGAAGAGCTGCCTCACTCTGTTCCCCAATGTCCTGAGTGCCAGCGCCAGCACCTTTCCCGGGATTCCGTCTGGGCCCGGTGCGGTGCTGCGCGCTGAGAGCCGCGACACGGCCCCGGCGAGCTCGCCCTCCGTCACCCCTAGGTCATCCGACCACGGAGCGGGCGACGGGGCTACGGAGGAACTGTCCTGGACCCTCGGGAAGAGCGTATCCAACACTCTTCCCACAGTATCGGGGTCCAGGGTTTCCGTCAGTGGAGGGACCCATGGTCGGAGCTTGCCCAGTACCATTTTGTACGGGCGCCCCCATGGATCCCTCTCCAGTCCCTCCAGGAGCTCGTTCCAGGACCTCGCCTTGGCGTCAGCGATGGCGATGCTGATCGCCTTAGCTGCGGCTCCGTACGCGTTTCTGGCACTCAGAACTTCCTCGACTGAGGCTTGCCGTCTTCGACGGGCTCTAAGGTACTGGCGGCGCGCGGCTATAACAGCAATCCTAAGCCGCGCGATCTCCTCATTCCACCAGTACGCAGAGCCCCGCCGGGACGGCCTGACTCGGGGCATAGAGACGTCGCAGATCGACGTCAATGTCTCCCTGAGCCAGGCCGCTTGCGCTTGCACACCGAGATCGGGCAAGATCCGTCCCTCCTCCGACCAGTCCGCGACGTGGGCAGCGGCTAGAGCCATATCTCGATCCAGCCGCTTGATGATAGGGGCCGGTCCTATTGTCACGATCCTATATTACACAGAGATATATAATTTCGCCATATTAATTAATATTTAAATATTTTCATAGTTTTTAGTTGGCTCTCACGACATCAACGGGAACTAAAAAGATAACTGTATTGTATAAATCCGTCATAATACAGATAACCTGCATTTTAACAGGCAAATATTTTAATTTCATTTATTTACCTGTTGTTTTACGAAACTCGATTCTATTGAGTTGACTTTTTCTACAATTTCGATTTGTTTCAGTGCATGAAACGAGGAGAGGTATTGGTAGTTACTTGTATTTTCAAATAAGTTTAACAATTTAATAGTTTTATAATATATATAATAATAATCATAAAGTTACGAGGAAAGCTATATGTATAGATTTCCTCGTAACTTTATGATTATTCCCGAGATAATGGTATCTAAATTTAAACTTGAATAAAAACTATCTTTCGTATTGAATAAGTATCTAAAAAAACAGTTTTGGTTATTAAATTACTAAGTGTTCATTAAATGCTGAAAAAAGTGCGAAAGGTAGTATTTAATTTGTTTCGTAGCTACTCTACTATATACTCGTAAAATGATGTTTGAGATGTTGACGAACTTTTTCTAAGAAACGTAATTAGATCCAGTCAATCTCGATTGTTTTAACCGATTTGGTCAAGGCTTACTTTTAATTGCAAACTTTTAATTAACTAATTCATTAAGGAATCTTTATTGAATATCTGTTATTCTATATCTGTAATTATATTATCAGACGTATAACATTAAACAGTATTAAAGCTATATATACTATAACTTTTTTTTTAATTTTCTGGAATTTGACAGCTAGACAATATAAAATGAAATACTATAACCAATCACAAACTTTATACTTTGTTAAATGTATTAAGTTTAGGTATGAAATTCGAAACAAAGAAATCATTTGGTAATTTTACTTATTGCTCAAAGTTTTTGGTTATATTTGTAGCATTCATCAAGGGAAAATCTAGCGGCAGAATGTAATTTTTGAGTTATTTTTATTAAACTTCAAACACAAATGATTCTCATCTCAAGAATCTGTGGTGGTGCAGTCCAAATATTTTCTGTGTCAATTCAAATGAAGTAAATGTAGATTAATCTCGAATTCTTGTCTTCTCTTCTTCAGTTTGTATCTCTAATAATATAACTGTCTCTCTCCGGCATCAAACGTCAATAACGCTTGCGGATGGCAAAGTGTATCTTAAGTCTAGATACTTTATTTAATTAATTGTTGTGAAGTGGATATTCGAAATAACGAAAAGACAGTGTGAAGTCAGAATGACTCCCTCGGTTACAATCTAAGTAAAACATTTAGGAAGTAATATCTATGTCACATAATTTTATATGTTCGAAAACGCAGACTATAACTATTTATGACAATAAAACAAGGTGTACCTTGAAATAGACTCGTATTAAGTTTAATATTTGTCTCGAACACAATTTTTTTTCCTTTGGAAAATTATAGAGCTACAATGGCGGTAATAAATAAATATATAACACTGGTATTTCATCTACGCCTAATAGCCACTTTGTATCGGATTTTCTTAGGAATGAGATTTCCCGTGATAAAAATTATTGTGTTATCATGAGTTCTTCCTTATTCCTATATCATATTGATTTTGGCGTTTTTATTTGAGTTCTCCATAGGAAAGCGATATTTTTCGTAGTAAAAGTTATCGTGTCCTTTCCTAGGTTTCAAACAAAAAATTGATTGTGAATAATTGATTGATTATTCATGAAAATTGGATCTCCGTTTTATCGGGAAAACGTAATAGAAAGACACATATTTTCACATTATAATAGTAGATTTTCAATTCGCCTTTTTTAATGTAGACCTGAGGTTTTTTTTTAATAAATCTCTGCTATATATCATTTGAACAACGGTCGAGAAAGCTATTGTTCCTATTTATTCTCTATAGGCTATTGCTAAATATACAATACAATGGGAATGTATACCTTACGAATACCAGGTGCCAGTGACTGGAACAATGGGTTAACTCTTTAATAATTACTGCAGGACATTGCTGGCTCGCTGCTCTTCCCTGCTCAGCGATTCTTACAGATTATCTGCCTATTAACTTGTTCAGCATCATGAATCAAATATTTTTTTAATTATTGAAACGTTGTTATTTGATAATTTGTTATAAATATAGAAATTTCACACATTTTCTTGCCACGTGGGCGTGGACATATTATTATACTATTGTTAAGGTTTCAATCAGATGGAGATTGTATACTAGGGTTGTCTGCTTAGGTACCATTGTCTTAATTATTATTGAAAGGTAAGGATATGGTAGTTAATTGCTGGGATGGTAATATACATATTATGTCATAAGTTGGGAACATAATGTACGTTGTTCTTGTGGAGGTTAAAGTTTCGTGTACCTTTGATCAATATATTCTCTTGTAGGAACCACTTGTCATAAAGAAGACTGTAACCGGTTCCAAAATGAAAACCTAAATCTAAACACAAGTTTTATAAAAACCCTTATGTCTAAAAGTTTTGCCATAATCGACTTCCGTATTTGTAATTATAGTTTCAAGTAAAATAGGGAATTTATGGTATATAAGAAATACTACTTATGGAGTATGTCATTATTAATCAACAAAATCCCATGATTTATGAACTAAAAAACATTTTCCAATTCTAAGCAGTTGTTACAAGGATTGAGTAGTAATGTTTTTCAATGTTGATAATATTTTTCTTCGTATAGCAAAAATAGATAATACATAAACTCATTTATTATAAACGACAGTTAGATGTTGGAATTAACAGTGAATAACTTGTACTAGTAAGTTCAAAAAACTTTAATCGCGACTAATTTATTAGGGTAACGTGGTATATATATATATATATATATATATATATATATATATATATATATATTATATATATATATATATATATATATATATATATATATATATATATATATTTCTCATTGGCTAGAGAAACAATTATTCTTTCATAAGTTCTTAGATAATATTTAAATACATTCACAGTGAACAATCACATGTTGGTGTTTAAAAAGATAAAATATCAAAATGTTTATGTCAAGTATTGCAGCAGCATACAATTGTACTTGTGAGAAAAAAAATCTTCCAATAATAGCAATAGACAAATGTAATCCTCCTCTTTTTGACGATTTTATCAGCAATAATATTCATAAAATAAAAAATGCATTCGGACATTAAAATTGTATACAAAATGTAGCTAATTATGGGATGGCTTATTACAGTAAGCTACCATTGATGGCGACAATACTTTACAATCAAAGACATATTATCAATTTTAAAAATCATCAAATATTTGATTGATAGATATTAATAGATGTTTACCTTGTATAATATAACATTCAAGCGATTACTCGTAAATACTGGACACCATTAAGGCTATCAATCAGAATTCCAATACTGATATTATAACGAAATGGCTTAGTATATTAAGCAATAGTTTTTTGTACCAGTGAGCGATTAGTAGGTTTTTAAAGTCTGCACGCAAGCAAACATTATCGCGCTTTAAAGTGGCGTTTACTATTTTTTCACGTGATTCTTTTGTTAAAAGTGTTATTTAATATTGTAACTGAAGAATTTTGCACATATGTACATATTATTTAAATTGTTATGTTATTATTGTTTCTGACTACAGAAACAAAATATCATAATGAGTTTACAATTGTCGCCCATTACACCAACTTGATATGATATTATATATATGCCATTCCTTTTTATTGAGAGCTTAAACTCTCGAACCAGTTATTGTTGTAAGCCGAACAGCTTTTGCTATTGTTCATTTTAGTATTGCATTGTATTGTAAATAATAATACTCTTTAACAGCGTCTTACAAACTTGTTTTTGTTTTAACATTAAAGGATTAAGCGTAGGAATAATATGAAACAAAGAACAAATATACATGTAATTCGCGACCCTTACTTTGTAACTTTGTTGAAGATTACCTGGCGGCCAGTTGAGAAGGCTTTGTCAGTTAGATACTTTAATTCTTAGTTACGTCCTAACCGGGAAACAGTCTCGTGACGAGAATTTACGACTTATTCAGTTAATCTGACACTGTTACTTTTGCCGATAAGACCTCGACCCCTAATGTTCGTCATTTGCATTAAAATAAATTCTCTTTTACACTCTGTATAGTAACGTTTCTGCGTACTTTGTGTTACGGAAGTGAGATTTATACTTAATAGGAATATTTCCATCGTCCTCAATTAATTGCCAGACCTTATTTTTATAGAAGCGCGCTAAATTAAATTTGTTACGTTGATCATTTGTATTAAAAAGAATACTTAAAATTATGGAAAATAGATTTTATAACCTACAATATACTAGCTTAGACAAGGATACAGATAAAAATACTACCTTTAAAAATGAAACATGTGAAAGAACAAAGTTTGACCAATTTTGGAATGAGATTTGATTTGAAGACAAATTTTTAGTGCAAATAAAAAATATTTTATGAAAGCGTTATTATTGAGCTACAGTATGTATATGTTGCAGGAAGGTTGATATAGTCACAAATATTTCTGTTAAGCATTCCAGTTTGAAATAGCGGCTTGCAATACCGAACACTTTATTTTCTTACGAGCATGTATTTATCTTGTTCGAGAACTCGTTTAAAATTGATTAAGTTAAAAACTTATAATAGGTGCGAGATTTGGAGAGAGCTGTTTCAGAACTTACTACGTGCTAAACTTTAATATTTTCATCGACATGGCTCAAGTTGTTATGAGAATGGATCACTTAAACAGAGTTAGGACTACGTAATTAAACTTTCAGTATGTAGTTTATTGGAACGTTTAGTTAGTCCAGATTTTTAATATGTTACTGATGGCGGAGACAGCTTGTATGTAGAGCTTGTGTGGCTAGCGTTGTAACTGTTGTATATATATATATATATATATATAATATATATATATATATTATATATATATATATATATATATATATATATATATATATATATATATAAACTGCTACCTTATATATTACTATAGCTGAAATTGAATGTAGTGCCGGATTGTTTGGTTTATTATGCCTTTACCCACGTTAGTTAAAGTATTTACACTTTAGATTGATATCTTGTCGATAGATATAGAGCGTCTGGGTTAAGAATAGAATTATTTAGTTTTCATAATGTCGGAGTCTTAGAGTTTTCGGAGCTGAGAATAAGGAGCTTTTAATTAAGCCTAGATTCAAGTGATAGCCTATTTAATTTGTTTCACTATGTGTACACATATGGGGCAACAACCCACCTACAAATATTATAGTAATGTTTCAATAGTCTAACAGGTACTATGTAAATTTAATGTAGTTATGTGCAAGTGCAGATAGATAGACATTGAAATAGATAACAGAACAGTAACTGTATACCAAACACCAAAAAGAGCAACGAAGACAGGATGCTATCTTGACCCCGCAGCCAGATTGCACTGACCTGACTCGCGAACACATTCCGGGCGGTCTCGATGTTAAGTAATAAAATAAGGAATCAATAGTGGGGATACCAAAATTTTTAAAATTGACTGCAAAGGAGAATATGGAAGTCGATCAAATTAAAAGGGTTGCTAAAATCTAGCAAGACAAAGACAGTGGCTGCACTGTGACAGAAAGCCATAGTTGTATGTATGAAATTATGAATGGTTGCAAATGTGACTCCACTGGTGTTGCGGGTGTCCATGGGCAACGGTTATTGCTTACCACCAGGTGATCCGTTTGCTCGTTTGCTGCCCTATCCTATAAAAAAAAAAAAAAAAAACGTAAATTTCTACGAAGCCGGATGGGGAGCCACTTGAGCTATGTATGAAACTAGGAAACATGATCATACTTACGTAACCCAAGTATGAAGCGGATGCAAACATTTTGTAACCTTTCGAGTTTGTCAAATAATTCCTCGGTGATGTCTAAATAACACACATCAGCATAATCCAATATCGGAAGTATCAAAGATTGGGTTAGTGAAATTCTTGTTTGAAGTGGCAGGAAGTATTGGAGGGATTTAAGAAGGTGAAAAGAGGAATATACTTTACGACGGATTGCATTAACATGGTCCTTCCAGTTCAGGTTACCATCAAATATAACCCCCAAATTTCTAGCCGAATTGGAGTAAGCGATGGCAGATCCATTCAGCAAAATAGGAGGCAGCACATTCAAATCCAACCGCTGGACCATATACCTACTGCCGATTATTAATGCTTTCGTCTTGGATGGATTGACGAGTAAATCATAAGAATCAGCCCAATCGCTGAGGCGCTTTGAGACATGAAATTTCGTTATGGGCGTTACCAACAGTAAAGTGGCGAAATATCTGCAAGTCGTCTGCATACAAATGAAATTTAGACGTTAAAAAGGTGGTGGCAGTGTTTATAAAACACGAAAAGAGAAGTGGTGAAAGGACACCACCCTGTGGGACACCCGCAGATAAGGCACACCAATCAGATAACATATCGTTCAAACGTATACACTGATAGCGCCCACGTAGATAAGAGTCGAACCAGTTCACAGCTGCTGGGGATACATTAAGAGAAGCTAGAATGCCAAGAAGAATGTCGAAATCTACAGAATTGAATGCGTTACTGAAGTCCAATAACAGGAGCAAAGTGACAGATTTATTCTCCATGGCAAGTCTGTCATCAGTTATTTGTACTAATGCAGTAGCCGTGCTGTGACCAGGTCGGAAGCCAGACTGGAATGGATTGGAAGACAGAAATATTGAAAATTGTTTAAAGGATATGTGTTCAAGGACTTTAGAGAGAAATGGTAGGATGGAGATAGGACGAAATTGACTAAAATAACTAGGATTGGCAGGGGAATAATAAATGCCTTTTTCCAGGCAGATGGGAAGGTGCAATTGGACAGTGATGAGTTGAAAATGTGAGTAAGAACTGGTAAGACCTCAGAAAGTATTAGGGTAATCATCCTGTAACAGATTCCATCACTGCTGGAAGCGTTGGAGGAAATTGATAATATAACCTTTTTGACGTCCTCTTCTGATACCGCAGCGAAATAGAATGGCGAACACTTAGGTAGGGGAAGCTCCGATAAACGCCGTAAGGTATGTGATTTGATGTCAGCCTTTATTGAGGAAAGTGTAGATGCAAAATGTTTATTGAGGGCATTAACATCAGTATCACTTACACAACGCTCACTGGATCTTCCTATACCAACAGACTTCAGAAACTTCCAGGCATCAGAAGGTGATTTTCCTGTCAACGAGTCGTGGAAATAACGTCTCTTTGCATCCCTACAAAGACGATTGCAACGATTTCGTAAGTTTGAACTTTTCATGATTTGAAACTGTTTGCAGTCGCGTCCATCGCAATTTAGCTCTGTCCCTTAAAATCATAACTTGTTTAATATCTTGAGAGAGCCAGGGAGCAGGGCGATGTTTTACTTTAACGCGTCTCAGCGGAGCATGCTTATCATATAAGGCAAGAATAGTAGCATTTAAGTGCAAAACCTTGTCATCAAGACTATCACACTCCACTATATGAGTACAATTAATACGAGACGCATCTCGCTTTAGAGTCTCCAAATTCAATTCATTAAAATTTCGGTAACAATGATAATCTGCTTTACGTTTCGGTGGTCGAATTTTATAACACAAATACACTAAATCGTGGTAAGAGAACGTTCCAGTTACTTGTCCGAAAGAGGCGACCTTATCCGGACAGGACACAATCATCAAGTCTAAAAGAGATGGTTTGCAGTTAGGAAAAAAATGTGTAGCAGATGTAGAAAGAATGTGTAGGTCAAACGTTGAAATAGTATCTCGAAGCAGGGATATTCTGAATTTTATGGGTTTAAATAATTCATTTCTTTTAATTTGTTTATTAATTAATTTGTGTGCTATTAGGAATTGCAGTAATGTCCAACCAGGCTGCAATACTCGCGTCTGGGGGCTATTGATTAAAATGATCGTGAATAAATGAATGTGCAATTAAGTGTTTACTATTATTATCGATTATGAATCGATTTCCGATATGATTATCATAATGAATGAACGATGAAAAACGAATAAGATTGTCATAGTTATCAAATAATTAAATGAATAGGTAAAAAGATTTTCCAAACAGTTCTTCTTGTGGTAATCTTAGCTATTAAACGGCACATAAAGTTCACTATGCATAAACGCAGCTGTGTACCGTGCCGATACTTCGCCCCATAAATTCGAAGTCACCATAATATGTGGCTAATAAGCTTATGTGTCACAATGTGGCCAATGGACTATTCAATGGAATGAACATGCGAAATATAAGAATATGTAATAAGTGAATAAAATTTCTAAAATAAATATATATTTATTTACGTTTTATTGGAAATCAAGTATTGAAAAAATCAATTACAAAACAACTTATCTATTTTGTATTTTCTTCAAATAGATACGGAACCTTGAGTAAGTAACAATAGTTACTCTTGTTGTCTTGGTTAATAAGCCGGGATCACAATATATGGTTTTTCTCTCTAGAATAACAATTTGTTATTGGTCGGTATATATAGAAATACAATCCCCAAAGCGATCTTATTATGTATATAATTTATCGTCATAGTTATCAAAACAAAACCATGACCGATCTGTCTTAGTCTGACCAAAAACAGGAATTTATATTGTTACATCCGGTTGCGAGTATTTATTATATTGCATCTTGGTATCGATAAAAATGAAACGAATAAGTCACTCCATTCATTAGGGAACACAACGCCAAGTTTTAAGAAGTCTATATTAATTTGGATAAGTACGTACAAGTTCCTCTATACTTTAACATTTCTATATTTATTGTTTAGGAAAATGTTTAAAATAGTTTAATTTTAAATTGCTGTTCCTGAAACATTTCCAATCTAAAATTATTTTACGACCTGATCATAAATTTTGATTATTGAAAGTTGTTATATTAAGTAATTAATTTATTTCGTCATTGGTATGAATTGCTTTAAAGTTACTTTTAATTACGATTCTTTCGTCCGTTATTGATTTTTTTATTAATCCTTACCATTTAATTATTTGATAAGATAAAAATAGTATTTTTGTGAATACTTGCATTTTAGTGTTTATTGATCTTATTTATTGCAATGAATAATTTGGGGAAATAACTGTATTATTATCAAGTACTTTTATAATTATCGTGCAATTTGCCCTAACATATATGGATATACAGCGCTCGCTACAACACAGGTGTGTGGAAACTTGTGGAAGTTTCCAGTATATAATATAATCCATGTATATCAGAGCCTATATTTGGACATCACTTTCAAGATATATCCCATTTTCAATTAACCGTTGCGTTATAGCTCAATGGCAATCGCTACCGAACTGGATTTAGGTTATATCCTGCAGTGTAAACGAAAATAAATAAAATCAAAATAATAAAATAATAAGGTAGAAAATATATAATTAAAGAGATGTTGAAACGAATTTCCTCTGTAATTTATATATATTATATCCCACAGTGAAAAGTCAGCTATGACTATTTATTTCTGTACCTGACAGAAATATTCCACCGAAACCAGATAAACCCTGAGTGGTTTCCGGTTTCGGTTACCGATTGTAAACATAGTCATAAGTTTTTATTTTGGTTAATAAATTAAAAAAAAAAAATATTAGGTAAGAAATTTTTTTATAGTAAATTCACATAAATAATATTGAGCAAGCAGAAAAATGTTTCAAAGGTTAATTTAGATTTTCAACGGAACATGTTGTCACAACCAATACAAGTCAGCGACATGGGGAACAGGGAGTGTATGTGGTTATCACGGCTGCCGATCTCACCTACGTCTCAGCAAATAATAACCGCAATATATCTCCCCGTTGTTAATCTGTTGGCATCAAAGTAATATTCGGGATTAGTTCGAATGTTCCAACAGACCTCAGTAATGTTGTTTTATTGCTATGTCGTTGTCTGAACGGTATCATAGAAATACTGAGAAGTTAATGAGGGAAGTGGATAAAGTTGCTGCTGACTGACTGACTGACTGAAGCTGACTTAGCAAAGGATATACATATTTCGATTGTGAAAATATTACTAAATGTAATTGAACATGTTGCGTCACCTATATGTGAAAAACGACTATCTTTAATTTATAATGTAATAAACTACTAATAATTAACAATAAGTAATTTCATATTTATATAATTAATATGCATAAAGATATGAATGCAAATGCTAATATTGTTATGCAATATAGAGTTAATTAAGGTTTCACGATTTAGTTTACACGAAGTAGGGTTGAGAAGATTGGAAAAAGCACAATGGTTGGTGTTTTTGGAATTAAAGGTACTAGACAAATGTAAATCTCAATTTTTCATATTGAAGATAGACCGGCAATTATGTATAACTTTAACGATTGTACAATCCGTAAGAAACTGTACATTCATTTCTTTTTATTTTATGTTATATTAACCAATTTAATTACAAAAATCTGCTTGAATATTATATTAACAGTGATTGCCATTCTAGACATAAAATCTGTGTGTATAGTCTTCAACATAAACTAAGTACAATATATGCTTCTTTATCGAACGTTAATGGTCAATGCTTAAAATCCTTTATTAGAATAATATCACTACTAGGATTTAGTTTCACTTATGCAAACGTTATCTTACGTGAAAATTAGATAAGTGAGGGCTGTTAAAAAGCAAATTAAAATACTGATTACATTTATTCCTAGGTGGAGGTCCTAAAGTGATCCCTTTAGTACTGTTCCTTAAGGCTATATTGACGTAATTTTACAGTATGAGAACTGAACAATTAATTACTTCTTAGTTAACTTCAAATAAATTGCGAGACGGTAAGGAGAATAACGAGTTTCTTAATTGTGAAAACCTATAATAAAATTGATTATTTTCAATTAAAACTGTACAAGTTATTGTATTTTTTTAAATTTTATATGTTTGTTTTGAAAATATAAAAACAAGCCTAAGTAGGTATATTCTAATGTTCAAAACATTGTAGTCACGTATGTACTATGTAATGTACATAGGTCAGCCGCTAAAATAGCTGGTAGCTATCTCATAAGGTTATAATAACGAAATTATGTGACTTGGCTGCTATTACAAAATGCAATTAAAGTGGTCAACGAAAATGCTTTTGCAAATTATAGTAAACATACTCAGCTCGTACGTTAATGACACATTTAATAGGTTTGCTCAGCACATATATTTTTCATAAGGCTATGTATAAATCATGTAATATTCATTATTTGGATATATTTTTGGAAAAATAATTCATTATTAGATATAGTTTGTCCGACAGCATAAGAGTAATGAGCTATAAAGATGTTCTATTTACGACCAATTTCACCAAGACAATTTTTAGTGACATGCTGTCACTTCTTGCCTTTAATGAAAAGAGTGAAACAGCATGCCACTTAAGATTGTCTTAAGCTAACAAATGATTACTAAAATTAATCGTTCGTTATCTGTTGTATTAGAAGAGTCAAAGTGGTTTTGAGTATCAAAAATATAAACAGCATTTGAGTACTAAGGCTGAATTTCACTTCTTTTAAAATTATTTTGGATTACCTTTTGAAATTTTAAAATTCCATTGTAACATGTGATAAACTATACACTATGTTTTTGCTACAAAGCTCGTAAATAAGCAAACTGGTTTTAAGTGAATACAGTCACTTACCGATAATTTAAGTAGCTAAATATTACGTTTTACTAACTAATTTAGTCTTGGTTACATGAATAATTAAACATTTATCTTTATTCGTCGCTTTTCGCAATCGTGCGTCTATAGAGCGCGGTCCTTGCTAAGGGGGCACTACCTTGTGACAGAAATAGGAACGATAAGTATACATGCTATTATTAACTTTGATACAGATTCTCATTTTGCTCAGACATAAAAGTCATATAACGTCCGATTTCAATAGCACATTTATAAAACTTAAGACAATGAGACTCATTTTAAACATAATTGGCATGAATATCTAATTATTTCTCAAGGTTTGAACACCGACTACGAAATTGGCAATTGTTCGTTAATCATTCATTTGGTAAAAAATTATATTCAAATTCAATGTGCTTACTAATTAGGCACTGTAAAGAATTTATCGATCGTCACCATTCTCTTAAACCTCTTCACCTCTGTCACCTCTGTCCTCTGTCAAAAGTTGTCAAACTGACATAAATTTTTTGATAAAAGTTAAGCAACATTAAAAAAATAGAATTAATCTAAAATAGTTAATAATTAATAATAATAAGCTGTTCTCTGGTTTATCGTTACTGGCTTGGGTACAATGAATCAGGTATATCGATTTATTCCAGCAAGTACCTACCTGGCGGATAAATGAGTTTTCATTGTTGGAACTGCTGGTTATTACCGTGAACGATGTATCTTTCGACTTGCGATCATCTTACTCTGACGACTCTTCGGAACATTCGATGCTCACCGAAGTTACCCAACTGTAATTCAGTCGTTACGTCTGTAGGCATTTCGTTACAGCTTCTTCAAGTTTGAGGATCCCGAAATAGATTTATGCAATCAAACAAAAAGAAGGTATTAACTTAAACGAAATAAAAATATTTTTAAATAAAGAATGTCGGTGACGCTGTATTCCCAGTTCTTAATCTTTCAAGTTTAAGTCCGGGGTCATTTGAGAACATCGTGAGTTAACGTAAATACATTTGCGAAGAATAAGAAGTGAATTGCCCAATTCCAACTGGGCCAGCGTGGTAGGGAATGACAAAGATCACCTTAACATAGTTTAAGGTGGGTGCATGCCACTCGATGGGGATGAATTTGAGCCGTGATTACACAAAAATGTGATTTTAAATATATTGTCTCGTTTTTTAATAAAAATGGACGAGACAAGTCTTAGTTTAATTTCAGTATTAGTATTTCTAAGTATATATATCATCACTGTTCCATTAGGTGTGTATCCATTAGAAATAAAGATTCTGCAGATATAATATTTGAGCTAATCGTTCGACTTATTTTACATACAAAGTAAATAAATTAGTTTTTTATCGGAAGCGAATAAGAAGTATCGGAAGAAAATCATCATACGAGTACTAACTATGCATAAATATGTGGAGAGCATTGTTGCTACAGATTTCTTTTGTATTAATGGCTAACTAGAGATCTATTGAAATTATTTGCTTTCATTTTGAAGACAACTCGGGAAGTATTGGGTTTCCAAATTTCACACAAGTCCTTTAAATATTGTTTCACCAGTTCAGAAACACACTGTACACAAATCGCAACAAAAAATAATATGTGCTGTGGAACCAGTGACATTATGACAATCTAATATCTAAAAGCTACATCTACAGAGATATCCAACAAGTTTGAGTTACAGGCTTCATAAACATATTTATTATTCTGACCAAACAGCTATAAATCATAGCTGCGCCTTACTGAACAGTTTGCCAATGGCTCTTTGGACTTGTAGTGCATAATGTACTTAAGCGTGGTAACAAAGCCAAAGGTCAATGGGGATTACTTACTGGAAAAGAAATAAAAGGATTGGATATGATTATCGTCATAAGCGAGAATACAAATGATGTTGTTGGGATTGTGATTCTGATCTTGTTGCAATTATTGTCAATATCAAATAAAAGATGTGTTTGTCACCCACATTTAATAATAATTCTTGCTAGGTTATAAGCAAAGGATATAGACAATACATATTGTATTCTGTTGATAAAAAACGAGACCGTGAAAAATATTATTTTCTATAAAATAAAGTAAATTAATAATATTTAGAAAAATAATTAATATT
This sequence comes from Scirpophaga incertulas, assembly GCA_036419045.1. Taxonomy (NCBI): domain Eukaryota; kingdom Metazoa; phylum Arthropoda; class Insecta; order Lepidoptera; family Crambidae; genus Scirpophaga; species Scirpophaga incertulas. Next base: position 12,355,713 of record CM071633.1, read on the forward strand.
ATTTATAAAGGCATTTGTTACAAACAGTATAAAGCAAAATGGATGTTATTGTAAAAATTGGTTTTGAGAGTGTACATAAAGGAAGTTATTAACCGCAAACCAAGCTAAAAAGAAAAAAACAGAACATGTAATGAATGTCGATGAACTAAAAACTAATGACATTAGTTTTTCAATACAATCCAACATCATTCGTCAAACAGCATCTTAATACACTACAAAATAAAATTAAATGTAGGTACTCTCTTATCCTAAAAACAAATTTTAGTACTCTGCAGTAAATAAAGTATACCTTTATAAAAAATTAAAACATGCCCTGCGAATTCCCAATTGTACACCTTAGGCATATAACCATAGAACACTTGTATTCATCACCATTTCACTTTTTAAATAAATTAATTTTAAATACCCTACAGGTCCCGTTAGTATCCGCATTCCGCATTTCTTCAGCTGCCTAATATATATATTAATATATTAGGTAGTGGACAGAAAGTTGACAGAATATATATATATATATATATATATATATATATATATATATATATATATATATATATATATATATATATATATAATTATTATTATTGATAACCCCTTATATTGTATTCTAAGTAAGAAGTTCTAGCTAAGCGTTAATCTCTACGCTGCTCACTGTGGCTGGTGTAGTGTATTCAACAACTCCATTTAATAATATTCTCTTATATACTCGTATATAAGCATTACGATCAGTGAGGTATTAGCTGTGTAATATATTGTCAGACAAACGAAGCAGTCAATTGTTGAATATCGCGCACTTGATTTTCTACTAATATATTTAATTTTCCTGTCACTCAAGCTAGCGCAACCGCAATATCCGACAATAAACATTATAAATGTTTACATTAGTGCTAATAATTCTCTTTTTGCATAAGCTGAACCGTAGGTTAATGTGTAAGTTTAAGTTAATTTTTAACACTTAAGGATACAAGATAACATTCAATTTTTGTGTTTATTGGTTTATATTGCTCATAAAAACCTTAATTTTATACGAAGCTCGTAAATAAAAAATGTAGGCGCCAGATTATCGGCAGTAAGTACCCTCTTTACTAAAAGGAATTATCCTTAACAGCTTGCGTTACTCTATATTATTGATGTTGTTAGTTATTCATTGAACGTGGAAACAAATTGACATTACACTATGTCTGCTCAGTTATGCACGGTGTAAAATATCCTTAACGCAGCCACTGTCTGTGCATAGGTTTCACGGAGACAGGTATTTTAACAAAAATGTATGTCAAAAATAACTACTTTTATTTTTATGCATTAAAATAATAATTGTTCTTCTAAAGCAATGTTAGGCGTGTAACGCCAGCCCCGTTTATAAAAAAAACAGTACGCTGGTGTGATAGCGTGTCCCAACTTCACATAGTTTCTTAGGCAACTGTAAATTATTGTATTGTTGAAAATTAAAAAAAAATATAGTTGATGATAGAAAGAAGATAATGAAAGAACTCATGAAGTTTTTGGCAAGGTTAGCCATAGATAACAGAGTAGGCCCTGTGTGACAAGGTCGAAACTACTTATATTTTTAAGAATGTTTTTCGGTTTTGCGAATTTCATATATAAATTTATCTGATGATCTTACGGTGAATGAAAACATCGTAAGGCAACCTGCATACACCTTTTTTTTTTTTTTTTTGTTCCTCTGAGGAAAATGCATTAAATTGCATACCCCGGCTGTGGCGAGCCGGCGGTTATGTGGGGCTCTAATCCCCAGAAGGGGGAGGCCTACCCACTAAAAACCTCAGGGATGGCCTACCTCAGTGAAGAAATATAAAGGTGTATGTAGTCAACCAATCCACACTAACCAGCGTGGTTGATTAAGGCTTAATCGATCTCATATAGTTAGGGTAGGCCTTTTAGGTGGGGAGATATATGGGCTGCGATAATAAACAAACTATCAGTCGCCACCATACATGGCAGGATAGTCATTAGCCATAACTGTGGCAAAACTAGCAGCAGACCATAAATCCTTGAAATTATTTCGGAATCGAATGAGATTTCGAAACCTGGAGCTTTCGTTTAAATTAGTATGACTGAGTCATTGAGCTAAGAATTATTTGTAAATTCGAGAATTCCTTATGCATTATCTGTAATAGTAGGTAATGTTTTATCGCTTAAGTACGTTCAGCTACGATATTAAATACCTAATCAATATTCTTGGTACTTCCCATTAATATGGAGAGTGTACTCTCTCGGCCACAACCACTACAATAAACTCGCAAATTTTTGAAACTGAATAATTTCCAAGTACATATTTTTTTTAATTTATCTAAATTATATCTATAATTCTCCTTTCATTTAACATCAAAAACTCGGAAACCATAAGACTTTTGCTATGGTCTTTTTTGTTATTAGTGTGGTCCAATGTGGCCCATTAGTAGGTGAAAGGTAATCCATGGTTTTTTGGACACCCTGTTTATTCATTATCAAAGGAGATAATTTTTTTTAGGCCCACTAGAAAACGGCAACGTTTATTGATATTACTGAACTCTAAAATATCAATTTATAATTAAAAGCAATTGCACGATATTATGAGTAAAAATGAAACGGGAATAATAAAATCAATTAATTAAACTTAGTAATGACTTTTGACATTTGAGTTAAGGAACTAACGTTTTTTAAATCAAAATGAAAGATGATTTAATATATATACAAATAATATATAAATATAATAATAGACTAAGTATTATTTCTTTTTTATTTTATTTAAAATTATTCAACTCTCAATAATTATTTTAATACTATTTTAGATTATTTTAACTATTAGTTCGTCAGTCCAGTATCGTCGTGAAACGGAACGCGTCATCATTTTTGACAGCGACAGAATGGTACCTACACTGACATCCAATTGACGTCGGTTTGTTTTCAACCGAATTCTGTATTTACGTTTCCAACGGCTTGATTTCGTTTTCTTTCCCGTATCCAGTATTAAGATGCAAAAAAAAAACGATTTCGGGCGTTTGGTAGTTGTATTCTTCAAGAATAAAAAAGTGTTAAATAGCATTTACATAAAAAACAATTTGAATACAAATCAAAATAAAGCTACTAACTACTAAGAACTTTTAGGTTATTTAATCTTCATGTTTTAATTGATTTCTCAATATTCCCGTTAGATAAAAACAAGCTAACGTTCCTTATAATATCTAGGGTTAATAAGAAATTATTTAACGTATGTCTCATTAATAAACGTTACATTTTGTAGTGGGCCTATTCTCCATACAAGAAAAAATTATCTCCTTTGCTTAGTATTTAGTATTACAGTTTTAAAAATTATAAATTTAAAATATCATTGGACTTCTTATTTTAGTTTTACAAAATGACTTCGTAGTGTGAGTAAGATAAGGATTTTTGATAAAATTTTACCTATTATGCAAGGATAGATTTATCAATAACAATTGCATAAAATTCATAATTTTAGTAACAATATTAATACGAAGATTATTTTTAACGACAAATATCAATAGCAATGTCGTCAAGATCTATCACTGTGAGTTTACTTATATATACAGAGGTTGTTATGTAAACATGTCTTGAACATTTTTTTTGTACCTCACAACAACGGACGCGTTACTGTCAAGCTGAGTAGTGGGTGTTTCTGTCGTGGGCAGAATTTCTGCTTCATTCCGCAATTTGTTTTGCAACGCTCTCGTCTTTATTTATTTTTTTAATATATCCGATATATAATTTGCCCAGAGATTCCAAAGTAACGCCTTTGCTTGCAATTGTAAGGTATCTTTTGTTTGTACGAAATTAATACCTACATTTGAAAGCTAATTTATTATAAAACTAGCTGTTGCCCGCGACTTCGTCTGCGTAAATTTCGAGTTGAATGTTATTGATACACAAATCATATTAATATACGATTTTACCGATTAAAATATTTTTGGTATAAAGCAATTCCTTGAGGTAAAGTAAACTCAAAGAATTTCTTTATATACCACAAATTCGATTCTCAGCGCAAAGATCATGAAAAGATACGAAGGAGATTTTCGCCTTATGTCGAAACACATTCCTTTATTAGGCTTTATTTGAAAAAACTACAATAGCGCGTTGTAGAAATTGATTAAATGAAACAGCGCCATCTAGTGATTTATGAAAAAACTAACATGCGTAATGAAACTGATTTACACTTAAATATTTTTTCTGTTCTATTATATGTATAGATTAAGCGTGAAGAGGTAATAAACAAACAAACTTTCGCATTTATCATATTATTTTGATAAAAACTGGTTTCGTTTCATCGTATTTTGGTTCCCTGTTCCATCTCACTGCCCACGAACATGCTAAACGTGGCCTTTGGGGTCTTAACCTGTGGCTCTGTCTACCCCGCAGGGGATAAAGACGTTATCTTATGTATGTATTGTATCATGATGATGAATTGTCTTTAGATTTTAAATTTCCCATGTAACTTATGTAAGAATGGTGTACATTATAATTCGCAATATTATCATGCCTTGAGTTCATTAAAATGACGATAACTTTTTTTTTAATGAACCGATTTTGATGAAAAAGTTTAGATATTATTCTGAGTTAAAACAAAGCAAATAGTGAAAGTTTCAAGCAAATCGGTTCAGTACTTTCGGAGATAAACGTGAACAAACATACAGACAGACAGACAGACAAAAAATTCCAAAAAATTTTTTTTGCTTTCTAATAATCTATTTAAGTGCCCCTCTATCCATTTCAGTCAAAAATACTAAATGTACAGACAAAATATTTTTACTGTCTTATTATATGTATAGATTATATAGAAAGTGAGAATTATTAATGAAAATTGAAATAAAAATTAATAATAATAATGGTAATATATTTTAAAAAATATGTACAAATTTGTTCACGCAAAGAATAAACTTAACTTTACTTAGGTGTATGGCCATGTCCTTCGCACCAGTCTTCCTTGCGACGTGAGTGTGGTCTGCTACGCTGACGACACTCTCGTCGTGACGACTGGGGCAGACTTCGGGCCGGTGCTCAGGCTTGCCGAGCTGGGGGTGGCATGTGTCGTGCGGGCGATCCGCCAGCTGGGTTTACAAATAGCATAGGGAACAAAAAAAAAGTGTATGGCCATAAAATGGATAATAAAAAAAGGGACAGATGTTTGGAAAATGCGTAAAAAAGGGAACGAAAAACGACTGACGTAACTGCTTGGGTACCTACGTATTTCTACCGCAGTATACGAGTATTTCTACCGCAAAATTGTAGTGTTCACTTCACTGTGTATCAGCGAAAAGGTTATTTAGGTAGTGAAATTACTGAGTACTGTGACTTTATATAGTATCACATGTTAACAATATACACTGTGATTTTTGTTGGAATCGCAGTTATGCTGCGAATCTCACAGCAACCACATATACTGTAGGAGACTGTAACCGTGTACCATCAGGTAGGTACAGTGCTTGTTTATTAATATATCACGTAAAAATAAAATATTATTAGGCGCCTGAGAATAGGCAAGTTTGTAAGGGACGAACCGGACGAAATTAATTAGAAAGAAGATACATGGAAGGAAGGTTAGGTTACTTGTACTTACAACCTACAAGAGTATATGTAACAGAGACGTAGGTATATATAAATCAAGCAAGTAAATATTTACCGGCAGCCGCGTATAAGTATTTAGTCTTCGCTCTCGGGTCAGTTCTTACCATAAGAAGCCTTTATATCAGTCACCTGCTTGAATATCTTCGTTTCATCTTTTATGCAGGTTAACAGTAGTGTTCGTACATGCTGTGTTTGGGTTTGATGAGTATGATATGGCAGTGAAATTATAGTTCAGTGAAATTACATCTTATTTACATATACAGTGGTTTTTGTGGTAGTTAAAGATTACTAGGAATGTCCAAGAACCGCTTGCACAACTATAGGATACATTAACTTAAAACTAAACTATTTTACGTATTACGTATATATGGACATAATAATGTTAAAAAATGGCCCAGATGAGTTGTGGTTAACTGTACAATAAATTGTTTCGTACTCAAATTACTGAGCCTGAAGTAAAGCGTAAGAGGTCCTCATCTTCCCAGAAACGTGCCGTTTTGTAACTATACAAAATTGCAGTTTTGCTTCAGCCTTGGTTTGTGTAACGATCATTATGTTGTCTAGTCCAACAGAGTCACGCAATTGTTTAAAGCACGACACTTTTACTATTTTAATTTTTACTGTAAGATATTTTCCATACACATTTCCACTTTTTGAGTTAAAGTACGCCTTATTTTTTACCTTTGCTTTTAAGAAAGTTAGTTTGTTTTTTATGGTAACACATTTTGATAAATATGTACATGATTTACATGTTACTAAATTCGCTCAATTATGAAAATGATCTAGGGAAAGTTAGGTCAAAACCTTTTTACTTAGAAAAATTCTTGAGCGAAAGACATACTCTTTTGACTAATTAAAACTTATAATACTAGGCTATTGAAAATAGTACAAATAGTAGTACATATCTTATTTTATGAAATTTGTATGTCTACAAGATGAAAATATATTATAAATTTTACTTACATTTGACATTGTGGTAAAGTTTGACTAATGTTTGCTATTGTATATAGATTCAAACAAGAAATTTGTTTGGATCTATATAGAGTGTGCTCCCTAAAATTCTGTCTGCTTAGATAATTTGAAAATTCTATTCTAATTATGTTATCTGTGTTTTAATAACTTACATACGTATTGGAGTCTACTATGGTAAGTACATTTAATGAAATCTAATTTATTTGCAAAATAATAAAAAGAATATTATTATTTATATATATTTATAACAATTTACAGCGGTTGAGAAAGCTTCCACAACAACTTTGATTGGTAGACATTGTATTAGAAATTAAAATACTTTCTATTGTTACAAAAATATTAACATTTCTGTAGCAATAGAAATGTGTCATAATATCAAGATGTCATAATAGCTGTAATAATGTTTAATCAAAAATTAAATTAACTTTAATTAAATTAATTAAAAATTGATTGAAAAATGTTTTCCTATCTGAAAAACGTAAACAAAAAAGACCGATATAACGTAAGCGAGCTGCGAGTGTAAAGCTCAATATAAAGTAGAAGTGTTTATAATACTCATTTCACGGATTATAAATTATATAACACTGAAATACGAAATATCGAACTTCGTAATAATTAGAAGTTTTTAAGGAAGCTCTGAAAGGTGTCTTCCTGAAAGCCTTCAAATGTTAAATTATAAAGGGAAATAAGAAAAGTTTTCTTTTTTTCTCTTGATTAGATTAATTTGCATCTATTATTGTATATTAATGGTATGAACTGACTGGTTTATCAACGCTCAGTTATAACTACTAGACAATTTTTTTAGTAACGCTTTAATGATAGGCATCAAAAAATTTTGGAAAAGTCATCGCCTATAATAGTTTTACAGGCATAAAACTTATATATTTGACAAAATTGAAGTAATATACAAATATAATATTATGGGTAATAACAACTGGAGCTGGGGTTATAAGCATCGATATAGTTTGTGTGTTTACGTAAATGTGAGTGCGTATGCGAGTGTATGGGTGTGTAATTGTGTTTATGATTACTAGTATGATATGGAATGTACTATTATTGGCTGTAATGAGTCAGTTTGTTAGCAGGTTTCCGGTTTCATTATAACTTAGACCCATACGCCCAGGCTCCAGAGCTTACTTCACATGGCGGATTCAAGCCCTTTAAGATTTAATTCACGTCATACTTTGTTATAGAGACGCGGTAAAAGATATAAAGGGTGACGTCTAGCAAAGTTGGTCGAGATGAAAATATGTATCTACTCGACTTGAATTGCCTCTCATAGTCCGAGGAAGAAACAGCTATGCATATATAGGTTATGTATATATATATATATATATATATATATTATATATATATATATATATATATTATATATATATATATATATATATATATATATATATAATGTTATACATTACTCCAGTAGCAATGAAGATACATATAGGAATCATAATAGTAAAAATTTGTAATATTTTATGAAAGTGAGTAAATTTTTTAATTAGAAGTGTGAAATAAAATCTCTGGAAGGCAAAAACTGAGAGATCGGGTTCACTATTTCTAATTTAAGCGAACCTATAAATAAAATATTAATCTAATATATATAAATCTCATGTCACAATGTTTGTGCTCAATGAACTCCTAAACTACTTAACCGATTATAATAAAATTCGCACACCATGTGCAGTTCGATCCAACTTGAGAGATAGGATAGTTTAAATCTCAAATTGCTGAGTGTCATCATCATCATCATCATCATCATCAATTTTAAAAATTCTTTCACCAATAGAAAGCCACATTATTGCGGAGTGTCATCATCATCATCATCATCATCATCATCATCATCATCATCATCAGCGGACGGCGCGCGATGGCTTCGGTTTAATTCAGTTCGCTTTCGTGCTCGCTTCGGGGATTATTAATATTATGCCCAACGAAGTGGGCGCGGGTCAGCTATATATTTATATGAATATTATCTTGATCTGAATGTAGAACTGTTGATCAAATTGGACCAATTTGTAGATAATTGCTTTCGATACGTTTTTATTTTAAGATAGCTTCATCTCGTTTCTGAGTATCGGTTGTTGTGGCACAGTTGCCAACACGCTAGTGCACTTACATGGGAACGTTGACACGTTGTATTCTTTTATCAAAAGTCTCAAAACACCTAGTTACTTAAACGACAATATTAGATTTTAATGTTACTCTCACTAAAGATTTCCTTGTTTTAATATATACAATAATTGTTTTTCTTTTATGTCCTTCTCATATTCTTTGATTTTATATCATTCCTCAGTTCTCTTTTCTTGATCAGTCGATTTTACTTTGGAATTAACTATTGGGGTTAGAAAGTTTGTAAGTAAAAAGAGTAAACGAATTGTTGAAGCTATACCAGTTGAATTATTTCGCCAAATATTTATGTTTACGTACATAAGTAATGATACGTATATGTTGGAAAATATATATTAGTTTATTGTATTACAATTTAACATATATAATTGTTGTTATATGCGTAATTTACAATATCTTTATATATACAAAAATATTGTTTATTATTTTACTAATGCGTTGAATTTAATCAAAATTAATAATATGATATTGTGTCTTGTGTTTTTATAGTACATCTACTTCTGTTACTTTGCAACAAACAAAGGTCGATTGGTCTACCACAACCGTCGCCCATACGCAAACGTATTTATGGCCAAATACTGAAACGCCTCTTAAGTATTTAACGGTTTCCCAAACAATTAAGCAGCTTCCAAACTCGCATTTCTCATAGTCAAAAGCAATAGATAAGCAACTCTTAATTTTTGAGAGTATCTCAAATTAAGTCGCACTTAAGACCCACTCAAATGAATATTCGAATACTGAAACGCAACTCAACGCTAACTCTCACTCAAATCAGTTGTCAAATCGCCTTGAGACGTCGTTAAATGTGAGAGTGGTCGCGAGGTATCTTAAACGCTGTATAACGTTTGCTTATATCCCCGAAAAGTGATATATAATGTCTGTGTCATCGTTATCGTCTCTTTCGGATAGTGAAGAAATACCTAGACCTCTTTGTTTTCAATTATATGTTGATATCTGAAAGTACATAAAATAGTACCTATATATAACCTATTAATAATAAATTTACATGAATGGACATATAAGTTGTGCCTGAGTGTTTTATTAATAAATTACCCGGTACAAGTACATATCAATCAGAAGATCTCACTTCCTTAGTTCAATATTATACAATTTATGTTAATACAATATTATACAATTTATATAAGTTTCATATTTTATTATTTACGTACCTTTTGATTACTTCTAAAAGTATTTCTTTTTCACCTGGTGTATAATTTGAGCCGCGTTTCTTTTTGATATTTTCCATTATTATGGATATCTTGTAATTAGATAAATATAGAGTAAATAATTAAATAATTTCTCAACTTTTAATAATTTGAAAAAACCTTTTGCCCTAAATTAACCGCGGGCTTTGTCAACAATATCATGTGTTAACGTTTCGTTCCACGACTATTGTCTTATCGATTTTAACAAAAGAAGTACTAACTTTCAATTCATTTTTGAATTTGTTCAAAATCAAGCATTCATTTTACATAAACATCTAATATTAAACTGTATTGTCTTATGTTGATAAAATATTATTTGCATAAAATACATTACTTATCCAAACAATGCTGCGTGTAATGGATACACAACGTAAAGTAATCTTATGCGTAACTGAGAACATACTTTTTTAAAGAATGACGGCTGTTTACTTGATCACGTCTTCAAATCTTATAACTGACGTTTGAGAATACCATTTAAATTTGAGAGATACTCAAATGTGAGAGGCCCTCATTTGAGTAAAAGATTTGAGTAGTGTTTCAGTACTCGGCCGTTAATCTATTAAATAAATAGAAAATTAGTTGTAAATATAACGTGAAGTTTGGCAGTATTTAGATGGCGGTTGACCACTTGTTGGATCGAAATCTGGAATTAGGTCAAAATTCAGTCCGAGCCCGGATGCTGCGGACTTCGCATTTTGAATGGGGACGTCATTTGAATGACTGCTAATTTGATTGTGCTTCAATTTCCAGAAGCCATTTGGAAATTACAATAAGTCGGAGCATCTAATGAAACCTACTCACAGCTGTAAGTGACAGTAATGACTATTTATTTAACTGATTGTACAAAATATACTTGATGCCAAATCAAGCTATATATCAGAGCCGCTATTATTTCAAGCGATATAAAAATAGTTGAAAGGTAAAACAGTGTTGTTTGAGTAATGTCTACTGTACTACGTAAATATATCTTTTATTTGACTATCATCATCATCACAGCTCGTGACGTATATGAAAGGAACGAGCTTATGCTATAGCATGTTAGATCGATTAGGCCTTAACCAACCATGCTGGTCCAGTATAGATAGGCTTTTATACGATATAAGATTACTATTACTAGTTTTTTTAGTATTAGCTTTTATTTAGTCTAAGTTTTAATCACTTTATACTTAAGTTTATTAAATTTTTAATACTTTCTCTTGATTTCTAGAAACCGAATATATTTATAATCACTTAATAGGACAATTTATTTAGTAGTACTTATCATGTTTTTAATCAGCATCATAAATATAATGTTTCATTTTGCTTGTAATATTCGTACATTTGCATCACTCAAATATTGACTGGTAAATGGCAAGCAAAAAATTGGGTGTTCTCAACAGAGCGAAGCGGTACTTCACGCCCAGTCAGCGTCTGATGCTTTATAAAGCTCAATTACGGTCGCATATGGAGTACTGCTCACACCTCTGGGCTGGAGCCCCCAAATATCAACTCGACCCTTTTGACTCCCTGCAAAGGCGTGCTTTCCGTATCATCGGTGATCCCAATATTACGGCCTCAACAGAGACCTTGGAGCAGCGGAGAGACTTTGGCTCTCTGTGTGTTCTTTATAGGCTCTTTAACGGAGAGTGCTCTGAGGAATTATTTGCAATGGTGCCTTCGTCACCTTTTTACCATCGCACCACCCGCCACCGCAGTAGAGTTCATCCATATCACCTGGAACCGATCTTGTCTAGTACAGTTCGGTTTCAGCGATCATTCCTTCCGCGTACATGCAAACTCTGGAATGAGCTCCCAGCTGCGATGTTTCCTGAGCGCTACGATATGTCTAACTTCAAACGAGGCTTAAAAAGAGTATTTCTCTCCAGGTAGGCAGCGGCTCAGCTGTGCCGCTGGCACTGCAGATGTCCATGAGCATTATATTAATACCACAAATAACACAATCTTTAATGTATAAGTAGTAAAAGTTTCGCTATATATATTTTTTGGAGATTTCTTTATCGTTAGCATAAAAAATCATCCACTTACAAATATAAAATTTCGAAAATTGACAAATGTGTTTATAGTCTGTTGTGGATTATCTGCCTATTTTGTGACTGAATCTCGGCTTATTAAAATAGTTTATATTACCCAAAACTTGTTGACTATGATGCGGGGACTTGCGGTTTGCTGACAGGCGTTTAGTGTCTGATGGAAATGCTTAGTAAGTTTAATTGAAACATTTAATAAAATTTGCACTAATACGCATCGATTCTGAAATTTATCTTAACAAAATTACTACTCTATTATAAGATTAATTTATCTTTTTTTTTGTGTAATTACTACTCTAGCGTCAACGATTTTTTTATCACTTCGAGTGTCTCTAACGTACATATAAAATGTTACTGGTATTGAAAATTAATAACATTAACACTTATTAATTTTCAATTTTTTTCAAAGCTATCTATGAAATATTTTATAAATTCTTTATTAAAAACCTTATTGTTATGGTGTATGTTGTATTATGTTGTTCTATTCTGATTTTCGAGTATTATCTATAATTTGATTGGAGACGTTAATTGTGCACTTATACTCTCTTAATTATGTCTATAGGTTAAAAACTGAATAAATGGATAGTTTTATAATTATGTATATAATCAGCAATGCTTTTTGGTTTTAGTATAGAGACTGATTTATCACCATTAACGTACCAACTGAGAAGTACCTATTATCTTGGGCCTTGTTGTCACTCACTGTCGTTCCCGGAATTCCGTTTACGTTTCATTATTATCATAAAAATATAGAATTTTTGTGCTTTGAAACCAACGGAATATAAAGATCGCATAATACAGTTACAAATTACGTTCAATAAATTATTTCAATGCGTTAAAGACTTGCATGCTCGTATACGATAACCCTTTGATATTGTTGGGATGACAAAGACAAAGACGTAGAGACTTCATTATTATTCTATTTGCAGCTTTTTATTTGAGAATTTATGATTAAGGTGGATAGTTTTTTGTTTGCTTAAATTAAAGTTAAGGTGGTAACGCACAGCATATTGATGACGTAGATTCGACTTTTGCCAAACAAAATGCAAAGTCGCAAATACGAATATATTTTCGGTTCACTTAGAAAATTGTACAATCAAGTGAAAATTCGTCTTATCAAGATTACTGAAACAGTAGAAACATTTTGCCATGATTTTCATTAATTACGTTTTCGAATTGTGGTATAGAAAATTTATTGAAACAAGAATAATATGAAATAATTATAAGATTAGTTTATTATATTGGCGCCCAACTTAGGGTTTATTTGATAGGTCTATCTTAATTAAAAAATGATATGATTGGGTAAGATAGTTGATGGTAGCTAGACAAGTTATTTTAAAGATTTCTTTGTTTTAATCGAAATAACTCGGAAACATATATCACCGGAATTGAATCATAGTACTTACTCGTAAAAATAAACTGAAGACACGCGTGACACTGTGCTGGTGTGTAGATTGTGGTCTACCTATTTTTAATTATTTATTATTATTGGAATTCTTACCAGTACAATAGGAACCTTCATTTTACTTCCATTGAGAATTGTGGAATTTTTAATAACAAAGTACGTTTCACGGTAAGTAATGAACTGAACTGTTTAGAACTCACGAAATGACGTGCAAGATTGACTGGAAGCCATTTCAATAAAGGAATTAGAATATGAAAATATTAAATTTTTGTTTGTCGTAGTGAAATTTTTGTTCGAATATGAAGCTAATTTATAATGATACTAATGTAAAAAATATTGGTCCTCTATTATTTTTTGCTTACCATTTTTAGAGCGTCGGTGGCGCTGTGGTCTCGGCACTGGTTTGTGCGCCGTATAGAATCGGGAGGCCCGCGATCTAATCCCCACCGTGTACTAATGTGTTTTTCGTTCCGAATTTCATATAATAATAATAATAATAATAATAATTTATTTATTTGCCATAATGTTACATTAAGAGACTTATTTCTACCGATCTCTGCACTAAGCCTGGCTTGTATCGCAGAGTTCAGACTATAGTTACTAATTAAATAATAGTGGTATTACACAGCTCGAGCAACTAGTGATAATAAATAAACTATTTTTGACAAAATTTTATATAAAAGTAAGCAAACAACTAACTAATCTTAAGTCTGTCATAACAAAAAAAAAACTGGGAAGATAACGTGAGTGTGTGTGATTATGTGTGTGTGTGTGTATGTGTCAATGTGTGTTTGTATTAGTGTTTGTGTATGTATTATGTGTGCGTTTTTTAATGATCGATTGTTTGGAGGTTCGCAAGATGCAGCACAACAGAGTTTGTCAGCAGGTTTTCAGTTTCATTGTAAGTCAATCCCATAAGCCAGGGCTCCAGAACACCCCGTAACTGACGGTTATTTAATCCCCTTAGATCTACTAAGCGACATACATTATTATAAAGACGTGGTAACAAATAAAAAGGGTGACGACAAGCGAAGGTGGTACGAGCCGAAGGCACTGGAACTTTGTATACACGTCGGGCAGTTAGCTTACCATAATCCGGGGAAGCAAGAGCAATGCTATGTGTAAAGGATATTCCTCTCAATATGAAAAGTTGCCTAACTCGCAGAACTTTACTATATCTGTAAAGTTGGTCGGTAGAGTATCTAAATGGTTTATGTAGCATGATCTTTAGAACCGACCTCTGGGCTCTCTCGAGTGTTATCATGGTTGTTTTAGCTGTGCCACCCCAAACACGTATGCAGTATACAAGAAGGGACTGACAAATTGCTTTATATACTAAAGTCAGGGTACTTACGGGCGCTGAGTGTCGTAAAGATTTCAGAATAAAAGCTGTTTTTCGGATTCGGCCAGCGAGACTAGCAACCTGACTTTTGTAATTCATATTTTCGTCGATTAGCACCCCCAAGTATTTGATATTTTGAGCGCGAACTATAGGATAGCAGTTACAGGTAAGGTACCCTTCATTTCTCAGATCACAATCGTGCAATCTTATTTCAGCTGAAGAAGGGGGCTTGGAAGCACGTGTCTTGTGAAAGGCTAAATACTTAGTTTTGTCCACATTCAGCGTAAGCAGATTTCTTCTCAACCACTCAGATACCAGCATCAAACCAGCCTCTGCTGCTTTGTAAGTTTTTTCCCAAGTAGCGTCTTGAAAGATGATTACTGTGTCATCGGCATAGCAAATGATATCTGCGTTGGGCACATTAAATTTAAGTAAATCACTCATGTAAACAAGGAAGAGCGTAGGCCCAAGGACACTGCCCTGAGGCACGCCAAATTCTATCGGTAGCTTATCACTCAAGCTAGAGTCTACCCGGATGCGTTGAGTTCGGTTCGATAAGTAGCTACTGAACCATTCTAGTGCTATGCCTCTGATTCCAAAATAGTTTAATTTATTCACAAGAATAGGCACGGACACTGTGTCAAACGCTTTCGCGAGATCCAGGAAAAGCCCAACACAACATCGGTTTTTATCCAGAGCAGAAGAAATAATATCTGAGAGTAATAATACCGCATCCTCCGTGGACCTCCCGCTTCTGAACCCATACTGTCTTTCTGGAATTAGAGAGTTCTTCTCCAAGTAAGCAACTAATCGACGATTAACGAGCTTTTCCAGTAACTTTGAGAATAGTATGAGAAGGATAATATGAACATTTATCCGACGCTCCTACGGTGAAGGAAAACATCGTGAGGAAACCTGCGTACATCTGCGAAGCGATTCAAAGGTGTACGTAGTCAACCAACCCGCACTGGGCCAGCGTGGTTGACTAAGGCCTAATCGCCCTAACGTAGTTAGGGTAGCCTCGAGCCCTTCGGTGGGGACGTATATGAGCTGTGATGATGATGATGATTTTATGAACATCGTGGGTGAGCAAAAATAATAGATAAATACGTATTGTAACCTGCAAATTAATAATTATTATTTACGAATAGAAATGGAGCTACCATATGGATAGATTAATCAAAAAAGCTGATGATAGAAGGATACATCACACATATGACATACAGCTAGAATATTAATTGTAATAAGGCACAGTGTTACAGTTTTTTATATAGCATTCAAAATATACGTACATAATTTCATGAGCAATAATTGATTGAACCGACTTAATTAAATTAATTTACTGCTGTAACCCGTTTCCATTTCCGTAAAGCCCGTTCGCGACAGCCGGCCAAGATAATAAAAGTAATGAAAAAGACTTGTTAATTAACTGAAAAGGTTAGTATTGCAATCATCAAAAGAATAGACTATGCAGTTTAAATAGGTCTTGAATTTAATCAACGTTTTAATTAAATTAACCTTTGTGACCCACAAGCTCTTGTACTTGTAGTTCAAGAATCAGCTAAATAAAATTAATATAATCATTTAAGTAAAATTGTAGAGTCCTTGAATGAATTAGGTAGTATAAAGCGAAGTAACAATTAATTTACAGTTTTCAATTATCATAAAATATTGTTTGAATAATAAATAAAAATAAAGAAATAATAAGGTTAGCTCAATGCGATTAGTGTGACTTCCAGTTAGTGCGTTTCAATTAAAGATAAAATGACTGTGCATATATATACGCTTTTACATTCATTACTACGTTTAAGGGTTAGTGTAAGTTATGTGCAATAGTAATATCTGAATAAAATTAAGATATGTGCAACCGCGGTCTTAAAATAATTTTTAACTTTAATGTTTAAATTGTACATACAAATCTGTATCACAAGATATATTATATTCAATTATACGGCATACCTATTTTTCTATACGGAAAATCGACAAGATTAGACCTTTATTTACTATCTTATACCCGTGCACAATATTATTTCCAAATTAAAGATATAGTTTCACGTAGTTAAAATTACCTTATGTTCTTTTCCGGGTCTTCAACTATCCCCATATCAAATTGTATCAAAACCTAGCCAGCTGTGTTTTTATGAGATTTTCCCGCAGGTAAAATTATCAATAAAAAAAAATCATTTTCGGATCTCCGGCTATAAACTTCGATCAAAATCCAAAAATTTAGTCATAATTAAGTCATTAATAAAATAACAAACACCTATCTATTATTTTACCTTTTTTACTGTAATTATTACTTACATACTTTGAATATCGTATTTAATTATATCTAATCAAAAACCTAAAAAGACAAGTTTCAAACTTCTAGATTTTGATGTACGTAATAACGTGCTTTCCATACAAGCGTTTATTTACTTACTGCCCTTTTTTCGCATTACAATGTAACATTGTACCATCTGTGTACCAAATTTTACTTAAACTAGTTCAGCAGTTTTGCAGTGAAAGCGTAACAGACAGATAGAGTTACTGTCGCATTTACAATATCTCTAAAGAATTGTAAGAATAATGAGTACTAGAATAATATGATCATTTTGAATCTTTGGTCTTTATTGCACACAGTTTCATAAAGAATTTAATTAGAAACGCGATAAACATTTGTAAATTGTGATTGTACACATATTTATTATAGTACAAATTAAACATGTATATAAAGTAAGGGATTCAATTTAATTAAGTTGTTAAAGATAAATAATAAAACAGAAAGTCGCAACTACAAACAGTTATTTTTATAATTATTATTATTAATAATAATAAAATGTATCTTCATAGTATATGGATATTATGTAAAAAAAATCGATTCACGTCAATTTATAATTCATTGTAGATGTTTTTAGAATAACGTTCCAATTGTATGATTAATGGAATTAAGTAAATTAGGTTAGGTAAATAAATACTTCAATATATTACAAACACGAGCTCCCAGTGTACCCACCAGTAGCCTGTTGACTATAAGTATGTGGGTTGTCCCGCCGCCACATTGCCAGTCACATGATTATGCATTACACGACATAAAGCGACATAGCGACACAAATTGATAACAACTAGGTACTGAGATTTGAAAAATATCTACCCTTAATCGAATACTACATAATCTGAGTATTGTTACAGTACGTATCACGAGTCATGAAATTGTGCATAAAAGATAAATAGCGTAATATTTTTCTATCTTTTTTAGCTTTGTTTTCGGAAAGTAATTTATACATGCATACAAAGTTTTACATAATTATATTATTTATTTTGAAGTTTCGGCAAGTTTTTGTCCTCCGTGGTTACAAAAACCGTAAACCGTTATATGAGACTTACGTTTATTACTTTTTCGCTATTTAATTTTGTTATTTTAATAATTAAGTACCTGTATTATTTATACTAAAGCGCAATTTACGCCACTTTATTTTAATATTTAGAGTTAAAAAATGTTGAACTTAGGACATTTTATATATCACATTAAATATCTACATATCAACATTTCCACAATAAAGTAAAATATAAATTTTACTACATTAGTTATTATCTTCATCTTCAGTCTTTATTTAATAAGCAACAAAGATGTTTTGATAAATTGTGTTTGCTAAAATACTGTTCACTTACCTGTAACATAGAAATTATTTCTGCTTTCAGATACTTAATAGCATTGTCAAAACTCTTGAAATCACCGCAAGAGTTGTGGCTTTAACACTAGAACAATTTTGTTAGGAAGCAACAATAACTTCTAAGTACTAACTGTTGTCGTGCTATTCGATCTTCTGTATTATCTTTAGATGTAAAATATATTTTCCTATGGAGTTAATTTTAATTAGGTCATTGCTAATATAGTTTTCTAAAGCCGATAAAATGAAAAAGTTTTGCCGATTATACAAGGTATTTGATACATATATCCTTTTTTAATATTGACTTTTTATTGCAACACATATATAACAGTTAAACAGTTTAAATATGCATATGCAAGGGAGGACTTATCTCTATTATAGATTTCTTCCAATAAACCCGAAATATGTGGGTGAGTTTTTGTTCCACG
Organism: Scirpophaga incertulas; assembly: GCA_036419045.1. Taxonomy (NCBI): domain Eukaryota; kingdom Metazoa; phylum Arthropoda; class Insecta; order Lepidoptera; family Crambidae; genus Scirpophaga; species Scirpophaga incertulas. The sequence continues at coordinate 12,374,446 of CM071633.1, forward strand.
AGAAGTGCCATCAGTGTAAAATATAATAAAACATTCAAAATTATACAATTATTAATTAAATGAAAAATTTACTTTCAGATATCTTATAAATAATATGTAATAAATAAATAACAATAAAACATATATAATAACAATTATGATATTTATATATTTCTTATATTTTTATACTTTTGTTGTGGGAAATGTTTTATACGTACTTTGTAGACCGCAGAGTCAATCTAGACCGCTATATTCTACTATAAAACCTACAAGCGCTTTAGCGCAGCAATCAGGGCTCCAGAGCTTGCCGTATCATCATCTCACCTATATTGATGGCAGCAAGTTGCGTATTAGAGACCGAAGCCTCTATGGCTTATCCATATACCAAAATTCGATAAAAGTTAATAGAAAACATCAGAATAACGATAATTTTTACAATAGAAATTTACAAAATCTGTTGCTTTTGCGCAGTGCTCAAACTCATCTGAAGAGTGCGAATAGAAGACAAAATTCTTTTTTTAAATGGTCTCTTGAATTTAGCCACCTTTTTTTCACCATAGTAGCCTCCTTTTTTTGTTACGCTGAGGAAAATATATGAAATTGCATACCCCGAAAACCGATGGTTATGTGGGGCTTTCCTCCCCAGAAGAGGGAGGCTTACCCACTAAAAACCTCAGCAATCCCCCACTACGCCTGGGCAACGTAAGGCACGACATGACGAATGGGATCGAAAAGAAAACAAAGATTTAAGGTAGGATGGTGATGTTGGTAGGTGCAAAATATAAGTATGGATAAAACATGTAAGTCTCTGCGCTGGCGAATAGGTAACCATTTTAGTTGAGAGCGATAGTTAGAAACATGGGCAAAATTACGCAGATTGAAAATGAACCTGACGGCTACATTTTGCAGCCGCTCCAAGCTGTCAAGTAGTAGTTCCTCAGATAAATTAATCCACGTGGCGTCAGCATAGTCAATCAAGGAACGTACGTAAGAGTGACTGAGCTAACACTGTCTTTGTAGCTATCGGGAGAAAGTTTCTAAATCTATTTAGAGCACTATATGCAGCAAATAGCTTCTTCCGGACAGCCTCAACCTGCGGTCATGTCAAGCACTAGTCAAATACAATTCCCAAGTTTTTAACTACTTTGGTGAATGGAATAATTGTTCCTCCAAAGATAACAAACTATAGTCAAGACCCTTTACATAATACAAGCTGCCAATAACAATTGTTTGGAATTTATTTGGATTTACAACAAGACCATTTTGGGTTAAAAAAAAGCTCTTGTGTGAATTTCCACGGACAAAACTGTAAGCGCGTGTACCTTTGAAAGATTTATAAAATTTTTGAAATTGTTGATATATTTTCAATTTACTCATTTTTGATTTTGAGACTCTATAATATATTAAATTTCTTTTTCCTTACTTTACAATTTAGATACAATTTTTTGTTTATACCGTAACGTTAATATGACTATATTAATATTTTAAAATTGTGGTCGGTTTGATAGGTTTTACAGCTTAGAAATCGTAACAATTTATGTTAGATTTTTTATTTTATTACTACTTTTTTCTGAAATAATTAGTATGAAAATTTGTTTTTTATGTAAATCTACACTAATATTATAAAGAGGAAAGATTTGTATTTTTGTATGTAACAAATAAACTTAAAAAAGTACTGGACCGATTTTAATAATTCTTTTTTCATTAGAAAGCTACATTATCACTAAGTAACATAGGCTATATTTAGTACTACATTACTATAAAAATCTTTAGAAATTCTTATTAAAACCAACCGAAGGTGTAAAGAAAATAGCCATAAAATGTTTTTCATCGCATAAGCTGCGAAGAGTATTAATGATAGGACAAAAAAAATGTTCGACAATATTATTGAATATATTAATATCTACAAAAAAACTTCGCAAGACCATATGTCTAACTATTGTAGTTACGTCATATATAAATATCTATAAATTTCTATTACGTCGGCTCCTTACGCAATGGACGCAAGCGACATTGAATATTTCGAGTTCTTTTAACACATTTTTATGTCGTTTTAATTAGCATGCTTATAACTTAAATATGTCTACCCGTGCGAAGCCAGGACGGGCCGCTAGTGTTTAATAAATATTAACAAACGCTACAAAAATACATTTTTACAAAATTGTCCATAGGTTAACCTAGAGAATATGAAATCATGGAAATATGATAACAGTTATTATCTTTATAATCGTATGATCTTCTGTTTGTTTCACAATACACAGCATGAAGCATATTCAACATAACATATGGAGTCTCTTTGAAAGGCGAGGTTGGTATTTGTCGTGCCAGTATTCCGGTTGTGCAGCTATTCGCTTTGCGAATCACAAAACTTGTTTACTGTTTGTGAAATGCTTATTACAAATTCTTTGATTCTATTCACCTTTTGAATTCAAAACAAAATACATGTAATATATGAAAATGTTCTGTAAAAATATAAATATGAATAATCTTTTATAATATATTACCACATTCAAGTTTAAGATATAGCAGGTAGTGTTATTTTCTATTTGCATGAACACCAGAAACCAATTCAACTCATATATTAAAATTAAACAATTTCTCGGATTTTGCTCGTATATATTTCAATCCGTCACACCGTAGCCAGTAATAACTAGATAGCATTTGAAATGTCGGTCAAACAAAATAACCTTCAGTAGTGGACAAATTATGTTAGTGACATCTTTATAAAACAAAAACAATTACCAGCCAATGTATATGTAGTTGCAAAACTATTACATTAAAAACGTAAAATTACGAAACTTATTTCTTAGTGAGGAAATATATTAAAAGAAGCAATAGTACTTATACATAATATGTAAAGTGATAGTAGTATTTAAAATTTCTGGGAATTTACTGCTTGAAATCAATGTTCAAATCAACTTCAAATCTAAAATAATCAAAAAAAATATCAGTGTAATAAACTAATATCTAAATTCCGTATTACAAAATACTTATTTTTAAATATTGCTAACTTATAAGATAACTGATCAAGAAAATATATTCAGTATTTGAATTTGAAACAAAGAGGATGAAGCTTGAGACAATTAATGAATGTTCTCACTAGGGCCTACCTCGAGCATCATCACAGCTAATATCTCTAGGGGCTCAAGCCTGCACTATGTTAAGGCGATTTGGCCTCAGTCAACCTCGCTGGCTCATTGCAGATTGACTACATATACCTTTGAATTTTTTCTTAGATGTACACAGATTGCCTTACGATGTATTCATAAACTGAATGAGTGTTAGATAAATTATACACATGAAATTAAAAAAATGAAAAATATATTGGTACATGACTTGTTCGATCCTGTGTTCCTTGAACCAATCGATTCGTAGACCACAGCAACATCAACAAAGTAAATACAAATTCCAAAATAAAAATTCTTTGCGATAGTTGCCCCTTATGACGTAGGTCGGTCAAACTAAAAATAAGAATTGTTATTAAGGTTGTGTTAGGACACTAAAATTTGCATGAAAGTTTGCCTATAAGAAGATATGTAAAGCTTTGGTACATTAGATTACTTTTGTACTAAAAATATATACGCATATACAGGTAAATACAGAACTCATTTTAGTTGAAGTATTAAAAATATTGCTGGTGTGCGGTGTAAATGGTAAAATATAATGTGAAATTACTAGGTATCCTGACTTTACATCTTATATCACATGTTGGCTATACACTGTTTTCTGGTAGAGTTGTTTGTGAATCGCACAGGAGATTTTGTACCATATGTACCCATAAGCGATTGTAATCACTTTCCAGTTTACTTATTTGTGCGATGATTTGAATTTGAAACTTAGATGTCTAAACTTCATGGCGTACCTTAAAAAATGAATTCTCAAAATTGAAAATTTCGTCATATTTTATGATAACATATTAAAACTTAAGTAGCAGGTTATGGTTAAGCTTTTGATGTTCGTATTGATAGACATTTGAAAGTGTGTTGTTGTAAATTTCGGTGGTAAAAGCTAGTAATATAGAAAGGTGGAACTTTTCATTTATTTAGAATATCGTATATTAATAAAAACACATGATGAGTGAGGTTCAGTTTATTAACAAATATCTTGAACTTATGAGACGCGTTGCATGTCATTATTGATATACATGTTTTTATTGATATAGCTTCCAAACCGATCCGGGATCAGAAATAACAAAAACTGCGCTTCTACCATTGTTCGATAATAAAGACGCTTTCAGGAATTAGCTTTAGATAACAATTGCCATCGCATTGTCTCACCTTTAGCAGAATGATAAACAGAAGACATGTAAATAATTGATGTTACGATAAAATGTTTACCAGATTTACATTGATGATGACGTCACGTAATATTTGTGACTGACGAATCGGATTGTTTCAAGTAGAAGGTCGCAATAGTGTATTTTACTAATAGTATGTATTAAGATAATGGTAATAGCAATGTTAATATAGTAATATGTGATTTAATACAGGTACGTACTGTAGTGCTTGTATTGTTTGATTTGTATTATCAATATTAGATATTGTAAATGCAAAGGCAATTAAATCATTTACGTAGTTACTAGCTAATGTTCACGACTTAGTTTCTGTGGCTATTAAATACATGTTTCAGATTACATGATTCAAATTAACAGAATCAGAATCGATATTAAATGATTTTTGGGACACGTTTACTAAAGGCACATAAATGATTTTTCAATAATGTTCCTGACATTTTGAAAAATCTAAGACATAAAAATAACTTAACAAAACTTTTCCATAAACATATGAATACCAACATAAAAGATAAGATAAAGGACCTCGCAAGAAAAATTGTGGTCTAGAAACAAAACGAATAATTTAAAAGACAGATCGCACTAATGTATTCAGATAAAGCAGTATGGAACGGCTTGAAATATTAGTTAAGTACACAATAATATGTGTTGCACTTATGTAATCGAAAATAAATATCTTAATGGATATTAGAGCTAAATAGTTTTGTCAAAATCTCGTTACATCGTCGCAATTTAACGTTTAGGTTATATAGATTGAAACGACGACTAATTTTTAGATTAAAAATGTTATAAATGTCACTAATTTAAATTAAACATACCGATTTTTAAAGATTTTCGCTGAAGTCTGAAGCCTTGTTTCGTTTAGAATTCGGCATAGACTTTATCTGTAAAACATAAGAAGATTGTGAACTGAGTGATGAGTTGTAATTAAGATGCGCGGCATAACAGCGATGGCTTTGAATTAACGTGATTGATTGGGGAATTTTATCTTATTTAAATCTATCGGTATGAGTACATGGTGTCATGCAGTTTTCTTCTCTTGGATTAGTCGTTAACAGATGCTGGCACTATTCTTTCAACTATTATTACACAAGGCCTTATAATAGGGTATTATCATTGCTATTTATGGATAAAACAATCTTGTCTAGGATCGTTGGGACAATATTTGTAAGGATGATGATCCATAATAATCTCAGTTCACGTTCTACGTGAACAGAATTATCGCAAACTACTGTAATCATTTGGAGAACCGAGAGACGTCTAGTGTTGGATATGCGATCTTTACAATGACCTATGCAGCTGCTAGCTTATAGCGCTTGCAATACCAAAAAAAAAAATTAAAAAAAATTTACCTAGATCTAAATTTCAAATAACATGTAAGTATGTTCTCATTGTGAGAATAGATAAGACGAAGGGTTGCTTGTAAGTCTTCATTGCGATCGCAATTGCTTCATGATAACTCCTACAGTTTAATATTAATCATTATATAATTTCTTGCTATTGGCCGGTTTGATTAAACGTCATAGATTGAAATGCACCCATGTCGATTGTTGTACACACAAATATAGTGATATTATTTTCTGCCTTCATAACTTAAAAATATTTCAGGAAGTTTATATTAGTATAAAAATTAATCTCCTTGGTTTCTTCTTCGAGATTTAAAAGTAATTAGTCTTAGTCCTAATTATAATATAGTAGTATAAGTTAATTTGAAATTTATTTTGGCGTGGAAAATCTGCTCCACAGATCTACATATATATAATTTTACCTACAATTTTTCCTTATGCATATCTTTACATGCACACACTACTAAACCAGACACAAGGATACAATATTATTCAAAAGTTATACAAATTTATAGCTATTAACAAATACAACAAATGTTGTAGAACGCCTAATAGCCTACATAAACTTTTCGGATAGCATTTTTTAGCAATATAAAGTAACCATTGTTACTGAAGGATGACAAGACTTAAAGGCTTAGTGGATCACTCTTTAAACAGTTTGATTAATGACCGAGAAACCAATCATTCTATCAAGTTGAAGTTGCTTACTTGCAAAATTAAATCGGATTCTAGTTCTGCCTGAGTTAAATATTATGTTCGCGTTTTTTATTATTAATAAATTAAATCAAAGTAAGTTTAAAACAAATATTCTTGAAACCTCTTGAACTATGTATTTTAACCTTGATCCTTTTATTTGCCGTGTTGCTATCAGTAAGAAATATTTACAAATCACTTTCAAGCAAAAATATGAGGATACGGAAATAACATTTTCTACTAAACTATCGGAAAATCAATTTCATAACAAAGTATGAAATTCGCTTTTCAACATATATCCTTCTATCATACCTACCTCTTTATATTAATGAATTCGTTAAAGTTTACGAAAGTTAAGTGCAAAAGTTAGTTACTATATATATACCAATTAATAATTATCTAATATATAAATTAATTTATAATGATAATCTAAATTAATTAATAATTCCTTATTTATTTTAAAATAAAGAAATAAATATATATTATACTAGCTTTCCGCCCGCGGCTTCGCTCGCGTTATATTCGAATTTCCCACAGGAAGGATATGTTTTAACAATACTGCCATACAGCCTTTCACCCCCTCCTTTCAACCTTTTACAACCCTTTTCTGCTTTAAAAGGTAGCCTCTGTCCTTTCTCAGCCTCTAGACTATCTGTGTACCAAATTTCATTTAAATCGGTTCAGTAGTTTTAACAATATTTCCATACAACCAATAATCCCTCCTTTCAACCTTTTACAACCCTTTACAACCTTTTTTGCATGAAAAAGTAGCCTATGTCCTTCTCAGGCTCCAGGCTATCTGTGTACCAAATTTCATTTAAATCGGTTCAGTAGTTTTAACAATATTTCCATACAACCAATAATCCCTCCTTTCAACCTTTTACAACCCTTTAGAACCTTTTTTGCATGAAAAAGTAGCCTATGTCCTTTCTCAGGCTCCAGACTATCTGTGTACCAAATTTCATTTAAATCGGTTCAGTAGTTTTGGTGTGAAAGCGGAACAGACAGACAGACAGACAGAGTTACTTTCGCATTTATAATATTAGTATGTATGTATGTATAGTATGGCACAAAACAATGAGCTTTTCCACAAATACTATTTTCACAGTACTTTTGATTAAAATTTCACCGTCTTCAATTTTCACAGATGACACTCCAGTTTTATTTATTTGAGTTCATTAAAATGACGATAACTTTTTTTTTTAATGAACCGATTTTGATGAAACAAAGTTTAGATATTATTCTGAGTTAAAACAAAGCAAATAGTGAAAGTTTCAAGCTAATCGGTTCAGTACTTTCGGAGATAAACGTGAACATACATACAGACAGACAGACAAAAAATTCCAAAAAATTTTTTTTGCTTTCTAATAATCTATTTAAGTGCCCCTCTATCCATTTCAGTCAAAAATACTAAATGTACAGACAAAATATTTTTACTGTCTTATTATATGTATAGATATAGATAGTATATTTCCAACGACACGAAAACATTTTGTATACAAGCTTTATTTTAATAACGACAATGAGAAAAACGACGCATATTTTTGTAAGAACTCGAGCGATTTCTTTTTGAGTGAGCAAATTTGTGCCAACAATTTTATCGGTATTGTGAATCTTTACTAAATGTTTTATGCTGAGTTACGCATTTTGTTCCCGAAGAAATGGGATATTGTTATGGTTCTAGAGTCCCATTTTATGGTTTATTTCGGATATTTATAGGTATTTAGCTTTATTACTATCAAAGTGTTTTAGGATATGCTCGTTAAGCGGCTTAGAGTTATGACATTGTACCTATTAGGTACTTTAGAGATGATGTGTCTGCGTCAGTACGTCAGACTATATTAAATAAAGCTAGAGGAACCATTAAGTTTTATTTGTTTATTTTTATATTTCATAAATAAATCTGATAAACTTCACATTAAATGTAATGTTATTGTGTTACCGTATATAGTAACGTATTTTTACAAAGTGTAATTTATTTAATAGTTTTAAAGATTGTTGCGATTTAAATGTGTTTAATTTACTCTGTGAAAACTTAATAATATTGTATATATAAAAACCATATATACAAACATAACATTAAAGTAATTTTGAATGCATATGTGATGCTTATTTTATAATGCTTATCTTAGGAAATTCAGCGAAGGGCTTAACATATTTTTTCCGCCACGTTACAAATGGCCCGCCAGGTAAAACATAGGTCACTATATATTTTGTTAATTATGTTTGATACATATTTGTATTCTTTAAATATAATAAATCGTAAAACATATATTGATTCATTTATTTATAAATGGGATGCTCGAATTTAATGTCGGTGCCTATTTCGTGTAAGGTTCTGTGAAGGCTTCCTCCATTTTTTTGGAACAAAGTGGGCGGCGTCAGTGGTACTGCATGCATCCACTTGAGCAGGGGCTTAAAGCTGTAATCTAAGAATTATCAATCAATAGAAATGTTCCATAATTCACAATTAATTGCTAAAACTCATTTCTCTGCTCGGCTGGTGGCCTACCACCAACTTGATCATCCTTTTTTTTTATTATATTGCATACCCCGGCTGTGGCGAGCCGGCGGTTATGTGAGGCTCTCCTAAAAAACCTCAGGGATGGCCTTCCTCAGGCATATAGAGAGCCCCCGGGAACGCCAAGTGACTTCCGGGAACCCCTAGCCTCCGCTCCTCCGCCGATACAGGGGAGCCCTCATCGGGGGAGACTACAATACCTCCCCCGATCTCCTCCAGCGACGACGACCCCCGGCTACGGGAGGGGCGTAGTCCCTCCCGGGTCGCCGTATCCGCGGGCGCGACTTCCTTGCGTCCGCCGACGACACGCGGCGGCGCCGCAGCTATGCTACAGAGCCCGGCGTCGCCTCCTTTTGGAGCATCACTGCTTCACAGAAGGAGGCTACAGCCCTCCAACCTTCCTCGTCCGCCAGCATTACCAACTTGATCAACCTAGCTTATGAGTTCGTCTGGCTACCTCACTTAACGTACATTGCTAAGAGGCGAGATAAGAGGTCAAACTGATTCGCCCTTGGTCCAGCTTGGTTTGTTTACAATATTAGATTGTTAAATATCTCCGAAACCAGTTAATATTCAATAATTCACAACTTTGCATTTCCATACCGAATCTCTGTGTACGTACGTTAAACATTGGTAGTGTTAACATCAGTTTCGCTGTCAAAGCGTCGCGTCCTCGATAGATGACGTATTTAAAATATCGCTATCGAAGGACACGTGTCTATACTGACTTATTTAGGGTGATTAGGCCCAGGGTTCCCAACATAGGGGTTTTCCTCCTAGATTTAGGGGCTAAATAAGTGAGATGGGATTTTTTTAGGGACTTGAAATTTTTAGGGGTATTTTTAGGGATTTTTTGACTCTTTATATTTTTAATTTTTTTTTAAGATTAATTTTAAAAAATGGTCTCGTGTGAATCAATGTAGCCAACAAAAACATTAATATTTATTTTTTGACCTACCGACTTATAACATCTAGTTCGTAATTCTACAACCACTCTGTGGTAACTATTTAAAATAAATAAATATATTTAAAATAATATAAAAGTTACGTTTTTAAAAGTTACCTTTCCCTCAAATTGAAATTAGTTCCCACTCTAACTGGCTATTGGCTACAAATCTCTTAATTACGCCTCTGAATGTCCGTTTTTAAAAGTTACGCTACCCCCGAAAGCGTAACTGTATAGAGCGTCTACTGTAAATATTTTTTAGGGGGACAACTCAATAATTAAGGCGATTTTAGGGGTTTTGACACAAACTTTAGGGATAAATATTATTGAGAGTTGGTAACACTGATTAGGCCTTAGTCACATATTTCGTTGAATTTGGTCACAACTGTGTGCTGTAAAGCCTTTAAAGTTTAAATAATGATTTGAATTCCCTTATTTACAAAAAAGAACAATTAATACGACGACCTCCATAGCCGAGTGGATAGTACACCGGTTTCAAGGTGTCGCCATCTCTGAGGTCCCGGGTTCGAATCCCAGTGGGGGCAGATGTTTGTGTGATGAATACGAGCATTTGTACCTTAGTCATGGTTGTTGATATATATTTCAATAAAAATTATTTATGTATATATAATATATGTATGTCTATCCGTTACCCTAGATCCCATAGCACAAGCCTTACAGAGCTTAGTTTGGGCTAGGCTAATTGGTGTAAGTGTAACAAATATATATTATATTGACATCAAATAGTTTATTATGTACATATGATTGGGAATCTAATTTCGGACCTGCAGATTACAATATAAGTGCAGAGGTGACAGGATAACTTATAGTGTTGTATGTGATCAGTGACTTTGAGATAGATAGTTTTATAGTGTACGCTTGAAGCTTGATACGAGTATATAGTTGACCATACATACTTATTTAATTAAACATGAGCTGCACTGATTTGTATTTTTTTTATGTTACCATTACATGATACAAACTAGACTTCATTGTTGTATTACGTTACGTCACTTAGAATACATAATAAATAAATTATTCGCAACTTTAATGCATTCCTTCATATTATATTGTCATATTATACTGGACCTAGATAAGAAAATAAACTAAAGCCATTTCAGTGACATTAAGTGCATAATAATTTTATTTACATATTTGATCCAACACAAAGTAGCTATAAGTTCACATTGTATATGTATTAACTTCAAGTTGATTACCAAATTCATCGATAGCCTGGTTCAGCCGTAATCAAAGTTTGGTAAACACGATATTAATTCGCCAACAAGGGCAGATACTGTCTAAACATTGAACAACTTGCAGAGACAGTACAAATAGATCGCCTTTGTAAGCATTCAGATAAACGGCCCTCGACAGCCAAAGCGAAATCTCGGGACTATTAAGTGACCTTTGTTCAGAAATTCCCTTCACGTTTCTCCCATTGTTCTTTCATGAAATTTTAAGCACTACGTAATTTTTGGTATTTTAAATAAGCTATAAGAAAAGAAATAAGAAATTTTCTAAAAATAGGAAAACAGTTAAAAGTAGTACAAACTTTTTATTTTTCAACTGTTCATTTTGTATTGCTGGTGTATGTATTATAGTTACATGTTTTATTGATCTTAATACGGTGATGGTTCGGTGATAAAGTGTTTACACTAAACCAAGTAGCGAATTGATGCTAGTTTTGTATTGTTGTCCTTAGGGAGCTATATTGTATTGAGTGAACATTACACTGTAGATGCAAGTTAAGTCTAAGGACCAATGTTTGCGAAGTGTATCAATATTACACCCACCCTTTGGGAAACACTGTTTATCACGAGTAATAATCGCTATCCTTATTACATGTGAGTATACAAGTATACATGTATACATATAGTATAAGTTTTAGTTACGGATATCTTTAATTTCATTATGTTTTAATAGTGTACCATGAAGTTCATTTACTGTCTTAAAGTTACAATTTTACTATCTGATTTATGTAGAGGTTATGTTAAAATAACATGTTTTACAAACAGTATTTAATGTAAATTACTTTGCGTAGTTTATTTGAGCATCAAATATACAATATATATATTAAGCATTAGCAACAGAGAGATAGTCTCTTTTATTTTTAAAGAGTCATAATTTTTATTTGTTTACCAAAAACTTAAAAATCCCATTATTAAAATATTAAAGTAAAAACTATAAATCGAATTAAATAAATTATCTGTGAATTTAAGACAAAAGTTGTATAATTATTGTCTAGGTGACTGATACATGCGATAAATTGAATTACCTAGATGTATATTATCTTAATATATATATTTCTTGTGTGCGTGTGTATGTGACTGAACTCCTCCTAAACGACTGGACCAATTTTGATGAAATTTTTTGTGTGTATTCCAGGGGGCTTGAGAATGGTTTAGATTCACAATACGGTCATATAGATATTGTTTTTCAGCTAAATTATTTATTTAAAAACATTTGAGACAACGTGAGACAACGTGACATTTGAGACATTTGACAGGACAACGTCTGTTGGGCCAGCTAGTATTAATATATAAACAAATACAATGTCTTACCGCTTTAGCCACTTGCAGGTGAGTAGTCTACTTTTATGACAATATTTTTGTATAAGGATTGTACTTATGTTAAATATATTATAAATTCACAAAGTCCTAAATAAGTTAACAAAAATAGATATTTAAGTAAACTGAAAATATATTAAAATAAATCTTTTCTCCTTTAGTATAAATAACACGACCCAAGCGATGTTAAACGTTTATATTCGTAATTTCTCCATATTCCAATCTCTATGTAAATTTTATGATTTCTCCGACGAAAAGATGGTTAAAACCGCGAATCACTAGAACAGGGGACTAAATAATGGCGTTATACTGTAACCGCGGGAATATCGTTAGTATAATTTTGAAATCTCGCTTGGATATAAACGATATGCTCAATTGTGCGTACAACTTGTTGCTTGTGGACGACCCTGCTTGTGTGCAACATTTTTGACTTAAGAGTATATCTCAAAACTCAATACTAACTATCCACCGGCGGTTTCGCTCTGATTATTCTGAATTTATTTAAATAATTATAACATCAAAATTATCATCCAAATTTAATCCTGTGTCTCTCTTCGGGTTTTTTCCTCCAAACATATACACCTAATATAGACAATGACGTAAATGAGATTTAAAATTATTTTTATTTATAACACTGTTACTTTACTTGTATATAGAAGGAGGATTTACCCTAAACATATTCTCTTACCACGTAGAGTGGAACAAATCGAGAGACAAAAAACACAGACATGGTGTATCTACGACTTAAAAACAATAAAAAAATATATAATAATTATCATATCTGTTTACCGAATGTTCTTCTCTTTACGAACAGATGGATTTTTCTTTATTTATTATATTTGTGTGTATTTATTTTTGGGTAAAGTGTATGTAGAAATGTTTATTATATTTTATTTAATTTGATTAAAACAGTGGCAGTAAAGGTCTATATCGAGTAATTTAGCTTTAACTTTAAAAAAAAAACTAAAAAGAAAAAAAACTCTAAAAAGAACTTTATGTACACGCCAAATTTAGTTAATCATTAAATATACTTATGTTTTAATATAATTTATAATAACCGATTAAAGTAATAAAGCCGTAAGAGCCATTGCACTTCCTCTTTCTATACTAACATAAAGGGTAAGAACTGTAAAGGGAAAGAAAGCTGTGGAAATACACACAGGTTAGTCTCTGCCTGGTCGCCGCCAGCGGACTGCGCAGTGGTAACCGGTAACTCGTCAGTATTGTTTTAAATACGGGAAACGTTTAAAGCGCGCTGTATCTTTTGTTTTGCTATGCGGATTGAAACGGCTTCTACCGCTACATCCGACCACTGTTTTCCATAAATAACTTGTGCGTATTGTTCTCTGAATTCATGACGTAGCAATTTATGTCAAGTGTATTTTTAGGCAGGTCCTTTTATCTTTATATAATCGCCTCGTCGCAACTCTATATCGTGTAATAAAACGTGATGTAAGTATAGGAAGTTATTTAGTCTGTGTGTAATGTTTAATACAGACAAATAATATCATAATCATTTTAGATTCCATACCGACGGGTCTTGAGCTGCTAGCGTCCAGCGTAAGCCTGAGATCTTCAGGAAGCCGCCGGTCACCTTGTGGGAATCATACCAATACTGCGGTTGTTAGTACATTGTGCATGTAACTTAAGGATCTTTCTGCCCGATAATAACAACAAATAATCTTATTCATATTTTTATATGAATTCATGAAAGATACATCTCGTAGAACCTTTAAAGCCCTCGAACATTAACATTGCCTCATTCACAAAATCATCGTGTTTTGCCCGCGTGCTGCGTGCGTGTCATCTATATATAAACAATATTGAAGTGTCGCCTGTACCTGAGTAATAAAGAGTAACTAAGGCTACTTTTATTTTAGAAAAATATGCCACTTTAAATAACAATGCAAAAACAAAAACAAACTAAATAAACTAGTTAACTTTTTTGTTAAATTCCAAGCGGACGAAGTCGCGGGTATAGTTAGTTTAGAATATAAGGAATATAGAAACATCATTAGTTAATCTGATTAGGTCAATTTAAATCAAAATTATTAAACTTGAAAAACCAACTGAAGTTGATGTTTGATAGTGTAAATTAACTAATAATTTGGCATAAAATTTAATATTGGTTAAAATATTTGTAATATATTTATTATATTTGTAATATATTAATTATAGTTATTTTCATTAAAAGTGAAATACTGATGTGCTGAACTTTCTATTTGTGTGACTAGAAATATAAAAATAGAATGTATTTTATTAATAATTTATCACTAGAAATTTCGTCGGATGACTAATATTATTTTCGTGGTTTTATTCAGATAATTTAGTATAGTTACTTTCGTTATAAGGCATATAGAAATTTCATTATTTAATAAAGATTTAGGTCGATTGAGTTATAATTACGTTTCAATTATCTTATCTAAGTTCGGATTCAATAAACAATTTAAATAGTGAATAACGTTACCTTTATTGTAAAAACCCCGCACTATGACTAATCCAACTTGCGATAATTTACGAATTAACCAAATAAGTAGCCTTAAAAGCTTTAAAATGATAAAATAGACTTGAATTTACACTACATTTAATCAAATTGATACAGTTAAGTATAAATTGTTATTTTAGGTAATTACACTTGAAGTTTCTTTAACAAATCAAGTCCAATACGTCGAAGTTAACATAGATAAATTAACACAAATAAATATCATTGTACTTACTCGTATGTGGAACTCAATAAAAGAACTATTGAAGGTGGCGAACTGAATTTTAGTAAATTACTTCAGTTAGTATTATGGCTTCGCGAAAACACTAAATTCCCGAAGGCTATTCTATAAGTTCTCCAAACCATTCGTTCTTGTTCATTATTAGACGTATATTGCTGCGATACTGTACATTCGTTCGCTGACGATTGCGGCGTTTACTTAGAATTATACATTAAGCGACAGATACACATTTCGATTGCGAACTTCAGAGATTTGTGTTACAAATTGGAATACGATTCTAGTAGTTTAACATTCAACTCATTGTGTTACAATGGCGTTAGGATTGATAGAAAGTCGGTGACGTTGCAATTGTTAGATTGATGACTTCAATTCCCTGGCCACCTATTTGTTTCCTAATCAATGAGTTGCGGTCCAATAACATGGTAGAATATTGCTTCGAAACTATATGTTGCCATAATGCTTGCACGAAATGAACATATTTCTATTATTATTATTAAATATTTAAGTAGTAATCAAATCTATGGTTGGTCAGAATATAGATTATAAGGGCTCCAATATGACTCTAGTTGTCACTTCAGGGTAATAGCGACGATTTAAGAACACATTTTTCAACTGGAAAGATTTTTTCAAAAGTATTTACACCAAATTTTACCACAAATTTTGAGTGAACTATAGTGGAATCTTGAATACTAATAATGTTTATTATATTTAATTAAGTATATAGTATACCCAGAGAGACGTATTTCGGTTTGATCGATTTCTTACATATGTACTACACCTTTGAGTTTGGTAACAGTTGTATTAAGATTTAGTGGGTAAAAAAAAAAAAAAGGCCTAGCACTTTTTTTGGGACAGCCCAATACAAACCATGCGGCAAGGTCAATGCACGATTTCTAACTTGAAAAAAAAAAGAAAGGTGAATGTACACATTTCACTGTTAAAGCACACAAATCAACACAAAATATGATACAGTAAAATTATTAAGAGGAAAACAAATATTTAAGTTTCAGGAAAGATGGTGTTCATTTACTTTTTACTTTAATAGCGGAAAGGAATGAATGTGACATATTGAAGGTGGTTAACTATTTTACAATTTAACAGCATCAACAGCGAATGAGTTAAGAAATAAAGTAAATCGAAAAATATTAGATAATTCAAAATGTGAACATACCGACTGCATACTGCATTAAGCTGAAATTCGAAACGTTCGCTAAGATAAGTAGATACTTACTTATTGGGATTATGTAAAATGTTGAAAAAGAGTAAAAGGAAGCGGGAGTTTCTACGAAGTCGGTAGGGAGATTTCAGTTGCAAACGAAACTTTGAAACCTGGTCGTATTTATTTATATTTTTTAACCGCTAGATATAATTCAGATAGACTCTGATTCCCTATAAAGTTGTGAACTGATAAACGTAGGCACAGCAAGTTTAATCTTACATGTACAAAATAAATTGAGGTTTGGCTGAAAATCGGCGTCTACCAAATGCACGTCACTGAAAAATGACTACCTTAAAACAATAAATTCTAAATTCTTAAACAATAAGTTCATTAAAGTGGATTCCATTCCACTTATGGAATAAATTGCCTCCGAGTGATTAATTGACGATTAATTGCGGTATCGTTTAGCACCTTTGTTCATTAAGCAAAAGTATACCTATTCCATTTTGACCGAATATTTTACACAAATTGTATTTTTTAAAGATCGATTACAATTGTTTGAATAATTCTAAAACTTGAAGTTAAGTGAAACGAGAAAAAGTATTTCAAAAGGAGCCTATCATTTTATAAGTAAGCATAAATTTTGTGAGCAAAATTGGTAATTCCGTTAATAATTGAGCTTAAGACTTTTTATTACCATTTTTTCTTACTCCAATTAAAAATCAATCACCAGTGAATTAGTTTCAGACCGTTTCATTTATTGTAAGGAATGGAAATATCGATTTCGTGAAGAGTTGAAACAATTTGCTGTTCCTGTCAAGTAATCTTAGGAAATGTAATGTTGATATTTGACAAGAAGATATAAAATCAGATGTTTCGAGTTCCTTGCTTGTACTTCTCGAAAACTTTCTTTCAATTGATATAAAAAATTCCTAGAATCAAGAGGAAGAGAAAGATAGAGTCTGCTTGTATTTGACGTCACGTGCCTGTAAAGGCTTATGTTGATTGAAGATGTTTAAATTTAGACGATCTGTGTCAATAAGAGCTTGCGGTAAGTTTTACATTGGCTAAAATAATAAATTTACATTACCTGTTTAGATCGCTTTAGAGTTAACGGATATTTGATTTTATATAATTAAACTAGACGTCGCTTGCTTGCCGTGGGGTGCAAACAACCCGCGGTGTGGTGGTCCATCCTGGCTGTTTTTCAATAAAGGGTAGTCTGTTAAAATTGGTGGGAATATGTCTTCTTTTTTGTCATAAAAATCAAATAAACTATAAAACTGTGTGCGGTTGTAAACATACTAAGAAGCTCACGCGGCGTTGCTCACTATTGCGTTTTACAAATAAAATCTTGTACAGTGGCGAAATCTTGTACAGTGCTTTCAATTGATACCCATATGGTGAAAATCGCTAAAAAATGTCATCGCAAACAAATTTGTGCTATTTAGCTGTATTACATTTGTAAAACCCTTTCATTTGATACCTATATAAGTCTATGTAAGTATTACAATAAAATGTTATTTGGCCTTTTTGGACTGGCGGCCATATTGATTTTAACGGTACAAAAGCACATCGAGGTTAGTAAAAAAAAAAATTATCGAGGTTAGTAGAAAAACATTTCTTAGTGCTGGATACCAAGTTTATAACAGTAAGTTTCATTCAATAGGAACAGTGTGTTAATGAAAAATGTGTCATAATTTAGGCGATGCATTGGACGATGAGAGAAAATGTCGTTTAACATAAAATATATAGTTCAAGCAAGCAATCAGTTAGTTTAGTAAAAATGATCAGCATTACAGGAACCAATATTTGAAAGACTAAGATAGCAGTCTAGGTATTGCTTGACTTCACCGTAAATCAAGTTGCTATGAAAAAATTAAATAGTGTCGAATGTGTCGAAGGGTGTAACACGCGTTCGACCTTCACCATTCATTTGTTTGCCCAGGCGCACTTGTACTCGGACCACAGTGTACGGTTGGTATATCGGTATACAAATTAAGTTTTGTGTTATTTTGTTGTTAATGAGAATTTCAATGAGAATGTGGTTTACATTTACTTAACTTGTGTGTAGTAGCCACGTCAGTGTCAAGTTAACTTAGGTTGTGTGAAAGACCTATAGTTACATACATCCTGTATTTCACTTGAGATTTAAAACACTGGAAAAAGGCTGAAACGTAATATTAAAATGTCCGATTTAGTTGTAAAATTTGTGATTTTGCACGTTCATTTATTCTTGTAGTTTATAATTTTAATTATGTTATAGCATTTTGTATTTACTTTAAAAATATGTTTTCATATGAGGCGTAACGACGACTTCTTTATTGATCTATCGCTTTGAATGTTCTTGCGAACGATTACAATTTACGATTACAATTAGTAATAGTGTCTCTAGATTATGTTAACCTGTAACAAGCTTTTAGTATCACGATACCTGAAGTGAAATGATTAAAGTAAGGTTTATAATAAGCAATGATAACGCCACAGTCGGATCGTATCGGCCGAAATTGAATTAGGTGCCACCCCTGGAGGCACTTCTCGCATTAAGTTGCCAATTAGCACCTAAGTACGTCAATCAGTTAAACCATATTCTCGAGAGAGCGTCATTTAAAATTATAGCTTGTGCCTTAGATTTGTGTCGATGGTTCCTTCTGCCTTTTGCTATAGTGACAGTTGCTATATGATGCGTTTTTGTACTATATATACTTTAGATACGTAGCCAATCAATTTACTATTGTGAAATAGTGAAATATATATCCCCAAAAATGGGTACTCTTCACGCATTGTGTATTCTTCACGCATTAATTGACAAACTTTTGGGTCAGAAACTTTAATCTGGTCTGGCAAACACATATATTATACTCTGAATCTGTAGTCTTCAGGCCTTCACTACTAGTCGCTCTACAGAATCATTTTACTCGCAACACGCATTCAGAGACCTTGAAGAAATGACATGGAATATGGCTATACGTACGATTTAGTTTTTAATATTAGTGAACACAGTATGCACAAACTTTTTACAGTAAAACTATTACATAAACTAACAGTATAACCGCATATTTATCCAATTCGTCGAGGGCTTTAAAAACTACAACTTTTACTGAGGCTAGAGAACAAGAGAAAATGTCTACTTTTGATTGAATCTCATTGCAGTACGAGAAGAATCTGTATAATAGCGATTGACAAGTAGTGTTTGTCGTAAAGAGTCAAAGCTTTCTTTTAGATACGTAGTCATTTCGAAAATTTTCGAAATTTTAATGTTATACTTTAAATGTTAAACTTTGTATAGTCTTTCAAGTTATGTTTATAAAATGATAAAGATTTTAAGTATTATTCAGTCACTGTAAAGATGTGATCGTACTAAACAAATTAGACGGTATTTTAATATTGTTTCTGTACAAAAATTATGATGAAGTCTGATGAAGTAAGGATGTAAAATATATTTATATACATTACGCAAACGAAGACTACGCTAGCATCAAAGTAAATTCGTACATCGTTAGATGTTTCCTAACGTAAGTGAACATTGAATTTTTATTATTGAACGAGCACATCAAATCAATCCCGCTGTCAATATCTACTTGTCTACAGATACGTAAATCGACTTAGGTTGAAAAAAAAATGAGAGAGAGTTATAAGATGAAAAGCCAATGAAAACTTTATTGGAATTAGTAGCATTTTAGGCAAACATGTTTAACTTCTATTTAAAGAAGTTGAACAGGTTTGCCTAAAATGCTAGCGACTTATAACAATAGAGGTTATGACGATTAACGTGTTTGTATTTAATACAAACACGTGTTATTAATTAAAATCAATTTAATCTACATTTAAACTGTCTTGTCTGTACAAAATTTTCTAGCTTCATTCCGCGGCTTATATATTTTATGTTATGTTATTCATATATATTATTATATTAAAGTAAAGTTTTGCAGTTTTTCCCGCAGGAAGAATATATTTTGTCATAGAAAAATCACTATGTTGTTTTTCGAATCACAAACAATACATATAAAGTTCTTCTCAAACAAAACCCCTTATTTTTAACCTCTTTTAAGTTAAAAGTTTTAAATATTTGAATGTTGTAATTATTTAAGTCTAATCAAAAGCTTAAAAGATAACCTTTAAACATGAGATAATTTCCATACAATCTTTCATTAACTAATTTAATCCCGTACAGTAGTTTTTTCACTCATGAATATGTCCATAGGCTCTAGACTTAATCTGTACCGAAATTCATTTAGATTGATTCAGTAGCTTAGGCGTGATTGCGTAAAACACAATCACACAGAGTTACTATTGCATTTATAATATAAGTAAGGATTTACTTATGATAAGGTAACAATTATTTTTAATGAACTGCGTAGAATTCGTAGAAGTACTACGGCGTAGTGTATTTCGTCTACGATGTACATGTACTCGTCCTCACTATATTATATGCTATTGCCTAAAATCACGTCATAGTAGCAATAATAAATTTTATTAATAGCAATAATAATATAATATTATTAAATTGATGGTACAGTGTTAAGGCTAACTAAAATTTTTTGGTAAATTATTTTTTGCTTTTTAATTTTGATTGCATCCTAATTAAAATAAAACGTGAGAATATGTTGCAACTAAATAACGTGTCTAATATTTAGATTTTTTCAGTTGATATAAACTTTAAAGTTTGATTTATACGAGTTAATGACATTTTACCGTCGATATAATAATGTCTTTAATCAAAACTACCAAACTATGTTGAAGCGTACTGTGAGTATATAAAATAAATACATTTAATCAAAACATTTATGAGTTGTGTGTTCAATGTCGCCTCAACTTCGATAGCTCGTAATGGAGTTTGACTCGTAATGGAAACTATTACGCCATATGAATTACAAAAAAGTAAGGGGAAACTTTCACCAAAGTATCACATTGCGAATTATTTTACGTAAATTTTCTTTTGGCTAAATAACATGTGTCATAACAACATACTGCAATTTTGCAATTAGCAAACTATTTTGGTTAGTTATTATTTAATAACTAATTTATTGGTCATGTTTTATATTAGCTTGTATTATTTAGCTAAATATAGTGTGGTATATTATATTGCCTTTTCGATTTTACAGTATGAAAATAACTTGTATGAACAAACCTTTCCACAAGTCGTTTTCATACTGTATTTTTATTAATGATTACATTATAAACATTTTGCGTATAAAAATTTAAGTTAGTAAAATTTGGCAAATGAAAATTATGCCAATCCATAATTTCATAAATTGCATAAAGTGCGAAATATAAATTTGCAAAAAGTATCTGAGAAATGAAACAGCGATGATAATTTTATTGAAAAGTAAAATGTAATGAATGTATTTTAACAAGCACAAAGTTCTGTCATGTTCGTGTTTTAAACTTCATATGTATGTTTATTAAAAGTTTCATGTGCATTTTACTTGTAGCTCCCGCGACGAATGAAAATATTGTGAGAAAATATGCATACAATTGCGAAAAAATAAGTTGCGAAAGTTGTTTGTCAAGTCGACCAATCCGCACTAGGCCAGTGTGGTTGATTAAGGCCTAATCGACCTAATATAGTTATGGTAAACTCGTGTCTCTAAGTGGGGATGGCTATGAGCTGTGATGATGATATACAAGGTGATATATTAATTCAAATTTTCTACCCACATTAGTAATTAAGGATCCTCCATATTTAGACTTAAGAGGTTTCCTAGTATTAAATGAATGGTGTTGAAATAAATCTCTCACTTGACATTAATTATTGTCTTGGAAGCTTCTCTTATTTTGCATTAGCGTCACGTATTTTAGCTCTCGGATAGATTTAAATATTCGATTTTCAAACAACTAAGGAAATGAATACCTACCTTTGCGGTACAAATTTTTTTTGGATTAATATTTTGATAAAAGTTTAGTTTAGTTTAACTCTCTTGGTATTATAGTTGTCGGTTAATTTTTGAAGTTACATTTTTTCGTCACCAATAACATATAAATACATGTCTTATGATTATATATATATATGTGTATAAAAACGAAACCTTAAGCGAAATCTTTTTTGATTGTAGGTAAACATACGGAAAATATCTCACTAGTTCAATTGACCGGGGAGGTAATTTTCTTATAATGTATCCCGCTAATAAATTGTGTAGATGAAGCATACCAGGTGTGTTAGTGTAGGATCGTACCGGTGGCGATGGATATGAGCTGTGACGATGATGATGAGTACATTTTCCTTTATAATAATATAGAATATAATCTAATTTCATAAATTGTAAAAATTTATTGCTTTATGGGAATAAATGTTCTTATTACATATCTAACATTTTTATTTATTTAAATAAATCCGACTTCTAAATTGAGAGATTCTGAATTATGTAAGATATACTAAAAAATCATTTGAAACTTTCGTGTAACATTATTACGGCGCACATTTGTATTTTGCCTAACAAAACCCATTTATATAAATTCTATGGTTAATAATGTTTCAGCCTACATTACCAAAGCCCCTCGTCATTGAGTTAATATCCCTATAGTTGGCAATTTCTTTCGACACATGTCGCATACTCGTAAATTTTGTTGAGCCGCAAGACAAGCGTCACTTGTCAGAACAAAGAGAATTAATACCGATACACTGACGGAGAAATATGAAAACTGTTCGTGTGTATTTAATAAAAATATAGCAGTCGTAACATAAATAAGAAATTATTCATAAGCGCTACAGAAGGTGGAATATGTTTAGTATTTCTTGTAATATTGAGCAATTAATTGTATTGTGCAATGACATAAAAATAGTCTGATCCTTTTTTACATAAAATAAAATTGTATGACAAATTTTATTAAATTATAGAATTGAAAACAAAAAGTGAAAGCAGCCATAAATAGAATAGTTTACCAGTGTCTGAGTTCAAATACTCAGAGTCCAAGTACTTAAGACATTGCACTTGTCTATGCAATTAATATATATCAGTATCTCTTTGAAAAAAAATTTATTCCCTCCTTTATATACTCCATTATATACTCCTAATCACCTGCCTGTTTTTCAATATACTACAATATTTTGAAAAACAGGCAGGTGATTTTACATGAGCAGCGTGTGCAGAATGAAATTTTCGGTAGTGCTTTCTAATTTTCGGTGGGATCTCTTCAGCCAACTAAACTAGTGGGATATTATCCTTTTTAAAGGTTTTATTTAGTTTAAAGGTTTTATTTTGAGTGTAGTTAAATTTTTTTACAAACATTTAACTACGCTCAAAAGCTAAATGACATAAGACATGTATAAATATACTATTTGAATTAAATAACTTCACAACATTACCAATAAACTATAGCACTGTATCGTCAATCGCAATGTTAACATTTTTTATCGTAAC
Organism: Scirpophaga incertulas; assembly: GCA_036419045.1. Taxonomy (NCBI): domain Eukaryota; kingdom Metazoa; phylum Arthropoda; class Insecta; order Lepidoptera; family Crambidae; genus Scirpophaga; species Scirpophaga incertulas. The sequence continues at coordinate 12,398,032 of CM071633.1, forward strand.
TTAATTTTGTTATTGATTCTCATATAGTTATGTTTGATCCCTTTTTATACCATCATATCAGGAGATGAATTTTTAAAACAATAGAAAACCAATTCGCATTCCAAATCGTGAGATTCGTATACGATTACCGAATTCACTATTTCTGAACTTTCATTTCGTGCGTTGTGCAACGAGTGGTTCAACCCACTCGTTTTTGATTTCTACTAGCAGAATATCCAACGCTGAAGTGACCTTGATAGTGATCCGTTTCACGTGTGGGTGATGACCGGCTTTTTGTTTTTATTGTTGTGATTTTGAATTTTTCTGCGTGAAACGGAATTTAATAAAGAATTTGTTTTTAATGACAACACTGAATTCGAGTGATTCAAAAATCTATAAAATTGTAAGCAGTATAATATAATGTATAAAATTATAAATCTATAAAATTCCAAATTCACGTCTAATGATTCAAAAATACGTCTCCTGAGCTTATGTACATTCATCTTACATATGCTTGGTACAACGAAGCAGTGTTTACATGCTTTGTTCCAATTTGAAGAAAAAATTACCTGTACTAAGACTTTATAATTTATATTATGATATAAAAGAAAATGAAGGCAAGGTACACTGTGGTTCATGTAGAGGTTACAAATTTGCTGCTAATCTCTCCGGAACAAATGGTGACTGTAAATATTTACTGGTAGTTGGGAAACTAAGTAACTTGACTCATATTTCTTCTGGTAAGTACCAGAAATGTCAGAAAAAGTATTTTCAAAATGAATTCTCGTTGTTACAATTCAATTCATTTTTATGGCGTAGGATTTGTGAGCTATTCATTTACGTACATTTATTTTACGCGATACGCATTGTTTGAATGACTAAAATATTCCTGTTTGTCTTTTAAATTCAGTTTAATTAAACGTTATGTTGAGTATATTTATGTTACTTAACATTTGAATATAGCAGCGTAACATAATATTAATATGTAAATTATAATAATATAAATGTAAACAGTGAGCTGTAATATGATCACAAGAATAAATTAGTATCTTTGAATTGTAAGAAAATCCTAAGTATTAAATACTAAGTACAGTTTAAAAGTTTTTTTAGTTTTAAATGTAGTAATAGTGCTAGAATTATAAGTTTCCTCCTTTGTTCTTTTGTTTAAAATAGTATCAATATATGTAAATTATTTTGTAGTCGGCTTAACCATTATGGTGTAAGGTTTAATAAGATTAAAAAAATACTAAGCAGTTGTATTTAGTCATATTATGAAAATAAATGAAATTCGATGTGAGGTCAAATCAATTTACCTTGCGATAATAAAATGTAGCCGGTACATTTATATAATTTTTTAATACTTTAAATAATGTCTTGCTAACGATTTGTAAATTCAGTATTCCAGAACAGTTATTATGGTAATGGCGCTGGCTTGATATTTTTAACAAGATGTACGAGCAATTTTCGAGATTGTGCCCGTACCTTTAGGTATATTAAAAAAATTCGCTGACAAAATGTCCCAAGGAATTAAAATGTTGAATTTACTTATATTGGTATTTACGTCGGATATACGTAAGTACAAAAGGTAATGTAAGGGTTTTGCTTTCTTAACGGTTTGCTAAGCGTGGTCTCTCCATATTTCTTAATTTGTGATATTTTACAAAAAGCTTTGTGGATCAACTTGAGCGTAACAAATTAATGCCTAACACAGCGTGAACTACGGGAGTGGTTTACTCAATACCTAAACGTATCTATAATATACTCCTTTGTGCAGTATTTGTAATATAATAAATTTATTCCCTTTTATATTATTTTATGAGCAAACAAAACCGATAACAGTCTAAGCCATGGCTATGCTATTTAAAGTCATAAACTAGATAAAAAATAACAAAAAACACTACACGCGAAGTAAAATTTATATTTATGGGATATGCTACAAGTAGAACAATTAAGGAATTTGTCAACTATCTAGTTCATAAAAAAAAATTGACGACATTAAATACACTACTATAAATTGAACACACAAACAGCAAAATGGTGCAGTAAAAATATAATTGTGGTACTTATTATAGTGGAGTGTCGAGTAGTGTCACTCAAACGGACAAATTAAAGAATGATTATTTAAGAGGAAGTTGAAAAGTAGTACCTGTAATGGAGAATATAAGAAATAACAGACTAAAATGGAATGGTCATGCAATACGGAGGAGTGAGAGTCATCATGACTAAAGAATTATGAATGTGTTGTTGATGGAAATAAGGGTAACCGTTGAACCATAGCATTGCTGTTTTCTGAAGCTGCCGGCGACTGCCGCTAATGCTTTGAAGTGGTAACAACATTTTCTTTGATATGCTAGGATAAAGATATTTTTATAAAGGTAATCGCTTGTTAGATAGCAAGTACTTTGTACAATGATGCGTGTTTATAAGGCAATTAAAAAGTAAACATTAAAATAATGAAGAACAGAATTGAAGCGGCTTTTTTTTTGCATTCTGATCTTACAAGTTCTATTTAGAGGAATAAAGCGAGTGTAGACGGCCAAATAGCTCTCCCGTGGGTGTATGTTAAGCGCAGTGCTCATTTTTCGCTAGAGATTGTATCTATTATGCATCATTTATAAATAATTTCGAAGGAAGTTTATTTGTTTTTTTTAGTCATGAGATGCTCACTGCTGTACGTAGATCGACCCCATGGTAATAACCAGCTAAGTTGAACATACAGCAGATTTTATACATTAACCTTAAAACAGCTGTTATGGCTCTCGTAATAGCGGCCGTTTTTATAGAATAAAACAAATAAATTCATTTTGCTTTGTTTAACTCGTGTAGTGACTTAATTATGTAATATATAATAATTAATAAATGTTATTATAAAACATAGATCTGTTGCAATGCTGGGTCCTCGTTTAGTCTTGTTAGACTTTGAGAAATACGTACACAACATAACGCAGACCAAGTGCATTGCTATAGGAAAGTATATAGCTTGTATTTATTTATATTCGTTTATAATTCTGTAAAACTATAGAAATTGTTGTGTAACTGTAGTCATGTTATAGTTTATAAGGAACATATCTAAAGGCTATGGTGTTTTATAAGGCAATATCGCCATTGCGCACTATCCAACCTAATTAAAAACTACAACTGCATTCTTCCCTGTAATCATAAAAAATAAAATAAAGAATAATTATGAAATCATGCTTATCAAGTATTTCTGATGACTTCTATAATAAATACTGAGACACGAGATTTTATATGTTAAATAAAATACAGATGTTTTTCAAGATTTCTTTCCGCCGTGGTAGTATTGCGGTACACTATGTATGTTGGTTCTTAAAATAAGTACCCATCCCTTTCATCTAACCACGTTAAAGTTGTAAAAGATAAGTGGCTCAGCTAAAAGAAAAGTAGTTGAATCTCTCGACAGTCACGATTTCTACCCTCACACTCATAAAACTGGTTTATCTGCCGTCTATGGTCATTAGCAGCGTGCTACGAGATTTGATGTTGAAACTTTTCAGAATGGTTATTACTATCAACAATGTTATCAAATCACTAGACATCTTTTAAATAATAAGAAGAAATTGATGAAATCAAATTAATTAAAATTAAATAATTTAGTTCGAATACTGTACTTTCTACTGTAGTCTAATACCTCTTTTACTCGAAATAAATTACTCGTCGCAATGTCAATTACTTTTTACGTCCCTACTTACAGTCCTGTTACGGGAAGCAATCATGTTTACACTTTAATTTCAATATTAGTTAGCAATTTACAAGAAAACATAAACAAATATTATAGATCCAAATTTGTAAATGTAACTGCCTATTACTTATAATAAATTGCTTTTCATTCCTCATGCTCGGAAAGGAGCGTTTCCTTGATCTGAGCATTGGGAGGAAAACGCTAGTTCCCACCAGCGGGCGGGAAATTCTCATACTAATTACTTCCCTCCTTAGGGCGGACAGTAAAATTTTAAAAATAGAACTGAATTAAACCTAATTCAGTTCTATTTTTAAAATTTTACTTTACGGTTACGTACGTACAATCTTTGGTACAATCATTATAAAAGTATTTGGCTGAATAGCCATTAAAAGGTAACGCGATGTGTTCCAAATTTAAAAATACATGTAAAAAGGTAATTTTGGCGGGAGGGGAATCTGTTACGCTGTACCGAAATCTTCATTGTGTGATGATAAAAAAAAGTAGAGTGCTACACACGGGTAAAAGGATTCAAACCCTACTCGGACTATAGCCGGAGTCTAACAACCTCGTAGAGATTGATTCCTTTCCACTCTTATAAAGCAATCTGCTATAGTACATGTATGTATTTATTTGCATGTGTATGCTTTAAATATACTACAATTTTATCAAAAAGATCTACGGACTACTTGGTGGTTTACAATCACTACAGCCTATGGAAATCTGCAATATCCATATATGCCTACCAAAAACTATATACGCTTTCCTTGAAGAACCAACTCGACAGAGCATTCTATAATCGGAGCGTGCGCGGGGGAAAATTCTTCTGAAATTGCATTATGATTAACAGGATTATATCAAACAATACTTCAATATACGTATCTAACCTACATATATGTGCATTATTATATACTACGTAGAGCATAGCGTATATTAGTAGCACGTAAAATAAATACAAACTTAATAAGACATCATCCACTCTGGCCTCATTTAACATTGTTGTTGTTTGTTTTGTTTACTCGTCCGTACTACGAGTAGGAACCTGTCAGTGTACTATTTACATTCTTGTTGAAATTATCTTTTCGGTACACGATATTTATATATGAAAATTACAAATGTCCAGTCATTGTTTAACCCGTCACCAGGCCAACGAGCCTTTTTTTTGTAACGATGAGGGAAATGCATTGAATTGCATACCTACGAGTCGGGTTATGTGGGGCTCTCCTCCCACCCCGACGTGAGCGCATCATCCCTAAGGAGAGCAGCGTCGCGCCCTGACGAGGCCATGGGAACCCTTACGGACGACCACCACGACCCCGCAGACGCATGGCGACTAGCGCCCCTTCCGCGCCGCCACAAGGGCGGCCGCCCGACTCCTCCGGCTAACCAACAGGCTGCTGGCCCTGAGAAGGGCCTTTCCCTCGTGGCGAACCCCGCCAAGGTTATTTTTTAACGAGGTTTCCTTCCTCTTGGCCCCCGCCTCGAAGGGCGGCATCCCACTCCCGCCGTTTTTGGCCCGCGCCGGCCGAAGCCGGTACCCCCCATATCTGGGGGGCGTTCCCCTATCCGCCACCTGGGGACGCACCTGGTATGGGATGGCAAACCCACGCAGGAGGCCAACGAACCTGCGGTTTCCCGCTATACTCCACGATATGAGTCATTATATATATCATACCGGAAAACATGTATGTCGCAGCGATGTCAGTTAAATCACCTGTCGTTTCTGGCCATATTTCTCCTTTCCCATCGTCCGGAAGTGGCTTTCTTTTTCTCTTTAGAGCATGTGTGCTTAGCATAAGTCTGGCGCTGGCATCGCCTTTCTATTCCTGTTTCTATCGCCTTATCGGGTCCAGGGGTCACCCTGGCCGTGGCCTCGTTTCCGCTTATAACCGTCTGAATAAAATTTTCGCCGCCTACCAAGTCTGGTCACTGTTAACCATTTTGCTGACTGCTGGCAGCGACAGGTCGTTTCCTACAACTGCCGCCAACTGCCCAACCTGGTCAGACCGTCACTGCATGTTATATCCTATCTTTTAGCACCCCACACTTCTGTTAAATGTTAGTTTAGTCCCTCCCCGCGACGAGTTTTTGCAATTATTCAATGAATATGTCAGTGACTCTGGTTCTTCTATGGATTTCATCAATTTGGATTCGATTATGCAGAGACACTGCGAGGATAGTCCGCGCCATTGCTATTTGGGTGACTTTGAATGTACTTATAAGGTGCATTGTAATTGATTTTAGTCCTATATGTCATCATTAGTAACAGGTACGAATCAAGACAATCGTTTTGACGGTATACGGATTGTCATTGTGAAGACAGGCCGCAAAATTTTTTTTTGCTTCGACGAAATAATTTGTTTATATAAATTGATAATTTATAATTAAACTTTTTCCATCAAAGTTTGATGACAATGAAAGCGCACAGATGTCACAGCGGATGTTTTCTTTTCCTGTTGGTTCCTGTTGTAGTTCGTTTCAGTATTATTTGCTCTTGCCATTTTTAGTTTCATGTTTAAATTATATTGTATCGATTTCACTTACTTACTTATTAAAATGCCAAAAATATTTTAACAATATTTTATATATATATCAAATAAATGAAAATTTATTTGATTATTACATAAACAACGTAAATAGTAATCAACTTTTTTACCTGATTTTGATCCTACACGTTGAAAAAACAGTACTTAGATTTTAAACAAGAACTTTTAATTCATATTCACCAACCCAGTGAAATCGTCACATATGCTAATATAACCAAGACAAAGGAATCACTAGATTAGACACGTAGGTGTCAACCACGCACGGTGTCAATTGGTGGTCAACATCAAGTCAAAACACGTAGCAACTGTTCTATACATCAATGCAATTACGCATCAAACCAGTAGACTTAATCAACTAAGTAATTTGATTAAGGGCAAATAAATACATTGTGTACTTACTTATAATGTGAACTTAATATACATAGATATGTAGAACATTCGTACTGTTACTTTAATATACTCTGACATACACATTATAATTTTAAAAAATGTAAACATAGTCATCGCAAGGAAAATTGTGCCCATCATTTTGAAAGAATTTACTAATTCTATGGCTTATGAACGAAAAATTCATTTATTATTGATACAAACTAATTTGCATTGTATTTGTTCAAAATGTTTTACTTTGTAGCTCAATGAACCGAACGTCAAAGTGAATCATTCACTGTCTTTTACCAATTATCAAAAGCGTTTGAGTTAGTGAGATATTTGCCGAATTAATTTTTTCAGTGATATTTTGCCAACAAATTGAGTGATATGTTTCTACAGATAGAGCACTTAAGCAGACATATTACACTTTTTTCTGTACAAAACACACAAAGAATATAATCGAATATTCGCTTGGGCAGTACCTAGTTATACAGTTAACCAAAATTACAATTAACTTACCTATTAGCTGATTTTTCAACTTGTATTTGTGATTTTTCAAGGGTTTTATTAACATTTGCTTTTAATTAAATATGAACAAATCCCTCATTGGTGAGATGCAGTAATAAAAAACATAGTACAGAATAAGAGCAACCTCACTTCTTCTAGTACACTGACATTTGTTATTTTCAACAAAATATATAATAACAGACCCAGTGAACTTACATGTCTGTGCTGGTACATGTCTGCCACATTTGCTGTCTGTAGTATTTTGCCATTCTTCGCGAAAACGAATCCGACAGATAATCGATCGGCATTCTTGAGTTATAAGTGAAAATTTCTAATCTTAAGTGTGTTATAAGTGAAAATTTCAAATTTAATGTGGATATTGTTATTTAACTGATGTAGCTACACCTACACAATCGCTTAAGCTTGTTCTGAAGCTTTCAGTAATCCGATTAAAGAACGATACAACGGTGGCTTTTTATCCGCGCTTTTGACAAAATCAAATTTGATCCGCTTCGATAATATTGCCTTCAATAGTTTTGTCATCTAATGGACCAATCCATTACAAAGAATATACAAAGGTATTTTGGAAAAATGATAATACTTATATTGGAATATCCGACGTTGAGCTCTTGTTGTTATTCAGGATGATAAAAGCGAGCTCTATCTCATAAGACATAAGGTAAAAGCACACTATCTCTTGACATTGCGTATTTATCTACAGTATTCACAATAATTTACGCTAAATTATATACTTTATTTTTTGCCAAATAATTTTTAAGCTCTGACGAAAGGAATGAATTTTCCCTCTTAGTCTTATATTTATATTTTCCTGCAGCAAATTTCATCATTGCATTTGATCAATATTCAAATATAGGGAATAAAAGGCATTTAAAAGCAATCTCTGGGAGTTTTAGTGTCTAAGTCTGTTTATTGAACTTATCATCAAAAAACTTATTTACCTCTGTCTTAACTATTTGAGACAAGTAAATGTAGAAGACATTTACTTGCCTCAAACAGCAATGTTGGCATTACTATGTTATAGTTTAACGAGTAAACAAACTATGGTAGCAAAAGTAATAGGTATCGTAACATTTTTACATCTTATGTCCCAAGTTGGCAACATACACTGTGGTTCTATGGCAGTTGCAGATATGCTGCATATCTTATTGGAGCCACATCTACAATAGACGACTACAACCATTTACCATTAGGTGGGTAGTCTACTTGTTAGTCAATCATCATTTCAGCCAATAGACGCCCACTGTTGGACATAGGCCTCCCCCAAGGATCTCCACGCAGATCGGTCCTGCGCTGCAACCGTCCAGCGCCTTCCCGCGATTTTCATCAAATCGTCGGTCAATTGTTATTGTTAGTCAATATTAAGCTATAAAATATATATACATTTTGCTACGACAGTGCAGTTAGTGTTAATGGGCCTTCTTATTTAAATAACTATAAAATGCATAAAGTCACAATAAAAGAATTAAGGTTTTATTTGTTGATCTCAAGCGATAAACGGGAATTCATTTTTTATTTGTATAAATCAAAATATTGTATTTTAAATTATTTATTATTGTTTAAAAATTATAATAGATTTTATTTCAAATGACTACGTCCCATGATCTTAATCAACCTTACTAATAGGTACGGGTAGTTCTGTAACAAAATATTTTATTTCCACGTAAGGTTCACTTTACGGAAAGGCGAGTTTAATTTTGATAGTTGGTCTGAACTTAATTAACGTAGGTATTTAATTAATTTACAGCAATAAAAATGCGTACAATAAAATTCAATTTCATCGGCATAAGCTTGTTTATGCACTGGTTTCCCAAGTTGTGCTTAGTTCTGAAATTGACTTTACAAATATTAACATATACAATATAACTTGTTCTTATCTTAGGAAAACATTGACATTTTCTTGGCTGTTGAGAAAGTGAAAATACAAAACAGGTGGAAAACGGGAAAGACAATATTCAATTTTAAGTTTCATGAAAGGAAAGTTCTTAATAGTTTCTGGATACCTATTTGTTTTTAAGTTATATTTGTTTTAACTATAAGTTTAGTCCATCTAAATAAAACCACACTTTGGTATACCCATTTACCCATTGTAATTATTTGTGCATATCATTTAATTAACTATGTGTCATACTTCTACTATTACATATTAATTATGTTATTTAATTTTTTTCATTACAAACCTACAAATCTTTAGTTACAAATCTTTAGTCACCCAAAAAATGAATTTATCATTTTTCGATATATGATAAATTCATTTGTCGGGTGACTTTATTCCGAAGTGTTGTCCAAATAGGAATATTGTGAGTGACAATTAGTGTTAACTAGAAGCGTCAGGTATGGTGGCATGTTCTGGTGGCAGCTTAATTACGGTTGAAGTGATTCGGTTATGGCGTCATAAATCAATCAGCGTGGGCCCATTGTCTCAATAATCAAGTATGTAGATCAGCATTGCACATATTCGGACAGTCGCATTGTCTAACTGGCTTGTAGAAATAATCGAAAGAAATAATCTCGGGCTTACCATGTTACTTTATTATTCCATTGTAATAGAGAAGGACTTATTGCCAATTGCCAGAATCAGAGTGTTTCTCAGAGCTGTAATTATGGTAAATTATCATGGTCGATTGTTACGACAACTGAATGAAAGGGAACGGCGACACATTTATTTATAATGCGTTACAATTTATTCTTAATGCCTTAATCTCCGGTACTACTGATCCGATATTAACGAAATTATGGGGATAGTTTAAGGCTCAGCGAAAGATATAAGATATTTATATCATAGGAAAATATATCTTTCTGAAAATATGTGTCCGGTGAGCTATTAACTAGTATATAGAGTGTCATATTTTAATTTGATGATCGGTACTGATAACAAGAACATAGGTTCAATTGTCAATTGACACTGAATAATAATCAACTGTCGTTGATCCTTATTCAGTGTTACTTGAACATTATCCATTGATTCAAGTACTGTATATTAATATACAACCCGACTGTCCCCTTGATAGTAAGTGGTTTCAGTTGTATTGTATAGTACATGTGGGGTCACAGCATTAAAATATTAAATAACATAAATTTAAAAGCAACAATATAAAAATATGTTTCCAGAAAGTTTCAGGAAAAATCTCAGATTAAAAATATAAGTATAAAAAAATTCATTTTAAAAAATAAATTGCGGCATTTCAGAGTAAAAGTTCAAAAATAAATCGCAGAATTAAAATGAAATGCAAAAGTGTTAATAGTTTTGTCTTTTAGATCTATTTTATAGTAAATAAAAATCGAATAGCGGTTCAAAATTAATAATGTAAGAAAATAGCTTGCGAATTTAAGAAAACCTTAGCATTACGTGAAGTTTCGCCCAAAACTTGGAAGAGTTCTTCAAAAGTATTATTGTGTAATGATGCTGATAAAATAGTACACATTTATCAGTGGCTTGCTTATAATAATAAGTTTATATGTAACTTCAATTTACCTATGAAAAATTGATTTAATTAAAGTTTTATAATTAAAAAGTATTTCTACTGACTCAGTGAAAAATATTGATAAAAAATTAAGGTTATACGATTCAAGTTAGTAACAAATATTAAACAAATATTGATAGATTCTTAGTAAGGACACATAAACACAAGTGTAATAATAAAACGAAGGTACTGTAACCGGTAAATAATATAATTGAAAAATTAAAAACAAAATTTCATTTAAAATTTGAGCTCTAGACTGTATAGCGTAATATATATGTACAAAAAGCAATACTCTCGTTTTAAAAATCCTTTTGCGTCAATCACGGTCCAATGCAATGCAACAGAGGTCTTCGCTGCTGCAATTGGGTCATGTCGATCACTTCCTCCGTTCGGTATACATGATAGCCAATATTGCATTAGGCGCTACATGGAGATCCGTATGCACTCATATGGAAGTATTCAAGAAAGATTTATTTGCTCCAGTTTTATATAAATTGGCTTAATAAAGCATTGTTACTGCCTAGTCTTAGAGGAAGGGAATGCTTAGATATTATATGTAACGCTTAAAAATGCATAGAAAGGATAGACAAAAGACGACTGATGAATGAATGGGCCTTTGGGAATGGGCCTTTGGGAAAGGGCCTTTGGGGGGTAAACTAGATGAACATACTTGAACCGAATAGGTAATATACTGAACTAGATCAAGAGCACTCGTAACTGACGAGAGTGCATGAAAGTATTAATTGTCATTAATAAAAGTAAATAATGTCGAGGAAATTAACCGCCATGGGTAAGCAAAGTGAGCGATAAGTAAGTGAGAGATATGTATGTGTATACTATTAGAAAACATGACCACAAAAACGTGAATTACAATTTCAGTATTTGGATTTGAAATCATTATAATAGTTATGTTGAGGCAGGGTATTGTCACATTGAATTAGTTAAATAAACTATCAATTCATAGTTATTTTATTTCTCCTTTCCTTGTTTCAGATTTTTATTTCATTTAAGAGACATACAAGCCCTTGTTTCATCAATATGGTAAGTACAAGTTTATATTTCAATATATATTTAATGAGGTGGAGGTGTTTACAGTAATAAACTACCGATAAATTAAATCACACTTTATGCATAGTAACTCAATACAAACAATGGTTATATTACCGAAAACAAATAAAGAGTACTATTATCTTTATGGATAAAAAAGAAATATTATTTATCATAAGGCATTCAACGCTGTTGCAACCCATAAATGCAAACGGTGTGCTTGGTATTATGTACGGCTGTCTCATGCACGTACATACCACCGTGCTACGTTCCGATGGATAATTAACATTGTTTTATTGAAAATGAATGAAATATTTTTAATTTGCTAACTAAAAATAGTTACAAATCATATTTCAAAATGGTTTCAAGAATATTTCTCAAGTCAAACTTTAGGTGAACATATAGGTAACAATTGCGTACATTACAATAGTTCTCTATTATCATATTTTAAATGAATGCCTTAATATTCTTAATTTTGATATTGTTACATTTTGCGTTTTTGATAACATTGCATGGTTCACACATATTAAGCCGAGAAACACAATTGTGAGTTTAAGTCTGTATTCTGATATGATATGATATTATATTCTAGATCTAACTGTATTCAGATATGATATACTACTCTGAGATTATAATTTCTTATTCGCCAACAAAATGTTGAACACACAGATTAAAGGTAAGTTATTATTATAGATACGAATGATGTCCGTCAATAATAACGAGTTATTTTAGGCTATTTATCACAGCTCACACAGATGATCAATTAACAGAAGACGTATAATATTCTCATCAATATCTTCACAAAATAAAGGATGTACATAGACGTAGAAATATCAAAACAGAAACCGTATTGAGAAATACATCATTAAGCAGAGTCATAACGTTAAAGGGTGCCATTTACAGTAAATGAAACGTCATGTTTGCTAAAATTGAGCTATTATTATAGTGTGTCCGTATATAGTTTCTATTAAATAGACTTAATAGACTTATGACTTTCACAAGATCGAGCTTTATAGTAAATAAATAAAACTTTTTCTCATTTTCTTTTGAAATAGTTAGTTTTGTGAAATTTTGTAACCGTGGTCGTTTAAGTAATTGGATAGATGTATTATTTTCATAAAGTTAACTCACCATTGCGAAGTTTATAAATTTTTCATATATCTAATCTAAAATTTACTATTGAATAATGTTTTATGTAAAGAGATATGTTAATTGTTTAAGTGTGAATACTTAATTAATGAATCCAATGAAAACAAATAAACAACAAAAACCTTTTGTTATAAATTTTCATTACTTCGTTTTTAGAAATCTTAAATAAGCCCACAAAATGAATTCTTTTCATTTGAAAACAACTTTTCAAATATTAATTCTTATTTCACATGAAGCAATTATTTATGAATATGTTCGTTAATTCTTAATTCTTCTAAACATCAAACAATAAACGTTTTTGGAAGGAGCCTACCTTTGCTGTTTGCCCTACCATGATATCCGGCTTTTCAGGGCGAGCTTACTGAAGCGTTAGTAAGGTAGGTGCGTGCGTACGTTCAATGAATACTGATTTAAAAATAAAGGTATATGATTTAAAAAGATAAAAAAAAGATAAACAGCAAAATTTATAGGGTACTACCGATGGACTTAAATTTCAAGAATAGTGAGGAAGTAAAAACTAGCCGCGCTAACACGTAAATGATACTTAGGACGTCGGTTTCAAGAGAGACTCATTTTCAATGACGATGACTAAAAATAAACTCAAAACATGCTCTTTACTATATTTAAAGCTTTAATATTTAACATAAGTAAAAGTACTTATGTAAATGTTAATGCTTTCAAGATAATATAACAATAAATCAGTTAGTACATATATAAAAAATCCCTATTCATTTAATTTTATACACCATGTAAAGAAAAACTCGTTTAAAATAACAAACTACGAGTAACAATCTTACATACATTAATACGTAAATATCAAATGGAATAATCTCAGTAGACAAGTGATGTGTGCATACAATGACCGTACACATTATGAAAAATTTAATGATATACTCAACAAGTGTGCGATCCTGGCGACAAATATAGACGGCAAGCCGTGACCGGACATCCGGGCCTCCGATGCATCCTTCCGGCCCGGATGACAGTCTCATTCACAATTGCTTTTGAACTCCATACGTATAATGGACTGATAAAAAATCTTTTAAATATTTATGGTATCTACCACTATGTAGCTACCATAAGTTTACTAGCGTTAGTTTACAGAGGATGTCGACAACTTAATCTATTTCATGAAAACTTTGTACAGCGCCCCAATTATGCAAATTTAAGTTATTACATTATCTGACTTCCATAGTTTACATCAAATATATCAAATACCTATCGAAAACTATAGCAAACTCAAGGTAAAGTTACATTTGTGTTCTACGGACTTAAGTATGAATTGTCACAAACTGTTATGACCGAGTGATTAGTTATGACCGAATGAGACCTTCTTTAAAACCCTGTGCAGAAACTTTTTAAAAATATATTTTTATAACATTTGGCAATATAATAATTTTATTATTAATAGTTTCACATTTCAGCATTTTTAATTAACATTAAATAATCATTAAGTTCATATTTCACAGAATTATTTATAAAATTAGACGCGTTTTTAACACACTATGAAAAAGAATTAGCACATGATTATTATACAACAATTTACTACTACAAATAAACAAGGTCCTTATCTTGAACGCTTCATGCGTGGAACCGCAATACATTAGATCTAGTATTTTAACAATGCATCATTAGTTTCAAATTCCTTATATTATCTTATAGAATTGTCAAAAATCTATATCAATTTTGTTTATCTTCTTCGGGGCAGCTGATAGAAACAGAAATGATGAAATCTGCAGAACTGGTGACATAGCCTAAATAATTTCGAACCAGAAGTGACAATTAGGCCCCATCCTAATTGTCTATGGTCTAATGCTAGTAAATCTAGCGGCTATTGGGGTGGAAAGGTCTTGGAATTTCTTTCGGTCCTTGGGCAGACAAACTCCGAGAAGGTGACCTAAGTAGGTCTCCCACAAGATGGACAGAGATTTGTTAAAGTTCACAGAAAGATGTTGGATAGATTCTGGTAGCGCAGGACCGATTGGTGTGGATATCATTGAGGGAGGCACATGTTCACTGTTTCTTGACTTAAATAACATATTTTATTATTTATTATTATGGTATTTTTCTAAAGGAGGTTACTATATATATATAAGATTTAAATTCAAATACGGCTGCCCGCCAATGCATATTGGTGGGCAGCCGTATTTTTTTTTTTTATGTGATTGGGGGCAAACGAGCAGACGGATCACCCGATGGTAAGCAATTACCGCCGCCCATGAACGCCCGCAACACCAGAGGAGTCACAAGCGCGTTGCCGGCCTTTTAAATGGGAGTACGCTCTTTTCTTGAAGGTTTGGATATCGTAACGCCTCGGAAACACTGCAGGCGACAATTCATTCCACAGTTTAGCTGTGCGAGGCAGAAAGTTTCTAGAGAAACGCACAGTGGTGGACTGCCAAGTATTGAGATGGTGAGGATGGAAGGTTTGTCGCGTGGAACGATGTCGGAAAGTACTTGCAGGGATAAGTCCAAATAATTCCTCTGAGCATTCTCCGTAGTAAATGCGATAGAGTATGCAGAGAGAAGCTACATCTCTACGCAATGCCAAAGGGTCAAGCCGACTTGAAGTTTCCTGGTGGTCGACGATGCGAATCGCTCTCCGTTGAATCCGGTCTAGAGGGAGAAGCTGGTATTGGGGCGCCCCTGCCCAAAGATGAGAACAGTATTCCATATGAGGCCGGACCTGTGCCTTATAAAGTTGCAGACGGTGGGCCGGTGTGAAATACCGCCTCGATCTATTGAGCACACCAAGCTTCTTCGAGGCTAGTTTAGCCTTACCCTCTAAGTGACCACGGAACTGAACTACGCTCGATATGTCGACACCAAGAATCCCAATTTTGGCTGAGGCGGTTAAGGGAGTGCTCTCAAAACGAGGAGACACGATAAACGGGAGCTTTTTTGCTGTGAACGCGCAGACTTGAGTCTTTGTGGGGTTAAATTTGACCAAATTAAGTCTACCCCAATCTGAGACTTTCTTTAAAGAAGTCTCAATTTCAGACACAAGTTTTTTTCGACTCTCGATGACGTTTTCCCGAGAAATATTGGCTCGGCCGGTATAAAATGTGTCACCCGTGCTATCATCTGCATAACAATGAATGCCGCTGATTTGCAACAAATCATTAATATGCAGAAGGAATAAAGTAGGCGACAACACACAGCCTTGAGGAACACCAGCATTCACAGACAACAAGTCAGAGCATTGACCGTCGACTACTACCTTTATGCTTCTGTCTGATAAGAAGTTGGTGACCCATCCGCATAATTTCTCGGGAAGCCCATAGGAAGGAAGTTTTGTAACAAGCGCTTTGTGCCATACCCGATCGAAAGCTTTCGCTATGTCCAAACTAACCGCTAAAGCTTCTCCCCTTGTCTCGATCGCCTGTGCCCAACGATGCGTAAGGTACACCAGAAGATCACCAGCCGAACGACCTCTACGGAAACCGTATTGTTGGTCGCTAAGCAGCTGGCGATCCTCTAGGTACCCAAGGAGCTGGCGGTTGATAATGGACTCCATTATCTTCGAGAAAAGGGGGGTTATAGCTATAGGCCTATAGTTGGACGGATTAGAGCGGTCGCCTTTTTTAGGGATCGGGTGCACTAAAGCTGTCTTCCATGAGATTGGGACGACGCCAGAAGAATAAGAGAGCCGAAAAAGACGCGTCAAAACAGGTGCCAACTCTGGAGCGCACGTCTTCAACACGACAGGAGGAATACCATCAGGCCCACTCGACTTGTGGATATCCAGGGAAAAAAGCGCTAAACGCACTGAGCTTTGGTGGAACCGGATATCCGGCATAGAAGACACACACCGAGTTATTGATGGTGGCGTTTGTCCCCTGTCATCCAACGTCGAGTTGGACGCAAAGATTTTGCCCAGAAGATCGGCTGCCCGCCAATGCATATTGGTGGGCAGCCGTATTTGAATTTAAAGCTTGAATAAAAAGAATTTAAATAATTAATGTGCGAGTATCATGATAACTGGGAAAATAATGATTTTAAGCAAACAGAATAATCAAATTAATACGACGGGGAGTCCAGATTTAGTTATGAAATCGGTCCTTTAGTCCGTTATCTTAGTCATTATTCTAACTGTAAAGGAGAACTACCCTATTAGAAATTCAATAAGTTTTGCGAACATCGAAAATTCACTTTTCTTTGAATTAGGCTACTACGCTGACACGATCACTAAAAGAGTTTTTCAAATTTTTTGCGTTGGGTCCGAACATTTTGTATATAATGAAAAATGTCCTTGTGGTGATAATTATTATATTAAGCTTGTTATTTAAATAAATATGATTATATTACTCTGAGTATTAATTGCAAATTATACTAATGTTACCAAAATTATGAGCGTTATAGAGATCCTTATTTTTACAAACATGGAAATCCCTACAGCTAGTGATTTATTACGGTCTGTGCTGGCTTTATAGGGCTTTAATTAAATACTGGACTTACTCGACCCAAAATATTAATATTTTTGAGTTATAATGAAAAAAAAAGTACTACGAATCGCTTTTTTATTCATTTAAGTTTTATGACTGCGATGTTATAATATCTAAAATAAACTCATTTTATGTACATAAAATAGCTAAATAATTTCTTCGTAAGATGGTCTGTTTCATATTGACTAAAATTCAAATCAAATAAAAAATTATGTTATAATATATATATATATTTGATAGGATTGCATATACATGGACCAAAAATCCTATTATTTAATAAACACGAGATCAATTTTGTAAGTAGTTATAATATCAAGAATGAAATCAAATTATTATAATATTATCTTAAATGTATTAAGAAATCTTAGATGTTTTCTTAGAGTAATTTTATTCATTAAATTTTCAAGGGAACATGTCAGTAACTCTTTTGTCAGTAACACAAACTTTTTTTACAAACTCAACATGCGAATCAAATTGTACATGAGAATTGAGTGAACCTAACAATATTCTATTATTTATTTATATTTTTATTCCAATTTTATTAATTTATGCGATAAACTATTAATTGTAAATCTGTTCAATTACGTTATACATACTTTATACTTAATGTTAGCATCTGAGTACAAATAGTACGTGTTGTGTTATATGTAATACTGTATTATACTATACAAACAGCTTATGTGCTGTTCGTAAAGAATGGGAGATCGTTAAATTATTTGGGAAAAGTAATGGTCCCAATATCGATCCTTGAGGTAGGTACTCATCATAATAGTGGCTTAATGACAGCCAACCAGGTTTGTAATGATCACCGACAAAATTGTCTTATTAACAACTTTTTGAACCCTGTTCATATAAGACTAAATAAGATTATTTCAATAGTGACATAAACAACATGTTTAGACTAGTGACACTCCGGTATTAGTAAAACCAAATTATTATTGTATAAGTGTCTTACATGTAAAAATCTGTTATGGATTCGTAATAATTGCATCAAAAAATAATTCAGTTCATTTAACAATGAAAGTGTTTTATAAATTGTAGTTTTAACTATATTATAATTGAAGGCACATTACGAGGCAATTTCATTAATTAAGGATTTTAATTTATTATGTGGTAGGTATGTGTGTAAATTATTTATATGGTTTACATTCATAGCATGTCTATTATGAAAACATGGTCCGGATATTATATCTTATCATCAAAGAAAGTATAATTGATATGAAATGTCTCTAATGTTCACTGTTTTTTTAAATTTTTATATATATATCACTTTAAAATATTAAAGTGATATAATTCCAGCAGCATTATATTCGTCGTTGTATATATGAGCGGTGTGGCCCAGACACATTTCTTATTCCATTATTTATTTTAATAACAATATGTTTGACTGTTGATCCGTTGATCGGTGTTAAATAAATTTTTAAATAAACTATTGGCATTCACCCTATCAGTTGAAAAAACAATGAACATTAGAGACATTTCTTATCAATTATACTTTCCTTGATGATAAGATACCTATTGTAAATGCAAGAAACAGTTGACGCTGTTGTTTGAGTCAGTTGTTAAAACACATTTCATAAGAAATCATTCATATATGCCAATCTATAATACCTGAAACATATATATAATTATCACCAAAGATTATTCGTTTAAATTGTTTGAATATTATTCTTGAAATATCTTCCATAAAAGGCTTAACTAATTTTCTGTGAAAATTCAATTCGTTCAGCAGAAATAGAAAATTATATATAGTCCCTTTAAAGCATTCTTTGTCAAGCACAGGTTCATGTAATAAAAACATCCACCAACCTATTTCATAATACGTCGGAAGCACACGAAACAAGAAAAGATATATGTGGCGATCGCTCACAGCCTCCGTCTGTGATGGGTGAATATTCAAATCAACGTCTGATAAAATGGTGATTGATTATAATAATTTTGTATAATGCTCAAGGAAATATCTAATTTTATAATTTTGTAATGAAATAATAACATGTAGTTTGTTTACAAAAAACAATGACTTATCCCTTAAATATGTAAATCATGTAAAGGTTTAACCGTCTTTGCTTACAAAATATGTAACTTTGAGAAGCGTTAAAACATTAATTTTGTTTTATTATTATTAAGGTAACCACCGAAGTAAAATATCATATTTTATATAAAAAATATTAATATAACGTAAAAAATTAAAAAGCGATTCTCATTTTATTATCAACGAAATTTTTTAAACTGGAATGAGCTTTTGTTGCATTCATAATAACTACAATGTAGTTTCTATAATTATAAAGTAATCAAAACTACAACTGTAAAAAGAACTCCTATGATTATCGTCACAATAAAACACAACTTTTCTGTATTAGCTTTGTATATTGCTCCGTGGGATAATTAGTTGGCAGAAACTATAGACGGCAAAGCAGTTGTTTGTTCCAATATTACGTGTCAATTCAGGCGCGCTACAGCAATCTCCGCTTGACCATGCATAGTGCGCGCTGTACACAGTACGCCTCTTTGCTATTACAAACTTATTTTAAATTTGTGATATTGACTTTTCCTATTATTTTTCCTATTAATTATTATACTAGTGTATTCATATAATAATAATAAATATTTTTCAACAATTTGCATTGTATATATATATATATACATTAACAAGAAAACAATGAAATATTTCTTTAAAAACACTCATAACGGTAACTTTTTTTTAAACATATAATTGCAGGTGTCGCCACCTGTGTTCAGCTTACTTCCTCTTACCGTTTTATGAAAATCATTCTAAAATACACAATGTTTTATAGATTGAACTTGAAAATATTAAAAATGCTTTTATTTACTACGTATGCTGCGCCATCTTCAACATCGCACCATACGCCTTAGAAGTAAAACATTTAGACTTATCAATACTACTGATGTATATTTACCATAACACAATTACATGACATTATATAATTTTTACAATAATACAGTCGAAACGATAGTATTTATATTTATGTCTCTTATAAAGCTATAAGGCAAGTTACTGTACTTGCATTTTGTTTACTATGACGAAGTCAAGCAAATATAGCGAACAATAGATACCCCGAGATCATCAGTATATAATGAAGGCGCACTCAGCTTTTGAACAATCTATCTTTTGAATTACAGGTGGGATAAGCAAGGGATAAGTTGATATCGAACCAAGATTTGCAGTATCATAACCGCTGAAGACATTAGAAATTTGCTGTCTCACCTTTCATTGCCCCTCACATGTGGCAGCAGCTACACAATATTTAAGTTATATTCCTGCGACTGAATAAGGCTTCAAGCACTCATCGGGGTCCAATATTCACCCTATATCCTTTTTCATCATCCATTATTCTGTACCCACGTTGACAATAAGAATGAAGCCGGAAAATATTTCCACATGATTTGTTATTTTCGTAGAACACAACATTGATAACTGAAATTGCCGTTTTGCTATTTTCACATTCCACTTAACCTTACAGTGCAATATTGATCACTGTTCATGAATCATGTTATGTTTGTCTGAATTTTTCACTTTACTGGTAAAACTTTTTGAAAACCTAAATAAATACAGTAAATACCTAATGTAAGTTAAAATGTTGACTAGCTAGTCATAAGTAAAACGTTGACTAGATAAATTCAAAAGTTCTACTAACGAATCAAGCCAAGCAGAAAACCTTCCCCTTGGATTCCATTTCTCGTAGCATTACTACGGAAACACGATATGATTAATCGATTTATCACTTTGAATTGAATTTATCACGTCAACATACAAAGGATAAATTTCAAGATGGCTGCTATATATTGTTACGTTACTCGTGCTACAGGCCAGATCTCACGATCAACACACAATCACAAGACTTTTACCGGAGTGAGACTTATATCAGAGTCATCTGCTTGGGTACCTCTATCTTACCGGGACATTAATCTTAATGTTATAAGTTGACATACACGTTGATTCTAACAGCTCTTGCACATTTGCTACAAATTTTAGGAATCACATTAACTATAAGCGATTACATTGCGAAAAATATTGGCTACAAAAAGTTGTTATCTAATACTCGTAGTTAATGAAGACTTTGTAGGTATATTATAGCTCAGCGGTTTATTTCGTACAATCTCATAATAATGAGAACACCGCTGAGACCCAAATAAATAACCAAAAACTAGTTCGGCGAGGTTGAAACTAGTAAAATTTAAGTTCATTTCTTTGCAAGTGGGATACGTAACAAGAGCACAACATACATATCGGTAAAATAACTGAGGCTTCTTCGGTCGACTAGACTACGTGTGGCCGGCGCCTGTCATCCCCAGGGCCTAATGATGGAGCGAGTACCTTCATTGTTTTACCCTGAACTGTTCGCCTGATTTTTTACTGTTATGTATCTCTCTCTCACTTTACTTTTTACGTCTATTTTTTTTCAGACTTAACCTTATCTTCAGTTACTACTAATGATCCCTAATTACAGTATTGTTTGTTACATTACTTGTTACGTTATATATACTTTATTGTTAAACACTTTAACCAAGTTTTACATGTTCTTCTTGTGCAAAAAGTGAATGTAACATTAAAATTAATACTTACCGATTTGTATAAGATCAACATTTGACTTTTCAAAGGCACTAAGAAAAGTAAAACAAAACAGTAAAATATAATAAATTTTGGATACCTCTAATTGCAAAATATTATTCGAAAATATGTGTTGGATATAAGTTTGTGAAAACACATTTTAAATGCGTATATGTCGTCTTATCAAGAATATACTGTACATACATCATAGTTAATACAAAATATATATATAAATTGGAGCGCCTTCAAAATCTAGCAATTAGGTTTATCTTTGGTTTGAGAAAGTATGACCATGTCTCTGAATTTCGTGTGCGTCTAAGGTGGCTCTCAATTAGACAACGGCATGAATGGCACATTTTGACCTTTCTATATAAAATCCTCAATAACCCTAAATTCCCCCAGTTTCTCCGTACCCGCTTCCAATACCTTCCGCCATTACCTTATCCAAGGCGTGCATGTGTAACCATGACACTCGTGCAGCCAGTCTGCAATACCCGAATTCTATCAAGGTCTTTTGTAGTGACGGCTGTGCGTCTATGGAACAGACTACCGGTAAATATCCGCGAGAGCTCATCCGATACAGTATTTAAAGTGAGGCTAAAGGAGCATTTATTGAAAGTTTCTAGTTAGTTAACTATATTTTTATATAAGTAGTATATAATAATATCTTATGTACTTAATTTAGATTAGTTTTTATTTGATATTTGTATATTTAAACATAATTATATATTATTAGTATTTATTTTATATAGTTTATGTACCCATGTATCTTGTTTTTTTTTCCTCAATCTCTCCCACGTAACAGTATAAGTCACTTGACACCCAGTAAGGTTGGCTGGAAGAGATCCCTTTTAGGGATAAGCCCACCCATGTACACATCCAATCACTGCATATTTTTTTTTTTGTGTAATGTCTTTTGTGCAATAAAGAATATATATATATATATATATAATTAATTAACTAAATACTTATTCAGTCTTCTCGTAACAAAAGAGGTCCCACAATTTATTGATAGTAATTGCCTGCGTGTTTAATGTTCTATTAAAAAATTTGATTAATTCATTTATTTTGCTTTCCACAATAGTATTATTAGGCATTACCAATCATAAAATAAGACAGAGGATGCCACAAAAATAATCTATTAAATAAATGTTATAATTGTTAATATCAGTTGTTATAGAGAATAATACACGAAAACTAATGAAGTAATATCTTGACTTAACTTTATTTAAAATATAAATATTGGAGTGATTTTTACATAAATATTTCCAGCGCCAGTCAGAAAATCCACAATACAAGGTTTGTGTAATTAGCCATTAGGTAACTTCCGAAGTGTTTAACTAATTGTTCACGCTGTGAAGTGTACACGTCGTCAACTCCAAACATCGAGTTTTATAAGAGTACTTATTGTCCTGTCCTTTTCAAACACTAAGGAATAAAGTGGCCGTTCAAATACTAGAAATACAGTTTCAGTGTGTGAATAAGGTAGCCATTAAAAGGGCCAACCACACATCAGGCTATTCCATTAGTCATGAATTCAGAAAAAATAAATATGTCAAGAACACTCACAACAATTCCCGAATGTGGTTTTTGCTATTACAATAAGGAAATTTATTGCAATAATATAACCTCAAGATCAAAATTTCGTTTCAGAATATATTTTATATAGTTTTTGGGTTATGTTTATGATGTTTACTTTACTACTCACATATTTATATGTTTTAAATCATTACGTTTACAATGACAATGACTTTTTTTATGTAACTATTTAGTATGTGAAATGAAATTTAATGTTCAGAGATTGCAACAGCTCTAACCTAAACTGTTTTATTTGTTGTGTACATGTATATTTGAAATTGGCTGCGAAGCGAGCACCACTGTAAACATTATATCTTAATACATTTTTTCCGTTAACTATTATCAACTTTTTATAATATAAACTGTGCTCAAAATTGCCAGAACTGTAATTAAATTCCACAAATCTAATATAAATCCTTAGTTAGTTATAAAATGTTCAAAAGAATGAAAATTATAAATGTTCATAATTTTTTATCTGCTAAAGAAAACAGTAAGATTACAGAAATGCTTTGTTTCACCATTATTATCTTTCCTCAGAAACTACAAATATTTTAAACGTAATCCCAAGAAGTACGTTCTCCATTACAGTGCCAGTCTGCCTCAAGTTTGCTCAAAATTCAATTCAGATAGAATAAAGAGATGTTGGCCTCCTATGTCACGTTTATACGATTACTGTACATCACAGCTCATATACATTTTCATCCAGGAGCACGAGGTTAGGCACTAGAGGCATTAGACAGCCATGCTAAGCCTAAGGTGCTTAGCATCAATAGGTGGCACTAAATATATTAAATAAAAACTAATTAACTTATATACGCTTAAATTAAAATAATGTATGATCAGCAGAAAGTCGAGTTTTATATTTGCACTACTATATCCACTACTAGCTTTCTGTCCGCGGCTGCGCCCGCGTGGATTTCGGGATTGGGTCTATAGAGGGTAATAGCTTTTGAGCACGGCTACATATGCGTGGAAGTCGGTTTATGGCGCGAAGGTTTTATTGCGTTTCCCGTGGGACTATCCGTTTTCCCGAGATAAAAAATACCGCAAAACCTTGCTCAAGAATCACTTTATCTATTGATGAAAACCGCATGAAAATCTGTGCAGGAGTTTTTGAGCGAAGCCTTTATTGCGCATCCCGTGGGATCTGTCGATTTTTCCGGGATAAAAAGTAGCCTATGTTACTCGGGATAATGTAGCTTTCCAAAGGAGAAAGAATTTTTGAATCGGTTCAGTAGTTTCGGAGCCTATTCATTACAAACAAACAAATCTTTCCTCTTTATAATATTAGTATAGATATAGATAATTACAAAGGTATAAGAGCTGTCTCAAGACATGTAGAGCGTCTAATGGAGTGCTGTATGTATATAATTGTGTTAAAGTTAGAATATATTTTGTGATGCGATAGAGAGTACTGATTCAGAACAG
Organism: Scirpophaga incertulas; assembly: GCA_036419045.1. Taxonomy (NCBI): domain Eukaryota; kingdom Metazoa; phylum Arthropoda; class Insecta; order Lepidoptera; family Crambidae; genus Scirpophaga; species Scirpophaga incertulas. The sequence continues at coordinate 12,422,829 of CM071633.1, forward strand.
CAGTGCTGACTAGCAGCCGGCAGGTAATTATATGATTATACGGCACGACAGTGAAGGAATTGCTTATTATTATTATTCATATATTCAATAAATAATCTTAAATTTAAGTTTTTACAATATAGATATATAAAATAAACATAAATACTATAAAAAAAACTTAAATTATTATTATTCTCTTTACAATATAACATTTTCAGTAAGCTCTGCAGTTAAATCATACGATATCACGGAAAGACAAGAAGCAACATAACATATATTATAAACTTGTTAACGGACGAACTTTACTAGACTCTATGAAACCAGACAACTCAACGACAGTGTAACCGCTTAATTATTGTTAACTTTATGATTGAGCAGTAAAGCGGAACTAAAGGCGTTACAAGTGTTAATTAACTTGTAATTAATGAACAATTTGGGAACACAGTTTAATGGTATTCGCAACTAGTACCCTGATTTGTAACTAATTGTGATTATTATTATGTATAATAATTTTCGTAGGGCAATTGTATAGCTTTCCTATTAAAATTGTGGATCCACCGAGTGAGTGTTAATTAACAGGAATGTTTGATTTGTTGCCTATTTATATAAGAGCAAACGTTGGTGGCTGCTACTACAGCTTCACACTATCAATCTTTCGTTTCTTTCTATTCAATCACAGATTTCGCTCATATGTTTATATGTAAAAAAAATCATCTTATGACCACATTTCTTTTTTTTACAAGTTGGAATGCTGGAATTTGAGGCGTATCTGTCTATGACTATTAACAGGCGTATGTGGGATTCATCCTATAAGAAGCAGGATAAGCTTATTAAGCCTCGATATCCATTCCCTTATAATTGTGAAGAAATCTGTACTGAGCCAGCGTAGTTAACCAAAACCTTCTTTAACAAAGTGCTTTGAAGAATGCTTTAACGCATCGTACTTACATATGAACGGATAGTCAATAACTACGTAATTCCCCGGCGTGTAGTATGGTATACCCACGAAACCTCCTCGATGTCCATTTGTCCTTAACTGGAGTTATTCGGGAACTGAGGAACGTAGCCTCAGGGTTTGAGGGCCTGTGGACGATAATCATGCTAACTTTGGTCAAGTTCGTGTCCCTCTATGGTCCATATGAGGTGTAATATTAACAAGTAAAGGCAAAACTAGATTTCCTTTAGTGACAAACTTTATTATCGACTAGCTGTGCCCGCGACTTCATACATTCGTATACTCGTATATATTCATATGCATGTAGTAGAAAGCGGTTATTTTAATATTACAAACAGACACTCCAATTTTATTTATTTGTATAGATAAGTATAGCTCCAAAGATAAAATAATTTAGATTTTGTGTAACTGACCTTTAAAAAGTTAGGAATATATATGACGAGTTCATTAATATTTCTATGAAACTATAAATATCTAAAAATCTCAGCAATTCATAGAGACAACGCGCGTGTTCATAGTTTTATAGCAAAGACGAGAGACTTGTAATTCAAGCATCACACTATATCTCTACTATATAAAAATAAGTCGGGTTTTCCTTCATGACGCTATAACTCCAGAACGCACTAACCGATTTCCACGGGTTTGCATTCGTTGGAAAGGTATCGAGCTCCGTGAGGTTTATAGCAAACAAAATTCAGGAAAAAATTGCTTATCTGTAAAAAAAGTAGGAACAAAAAACTGCCACTTTACAAATCTTTTTACAGGACGAAGTCTGTCGGGTCGTAAGTTTGTAATAAGGAGTTAGTTTAAATTAACAATATAGTCCTTCAATATATTAAATATGAAACAGAATATGTATTTATATAATAAAAAACAATCAACGCGCAATTCGATCCGGAAAAAAATAGTATGTCGGGGCTGGCCCTGATTGTTTCGTGCGGCTTTTATTTATTTCTTGATTACAGAATCAGAAATACACGCGAAACAAAGAACCATTTTTTTCAGGATAATTGGCTACTTGAATTGACTCTGAAGGTATTTTAACTAGAAAGAACAATATAAAGACTCTCATATATATTATATATGTACATATACATTTCTTATATAACAAACTTTTTATAACAAAATGCCACATAGTGTAATAGATGAATTGCCTTTACATAAGTTTAAGGTACAAGTTAAAAAAAAGGCGAATGAGTAAGAGCTATTACGAAGTCAATGATTATTTAAATGATGCTAATGCTTGGTGTTGATTTGAAGACATTACATTCTAAAGTGTAAATATTTGTTTTCCCGTATAAATTGTAAACACATATGTACGTTGTATGATAACAACATAATTTATTGTAAATGTTGTTATTACTTTTGATAAAACTGATAAGTTTCTTGTGCCCATTCTTCTTGTCAGCTAAAAAATACGTCTTGAATGGGTGGTAGGAAGAAAAATTGCACGATTCAAAAGCGCTTTCTATAAAGTCATATTTTAATAAAATTAATTTTGATTTTGAACTTTAAATAATTTTTTCTCTTGTATAACCCCCAGGAATGGTATCGTTTTGATATCTAAATCCCAAATTAAAATTAGTATCTAATTAATTAAATAAATGTTTTTGCATGTACTGTTATCAACATTATTGAATAAATAAAACGAATAACAAACTATATAATATCATAACATTCCTATCTATTCCCTTGGGAACACGATCTCACCCCTTTCTACCACTTGTACAATATATAGTTTTTCATTGATTCGTCAGAAGTTCTCAGATATATTTTTGTATTTTGGAATGTAGTAATTTTTATAAGTACACTGTCTTTTCTACAATATTGTTATGCAAAAATAAAACACTCGTATTATAACATCTATATAAAGACCTTTTCTTCCATTTGTTCGTTTTAAGTTTTATAAGAAAGTATATGCTTTGCATGTTGCTACACATAGCCCATGCCTCATTGCTATAGGGGTAGCCAGAAATCACAGTTTTGTACTTGCTATGATCCAAGCATACTTCCCGAGCTTCCTCAACTTTCACGCACGCACATCTGTATTCTAAACAGGTATTAGATATTTAGGTATAATGCATTATTTTCTTTTCATGTATTGTCGTCGCTAATCAATTTCAATAATATTTCATAAAAAAAACATCTAGAAGTTTTGATTCCGAGTTACAAACATACATCAGTTCCCTTATTAATCTGCAGTATAATAATTTGCTCAAAATAATAGATTTTTATCTATTTGGATTTCTATATTGTATCAAAACAACCTCGGTGAACAATGATTTGGATTGTTACTAATACTCGAAAAATGTCAAGATTACTATGACCGAGGGGTGCTGGTTGTGTTAATTAATACAATAATAATTATTATTTATAAAAATAGTTTATATGAAGTTTTGTAACATATTTTTCCTTTTGTAACATGTTTTGTAACATCATCATCCTCTTGCCCATTTCCTATTATCTGGGGTCGGCGCAGTAGATCTTTTTCTTCCATTCCTCTCTATCAGCTGTCATTTCCATGCTTACTCCTATCATTCCTATATCATTCTTCACACAATCGATCCATCTTTTATTCGGCCTTCCTCTGCCCGTGTATGTTTTGTAACAATTGTATCATTAACAACTTTGACAAAAAAAAAATGTTTGGATTCACCTCTCCTAGTCATAGCTTTGGCATATTGGCCCATATTGGCATGTAAATTAAGATTATGTACATCTAATTTAAGTTTAAGAGAACACAAAGAGCTACTTAATATCTTAATACGAATAAGGAAAGAAGACTAAACTTGTTCGGGAAATGGGAGAAACTTCTTTATAAATTTAAAGTCAAATTTTTATCAAAAATATAATACCAATTATTTTACCCTCTTAAGAGGGAATCACGCGGCGTTCTCTAGCCTTGGTACGAGTATAATTTAAATCAATTTTGAATTACACAAGCGAGCACGTGAAACCAACAATATATTAATACTAATGTGCTGAAATTGAGACCATTCGGTGTTCGTAGTCCTCTGATTAATAATTTATGGCCAAATGGTTTGGAGAAAACATAAGAGCATCTTTTACAACAAACAAATTTCAAGCAAATATAATATATTCACACATGTTTTATATATATGTATATATATATATATATATTATATATATATATACATATATAAAACATAGACTTACAACTTTACATGAAACGCTATTTAATGTTGAATGTTGCAAAGTTCAAAATAAACTTCTTGCAGTTTCTATTATCAAAATTATCCTAATAATAATATACACTCACGACCAAATGTATGGAATCACTAACTTGGAATAAATACTGTGCGATCTCGAGTACGAGTACTTAATTAGTTCAGAATAACAAAAATTACACTATTTTAAATTCATTTAAATCACATCAATATTTAAGTAGTTATACCGGATTTAATGAAGGATCTAGGAAAACAAGGATATATGGAAAACTATTGAATGATGATGTCAGTAGTTTTATTGTGCATGTACGACAGACAGACAGACACAGCTCATATACGTCTCCACCGAGGAGCACGAGCCTACCCCAACTCTGTTAGGGTGATTCAGCCTTAGCTAATAACGCTGACCCGTGCGGATTGATGGACTATATACACCTGTCAATTTCTTCGCCGGTATATGCAGATATTTTCCTTCACCGTAAGAGCGTTAGATAAATGTACAAACATATTGATACATAGTAGTATCGAGCCCGGACCCTCCGAATTATCCAATTCGTACAGCAATGTGGACTCTCCAGATACAGTCACTTTCGTATTATATTACATATTAGTAAGGATAATAAAATAAAATACAGACAAACAAACGAACAAATTTTGATTGTTAAATGAAATTAAAATTCATACTACATCGAGAAACAAATCAAAGTCTAGACAACGGACATATAAAATTATGAAACACAATCTTGCCTGACGGCAAGTTGCGTAAGTACCTTCTTAATTATGATAGCATGTATATAACTCCTTGAATTTCTGGATTTGTAAACACTTCTCAGTTTGTAGTGTAAAATTAGACGTAATTATAGAGTTCAATAGATATCCTAATCTGAGCTCGTGTGTACGATTAAATGTTTGAGAGATTAATACATTAATACAAATAATTTTGTTCCTATTACTTGAAGACTGTATGTGTGTATCCCACACAACTAAAGTATTTGATGATATTGGTAAACACATAAAATAAAATAAATATTATTTATTCATTATAATAACTATATATGTACGTAACTAGTTACGTATGGAAAATATCAACCTCAAAATTGAACGTGGTGTGAAATAGACATTACATTAAAGTGATGATGATGTCTTTTTCGTATAGCTGTATATTTTCGTTTATATTAAAATAAGTATTAATTATAATATTACTAACTGACAAATATTGACTTTTATTAACTGAGCAGTTCAAATAAAAAAAAAACTGTATACGGTGAATGTCAAAACAAAAAAGAGTATCCCTTTGTTGAAAAAAACAGATAACCTTTCGGTGACTACTTGCAAAATCATGCATAAATAACAATGTACGTGTGAAGCTTTATGTGACGCTGTAAATGCTACGATAGGAGTTACGAGTTATACTGTTCCGCTACATCGTAGCACTATCATATTCGACAGGGATTTTGAGCGGCTTCGTGAAACGTACAAAAATATTATAAAGATTTTGTATTTTGGTAAGAAGTCCGACCACCTACGCCGTAATCTGACGCTGAACGAAAATCTGACGTCGAGTAAAAAGCTGTTTAGAAAAGTTAAAATAAAATAAACATGCTCTATCGTATGTGTATATATTTAAAAAGCCAAATAGTTTTACTATTTAAACTTTTCAATTGCCGGATATTGCGGAATAGAAAATTAATATAATATATAAACAAGGTTTGATTCCAAATATAAGAAATTTGATTTTATTGTTATTTAATAATAATCAATTTTTTAAATTACCACACTAGACTAATATTTTAAGACCTTAAACTATAAAACCACATGAATCCTTTTTAAATTGCCAGTTTATCATTATGTGATATAATATCAATAGATGAAAAAAGCGGTCAAAATTAGGGCGAAATTTTGCGAGAAATGCAGCACAGTTGTTTAGTAACATTGTTTGGTAATATTGTTGAATCTGATTCAGTTCTTACAAACGAATATTTTTAAAACGAAAATAAATATTTTATGTTTGCTGGAAAGTGAACATGTTCGTGTATAAATGTAATATATTTTTGGATAAAAATGTTTGTCAAATATAGATTCATGGACTTTATTTCTGTCGACTAAAATATTATTCATTATATTTCGGTTTTTAAAACTTATAAGATAGATAACACATTCCAATATGCCATACAAGAAATCAATAACTATATTTATGTAACGCGATACTAAATCAACATTTTTGTAAGCGGTTAAAGATTCTTTCAAAAAAAGAACCAAAATATAGAATGTTAATCAATATGTCCGTTACTGACAGTGAATAAGATATTTCTTGTATAAGAGAAATTAAATTAAATCATATGAAGATTATTTCGGTTGCACAAGACATCCGTGGTATAAGAGTTCATGCGTTAATACTGAATGTTGAAACTGGGTCGAATACTGTCCGTTGTTTCAAATATAGGGTATATTTTTTCAATCTTGAAATACTATTTATCTATATTCAATATATATTCATTATTACAGCTGACATACCCCGAGCACGCACACACTGTAGGTTAAAGTCACTAAGCTATTATCACTAAGAATTAAAGACGCCTGGGGATTGTCGATTATATCTACCGTATATATTATATTCAATCATATCTATTATAATCAATGTTTATTATATATTTTGGATTCCAACTGCGTAGTTCACATAACTTATAAGATCTTATTAAATCCACCTGTACCTGTCACTAAATATATCCATAGGCTGATGGAGTACGGTACTGTTACCGTCGTCGATCGTAGGAAACGTATAGTAGCTAGCATCCTTAATATATTTTACTTTTATTAGAACCAATGATAACATTTTTATTCTTCATTTAGTTATCAGGTATTGTGTAATATTTTTAGTAGTCTTATTATATAAAAAAATATTCCTTAGTTCGTTCTTGGCTTTGTGTTTTTTAAAGGATGGAAAAATACAACGGATTGAGACTCCTTTAGGGCTTAGAAACCAATAAACTATTAAAGTATATGTATGTATATTTATTATAAACATTAAATATTCTTACAAATATTTGGTATAAATGCATTACAAGATGACAAATAATGAAAAAATTGTAATCACTTTGGTTATCAAACTAATAATTATCATGTCCATATTAGTGATCATTCAATAAAGCTACTAGAGATGAACAAACAAGAAAACAACTCAAAGCTGAAATCAAATCCATGAACGTATAAAATCGAAATATTTCGGGGTTTTTTTAGTTTTATTGTTGTTTTATCCGTGATAGTTATTTGGTTTAAATAACAATCTGTATCGACTACATTAAATTTCACTACAACAAACAACATCAAAACAACACCAAGTTTTATTGTATTTCAAGATAATAAAGACAAAGGATTGTTACCGGTACCATCCAATTAGTACATTTTTGAACATACTAGACTAAACAATAATATCAAAATTTCCCAAATATAAAATTTGACACATATCATGTTTACATAACCAGCTCTACAGGGCGTAAATCTTGATTAATACTTATGCGACCTCTGTAGATATGAAGACGTATATGATAGCACTCTAGAATGCCATACTACAAATATACGAATGCCATGGTTCCCTGGGCAGTTATTTTCATTGTATATTATTGGCATTTTTGGTATTATTGAGATGTTATGATATTATGCTATCTATATTGTGTGTTCGGTGACAGATAAAGATCACACGTGTCACTGATATTTTTTTCTGTAAAGGCTGACTAAGGGGATTATTACTAATGATATTTATTATAATTGGTAAAATAATACTTTTTTGGTAAGTTTCTCGAGACATTGATTTGACAGATATCTACTTACGTTCGTAGTCTAGGAAAGGTCTCAATTACCATCTCGTACGAGGCGGCGACGGTTCTGGGACGCTCCCCCCCATTCGAAATCCTGGCCGACATGTACGCGCCGACGTATGCGTCGCGGCGTGTCGACCGGGGGAGCGATGGGGGGAGCGCCCTGGAACCCGCGCACGAAGTGCCTAAGCGGGAGTGGCATCGACGGATTGTGGCGGCCTGGCGAGCGCAGCTCGAATTACGGATCTGCGCGCGCCAGCGGGCCGTCGGTGCCGTACTCCCGCACCTCGAAGCTTGGCTCCACGGGAAGGAGGAGGTCACCTACCGATTGACTCAGATACTCACCGGGCACGGCTGCTTCGGTGAGTACCTGTGTCGAATAGGACGGGAGGGATCGACACATTGCCACCACTGCGCGTCCGACCTCGACTCTCGACTCGGCCCTCCACACGCTGGCGGAGTGCCCCGCGTGCGCCTCCGAGCGTCGAGTTTTGGTTGCAGAGATAGGGCGAGATCTGTCTCCGCCGGCATTGATTGCGGCAATGCTGACGGACGAGGGAGGTTGGGGGCTGTGACCTCCTTCTGTGAAGCAGTAATGCTCTAGAAGGAGGCCGCCGAGCGGGGTCGGGAGACGGCCGATTCCGCTCGAAGAACGAATGGACCACGCCCCTTCCGTGGCCGGGGTGCGTCGTCAGTGGAGGAGACCGGGGAAGGTAGTGTAGGTCCCCCGAGGAGGGCTCCCCTGTATCGACGGGGCAGCGGAGGCTGGGGGTTCCCGGAAGTAGCTTGTTGTTCCCGGGGGCTCCCTACATGCCTGAAGAAGGCCATCCCTGAGGTTTTTAGTGGGTAGACCTCCCCTTTCTGGGGAGGAGAGCCCCACATAACCGCCGGTTCGCCACAGCCGGGGTATGCAATTTAATGCATTTTCCTCAGGGAACAAAAAAAAAGTCTAGGAAAGGTCAAGGGGTCGTACAAATAGCTCACGTAGCAATAAAGTAAAATATAAAGGGTTGATTAATACACAGTTTTATAAATAATAATAAAACAATTCAATGACAGAGATTACAATTTTTATCCTTACAAATAATCTGGTTAGGCAATTATAAATGAAAAATGATATCTGATAAATGTCCACTACGCCCAGATAGTTACAGATGTCGATTCTTTTAACAAAGTTTTAATAACTTTTTGGCAAAACGGCGAGTGGTTTGAGTTAATCACGTTACGCATTTTGAGATTTAAGGTACCAATCTCTTAAATTGGCTCCGTATAGTCTGTATATTTATATATTATATTTTACAATCAGTAATTCTGTGGGGAAAAGTATTTTTGCAGAAATATTTTGTTTAACCTGCAGAAATTTGTTTAGAGTTGAGCGTATGTGAGTTTCTGTGTATTCAACACACGATACGGGATAAAAATTCCAATATGAGACGACGTTTTTAAAGAAAAATAAATCAGACTACTAATTATCTAGTTCTTCTTATCTTCTTCTTATTTTAGTGGTTTTGATGTACAGTTAGTATTTTTTTTAGGTTGAGTTAAGGTTGATAAATGCCTTCCATTATTATTTTGAAAGTTGCATCACAGTATATTTACGGGAATCTAATATGCATTTATAAAAATAAATATGTATTTCAGTTGACGCTAGGCAAAAGCATATCTTGATTTGATTAGTAGAATAAATGAAAAAGCATCTAATAATTTGTTGATAACGTTCAAATGTTTTAATATACGTTGCATTTCTTATGAAAAATCAAAATTATGTAAATGAATACGTAATATCAATTTGAGAAAAGTATAGAAAAAAATCCAATGAAAAACCTTCTGTTCTGTTTGTTCCAATTTTCGAACAACGGGTTTACTCTTGAAATCAAGTTCAGACAATGCCAGGACTATTTCAATCCTTCTTCGACACTAATGTTGAACTTTCAAATAGTATTTCAAGACTACCAAAACCCCAACGTATGTAATTCATTCCGATTCCAGTTTCAATATTTTACTACCGTCAGTATATGAAACATTAAAAAATGTTTGGAATATGACTTTTTCTTGAAAATGAGTGCTTGCGACAGCTTTTTTTGTTTGGGTATTTATTATCTTTAGCCACTAGAACAGGATGTGTACTCAACGATAACTATAAAAATAATGTTACAAAATCGATAACCAAGTTGGTTACATTACAACCCAGATAACAAAACGATATGTACATGGATCAAGGGAATAGAGCGATCTGTAAAACAGGCTCAATATCCATCCATTGAGGATCAATTGATAGGAAAGGGATCAGTGAGTCTTTAAGAGAATTGTAGCGTTGCGTATTGTCGTTCGCTAAACGCATTAACTATACATTCAGATATTTAATAAAATTTCTTGCACTATTTTGAACTACTTAGTTAGGAGCGTCGATAGCGCCACGGTCTGGGTATTCATTTACAATTTCTTATTAGTGCCAAAGTTGATACTCAAATGATTTCCGTCATTCAAATTTGATAAATACATGTATTTGATATTTATAAAGTAAAAAAAAACGTGAAGCAAAGAAACCGAAAGATATAATATGTACGTGAAGTCGACCAATCCACATCATACTCGTACAGTGTGGTAGATTAGCACTTAATTACCTCAACTTATTAGGGTCAATTCGTGCCCTCAGTGGAGACGTGTATGAGTTGTCATGATGATTATGATAATAACCAGATTGAACAAACTTTTTGTCCTTCCGAAATGAATTTATACAGTTCGGAAAAAGCAAAAACAAGAAGAAGATTTGGCGCTTGCAACGGAGTCACTAACGCGTTACAAAACTAAACGTACTCAGCATATAATCATAACTATCCTGAATACATTATGCTGCTTTTAAGTCAGCTGCGTTTATGTATACAACTGTTTCTTTGCTACATCACTCGCACGGAATAATTTTACAGCATTAAACCTAATTCTAAAGGGCGTGATTAAAATTCGAATATCTATAATCTAATTCGAATTAAATTTGTATAGCTAACTGATAGAAATACGACTATCAATACACATTATGTGCTTTTAAAGCCCCGTGATGTCAGTATGATAGTCCAATAAGTACATAATACACGTTCAAATATTCTCACTCGATAACATTCGAGATCGATTCGCCGTTTCCAAATTGATTCAATCACGTTTCATAACTGTATTTCAAAGATTCATGCCTTTGGCTCCTTATCTAGTTCTCTTTGAAATCGTGGGCGGATAGATTGTTACATTACTGCGGTAACTCTAATACTAAATAAAATAAGAAGCGATTTTGATCTTTGATTTGTACAATGACTGATGCAACGATGGAAGTAATAACGTATATTTGCTTTTAACAATAAAGGCTATCTTGACAAAATATTTTATTACAAATAAAATTATTGTAACTGCGACTTCTTTATAGATATTCATGACGTTATAATAGTAAGTAAATAAAATAGTTTGTACAATCAGTACTACGAATCAAACAAACATACACGCATTCGTCAAGGGTCACCAGTGTACTTTGTGTTTTATATATGAATAATATACTTCAATTATTGTTTTATATTAAAACATTATAATTTGTTTAAACTTGTAGTTTGCAAGATGTCTTGGTATTACAAAAGAAGTCTGGGTTATGTACAAACAACTTTGCAACTGTCGTCGTGTCAATTTTTGTTCAAAACGATTTTTTACTATCAAATTTTACAAAACTACTTTATCATAACGTTTTTATATATGCGTAAAATCAAGGAAGCTAGAGAAGTATATTTAGATCATAGCAAGTAAAAAAATGCGAACTCTACCTACCCCAATGGGAAAATGGCGTGAGTATATGTACATATGTATGTAGATAAGTTTTATCAAATAAAATACAAATATTTACCAAAAAATAACAGCTATTTTCGGGACGATCTCACAACTTGTTTATATAACACAAAAAACATGAATTCATATTGCAAAAATACGTTTCCGTGAGTCTTAAATTAGAAATGTTACGAAATTATGTGTACAATCGAAAAAACAAAATAGCAATTTCGTAGGTAAAAATTAATATGACATTAACATTACATATATGCCTTATTTAGTTTATAAAATTGTGATGATAATATTAATCAACTTAATGTAAATATTTAATATATACAATCGTCAGATTCTTTCTCATCCCATAACATAATGGGACGTCTAATGGAACTAGGGAAAGTAATCATGCATAATATAATCTTGTAATAATAATAGAAGAAGTCAGTTAGTGCTATGAAATGAAGTGTTATGAAAAATGAGCACCAAAAATACAAGCCTGCTAAACTTCAAAAGGACGACAACCGGAACATTTTAATTTAATTAAGCCTAGACACTTACTAAGTACAAACACATAATTCTCAATTCTGAAACACTTGCAAGGCCATTAAACTCATTTTTTCATATTTAACAAATTAAGTAATATTAAAGGGCTGGCATTGGACTGTCAGAAAAATAATAGCATTGCTTGAGCCAATTTTAAAACTGTTGATAGATTTGTACGTCGATTTGCTTAGTAGCAAAAACCTCTTTTAAAGAATCAGCATAAATTGTTTCTCCAGTGTGATTTTCAAGAGATTTCACCAAAGGAATCTTGTTTAGCAATTTCAAACATTAAAGTCTTATATATTATGATAGTTGCGTCACGATATATGTACTATGTTTGTATGAGTTAATTTGTACAATATATTAATACATTATTACTAAGATATTATATTTTATGTTATGGGGTTTGTATCTCTTTTTTTATGTAATACATGAGTAAATGAGCAGACGGATCATTTGTTGATAAGCGATTGCTATCGCCCATAGATCAAAGGAATCACAATTGCGTTACTAGCCTTACAAATGGGAATATAACCTTTTTTGAAAATTTGGATATCGTTCCGGCTTAGAAACTTCTTCAAAAGTTCATGTCTACTGTCAACTGTACCAAACTTACTAAAATACTAACTGTAGTTACGGACTTCGTGATTTCCCTGTAATATCTTGACCTTCTTCAATCCGAGACACAGCAAAATGTACTGCTAGTTAGAAGCAGTCAACAAGAAGTAACGAAGAAAATTAAAAAGATTTGTATTTGCAGATGTGGTGGGCAGTTTGGTGTGCGATGGTGGTAGCCGGTGCAGCAGCAGCACCCGCTCCCGCGCCAGACTCCCTCTCCAACCTCGATCTTCTACAAATTGACCCCCCAGCGCCTGATGATGTAAGTACACTTACTATCAACATAAAAAAATATTTGTTAAAGCTTTGATAATGCCTACCCGCTATTTGTAACATGTGGTTCAATTTGAAACCTATGTCCGAAAATTTTTTTCAACAGTCAAACTAGAATAAGTATGAAAGGCTATTTTTATTACTACAAACTGCAGACTATTTTACTGGTCAAATGTGTAGTTTATACCGCTTGAATAGATGTGAAAACTGGGACATTCTTACTACACAGGCTTAAACTAAGACAAAAAATAATAACTTACTAGAAATTGATTTGAATAGATTTATTTTTTATGAAAATCAATACCTAGAATGATCACATATAACATGGTTCTTGACAGAAATAATGTTCATAAAAGTATATAAGTTTAGGTGAACATAAGGAAATATTGGAGATTCAATTCGTCTTTGCATATTGTGTCGTCGATTACGCAAACAAGGGGGACTATACATATGAGTATATCGTCTCACGCTTAAACGTGTGTTTTGAACTCTGATATTTGCTTTGAGAGGCTCAGGTTAACTTGTGCCTCTGGCGAAACAAAATAGTTGGAGGGAATATTTTTTGTTAACAATTCGTGTCATGCTCGCAACCTGGAAAATTGACGGCGACGAGTCTGACGAATAAAAGATATTTGTGATCAGTAAACGAGCGGTCCTGATCAAAATACTTGTGTTACTATCGGCAAAGTCTCAAGTGACGCGTTGGCACTGTAGTAGACAGATGACATATCGGTTTATTTGTCTGCTGTGCGGCTACAACAAACAATATAATATTTTTTGATCAAAGTATTGTTAGTAAATGTGTAACAAAAAGGACGCACGACGACAAAAAGACAATTTCAATGGTAACTGATTATTAAAAATAATTATTAATAACTTTCATAATTAGACAGGTAGTGCTTGTTCAAAAACAACTTAAGCGCTACATATAGTGTTTTATCTCTCTTACATAATATTGTAATATATCTTTCATAATAATACTCTAATATACTTGGATTCAGAAGAAGAACTATTCAAACTAACACGACGATTTTTTTGCATATCGTTCTTTTGATTTATCCTTTTAATATTGTTTGGCACAGGAGGGCATGAGCTACGCACTGCCCAACATGGGAGGGCGGTACGCTGCGGCGCCCTGGCTGTATCTCCTTGCCGAAATGCCGCGTGACTCGCAGGTATTCGACATTTTTTACACTTACTATATTTAACCATAGTATTTGAATAAATGTGGAAATTAGAATCTTATAATAAAAAATTACCCTATTTTTACTGTAGGGTTATATGCCCGTACAGTACAATAATTATTTCTTCACTGTTCGACATTTCTCGATTTTAATTACTGAAATTCGTCCGACAACTCACAACACATAATTCAGACATCCGCGAATCTAAATCGTTGCTCACTTTTAATGTCGAGTGAAAGAGCACTATCTAAGCTCCATATCAGATAGTAAAAATTTAAGTTATATCTATCATTTAGTATTATATGTATAATATGTATTCATAGTATATTTATTATAGTAGGTATTTATGTAATGTAAGAGTTACCTGATTAAATATACACACTGAGACTAATTCGTATATATTTTCCTAGGAAGGAAATTTCTAGTAGCAGACCAGAGATTGATCTAATTCTGCCTATTGACTGCTTTGTACCTCGTACTTCTTAAATTCTATTTTTTGTACATAAATATTAACAGACTTAAAACTATGATGTATGTATGACTACGATTTTTTTTTGGTTTTAATAGATAATAAGTAATTAAAGCAAAGAATTTTACCGTTACAAATCTTGATAGAAAAATCGATCAAGTGATTAATTTTATATGCAGACAATAAAAGAAATTGTACGAACGACATCTATTTCATTGTCATTTATACGTAATCTACTAATTATGAATTTTATATCTATATTTTGTTTTTACTTTAAGATAAATATATTGTAACGAATTTGTAGAAAGGTATATCTTCTGATTTGAGTATCGTAGCAGGTAGTGTGGTATGCTACACTGAGGTTCGCTACTTTATACTATTTACAAACAACAAGAGAATATGTTATTAAAAAATATCTGCAAATTATATTTTACAATCACTTTTGCAAAACAAAGAAGCTACACCATTAGTTCACAAATATTCGGGGAGAGAGTTTGCACTGATAAAAATCAACAAGAAAACCAACAAGGATTATTTTTTACAAAGAAAAAACTATAGTTTTATTGTGCTATTTATTATACTTAAAATATTTGGCTTAAAATTAAACTATAAAGCATTGATATCATTTATCAAAGCCATCGACTTTAATGAAGTGAATTTAAGGCTAGTTAAAGATTACATTACAGAAGAATATTATAGTAATTAAATGGCAAGGGAGTATTTGTGCAAGGGAGGGCAATAAGGGAGCAATTGTCGAATCTGGCAAGGGAGTACGACTCTAATAATTATTATGTGTTGTGTCTAGTGTTCTCCTAGTCAATAATATTGTAAATCTGGGGTTAATGGTGTTGGTTGTGCAATTATTAAGTCTTATTGTTACATTTATTTGTTATAATTACCTCATTGTACAATTGTTTATTTGACCTCAATAAAATTTAAAAAAAAATGGGTCCCAAGGTATAACAAAATATCTTTTATGTGATTGCAAAGTGCTGATACACCGACGTTGTCACCGTCTAAACAAACTAACGACGTTACACTCCTAAAATGAAGAAAGAAACCTCAATTTAATGTAACACCTAAGACTTAAAACGGATGAATTTAAGCATAGCTAGAAGTACAATAGATCCATCTAGGTTAAAGGGCTTAGCTGTTATAACTCAAAGTTCGTAAAGAGAATACAAATAAATTGTTAAGATTTACTAATATGCTCTCTGTAAGCAGATGAACGTCTATACCCATGAAATACTGTAATATATAAAAACTTACTGATGTATAAAATTTACAGATGATTACCTTATTTTCAACAAATATTATATAAATACTGTCCTATTTATATGCTATAGAATCGAGATTAATATATTTTATCTAGATTTATGGATATTTGGGTGTGAAAATTTATGCGACACACGATACTTTTTCCACATCTCTATATGGACAATTCGATTTTGCGCGCGAACTTCGTTTCCCCTATATGACTTTAGTGTTTACGCTTGTTTACTCACACAACACAATGTCAAAATCTATAATAATACACCCAATCTATATAAATTCACCCGAAATTGTAAACTGAAATTTGTAATCATTCTGTATCCCCTAAATATTAACGAAAATTTTAATTACGATAAATTATGTTTTTACGATGAGTCATAAAATAGAAATATTATGCGAAAGAGAATAACATTTATTAGTTATGCGTTAATACAATAAGTTACTATATTCATTAATTTCTTTCACAATATATTGCAGATTAAAAATATACTATATTGCAGAATAATTCAATCAATCAGCCAAGTGACTAGTTGACTAGTGAAAATAATTATATTTGATTGACGAAGAGTACAATCAATGTCAAATTATTAATGACTATTATTAATTATTATAATTTATTACCAATAACATGAAATTGGCATATAAGAATCCGATATTGACGTTTAATTTTAAATGCAAAAATGTAACAGCATGTCACATACGATTGTCTTACCCTGAGACAAGGTTGGCTGTTCAAGAATTGAGTGAAACTGGAAAAGAACAAGCAAGGATCTCTGAAAGTCTTGTTTTTATCTCGTCTTTTCAAACTTTATTTACAATATAATATTGTTATTACAATTTTAATTATGATATATTAAATTAGGACAATCATATATGTATCGGCGGGGGAGCGGAGGCTGGGGGTTCCCGGAAGTAGTTTGGCGTTCCCGGTGTCTCCCTAGATGCATGAGGCAGGCCATCACTGAGATTTTTAGTGGGTAGGACTCCCCCTTCTGGGGAGGAGAGCCCCACATAACCGTCGGCTCGCCACAGACGGGGTATGCAACTTTTTCCTCAGGGGGAACAAAAGAAATTGCATTTCGCCAGTATAAACTTTTGTTGGTAGATGGTAGATTGACGTGACTTCTGGTTTGTAATATTGTAACATATTGGTCTTTGATCGCCAATCGTAATGAAATTGGATAATGATGTTGTAAAGGTTGAAGGTGAATATTGATTCCATTGTGATTGCCGATTTACTTATAAAATCGTACCTCTTTAGTTTGCTACACGAGTTGCCGAAAATTATACATATAATCGTACGATTGCTTATATGGCATGAAAACTACACATTAATGAGTATTACCTTCCAGTCTAATTAGTACTTAATTCTAGTTGATTCGATAACTGATCTATATAACAATGATGGCTCTATAGCAATATATGTAAGATAAAGTAAGTCCATAAATTAAATCGCAAAGCATGAATATAATGCGAAATAAATGCGTTTGAAATAAATAATTAATTGTTATAACAGCGAAAACAAAAAATACGTACAGAGTTATAAAAGATATAAAGAGATCTAAAAATACAATAGACACGTGAAAAAACTCTCCAACAAATGTTAAACAGGCTCAACTCTTAGCAGTAACAATTTGTAAGCTATTTTTTTTATTGTTATTACATTCTCCGCTCAAAGGTAATAGCAGCATGTAAAAGAAATGTTTCCATAAATTATTTCGCAACGATTGATTTGCCTATTTCTTTTATCGTCAAAAGGGAGGAAGTACACACGTCCCATTAATAAAATATCGAGAAAATCGCCTTTTGTTTAAAAAAAAACTCTATGTATAGTAAAATACTCTTTAAGCTATTGAGTTATACATACCTTTGATATCTATTAGTATAGTACCATGAGTTAACATTTGTTTGGAGTCTATTTTGACACCGTAAATTTTTAATTCGCATTCATTTAATTATATTTATTTAGTATTAAAGATTAAGAGTTAAAATTGTACTAATTTTGAATATAGCAGGACATTACTTCTCTAGTTAACTAGGCATCAACTACCTATCGATAGCGATAGTAAACTAATAGAGTCGCTGATTATATTATGTTTTGTTGTCATAATCAGCGAGCAATTGTCTTCTTTTCTTTCTGAATCATTTAGTTTGTTGTCTGATTGTAATTCGGCCATAAGTTTTGTTAGAAATGAATATGTATTTTTTTTTTATTGCTAAATTTAATTTAAAGAAATTTTACATGTACATAATAATTGAAGTATCAGTAAAAAACTAACCTTTGACTTAGAAATATTACCAAATCGATAGTCTGTCTACGAGCCCCGAATCGATGGAATTACGTACTGTTTCCATAACAAAAACTACTGTTTTGTTCAGAGATTATTTTTAAGTTATAGTGGGAGTAGTTCTTGTAGTGTTATAAAGTCTTATAGGGTGGTAAAAGGCAACTGTCACCATTTACTGTTAGACTAAACAGGTTACTTGTTTTTCAATACTTAGCGATAAAAACTTTGTAATTTTGATTGTTTCAGGCTTTTCAAACATGATCATAATTTTCCCCTTTAAAGATAATATTTCTAAGCCTTACTTATCGAAACAGAAGGCTTCATATTGATATATTTTCGGTAATAGATGAAATTGATTTAGGACTTTTCCTGTATATCGAGTATAAGCACCAAGCCTTAGGCCATGTTTTATTATATGCGACAGAGTCCTAGTGGGAATTCTCATTTCACGCGATATGATTTTGTTCTGTCCTAATGACGCTTCTTTGGATTATATCCCTAACTACATTAAAATCCTTTGAAGTTTTAACAGAATCACTGATTGGGTCTAAGACAGAGGAAATATTAAAATATCTATCAATAGTACAAATGCATACCACTTATACCAAGCTTTTGAATACATAAACAGCGGTATATAAACTCCACAACTACTTTATACTATTTTAGAAGCATGAAATGGTATATATCGAAAAGTTTTATCATAAACGTAACAAGAAACGTTACAAAGTAATATGAAAATAACTAAGCGGTTGAAACAATCAAAGTTTTATATAACATTATTTTATAGTCTCACTTAGTTACAATATTTGGCAGTCGCATAGGTGAAGACCTTGAGCTTGAAATTTGGATGTACCACAACATAGAATATTAAGTATATTATCTTCACGAACAAAAAACAACGTTGATCTAATTCTAATACGAATTTTTGATAGTGCCACCGTAAATCAATGAATATAGAAAAAAAAGATTTATAATAATTGGATACAAATTAACTAGTGTACACACTTGTGTACAAATTAAGTAGTATGTAATAATTTAAAGAAAAGGTGATAACAGTACTAGATAAATAAATGATATCACATATTAAATTAATTAATAGTTAGTAAAAAAATACTAGAATTTAGATAAAACTAAAATGTAATACAGTGATTTTAACGTCAAAACCACTAACGGAAACGGTAATACACTGAAATATTTTTTATTACTTACTAATAAAATCAGAAAAGTGCAAGTGCGTATTTCATCACCATGCATCCATGGCATCAGAAGCAGAGTCTAGCAGAGCACCATGGCATCAGAAGCAGAGTCTAAAAGAACTAACTCAGAGACTCTATTCTTGACCTTCACCCAGGAGGAAAAGGAGGAATACGAAATGAAAGGGTATGGTACCGGAGAAAATTCCAAATTGCTAACGATACATGAGGCTCAGGGGCTGACGCACCGTAGAGTAATTGTGCTGAGGGGCAGAGAACCGAAAAACCCGGTCCACGATAGTGTCCCTCATGCTGTAGTGGCTATATCTAGACACACGGAGTCCTTCATCTATTATTGCGGGGACCGAAAGGAGGACGACGCCATCAAACGACTCATAACCCCGTCATGCTTAGCAACTGATGAAGAGATCAGAAACTACAATTGGCAAATGTCGTTCAAGGACCAAAATAATGCAGCGATCTAGGTGCCAATTATTTTCGTACCTCTAATTCTAGTTTTATTTAAGTTAATATAAAGTTAATGTTTGTATTTTGTTTTTATTTTTTAATCATTATTAAGTATGCATGTGTATATGTATGTTAATATATAGGTATAGCGTAAGTTTAAATGAGTATATTGTATTTATATTGTTAGCTGCGTAAATAAAATAAAATTGAGTACATGTTAATTAAGAGAATTGTAAAAAATATTTAATTAAGAATTATAAAGGGCATGGACTACGAGTCTGTGGAGTAGCAAATGTATAATTAAAAAAAAAAAAAAAAAAAAAAAAAAAAAAAGTGCGTATTTCCATTTTAAATCACCAAATTTATATTAAAGCCGCACCAAACAGAAAGGTTCATCAGAATTTTGTGACACAATAATGTGTTATTGCTCCGATTAATATTCTAAAGACTTTTGAAGAAGCAGTAGGATTAAGGGATCGCTGAGCACTCAAAGAACAAATTGTTGCTAACGAGAAGGATATTATGGTGAAGGACTAAGAATTTCCATAATTAGTGCCATTTTTGTTGGTCGGAAATTAGTGAACATGATGCATTTTATTGGAGTTAATTCATTTTTTCAATTTTTAATCCGACAGCGGTTCTCTTGATTACTTTATGAGATTTATGTCCAATATCCATTTGACAGTTGCCTAACATAATTGGTACTTTTGAGTTCGACTTATTCGAATTTAAACCATAGTTATTATAGGGCTTCACGAAACAATTTTGAAATATGTAAAATGAATCATTTCCAATATCCATTCGTAAACAAACGATAGGTGAGGTTATAAGCAAATGAAAGTGAATAAAATAAAAACCTGCAATGATGCAAATTTTTAACTGAAGGTGTTAAAAATCTGCATCAAAAGTTACTTTAATAGCGTAAACAGATACCGAACTTATAATAATTTATCGAAACTCCAAGAGTAGCAAAATTTGATCTGATTGTTAGCATTGTAGTTTTAACCAAACAATATATCATCGTCTAAGTGATATTCGAAAAAACCAATAACCTTACTTTATACCTTATTGACTCATGCCAGTTTTTCTCATAGGAAACATATATTCTTCCACGGTGAAAATTATGCTAAGTCCTCCTGGTTTCAAATTATTCTATTCAACCTAATTTCCTGATAATTGGCTTATAAAAAATTTTAAAAGAGATGATATAGCATTGGAGAATAGTTCCATCATTCAACTCATAAACTTAACTTCTTTATGTTATTAGTACAGATTATTGTGCTATGTGCTATGTAATATGTGTGAGGTCAATTATTACGAAGGTGTCAAGCAGCGGTACAGAGGCGCGTCCTCGGCGTTCATTCACTGTGAACCCAGCAGTAGACGTGCTCCAACGCACTGCGCTCAACAACTACATGGAGCGGCTTGCACAAAACAACAGATACTACCTCGACCGAGTAGGAAAAAGAGGTAAGAAAAGAAAAAAAACGAACAGTAAATTCATTGGATGTGATTTACAAATGCAAATGTAAGTCGTGGGTATAATTTGAATGCAACCACATAAAATGAATGCACATTTTGCTCATTGCACCTGCATAGATAGGTTTTGCTATTATAGTTAGGTAACTGTTAAGATGTATTTGAAGTAAGAGTAATATTTTTAGAACTTTAGCAGAGTATCAAGAAGCCTTTGGAATTAATTGCTAAAACTCGCATGCAAAAAAAATAGGTAGCTATAGAAAGCATGAATATTTAGTAAGCATAAATAATAATAGTAACATAATGAAACATTTAACAATATGTTATTAACCTTTACTCTATTACATTTATAGATCCAGTACAACCGGTCCGGCTTGGGAACTGAAGAAACTGAAGCTTAGACACATTCGTATAAGCCAGACGTTACTAACATCATTACTGTATACGCATTCTCAAGTCATTGTTACATATTTTTTTAAATAAAAAATAATATACAAGAAGCTGTTTCATTACACTGAACGTGTAACATAACGTAACATATTGACGTAACATAAATCACCTTTCACAGATTTTGAGCAAAGTAAATACTCATTTGTAAATGCAAATACTACAATATATAAATTTGCATTTGGCACCAATTTTATTAACGAATTGCCTCATATCTACTCCTAAGAGAAAATGTTTAGTCGAAAAAATATCGCTTTTAAAGCATAACTAAAATTATTGCAATATAATAAATATTATATTTATATATATTAAAGAGACAAATAATAGGAATAGGTAAAACATTCCTTTATGTAAATTATTGCAATTGTCAGACTATTTCCTTAGTACGATATTGGTTTAAGTGTAAATAACTCAACTGAACCCTTACATATTTAAACTTTGTGTTTATTTCATAACATTATTATTGCGAAGCGCTTTCGTGAATTAATAAATAATTACGAAAACAACGAGATTTCTAGCAAATCAAGAGAATATTATTATTGAGTTATGAAGATTAATATTCGAGGGAAACTAAGCTAAACATTACAAATTATTAAGAAAGAGGTACAACGTAAAGGATATAAAAATACATGCAAATTTTAACATTGATTTTTATCTGGAATCGGAAATTATATAAGTTTCAGAGGTGATCCGTACGTTTTTCAGTTAAAATATGTGGTTGTTTGAGGCATTAAATTAACAATTTAACGTAAATTTGTAAATGTACTATCACTTTCGTTTTGATAATTATGTGCTATTTAATTTTAATCAATACTTATAAAATAATAACTGGTTAAATCCTAACATTACTTTAAAATGATTAAATAATGTTGAGTCGTTCAGATACCAATGCCTAGTGAAATTCCACCGAAATGCCAGGTCTTTCTTTTTATCGAGATACAAACCCACTAAAATTCAGAAAATCTCCTGGCAACGATAGAAGAAGCTAATTGGTGGACCCCATAATTGAACAATAAGTGGAACTTGATTATAATGCTGCTAAAAATACCAATTATGTCTCCTTCTACTGCATTTCTGAAACTGCCTTTTTTTTAAATAGTGAAAATGTTTCAATTGAAATAAAATAATAGGAAATAATTTTGCATATGTGTATCAAATGTTGCAGTGTTTTATATATTTAGATATTGGTATATGCAATTTTTCATCATTTGAAGTTTTCAACATCGACTAGAATTAGTACTACTTACTTTAGGTATTATTTTGGTGTTTCGATATTAATATTCATGATCATATTGTGACTTTTACTTTAGAATATTGATTGTCTGCTCTACTAAACGAGTGCTGCTAGTAATAATTTAAAAAAATGTTATCTTTAACATAGTGTAAATTTTATTGTTGTTTAAAAATATATCCCGAGCCGTTGAGTTTTCATAAAACTAAAATTGACATAGTTTTTTAGCAAAAAGTTTATTTGAAATGAAAGAGCATTGTTTGATGAGTTTGAATTATGAGTAAAAGTCTTCAAAAATCAAGTGGAGTAGTCAATTATGATTAACGGTGTAAAATTGCGGGAAGGCGGGCAGTGGAAGGGTGAAGCGGCGCATGCCTTCGCTGTCCATCGACCTGCCGATGTCCGTGCTGCGGCAGAAGTTGAGCCTGGAGAAGGAGCGCAAGGTGCACGCACTCAGGGCCGCGGCTAACAGGAACTTCCTTAACGACATCGGCAAACGAGGTAAATTTGAGTATGACTCCTAAAGACTGTAACATCATTTTCATCATCTCATATATTTTTTATAGCTATATATTGACCAATAAGCAGATTTTCCCTCTGATAGTAAGTGGTTAGAATTACCGTTACTATATCGTTTTGTAAGATTCGTAAAAAATCTGCATCTCATAAATTCTTGTAGTATACGTTCCCCATGTTGTGACGTAACATATAAAGATTAACTAACCCTCAAACCGTAACAAAGCAATGGGAACACTGCTTAAATAGATAACACTTAAGTTTCAGTACCGAACGAGTTTTCTTTCCTTCTGATGTTTATGGTAAGAGTCCACTATGGCCACTTTTCGGACCAGCTAGTTTCATTTGGGTTGGTGAGCATTGCTTATCAGACATTAATTGCATAGTGCATCTGCAGGATGTGTCGCGAACTTTAAGTGAATCCTGGATCACGATACACAACGAAGAAATTTTAGTACACGTACGCTTGCAGTCCGTCCACTTGATTTCAAGACTATTTAGTATAAATGAAAGAATATTGTTTGATAAGTTTGGAAACAGTTAAAATCTACGAAATACAAATAGAGTGGTCAATTATGATAAACTGTGTATTTTTTCATAGCCACAGAAAACTCTTTTTGGGTCCAAATTCATAGCAGGATTTTTCCACTTGATCTACTTATTATAATAAGTCTTATTATACATACAAAGAATGATTATTTTATGTCATCTATTATCAATAAAAAGTAATTACATAATTATACTTCTTTCCAAATTTCCAGTACATAAGTTCATTGAACAAATAAGCATGACTTTGTAATTCTCATTTCTATAGTTCACATTTCTTTGATTGCTGTAATTTAAATACGAATAAAAAAGTTTTCTATTAGATATATTATACATTCATATAGTTAAATGAACTTTTATAGTTTTATTAATTACAATTGTTTTTTCCTCAAAAATAATAGGATTTTCTTTTTCAGGTTTCCAGTGGATCCCTTCGATAGAAACTGGTAGATATTTTTAAGTTTTAATGTACTGCTTTCCGTATTTGAGTTATTCCTTGAACTGAATTCGATTTTAAATATTATTACACATTATAGTTATAAATATTCATAAAATTATATAATTTAATCTGAATTTAGAAATGTATTATGTAATAATGTATGTTAATAGTTAGCTAGACAGTAGATAATTCTAAGAACTTCTAAATGTTTAACCATCTAAACATATAGTTTGTATATTACTCTTATCTTGTTTCCTCTCTCTTGATCTCACTAATTGTTATGATGAATTGCACATGCTTCAAACGCGGTAGAAATTGTAAATTAATAAATAGAAGCTCTGTTTTTTTAGTTTATCCGTTTTAAAGCATAGGTTTAATCTTTAGCTATGTTATAAGAATACAAATTTTACTACTATGCACTTGTAAAGTCTGTGTTGTAATAAATAAGAAAATATTGAATATTTATGACTGTTGTAGGATATTCTAATATCGACACTTCCATAGCAAACATAAATGTTAAATGATCTCAAAATATTGTAGCTGACAAATGCAATAAAGTTGTTTCAACATAGTATTGTTTTATTTCACAATCCTGTCGTAAACATTATACAGTACTTAAAGCTTAATCATAAGCGAAACTGATACGATTAGCTTGTCATAAATTGATTTTTATAATTTTTCAAAAAATATACAAATTATAAAGTTTTTAAAACTATATCGATAGTCAATAATAAGTCGGTCTTGTTCTCAATCTTCATATATTATTTAACTCTTTATTATAAAGCTAATATCAGACTTATGTAATAAATATATACGCTCAATAAAAATTTCTTTTGTAAGTTTAAAACAAAATTAGATAAGAATATATTGATATCTATATATCTAAATGACATGGAATGAAAAAAAACTGCCAAACATGTGTATGTGTGTTGTGTCTGACCTTTACAATAGGTACATATACGTCGAGTTTTTTAATTATTACATCTCATCAAGTATCTACGATCGATTCTACAAATTTGTAAATTGTGAAAATAATAATTAGCTAGCATTTACTGTAAATAATTGCATATTTCCAAATCTAACTTAGCAAAGACACAAATATCGAAGCGCGTGTGATTTGTGGTTAGCTCTTTACTGTGGTTCTTATACTCGCTTTACCTCATAAGCTTAAGCACAACACGGTTGCGGTTCAGTAAGATTTTTTTCTCTGACTTACAATCTCTGTCATAGTACCGTAAATATAAAGCCTCACGCTCATTGTTGCTGAAAGCAACAGTAAACATAAAGGCTGAATGTTCCTTTTTGAGGCACTGGGTAAAGGTGCACACACTGGTTCCTGGTCCCTCAGAAAGGTACATGAACTGAAATTTTATTTATTAGATTTTCGCTTTAGATTTTTTTTTACTAACATAGCTCTTAAGTATTGTACCTACTAACATTTGTATGGACAAAAGAAAAAAAAAAGTCTGAAATAAAGATTATTATTATTATTCATATATTTAATTAATAATCTTAAATTTAAGTTTTTTACAATATAGATATATAAAATAAATATAAATACTATAAAAAACTTAAACCTAGTATGCCGCCGGTAGCGAGGCAAGGCCCAAACAAACCGGTGGTTAGGGCTGCAGACAGAGAAATCTCCGGACAATACGTGCCGTGTCGATATTATTATTATTATTATTATTATTATTGTTCTGCATGTTCATTGAATATAAATGTGACCTCTATATTTACATTGGAGTTGTACAAGCTGGTAGTGGTCAATATATAAATTCTTCCTACACTGCGTCCAGGTTTCGGTGATTTCGGTTGCTCAAAACGGAACTAATGTTAAGACTCAGAGCAACCCACGTTCACTGTGTATAGACCCTTGTATGTGCTACGTAGTGTGCGGTGCTTATCTTGGTCGTCGGACGTGTGATCTAATCGGCAGAATAGATGATGGTAGGAAGCCATATTTATGAAAAGTTACTTATAAAAGATTTTTGTTTACAAGACATCTTCTTATTGTAATTGGCAAAAACTTTGCAAAGAAACAAAAAAATCGAATGCTAAATCTAATATACGTCGAAATTGCCGAGGAAAGCGGCCATTATAATAAACAAATAAATATTTCTTACACTCCTACCAAATAATTTAGCCCAACGTTAGTACTTTAATGATATACATATATTAATCATACATAGATAAATATATTTATTATATATAGTCATAATTAAGGTACAAATGCTCATATTTGTCTTTTGTATATTAAATAATTGGCACCTATAATAATATATAAGATATATATTTATAATAAGATGGCTCAAATTAAATCAATGGCAATGAAAACGACACAGGCCTGCACTACTGGTTATAAGAACGAAAGAAGTCTCGTTTTGATCGCTTCTGATAGATAAAAATTCTAAAACATGATACCGTGCAGTGTACTACTCGTAATACACTTTATTTACATAGCCTTATATAAACCTTGGATACTGCATCGTACCAATAAGTAAAATACAACGCACGTTATGCATAGCTTTAATATCACGAGATTTAGATGAGCTCCATGAATAAAATAGATTTGGGACCATCAACTAGTGAACTAGTGAAGTAGTGTTTGATTATGAATCAAAGCGTGTTTATGAAAAACGTTATAAGCTTAACCCGAATATGATACTTAACACAAAGTCCTAGACACTCTATATTAATGAACATTGTTTGATAAAGTCACAAACTACCGAATATTGGCGAGGCGGCGTGCTGAAACACATTCATTAACATATTTTTGAAGGCGCCACTCCGAAGCTTGTTGACTAGTTTGCATGACAAACTCGTAAACAAACGTCTCGTCACCAGTAGCAATAAGTTTCGTGAATATTTGGACGGAACTTTGTCTTATCAAAATCAAAATAATACTTATGTATCATATGTCAATAAGTGTCTGTAAACACTTATTAACGACAAACCAATATAAAATTTGAAGGATAAAAGCTTAAGAGTTACATAAACTTGTACGCGAATACGTACAAGGTGTGCAGGTGTTAGGACATTGGGCGAGCTTTCTCGAGTAAGAACCAATAAGTAATAGGTAAGAAACACTACTTAACTTACTTACTATATTGCTTAATCACAATGATATTTATGTTAAAAAAAAATTTAATCATAAATGTGACCATGTAATCATAAATGAATAAATATTTCGGATATATGTATGGCCGATAAAAACATTTTTTTAATTTATACAGAAGAATCATTTAATTATATGTCATAAAAATTAAATCCAAATATTTTTGTAATTTAAAAAGTCATTAAATTTTTTTTCGTTAAAATGTTTTTACATAGCTTTACATTTATTAAAAGTAATACTTTCTGAAAATGCGTTGTAGAAAGTTATCAAATTTCCACATAAACGATAGTCTAGTTTTATAAGTCTGAACGTTGGAGCGGCAAGTTTATTTTTATATATCATTTAATGGTGAATTTCAAAATCCATATTAAATGTATTATAGTTCTTATTAACATACATATATATTTTTTCTAAATAATATAAGATATTCTAATAATAGAAAATGCGAATTACTCTTTTTGGAGTACAAAAATACTTTTAACATTCTATTACTTTAATACCCATATTGAAAAAGTAGTGATAAAATATGTAATCCGCCATTTTATAGCAACAGCCGTCTTGAATTTACAATGATACCGAATGTATTTAATTAAACTATCATCAAAACTGAAGGTGCCTACCAAAATATCAGACCAATCCGTCGACAAGAATGAGGTCAGATTTCTTTTACTAAATTTGATACAATATACAATAAACAAACAGTGCAAGTTAAACAAAATCGTTTAAAGAGATTACAATCATCTCAAAATTTATGAGTTTTTTGAGAGAAGAGAATTTTCTGACACTATTTTCATCACTTTTGTGATGTTAACTTCAGTTGAAGTTCAGAAGAAGTTGATAGTCTACCAGCACGAGAGAAATTCATTGTAGGTTGTAGGTACCACTTACAAGTACCTGTCTTCGATAAAATCAAACTCTTTGTTCATTCAGTATTTGATCTAAATAACAGATGCCAGTAACAACAAAAGAAAATATTTGGTGTAAGTATATAGTGTATATTTAAAGATATTATAATAGGTATAAATTATATGTCGGTATCCCTGTCTGTATGAGATAAATTAGGGGATAATAAAAAATATTATTAAAAACGGCTACTTGATTTTTGTTTACTTACAAATTATGAATAATTTGTCACTAGAAAATAAACTGTATAGTTTATATTTAAAATTATCTCATTAACAATGCCCGTCGGACTCGCCAAAATATAATATTTAATAACAAAGCAAAAAGTCCATAAAAGCTGATTTTTGACGTTATACACCTTCGTCCTTTTGATTATATACGCTACTGACATTTTGCTATTTTACTATTTAAGATCAATTGTCATTTTGCAATTTTACCTTATATATGCTCCTAAACCGTGCAGATGGTGTGAAAATATAAATATTTAGAAAGCACTTGTTTTCAAAAAAGTCATTTGTAAATTAAAATATTTTTGTGTCAATCAAATCAAAATTATTGATCCATTTTCTATGAAGCTAATTTTTGTACATTTTGCTGAAAAAACAATTGTCTACTTCCCAATTTTCTACAATCTAATAATAACGTTAGTAGTAACTATAAATAATTGGTCCATACGAATTGATAAACTTTTGAAGCCTCCATAAGAAAAACGTTTCACACTTCAAACGCTAATATGTTCAAGATTATAGTTATTAAGGAAAATTATAGTAATTTCGCAGCAATAGTTGAGAGTACGACAATTACACGTTTAATAAAGTGTTTCGTTCGAATGTAGTAATCTAGTTTTTCAGGATTGAATAGATATTGTTGAAGGTGATGAGAAGAATGCTTTCAATTTTATAGATAGGTCGTCCATTTAAGAAAAGTGATCACCAAATTCCACACCGTTATAACTTCCTCTGGCAATTCTAACTTTCTCTACTTTTCATCCCGTCATCCAACGACTTCGATCAAAGCTTAATGTTTGGTATTTGGATGACTAAACATTTGGCGGATACGCTAACAAAGTTTATACAACAGAAGAATTCAGGCGTACAGGGCCCAAGTGAAATTTTTTAAGATGTGAATTATTTTTGTTTGATGCTCCTCCAAACCATGCAAGTATCAAAACCATGGATAAGTTTGCTTGATATTTCTTGGGCTTCCTTATGTTGAACGATGCAATTTCAGCTTTCATCAATACTAAAAAAATAACGATTTGGTAAAAATAATAATTAAGCTTCATTGTGTTAATAATACTAATCATAACATAACATAACTCTTTATTGTACAAAAAAAAAACAACAAATAGTAAAAGTACAAAAGGCGGCCTTATCGCAAAACAGCAATCAGTACCAGGCAACCTAGGAGCAGGGAAGTATTAAAAGGGGATTTAAACATAGGATGGGTGCAGTAATTGGACAGGACAATAGGCTATAACTAGTTAAAGTTAAGGAATCTTTTACAGGTATGCGGCAGGCAGCATGTATCAATACAAAAAGTTGTTTCTTGATCTAAATGAAGACAAATTTTCTTTGTTAAAATATGCATTTTGTAATTAAATTAGTTCTTGATTTTTTATAGTGGGATCCATGGAATTCTAATTACCTTTGCATGTTTGTTTGTTGCGTCGCCGTCACTTATAACAAACCATCGTCTTGGGTAGTTTTGGTAAAGAAAATTTTCCAAAAATTAAACATGCCCTAAAAGATGTGATTAGGAAGTTAAAGTGTTGCAGGGATTTTAATATATGACCGACCACAACCAACAGTCACTAGACAAAGATAAACTTTCTCAAGGTTTATTATGTAATTGCACAATACATTACTATGAAGGAGATTATACTCTGCTCGAGTTAGCATAAATTGAATCAGACCTTAAATTGAGACAGGATAAGGCAGCGGGAAAACTGTATCTACACGTCTAATTGTATTTGGATTACATACTCAGATTATCCACTTTCTGCGATAGTCTGCAATGATACTGCAGTTTTTTTTACTTTTTTTACTTTGTCGCTATGTAATAACTTAAGCAAATGAAAATGTATTAAAATATACTCGCCAAATACTTTTTAACGGAACTAGTTTAGTGTAAAAATCTTATCTATCTTATAATATATATAAACATGAAAGAAATATTTGTTTGTCTACACATGAATCTAGTGTGACATAGATTGTAAGATAAATGTAAAACAATACTAGTGATCCCCTATATACTCGTATATACCTTATGCTATTTTTCATATTACCGGTTACATCAGAGTTGAATTATAAATTAAATTGTATATTTTTAATTCATATGAAAAATGGCATATGATAAATAACAACAAGCACGTCAACTGACCACATAAACCTATTTAAAATTAATAAACTCATTAAACTTGACATTAAATGTGCAGTTAGGAGAATTTATATTTGTAATTGTTACTGATATTTATTTCAACTTAAGCCGTTGTCTTTGAAATAACATTAATAAGTAATTAAATTAAAATAGGTACACAAAGTGTATACCCATGTCAGACTTGCCTGGACAGCTCTTTGGGCGATATAAACAGCTGCGTATATTGGAACCATGCGTTATTTCTCGGATAAGATTCCACGAGTCGTGTTTGAACTTTGTACTTCAATGATCAACCCATCTTAATTAAATGAGCATTTGTTAATCGATTCGAATCGATCAAGGTGATGGCGTTCAAGCCAATACGGTATCCAACTCACCAACTTTATACTCTGTGGAAGGTTCTTTCCATTCGTAAATTATTTGTTTTTAATGTTATTTTGCGCAGGCACTCGTCTTGTAGATATGATTAGCTTCAAATATAAGATCGGCAAACAGAATATTTGTAATTGACAAATGCAATACAGAACTAGTCAAACGTCATTATTTATATTTAAGCTCATCATTATATAATAAAATTAATCACAAATTATATATATATATATATAAATTGTCCCTCAATGATTGTAAACGTGTACTGAAGAAATGGCTACTCGATCTGGATTATGATGATGTTAAGTATTTTATTAAATAAATTAAATTAAACGTATAATATAATAAATACACACACACACACACACTACACGTAATAACTTATAATATATTAGTTTATAGTTTTCTTGTTAAGAGGTTGTTCGAGGTGGGCGTTAATAACTGCAACACAGTCTTTGACTAAAGTAGTTATTATCGTTTTTATATGAATTTGTAAACTTTATAAAAATTATTAAATAAATTATTAATATTATTAAAAAAAAAGATTATACTTAATTTTGTTCAGCAAATTGGTACAAATATTAAGCTGGTAGTCGTATAGTCGAGCAGATTATAGAAAGTGGTCACTGTTGATCGCAGTTTGCTAGAGCACCCTTTTCGATAAAAGTAACCGTTGGGTTACTTTCTTGTTTCTTACCAATAGTTACCAATAGTTGGTTCGTTTGACAATTCAAAGATGACAGCCCAAAATGTCATGACGTTTGAGAAATAGTGTTCTCTCTGTGTAATGACCAAAAAATTTACAAATGATCAAATAATTGTCTTAAATTGAAAAATAAAAGTATAAAAGTAAATGCATATGATTAAGCAAGTAGGTAATTCATTAAAATAAGATAATAATGATTTTATTGATAAAGCTTCTGTCTGAGTAAGTAATTAATTATTGAAAAGTGCACGACACGCTTGTGGAAAATACAAATAAAAATTAAAAGTAATGCATTGGTTGTGATGTGAAGAAGTGGAAATGGATCCCAGAGTGGCAAACTAGTGCCAGGAAACTCAGTGTTTTGTTGGTAGCTCTCCCGTCAGGTAGACCAACTATTTTGTGAAGATTGCTAGAAGGAACTGAACGCTAACAGCGCAAACCCAGAACCGATTGGTATAGAAATCCGTGAGGGACGACTATTTCTATAGGCGGGCGTGATGAAATGATGCTTTTGCATAAAATATCGACATCTTGTTGAGATTAAAAATTTTGTATATCAATTTTACTTTTAAGCAATTATCGATTCATAACAGGGTTGCTACATGATCTTTAGACAGTTATCTATTAAATAATCATAATTTATTCTAATAGTAATGATTGTTAACTCAGGTTTTATGTAATAGGACCTTCTTATTTTAATGTCTATACAGACAACAAAGTTTTTAACATTCTTGCTTAAATTTACTTAATTTTGAATAAAACTAATATATTACACACAATATTAAAACGTATATATTATTTGTTTTTATTTTTATTGTAAATGGTTAATATTATTTAGTACAAAGTTAACAAAGCGTATTTTTTCTAGGTTTTGTATAATAACTACAGCAACAATTGCAGGTAGAAGGAATAGAACACATTAATGTTATAAAAAATGCCATGTCTCTACATTTAAATGCTTATTACTGTTACAGATACATAAATATATATCATAATGATCTGTTATTTTTTAAGCGCTATGAATCTTCTATGACAGAATGTTGGCATAAAGGTGGCACTTTACTTGGCGTGTTCGCGTAGCGTATTCCCCGCATTTGTCCAAATATTTGTGAGTAGTCCAAATAGCGATAACACGACATCCACACTTCGCATGCCAACAGCAAATAACGCCAAATTAATGAAATACTCGCGAATATGTTTGTAGTTTAAATCAATTGAATTTAACTAGCAATGGACGTGTTTACGGCTGCAGCAGCATATTTTTGTGCATCCTATATATACAAATAGTACAAAATACAAAGTTGTTAAGAAGCCTTGGAAGAGACGACGCTGGTGGATGTTAAGAATGCACAAAAATCGAACAAGGTAAGTACAGAAAAATCTAATTATTATTAAACAGTAAAGTAGAAGTTACCGTTTCGTCGCACTGCAGATGAATAATTATTATTATAGGCTATGGAGTTACCTATTAAATATTTTTTATTCATAATTATTTTTGTATTAGATAATTAACCTTTCACTTTTTTTATTGTCTTTAGGGAGACTATGGAGCAACAACTTCAGGAAATGTTGGTAGAACCCTCAGATGAATTCAATAATTTTTGCAGAATATCATATACAGACTTTGAGTTCTTATTACAATAACTTAAACCAATAATTGCAAAGAAAGATACTAAATGGAGAGAGTGTATACCACCGAAAATTAGACTGGCTGTAACTTTACGGTTCCTGGCTTCTGGCGATAGCTACCGCAGTCTACATTCCTTTTCAAGATGTCAAGTCAAATTATCTCAAAAATTGTACTAGAAGTTTGCGTTGCCATATACCAGGTGATTAAGGACTATGTTAAGGTAAGGAAATATTTTATTAAATATCACATACTTTTATTACCTACTATAATTAAATAGATTCTCATTATTTTACCATATAAATTATTCATTCAATAGTATTAGATAATTGAAAAGGCACTCATTATAAATACCACTAAAACTTGGATAAGATCTCATTGATGATGATGAATTTGCCCTATCTTGATGTTCATATTCCGTATTAATGGTTTCTTCATAAATCATATTATTAATTTTAATCATTATCAAGTCCTTTCGATTAACTGGTAATCTACGCAACTTCTTTGCAATTAGTTTTCTGAAGATATTGCATTCATCATGTTCTAATTGCCGTGATGCCGTTTCGAGAATCTTAAATGCTTTTTTTTCTGAGTTTGAAGTATTAACATCAGCCATCGGTTCTGATTCAATTGTTTGGTTTGAGTTTTCATTCAGGTCTTGGATCTGGTCACCCTAAAAATGTTTAATTTAACAATATTTTTTTTTACAGATGCCCAACATGGAAGAAGTCTGGCTTACCATAGAACATGGATTATCTATTTGATTTCCATATGCTATTGGCGCTATAGATGGGAAACATGTGGCATTGAGGGCACCTATCAACAGTGGCTCAGAATATTTTAATTCTTATTCTTATTTTTGTTTCTTATTTGCTGATGTAAGATTTCAGGGCCGAATAAGCGATGGTGGTGTTTTAAAGAATTCGTTAGGACTACCTACACCAACTCCACTTCCAAATGGAAATGGAAATGTTGATATGCCCTATGTGTTTTTAGGGGATACGGCATTTGCTTTGCATAGAAATTTGATGAAACCATACCCTGGTGAATACAAAGAAGGTGCAAAAGAAAGAATTTTTGATAAGAAATTATCATTGGCCCGTGTTGTTGTGG
Source organism: Scirpophaga incertulas (assembly GCA_036419045.1). Taxonomy (NCBI): domain Eukaryota; kingdom Metazoa; phylum Arthropoda; class Insecta; order Lepidoptera; family Crambidae; genus Scirpophaga; species Scirpophaga incertulas. The sequence goes on from CM071633.1 coordinate 12,457,742, forward strand.
AAAATACGTTTGGCCTCATTAGTTCTGTCTTTAGAGTACTTCGTACCAACGTAACCAGAACGTAACCAGAGCCAGCAAAACATGTAGTTATGGCCTGCATAGTTTCACATAATTTCTTAAGAAAGAGCCGACGTTCATCGGCTTCATATAATTCCCCAGGCACATTTGATATATTTAATGGGGACCTTCACACTAGACAAAGAATATGTAATTATTAAAACAAAAACTACAACTGCCTATGATTATACTAAACAATCCAAGGTATAAGCTATCTCCATTTCGAATTTCAGTCAAATCGTTTCAGTCGTTACGCCGTGAAAGAGCAACAAACATCCAAACTACAAATTTTCACATTTATAATATTATTAGTATACATTTAGATAGTATAGATTAAGGTAGTATAGATTTAAGTTGTTTATGTAATTGAAGTAAAATAAATAAAGACAAAAAGAAACTTTGTATATTTGTGTATTTGTCTTATTTATGCAAATATGTCAAATGAAGACAAATAAATCCTCCACACATGGTCTTATTTGTCCGAACACAACAAATACGCGAATACGCAACGCCAAGTGAAGTGCCACCTTTACACATATGAATATAAGAAATCTGCTATTATAAACAACTAACAATATATTTAATTTTCGTGGCGTTATAAACGAATGTTGTTCATTATAAACTATGAAATCATTCATATTAATATTTTCTCTCTGGGGAAAACTTATCAGCTACAACAGGTGTTTTCACCTAAATACTGAAATCTGCTAGAATACAAAATGAATGTTGCTCAAGCTTTTTAACAATAAAACTTGAGCACAATGAGAAATGTCACGTATGCTTACAAAGCTTCCTACAGCTTGAACATTCTACACAATCGGCGTCAAGATAAAATATCATAATATAAATTATATGAGATGGGAAAACAATTATATAATATCATACACATGTAATGAATGACTTTTCACTAATCATAAGAGACCGGCTGCATTATCATGCAGTTAAATAGCCGTAAATATACGTTTTATCGTATTTTTATTGATATCACAAAAACATTTTTGAGGTTGATTATTTTGTTCACCGTACTTGTTAAAGCTTCAACGACAGCAACTGATATATCATTGCTCGATGTTATACTAACAGCATTTAAAAACCGACGTATGCCTATGTCTTAGTATTTCGCTATCCGAATTATTAGCAGAAAAGACATAATAGAAAATTTATTTTATACAGAAATTGGAACTTCGTGACAGCCGTGTACGAGCGAAACGCAAAATGCCTTCGCTGTCCATCAACAACCCCATGGAAGTGCTGCGCCAGCGGCTGCTGCTAGAGGTAGCCCGGAAACAGATGCGCGAGGCTAACCAGAGGCAAGCGGTCGCCAACCGGCTGTTCCTACAAAACGTCGGGAAACGAGGTAGCTAGAGAATGCAATGGAAACAATATGGTTAGAAATGTCTCAGGACATATTTTTTTATATCATCAATGAGTGTTAAATTGCATTGTGCCATTGTATGCAAGGGTATATTCTTAATGTGCATCACAAAATACTAGAGGTGTTTATTTTGTAAGAATATCTGCTTATTTTGAAAAGTGCGTAGAAATACTGTCTCTATGCGATGACTAAGCTTCTGTGCATGGCTGGCGTCACTGTTAAAGAGTGGCTTAGCCGTAAAGGCCCGTTGCAAATGCCAGAAGTATCAGGCCCTTTGGCGCCCCTCGGTCAATGCTACCACCGCAAATGGGATGAAAGGTCTCCCAGCACCCGACCGCCTATAGTGTTCGAAGGGGTTCGAAAGTTTTGCAGCGCTATTATCCGCTCCAAAGATACCAGGACAAAGCTGCAATCAATCGTAATACAAGTTACTAACTAACTAAGAAATACTCGGTCATTTTGAGTCAATAATAGTGTAATATTACACTACATTGACATTCATCATTTTTTATTTATGACAGTACAAAACGTCAATTTAATGCCGCTTGGTCATTTTGTCACTTCTTTGTTATATTCTAATTGACTTTTTTCACTAAAATAATTTCACATAATGATAGTTGAATATTTTGCACTGAGATTAATGTTGTGCTTACAGCTTTACACAATATTAAACCATTGAAACTAATCCAATAAGCGCGATATGGAGAATTGGAAATACTCTGTTTGGAAAAAGTATATCAACAAAATAGTGTCATTTTTGTAATTCGAACTTCGCAACGAGCACTGCTATAGATTTTAAATAACACCGCACAGGGCATGTTTTCATGTTGAAAAGCAAGCACTACAGTAGTTAGCTAACACGAAACGAGAGGGAGCGAGAACACAACCTTTCAGAATAGGTTTACCAGATATCAGGGAAATCTGGGAAAGTTTGGTACGTTCCAAGTACTTTATGTTCATTATAAGTTTAAATAATGTTAGGAAACTATTACTTTAAAATATTATTATTTTTGTTTTATGTCGCATATAGTTAAAACCACAGAAATCTAAGTAATAACGCATTAAAATCGGATGCAAAATCGCGTGACCTTGTCAATCAAAATAATCCTTTTTCAATGTAGGCCTTTACAGGCACTAGTTGATGTCAAAAATATATTTTTATATTTTATATTTGTTTGAATAGAGCTCATAAAGAGCTTAAGAGTTTAACCTTAGACGCGCTACGACCTAATACGTAAAACAAACACAGAAGACCAAATGACTACACTCACAGCATTTTTTTTTTGTGTAATCTTACTATTAAAAGAATAACATTTCATTGATAAATAAACTTTCAGAAATAATGAAGTATTTCTTGAAAATCATAGAATGTCAGAAGTAATATTTGTTGAAGAATCTCTTGTACAAAAAAGTTATGTGCTACGTAGGAAACGATAACGTCACGCATATGGATTCCTAGTGGTACGACCGCTGTCAAAAGTAACACACGTAAAATTAATATTAACGTTGAATGATAGTTACGTATAAAAATAAACATCTGGATTTTCTGCCATAAGAATGAAATATGAACGCAACACATTCAGTTTGATTTAAACCGCTTGCGCAGCGTTATTGTGTTTTGTAAAGACGAGAGCATGAATGGTTTAGAATCGATTTCATGTTTTGCCGTTTGTACTATATTAACGCCCTTCACCATTTCTTACGTGTTAATATCGTTTAAATTTCTATGGTTAAAACATTATCAAAGATAAATAATGAACTAACTTTATAGTGGCTGCCACTAAATCACATTCTTATGCCACGCAAACTGCCAAATACATTTGACATCGCTAATTTATTATTATCGTTTCATATTTTAAATGTAATTTTTGATGTTTTTTTTAATATATTAATGTTTTACCAAATTCAATTCATCTCGTATTTCAGTTATACATAGTTTACTCAGAATACTCTAAAATAAATATCTGCTTAAATTTGTTGGCTTATCATCCTAACGTTTACTAAATGGGACATCTTATGAATGAAAATTTATTTTCTACTTCTGTTTTTTACTGTCCTATATTGTCCAGAAATTTATTAATATTTGGACACTGGTATATGGAATAAGTTACGCTGAAATATTTGACGTACAAAGTTAGGTGACGGGCGGCCAAATGTTGAAAAAATTTACAGTATAATATTTTGGTTCACAAAGCTTACCATGTACAATGTTATTTAATTATTTTATTTGCTTGCAATATATTTATTTTTGAAAAAGTGTGTATGTTTTCGCGGCGGAATACAATATGGAGTTCTTTTTAAGAATCGAGTAAATAGGTTTTTATGAGATCGGTAATGCATTCGTGATACCACTGGTGTTGTAGGCGACCGTAGGCTACGGTGACTGTTTACCACCCAGCGGGCCATGAGTCTTTTGGCCTGTATCATGTTATAAAAAAGGTACAGTAAATATGAAAATGCAATGTTAACTTATAATATTATAGCCAAACATCAATCCATATTTCGGTATGACATTTAATTATATTGATTTACGATTATAAAGACCAACCTGTAGAAAAGAATAATGTATACACGTGGACTATACATGTGGACCTTGAGACCGCTTCTATTCCCAGCATAATAGAAGCTGTTATTTGTAGTTCAACAAGGTGTACTTTGATGTACTGACTGTACCCTTTTTTTTTGTTTCGCTGAAAAGGGAAAAGGGAAAGCCTACCCACTAAAAACCTCAGCGATGGCCGTCCTCAGGCGTTGTGGGGGGGGCCCTCAGGATCGCGTGTCGCATCTGAGGACCCGCGGCCTTCGGTCCCCTGAGTGCGCTAGGAGAGCCCTTCTCGGGGAGGAGTGATCCTCAACCTCCCCCCCTTCAAGCTCCTACGACGTCATCCACGGGCGTGAGCTTCATCGCACCCGCCAGCAACTGCCGCCTTCTTCGAGCGGGAACGGCCATCTCCCGATCCCGCTCGGGGTCTCCTTCTGGAGCATCACCGCTTCATAGAAGGAGGCCACAGCCTTCCAACTTCACTCATCCGCCAGCATTGCCGCAATCAACGCTGGCGGAGACAGGTCTTGCCCGATCTCTTCGACCAAGACTCAACGTTCGGAGTCCCAGGTGGGGCAGTCCGCTAGCGTGTGCTGGGCTGAGTCGAGGTCGGATGCGCAATGGTGGCATCGCGTCGTGTCCGCCCTCCCTATTCGACTCAGATACTCACCGAACCAACCATATCTGGTGAGAATCTGAGTCAAGCGGTAGGTGACTTCCGTCCTCCCGCAGAGCCAAGCTTCGAAGTGCGGGAGTACCGCACCTACGGCGCACGCCAGGCCCTCTCAGCTCGTCGGTGCACCTCCCGTCTGTACATTCCGTGCGCTGGTGCCCCGGAGGACTCCCCCCGTCGTCCCCCCGACCGACATGCCGTTGTACCATCTCGAAAAGGGGGAATCATTTGATTGTAGATATTTCAATCTTTTAAATGATTTATTTATTCATTATACATATAATGATTAAATAACCAATACAATGCATGAGGCACTGTTTTCAACTCAACTTTGGGATAGAGGATCTATTTTTCCTAGAGAAAATTTAAGCTCTCTTGTTGCAACATGTCCCGAAATTGATATTCTGTAATTTTGTACATTTCAAAGACCTCTAAACTTCTTTTACATACAAATATAGCCTATAAAAGAACTAATTATTTTACATTGCGCAAACCAAACCTTGAATTCAAAGATTGACTTACCTATTACAAATATGCTATACAAATGCCTTACAATTTGGTAGTAGATATGTACATTCCATAAAATCTGAATAGTTCAAAAAATGGTAAATTATGGAATGACTTCTAGCTTTCTAGATTGACCTTTCATAACGATATAAATAGGTATTTTACCGTGACTTGGCTAATTCCTTGTCCTACGACAAAAACTAAATGATTAATTGAAATTAGTCATTTCGGATGGAAACTAATGGAATCGGTATCTCTGTAATGTGCATGTAAAACGATTTCAAGTAGTTACGATAATTGCTGTTCTCAGTTTTATTGTAACTATTATATTGTGACGTTGAATTGTTTGAGAAGAAAGACATTAAAGCATTTATGGTCGAAATGAAAATTTCATTAACATTGACCCAAGGCAACAATAATTAACCATCGCAATAACACAATGATCTACGTACCTAATAACCACATTAAAGTAGATTAAACTTACAACAATAAAATTTATTGTAATTGGAAACAAGATTTAATCCTACAAAAATAAACAAGACACAAAATACTCTGTTTTATCTCATGACCCCTAGGAGATCTTAGATAATGTTCCATCGTGTATGAATAAATAATATAGTTGAGAATAAAAGGAATATTATTCCCAAAATATGATTTCAAAGGTGGCTTAGTAATTTAATCCATACGAATTTTAATGTCGGTTTTGGGTATTTAAGGTATCAGTTTCTTATTCATTTCGGTTCTCAGCTTATGCCATATGACGACAAATATAGACTTGAGTTTGTTCGTTTTAAAGCTTCAATCAGAAAATCGTTATTCTTTGAATACTAGAATATTTATCGATTTAATCATGAACAAGATCATAATTGGGACTTTGCAACATAACTAACAGTAGTGGTCGGTGGCGTTGTGGTCTCGCTACTGTTCTTTTCGATTTTTATCATAAAGAACTACAATAGAAATATTGTCGTATCTAAACTATAATAATAAAAATACAATGTATCAGGTAGATACATTGTTGCTGTGTTAATGGTAGCTGCGTTACAGTACATCTGTAAATGTGGATAAATATGGGTCTTTACCGCAATAGAACAGCTGAAATGAAACTGTTAGAAACTGCAGTTAACTTAAATAAATTTGGTCAGCGTATTCAAATAGGCTAAAGATGTGGCCGCTAGAAATTATCAGCACTGACTGATTCGAAGCAATTACTTTTAGCGGTCAATGCTAGTAGCATTGGGCTATCCCTGTTGGGAGTTTTGCAGTTTTATACAATATTGAAATTCTATAACTACTCAAGTTCGTTTGCAGTCGCAGTCAAGAATACAGCCAGCGTACGATCCAGTTTTGATGTTCTCTCAAAAAAGACTTACACATCCAGTTGTACTTTATACGAACCACTTAAAGCGGTTCGCTGCGACTGCTGTTATCTTTAGATTATTATATGGTGTGATTGTAATAATAATACAAGAATGAGTATTTCTTCATTCGAAATCAGGCAAAGCGAATCCCAATTCTAAAACTACTGCTTTCGTATCATTGGTGTTGGCTGCACAAAGCTATCTACGCAGGCTCTAATTTCTTAACATATAAGGGAACAGTTAAGCCATCACTCCCTGAAGTATAAAGTTGGTATGTGCGTTGAGAAACTTTATTAAATTGCAATCTTGTCCACAGGATTCTGGATGAAAACATCTGCAGAACGCTACGACAACTAAATCTCTGATATCATCTTGAAATACACTCTAAATCACGTTGGAGTCACTAGTACCACAGACTGCAATTGTTGCACCTCCTATACCACATAGGAACCTAAAAGAACCTATCTTATACCTGTATCTATATATCATTACGGTGTTTACAAACAAAAGCTAATTATTCATATACCATTATTACTTCACTATACACTATAATACATCGGATGATTGTTGTCCATCAGTCACAATTTTAATAAAAACATTGAAATATTGTGAAAACTAACTTCGTCGGCTATAGATTCAAACAATTCACAAATTTGGTATGAAAATTTCAAGGATTTGTGGATTGTGCATATAAATCATTTTCTATAGGAAAAATATATAGTCATATTTTGATTGCAGAATAACAACAATAATCAATTATCGTGTAATTCTTTAGTCTAGTTTTTAATAAAATACATACCCTGTCATCAGATTTCATTTCAAGAATTTTCCTCGCAAAACTAATATATTATAAAGTACTATATATAACCTCATCTGTTTTGTTAACTTGAATAAGAAACAGTTTTTTTAGTTTAAATTATTATTAAAATAAACAATGTATTTTCTTTAAATCTAATACAACGGAAAGTGGAACACATTGTAATTACAATGTCAACATCTATCTAGATATAAAAATACTACAAGTCTGTTCTATAACTGATTTTGGTGATATGTTATTCCTTTAAGGATTGTCATCCAGCTCGACATTCCATAAGGAGAAATAAATTATCCTAAATTTATAATTCTTTGTTAAACCTTTATCTATACTAGTATCTTATTTTGTTTTGTAAAATTGCAAAATTATTTACATATAACTAATCGCTTTAATTCGTTTATTTTTCTTTTTTAATTTTATATATTTATGATGGGTCCTAATGAATTTCAGTTATGAGTAAAATTCGGAAGGTAGTATATTTCTTTAGCATAGGTTTTGACGGATAACACTTATTATATTTTTCTAAAAATTATTTCCTTTTTTTTTTCTGAAATTTTTGTATCGCATCTGATTGAAAGAAAATCATCCAATTAACAACATGAGCATGGACGAAAATTTCATTTAATCTTTTTTTTCTTTGTTGTTGTCCGTCAACATATACAACTATTAGTTATAATTATATCATGGTAATCAAACACAAGTCGCTAGTAGATTAGTTTAAAGTTTGTGTACAGTGTAGATGTTATAAATCTAAATATTGTGTATATTTTTATTTCACAAATTTGATCTCCTTAGGTAATAATGTAGAGCAATGTAATAGTTGATACAGTATAAATTACGTTCAATAAAAACGTTACATTATTTTCTTGTCTTTTTATTGTTATTCAATTAAAAATTAATTTAATTAAATAAGTCAAAATATTACATAATAGAAGTGACGATAACAAGCGATTTCATTAAATAAAGCTATAGTGAAGGAATTGCTCTGGGGAATGGAATTAATGAAGGCATCAATAGTTCCCATGATGTAAAGGGTGCTATAGGGAACTCAGCCATTTCCTTACTAGATTGAAAGCGGTAAATTTTTGGTAAATTAGTATTTAATAAATATTAATCTCATATTTACTGTGCTTGTAAATTATTATGAAAATTAATACTGTTCCTTTAGAACCTAATCAACCTTTGAACATTATATAAAATTTGATATTGCTAAAGAATTGTAACTTATCCGAAAAGTAAACGATAAGAAATAGCGATTAACCTCTTCTTTTACAGAAACTTTGATCGGCAAATTGGAGACAGATAAATAATGGACTGATAAATATTGCTAATGTGTTTTTTCAAGTAAATCTACTTTAGTCAGTCAATAAGATATGGATCTACTGGCATTATCTCGGCATAAACAAGGTGAGAAATTGGTACACCAGTTTTGAAATGGGTAGGAGATATCCGAAATTTCGATGTTTATTTTTGATATCATTTATTATAATTATCACTTTTTATTTGACATATTAGTTAGTATAAAAAATAAGTAAGTATTTTTTGTACAATCAACTAACATGCAACTAACCTAACCTAACCTAACCTAACATTTCTTAAGAAAAGTCTATTTTACTCTATAGAATCATAAGTTCCGGACAGCATTAAAGTACGATAAAGAGAATCTACTGCTGCATTTGACAATCAATAGAATGCACCTAAATATATATTTAGGCGGCCCTTTAAAGTACACCTTCCAACTACAGAGGAATGAGCTAACGAGCTAGTATCTCATAAGTCAACTTATACATCGTCAGCGACAGCCGAGCGAGTTAAGGCACTGTCTTCACACAAAGTGGAATCCACACTACAAATAAACACAATTGAACTGCTGAACAAGCTAGGGAAAAAAACACAGTGCGGCTAGTATGAATGTCATGATATAAAAGTTTCTGGAAACTGGACAAGAAAAGACTGATCTATTGGCAAGAAAGGAATCAGAAATGCGAAGACTTCTTTTGATATTTGGTAACCACCCTCACCTATAAGATAAGATCATATACCCAACTTCAGTCACGTCGAGTTGTAATAACCGCAATTACTGTAGCGCGCCTTGGGTGTGTATGCAGCAAGGCGTACACACAATGAAATTACATATTAGCTTCTAGCTCAGTAAGATCGGCATGTGCCACCGTTCTGCACTAGCTAAATAAGTACCATCTGTACCTGAATTAAGTGTAACTACCTTTTGTACTCATTTAAGATAAGACTTATTTAATAATATTGTATAATCAGGGACACGTCAAACTTAACATTTGCACTACGGACAGCGCCACAATTACGACCAATATAATAGATGTCTCAGGGCAACATATAAAGCCTGACACGTTACTTTATCTCTATCTATTACTAACATTTATATTATAGATGCTCAATATTTATATATCCCTTGCAATACAAATTAGGTATTTCACAACTGGTACTCATACTCTTATACCGCTCGTTATATCGACAGATTTGTCATGTAAAACTGGACGTGGTGCTTGCTGTACCTATAGCACTAGGAATACGAATTCGATAAACCTAGTTGTCGTTTCATTTTATTACACGGTCCTAAATTTCTTGGACGTAGATAGTGTAAAGCTACTATCCTAAATACGAAACACTAGTAAATTTCAAATCCTAAAAGCCGGAGAGGAAACTAGTGTGTACTTAAAAGAAATTTCTCGTTAGATATCATCTAAAAATTTCTTATTTATAAACGAGTTTTCAGATACAATCTTTCGTCTGGTATTGAAAGAAATATCGTTCGGACAAGCTGTCATTCGCAGTCTAGCGTCGAGGCCTAACCAATTATTTATATTATTCATATCATTACGAGAATAAAATGGTTGGTCAGTATTCAAATCTATTCATTAAAAGTTTCGCGTATACATATTACCATTTAGAATGATGACCATGATAATAAACTGTTTGTTACATTTAAAATACTAGTATTGTAGCGTAAAAGTTCTAATCAAATCTGAATGTACGCAGCGCAGTATCCGTTGGTTCGGATGTGATAAACATTTTAGAAAAACTTCGTACCTCGGATGGCTACAGTATGAACTATTGCACTGTTCTCTAAGTGAAGCATGTTTTTGATTTAAATTACCTAGATTACTTCAATAAATTACTAGTTATAATCTAATATGATTCGATTTATGATATGTAATACATGTTTCCGCATTAATTGAACGTTTGCAAAGTATGTCGTGCACAGGTATGCCTTTGATATGGATCTCGTAGGCAGGGAATCCATAATTAAATTCGCATAGCTACTTTGTGTGCCAGCATGCCAACTATCCTGCTTTGGTTTAGCGCTTCAATTTAAATAGGTCGGTATAAATAGGTTGTATTTTGCAAGTAGGATGGAATGGCGCACGAACTTGTTAAATAACGGATGCTTTTAGAGCAGTCTGTTTTTAGAGCAATGTAATATTTTTTTGTTTTTGTTTAACTATAAAATTCCATTCTATTTAATGATATATTGACAAAATTAAAACACAATCTTAAAACTTAAAAATAGAATCACATAACAAATTTATTTCATAATCATAATATGATGTGTTTTGCGGCCAGAAGAAAATGGCAAAATACGTACAAGTATGTGAGTTATTGAGCCGATAGCGCAAGTAGGCGTCTCAGCTGAAGACCAGCACAGAGCGGTCAACATTCCAGCCCATGTAAGTCCAGTCAAAATAGACAAAAATAAAATGTATAAAGGAAAACCGGCCAAGTGCGTGTCGGGCTCACGCACAAAGGGTTCTGATTTATAAAATTAAATGAAGCTGTTTACGATTTACGAGGTATTAAAAAAAACTACTTACTAGATCTCGTTCAGAACAATTTTCGTTGGTAGTTTTTATAGTTTAGAGGGGGGAGTTCAACTTTTTTCCACTTTAGAAGCGTCTGTCACGCAAACTATTCGGTTTGGAAAAAAAATATTTTAGAAACCTCGATATCATTTTTGAAGACCTATATTGTATATATTAGATACCACACACGTATGTGTTTGACAAAAAAAAATTGAGTTTCAGTTCTATGTATGGGGAGCCCCAATATTTATTATTATTATTTTATTTTTTATATTCAAAATCTTAATGCGGCTCACAGAATACATCTACCTACCAAGTTTCAATAGTATAGCTCTTATAGTTTCGGAAAAAATGGCTGTGACATACGGACGGACAGACGGATAGACGGACAGACAGACATGACGAATCTATAAGGGTTCCGTTTTTTGCCATTTGGCTACGGAACCCTAAAAAGTCATAAGTTCGGAAAAAATCGCATAGAGCTGAAAATTTGTAGAGATGTTCAATACATTATTAGAAACAAAATGCCAAAAGTCCCAATCGATCCCTTTTCTGCAAAAAAATTTATTCAAGGTCAAAAGTGCGAAATTTATTTTTTTTGTTTTTCTCGAAATCGGTAAGTTTTATCGAAAAAATAGTTCAGTCCAAAGTTGTAGATTATACAATTCTCTACGAAAATCAAATAAACACTTTTTTCGTACGACTCACTGTTCATAAGATATCGTCAAGTGAATGTTAGAGAAATTCATACTCGTATCTTACGTAGTATGCACATATTTCAGCTTTCAAGACTCTAAATCGTTCTTCATTTCTCTTTTGTTTCCTATTTTCATACCAATCTTTATTGAGAAAATCATGTTGATTATCAATAAAACAGATCATGGTTAAACTCCCTCTTTCCTCCGTTATAATAATTTTTTCGCCATATTTTAACTTCAATCTCCTTTTAATCGTTTTATTATCTATAGTCAGATTGTTGCCAATATCTTTCAATTCTTCCAATGAAAATTGGCAATCATCATTACTTTCAATGTATTGAAATATTTTCCCCATCGCCAAATTCACTAAATTGTCTTCAGGTCGACCGACTTTATGCCCCATAGTAGGCCTCAGAAAAATATTATAACAATTATTGTGGTACTTAGCTTCAGCAGCAACTAAGTCAAACTCATACTCGATATGAGCCAATGATATTTAACAACTACCTCTTGTTTTATTTAATATCATTGATACGAGCACAGCTTTTGCCACGGCATCAGAACGAGTCCAAGCTACGTTTAATATAGAATCCTTAAATTCAAGTGTGGAAACATTATGGGGCCCTTTTTTTTCAACCTCCGATCGCTCCGTACAGACGCTACGCGGGCAGAAGAAAGCGGGCATGCGCTGTAGGCGACAGCGCAGCTCTCGCACTACACACTCCGCCGTTGTTGAGATTCAGACGTCAATCGGCATTGTGCTACAGCTACGTAAACATGTCCGCCATTATCGATGCTCCCGCCAAGTGTGAATTGCGAAGTGTGATTCGTTTTCTACAGGCTGAAGGCCATAGTTCTGCAGAAATCCATCGGAGAATAAGTCGTGTGTATGGGGAAAACTTCATGAGTGATGGTGTTGTGCGTAGAGCCATTCAGAACAAAAGAAGAGGAAAGCTGACCTCTGGTGTTGTTCTGATTCATGACAATGCTCGTCCACACACTGCTGGAGTAACTCAACGGCTTCTCGAACAATTTGGATGGGACATTTTTGATCATCCACCATACAGTCCTGACTTAGCACCCAGTGACTTTCATCTTTTTCCTAAACTGAAGACGTGACTTGGTGGCAAGCGCTTTCAAATCAATGAGGACCTTCAAACCAACGTCAAGGACTACTTAAATTCATTGGCGGCAACTTTATTCGAAGAGGGTATTGAGAAGCTTGTCCACAGATATGACAAATGTCTCAATCTCTTCGGTGATTATGTCGAAAAGTAACCATAAGTGTACCAATCTTTTGGTAATAAAATTATTGTTTTATATGAACTTTTCTTTTATTTATAGCCTATCGGAGGTTGAAAAAAAAACGGCCTGCGTATTTTACGACGAACATTCTGCGCTTTCTTCTTTTCTGCTTCTTTATTTGCTTCATTGCCGCAAAATAAGCAAAATCTTTTAAAACAAACAAACAAACAATGGGGCTCACCTACTCGTGCTCTAGTATGAGGTGGACTTGTAGCTTCTTCTGTGGCACGCTGTCTTTTAGCCGCTATAATAATACTCTTTCGAGTGTACATTTTCCGACACTATACGTGAACTGTCACAGATTGCTTCTCTCAAGTATTGAAGGTACTTATCATTTCTTTCAACACTTGCATCAATCAAAGACTTCATTCCACGATCCACAGTTACGACTTCACCTTCTTTCAAAGGTTTATCACAAATAAGAATACTACGTAAAATTTAAAATATAATCACTAAGCACATCTGCTCACTGCAAAGAAATTTTAAATTCTAACAGTAGGTATATTCCAACTTATTTCGTATAGTTCCTTCCAAGATAAGCAGGTATGTGACCCTCCGCACTCAAACAATGACGTAGCAAGCAGATGTTGCTCAAGGTTACAGACAAAGGGAATCAGGGGACTGACAAATATTCTTTACTTTTGATGTATACGTGCAGTATTGTGTGAGTCACACAAACCAATATTTTATTATTTTCAATTGAATGGAACGTCCACGACGTCTACAGACTACATTGAAGTACATATTACGTAAGATATGAATTTCACAAACTTTCGATATCTCATGAACAGTGAGTCGTACGAAAAATGTAAAAATGTAATTTACCGCACAATGCCTGTATCATACAGTGCAGTCATCATACAAAAACACTGCCACATCAATTCGCCTTCAGCACCAAAACTAGAAAATCTTAGAAGAGCATTTTTATTCAATGAAGCTTATATAAAAATAATATTTTTACACCCTCATTTGAATTAAATATATACAACAAATTATTCGTTTGCTCATTGGATTAGTCATATGAATTTATTAATCTGAATTAGCTAATTCAAATTTATATACATTTTTTTTTATAATACAAATATTATTGTGTAATACAATTATCATACCGAGATCTTGAAAAAACACACGAAGCATGAATAAAACTGTGATTACAAGATGAAAGGGTTATGTTTCGTATCTAATGAATTATGCAGTTCCATATATTTGATATTCAATAAGAATCCCACTATCACATTTGGTACCGAGAAATATTTCAAACACAAAGTGCCTACAGATATAATACCCTACAATTTTTTTATTACTTCCGTGAAATATGAATAAACGCACGGCAGACTTTACATGTTGACTTTGAAATAACTCTTATATCACTTGTATTATCGGTGGTTTTGGTAATGCAAATTTAAATCTCCACATGCAGCTAACCGTATATGTAAATAGTTTCTTACTCCCCGGAACTTCATAATTTTGATTGTATTTAACTTATTTATTTTTATTTATCAAAACAATACTCATTAGTATTAGTGAATTTGCAATTAATTTAAACATGCTAATTAAATGAATAAATATGAAAAAAATGCAAACAAATTATATATAATAAGTATTTTAAATCAACTTTGGCTTACTAGGGTAAATAGTAAAGAATCCAGTTGAAATATTTGATTAAGAAGAATAGTGCTTGGTGGTTGAATTAGTTAAGGTATCATGAGATGTTGAAGATCATAAACCCGCCATAGTTGAATATTTAGTTTGCGCTTTTTTTTATATTTTCACTTCAATTTTATGCGAGATTAACAATCTACGTAATTATCACTAATAACAGATAATGAATCCTATAAATGTATCGAAGTATTTAACATAGAGGACCGTATTAATAAAGAGTTATAAGTCTAATTTAGTTAATCTACGTTGTTTTCTCATTCAGTCTTTCAATAAATATCATAAGTTAGAAAGAGAAAAAAAAACGTGGATTAACTAAGTCGGACTTAAATTAACTTTGTTAACACGGGCCAAGATGTAATATTCGCCCAAATTGGACAGGCAAAACTTTTATTATTTTTAAACAATACGTTTTAACATAATAAAATTATTCTAATTTCAAAATACCTACGCGGACTGCTACTTAAGTATCCGGAATCTGGGATTTCAACATTTTTAAACTCAATATATGACCTTCATTGTAAAATTCGTTCTTTTTTTGAAATACTGGCCGCTATTTTATTTCCTTATGTACGTGTTTTGTTTCTGATGGGTTTAAAATGTCATATCGCTGAAATAATGGAACTCACACGTGAAAATATTCGTGCTATGATTTGTTACGATTTTTGACGTGGTTTAACGCAACAACAGTGCGTAGATCAATTAACTTCAACTTTTGGTGTTGAAGCTCCATCAAAAACCACTGTGTATCACTGGTTTAGTGAGTTCAATCGTGGACGGAGTAAGCTCACGGACGAAGTTACGGAAGGTCGCCCGAAATCAGTCGTTGTGCCAGAAAACATTGAAGCTGTACGAAAACTAATTAGGCAAAACCGTCATGTTACGTATCGCGAGATAAAGGCCACTCTGGGCATATGTATGACAAGCATTAATAAAATATTACATGAACATTTGTTCGTAAAAAAAATTGTTCGCGTTGGATACCGCACAACTTAACTCAGCATCAAAAAGAAGCTTGCATCGAATGGTGCAAGAATATGTTAAAAAATTTAACGGAGGTGACTCAAAATCTGTTTATAACATCTACACAGGTGATGAATCTTGGATCTATGCGTACGATCTCGAAACTAAGCAACAATCTACAGTTTGGGTGTTTTAAAATTAGCCGAACCCTACGAAAGTGACTCGTGCAAAAAGCACTTTAAAGCAAATGGTGGCCTGCTTTTTTGGTATTAATGGTCATGTGGCTACAATACCACGTAAAACGGTCAATTCGGAGTGGTACACGACCATTTGTTTGCCGGAAGTATTTAAAGAAATACGTAAAAACAACAAGTGACGCAAAATCATTCTACACCACGACAATGCCAGCTGTCACACATCACGCGAAACAAATACATTTTTGGAAGGTCAAAAAATAGAATTGATGGGTCATCCACCGTATAGCCCAGACTTGGCACCTCATGATTTCTATTTATTCCCAAATGTAAAGAATAAATTACGTGGTCAACGATTTTCGACCCGTGAAGATGCCGTCGACGCGTTCAAACAGCACGTTTCAGAGATACCGCAATCAGAGTGGAAAAATTGCTATAAAAATTGGTTTCAACGTATGCAAAAGTGTATCGATCATCGCAGAGAACACTTTGAAAAGCAATAAACCCATATTTAGCCATATACGTTAGTTTAATTTTTCTATTCCGGATACATAAGTAGCAGCCCTCGTAAACACATAGTTTAGAATAGGAAAGTTCATGTCACAGTTTTATAGCAGACTAGTTAAAGGCTATAAATAAATTTGTTGTATGTATATTATCGCTATAATATACATTATTATATTCAGTAAGATATTATATTAAGATTACTATAATATTATCTATATTTGATTAGATTTTTATGTCAATTATACATTTTGGATTTACTTGGACAAAGATGAAGCATGGGAACCTCGCATAATCCAGTAGGTGAATTTTTTGTGGCCTGTCTAAAGCGTTGGATTGTTTACCTACACCTCAAAAAGTTTACTTATATGCTCTTGGTGGATTCTGGTGTGAGTTGACCTGGTTCCACATTTCACAGGCGTCAATCTAGGCATTCTAGGATCGTTTCTTTTCTAATTCTTAATTAAAGTATGCATTTGATTACCAAATGCTTGTAAAGTTCAGTGTTGATGAAAATCATATTTATTATATAAGGTGAGTAAACTTCAGTAAAGCTGGCAATTATGCAATGTCCACAAAGTACTACTTTATAAGAGTTGTTACCCTCGTAGAATGCCGTGTATAAAATTATAAAAGAAGTCTATGCCAACAAACTATTATTTGTATCACTACATAGTATAAAACAAAGTCACTATCCGCCGTCTGTCTGTTCTTATGTACGCTTAGATCTTTAAAACTACGCAACGGATTTTGATGCGGTTTTTTAAATAGATA
The DNA here is from genome assembly GCA_036419045.1 of Scirpophaga incertulas. Taxonomy (NCBI): domain Eukaryota; kingdom Metazoa; phylum Arthropoda; class Insecta; order Lepidoptera; family Crambidae; genus Scirpophaga; species Scirpophaga incertulas. The sequence goes on from CM071633.1 coordinate 12,475,004, forward strand.
GAGTGATTCTTAAGGACGGTTTATATGTATAATAACATCCATTAAATAGTGGAGAAATACTGTTATTTTTGAGGTTTGTAAATGTGATATCTATATCTATACTAATATAATAAAGAGGAAAGATTTGTTTGTTTGTTTGTTTGTAATGAATAGGCTCTGAAACTACTGGATCTATTTCAAAAAATCTTTCACCTTTGGAAAGCCACATTATCCCCGAGTAACATGGGCTACTTTTTATCCCGGAAAAATCGACAGATCCCATGGGATACGCAATAAAGGCTTCGCTCAAAAACTACTGCACAGATTTTCATGCGGTTTTCATCAATAGATAGAGTGATTCTTGAGCAAGGTTTTGCGGTATTTTTTATCTCGGACAAACGGATAGTCCCACGGGAAGCGCGATAAAACCTTCGCGCCATAAACCGACTTCCGCGCATATGTAGCCGTGGGCAAAAGCTATAGACCTAATCCCGAAATCCACGCAGGCGAAGCCGCGGGCAGAAAGCTAGTCGTAAATAATTATTTTGCATTTTTTCCGCGTACATTGCAAACGATTATATACAAAGTTCACAGTTTTTCTGTAATGTATTTAGTATCAGCATTGTAGCTGTGCGAAGCCGGGGCGGGTCGCTAGTAATAAAGAAATAGTAAGTATCTACTTAATTATGTAAGTATATTCATAATTTAAAATTCTATTGAAATTGTTGCGTTTTGTAAGGCTACTCTGTGTGGGCACACACACTTGTGATCCCCGAATCGATAACATACATTAATTTCAGGGTTTCATTAATCAACTACATATTTTAGGCTAAAAGCTTTAGATCATTTATTGTATTTGAATGAATCAATTTATAGTATATCGCTATTCTCTACTATTGATCAATGCCTGGATAAAATAACATGTATACATATTTTCACACTTACTGAATTCTAAGCGCTCAGCGCCTGATATATTTGTATTTAGTATATTTTTTAATTTAAACATAACAAAGATTACCTATTTTGCAACGTATTACAGGTGACATTTTACATTAATTTAAGCCCAGTTTTGGGTCAAATTGCATATATTTTTAATAAATTACAATTATTTTAACTAATCTACTCTGGACACAAATACCTAAATACTTTCTTATTTTAACTCTATAATTATGTTTAAATACAGAGTTAAATTTAAAAAAAAACGATTTCCAAATTTCACACATTTTGAATATGGAGTATGGTGTGAAATAATACTGCAGTGATTGCCTTGTTCAATGTGGAAACGGAAGTCATATTCAAAACACTTAAGCTTGATGTCAGCGGCATATGCGTATATTGAAGTATCAATGTACTGTAATAATATGTGCATACTCTGTGCAATATCACAAAAGACTGGGACATCCGCATACCTACAGTTATAACTGCTGTTAGTGCAAAAAAATAATATCACAAGAAATGAATATGCCCTCTAGCATCTTCAATGAAATCTTGCACCTTTGAAGAACACAACAACAACCAAAAAGACAAAGTGATGCGATTGCGCAAACTGGTGGAAAGAGTCATCACCCTGCATCAATTTAGGTTCGTTTGAGGGTGGTTAATGCCAATGTTTATGAAAAAAGAGTGAACACTTGAGCCAATGAGAATATCTTGAATCATCTTGTGAATTCATCTTAGTAATAAGCTGTTTAAAACCGTGTTTACCGTGGACTTTCCACAAACAAGTCAATCTTGGCTTTATCAGAACTAAAAAACTCGGACTGAACTCGTCAAGCCCAGTTGTCAATATTAATTAAGTAAGACATAAACCGGTTCTAACCAAAGTCTTTTAAAAAGTCTCTAGATCAAGAAATAACATAATTTTTCGATGGAAATAATGCGTATGTCTATTGAGTTGTTAGCTAGACAGATTAAAGCCAGTATCAGAGGCAAAGGTGACAATTACGAATACTTCATTAAATATAATGAGCGCCATCGGGTTATTACGGTTCGCAAAACTTAACAGTAGCATTACAATAACCGTCGCTATTAACCACATAAGAGCTCTCTCTAAGCCAACATGTAAAGTCTGACGCTTTGCTGCATGTACACACTTAAGTTAGAGCGAGAATCCAAAGAGACAACTCTTTGTTGTAAGTTTGATGTGTTGCCAACTGTACATACTACGTAAGTATATTTAATACTTACACTATAAAAGGCGTCGTTATTTGGAGTGACATAAGAGTGGTCGTAATGTCAAATATTCTAGTTTCACGTGGAGCCCATTATGGATCAGGTTCACATTAGCAATTTTCTATGAATTTGAGAGTTTTTGTAAAATAGAAATATAATATGACTAAACCACTTCATCTACAACTGAGTCCAACAGATTAATAATGTCACATTTTGTATCGTGTAAGACCTAATAGGTAACAAAAACAACCTGATTCTGTAATAGTACTATTTAAAAACTGTTTATAGTTATTGTTCATAAATGTGCTTCTAAATAAACTCTACTGTTGTACCTGTTTTTATTTTATTTATTTATTTAATCATATTACTTAACATAATATAATTTCGGTTCTAGGCCCCCTTAAACCAGTTGTTGGTTTGCATGGTAGTTGCAAATTTAATATTAACAATATACCTACTATTAATACAATACACCATACTAAAAAAATAAAAATATATCACATAAACCATTACAATTAAGACTAATCGCTATTATTAATACGTTAACCTATCTATTATAATTAACTAATTTTACATACATACATACACTCCCGCCTTTTTCCCATGGGGGTAGGCAGAGATTACGTCTAATTTTAAGAATATCCTATAATAGAAAGAACTAGTCCCGAAGCATCAGAGAAGCAATTCTGCAGGGAAAACAATTATCTATATCGTGTTACTGAACTTGTTCATTCCCCAAATACGCTGTTTTATAAATCAATAAAAAAAATAATAAGGTATAATATGCTGTGCGCACATCCGCATGTAGTGGGCCAACCATTAAAAATAATAATAATAATGTAAAATCAATTCTATTATCTATATAATGTCCTAAATGTTGCAAAATAATGTGAAAATTATTATGTTTGATCAGCGACAATCTAGGAACATGACCAAACATATTTTGTAAAATAAAAAAACACTGATTGTCCCGAAAGAGCCTGTCTGACATCTAACCTTAAATGAAATCAATGCCGCTAATTAGTGGGCTCTGATGCCGCTGTCCTGAGGGCGAGTTATTTTTGTTCCCCAAATTAAAGTCGCATAAATAAACGACTCGATCAGACGTCCGCTCCCGGCAGCTCTTTGAGGGTATTAATTAGTTTTTTAGCCATTTAACACTTTGAGTAGCCCGCCCTGTGGTGTAAGTACTTTGGTACCTCCTGTTCGTTTGAAAACATAAAAATAAAAAATTAATATTTCACTAGTTTGTAGATTATATATATATATATATATATATATATATATATATATATATATATAATATATATATATATATAGTGTTTGTGTTAAGTGTCAATGCTATATGCTTGTGTATAGGTGATAGCCTACACGGATTTGTGTCTGTTATGTTATTTTGTGTGTTATGTTATTTCCGATCTGTTAAACGTTGTTCACAAGAGAATTGTGGACAATAAACCTAACAACAACTTGTGACAGATTTTGGCCCTCCTTTATTTTTTTTTTATAGGGGGGACACCGCGCTGGCAAGGCGCGGCCATGTGTGTGGCTCTCCGGTCATGGCCTACCCACTAACCTATAAGGTCAGCAGAACCTAGGCTTAACCAGAGTATTCTGCGTGGGTTTGCAGTCACATACCAGACGCGTCCCCAGGTGGCGGATAGGGGAACGCCTCCCAGATACCGGCTTCGGCTGGCGCGGGCCAAAGACGGCGGGAGGGAGCTGCCGCCCTTTTGGGCGAAGGCCACGAGGAAGTCTCGTTAAAAAATAACCTTGGCAGGGCTCGCCCCGAGAGGAAGGGCCCCTTTTCAGGGCTAGTGGCCGATTTTCGGCGTGGGTTGGTCGGAGGAGACCGGCGGCCGCCCTGGTGGCGGTTCTGAGTGGGCGCTAGTCGCCACACGCCTGCGTTGGTAGTTGTCCGAAAGGGTTCCCATGGCCTTGCCAGGGCGTGATGCAGCTCTCCTTGGGGATTAGCGCTCGCGTCAAAGGCATGTATCCTGTTGGATCGGTGGGTTTTTTTAGTGGGTGGAGAAGAGCCTCACATAACTCGACACGCGGGTATGCAATTCAATGCATTTTATATCCCACCTTAAATAAAAAAAAGCTTAACCAGAGTATAGTTATCAAGAGACTGACATTTAACACATTTAGATTAATGAGATAGATATCCGAAAAATTCTATGCCTTTCGATAGAAAAAATATTAAAACTCCAAGAATTCAACTATTTCGGTGTATAGACACTCACATGAAAAAGAGTTCCGAGAGCGTCAATTGAGGGAGCAAGATAACACTCCGTCTACAACTATAATTAAGATGATTAAATTGAAACCGTCGCCTCGAGTGCCACGTGATTACATTTATCCTCGACGCGTTTTCAACTAACAGCTTCTTGCCAAGTGACTTACTTGTTTGATTTTTAACATCAACTCAAACAACTTGCACTCTAAGAAATAAATACTTACAATTTTTTAGTCCAGAAAAATATTTGAGCCTGTATAAAAAAAAACTATTTTTATAGAGCTTTTATTTATCCGTATTTCAATAATACGGATAAATAAAAGACAATAAATATAGGTAACTAAACCATGCAATGAACATGACTTTGAAAATTAAATAATGAAAAACTATTATAGATTAATAATGTATCAAAACAATATTTAAAATTCCCTTTGGAGAATATATTATGTATGAACAGATAGTACTCAGCCAGTGACAAGTACATTGATTTCGTTACTATAATCACTTAGTAGAAAATTAGACCAAAATCTTTTCGTTTAAGCGGTGTATTATCTCATTTATATTTTATTCCAAAAATACTTAAAAGAAACTTGTCTTCTAAAACTCAACACCTACTGCCGTCGATTTTATTATTAACTAGCTGACCCGGCGAACTTCGTACCGCCTTAGCGTAGCTTTGATACACTGCTTTATTTTGTATAGTTGAAACGATGCTCTTTTAATATAGTCTATGGCTGTGAATGACGTTGACATTCGTATAAAAAAAAAATTGACATTCGTAACGCGCGTTTTTTAAAATATGCAAAATTAAATGTATACTTTTCAATATTTCTGAGAAATTTTCTTAGTATTTTTTTCCGTAAGAACCATCCTTGGACTTCCACAAACATTTAAAAAAAAGAATTATCGAAATCGGTTCAGCCGTTCACACGTGATGCCGTGACAACGCGAAACGGGTTTCATTTTTATATATATAGATAAACTTAGACTCCATCATCTCAAGGGTAAGTATACGTTTATCTAAAGAAAAAATCAATAAATAAATTGTTATTGAAAACTTCTTCAATATATTTCAAGTATACCACTGAAATCTTTTGAAATATTTGCCATTCATTTTTAAGTATAATAAATAGTTATTATAGGTACTAATAAAAATATACTTATTTTATCTCTTAGGCAATCAATGATTATATGTAAGTTATGTGAAAATACGACACAGACCAGTAACTAGTCTTAATTATTGGTATTTAATATACCACCTGCTAATAACTGCAAACAACCTGTTACTACCAAAACCTTCGTCCATGGAACAAGTACATGGAACAGAAGCAGTCCTGGCCACATGATCCATACTGTTTCTGATTCCTCAGAATAACGTGGAATAAAGTCCCAAAAATCCGAATAATGACAATATTATGAAATATATAAATATTCATTACAACAATTCTATGAAGTAACGGAGAGCTGAAGATTGAACACTCAAAACATAAATTTCTATTGTTTTAATGGCAACAGATTGAACAATGAATTCTTGTCACTGATAGACTAACTAGTGTGAACTCAATTACCACAATGTAAATGTATTATTCTGCAACAATATTAACTACTTAAATGCCTATTGAGATCGCTTCAGTTGTCTCACACACACATATAATAATTAACATATCTCTGTTTCTTTCTGTCTCTATGCGAAGTTTCACCGTTCATTATCAGTAAATTTTAAAACAGTCACAAAACACCAAATCGATCAAACACGTACAGAACAGTTGCTAAGATACTTACAGTAATATTTGTTGAAACATCGGCCGGGAACTTGATATTACTTAGTCTATTTATATTACCTGTGCGTAACTGCATAATTTGGTTTTATTTAGTGTTCAACTAAGGGTATGTATTCACAATTTAATTACGTTCACGCTTAATGTTGTTTTAATCTACATATTATCATAAGGGATCAAGATTATACTTCGACCGTGAGGAATTCTACAATATGTAGAATCTTGACGGCAGTTGGGAATTAAAATTATATGGCCAGAGGTAAAATATTTTTGCCAGCGAATATTACCCTCTACGAAAAAGACAAAATAGTACTAAAATCCTTATACTGATTATACTAGTAAGATAAATATTTTATAACTAATGGCAATATTGGAATTTGAATTTGAAAAAAGAACGTTTGATGTACATAGTTTACTGGTGTGCATACATTCTTGTCTTTTTGGTCTTGACTATCGTACATAATAAATCAAAACAATCCCGACATTTAATTCCATTCGACAAAATTTCATTCAAATAATTTAAGTAAAATGTAGTAATTAAATAAAAAAAACTTAACAAAAATTGTCATAGTGTTTACCATACTACACAGAACCTATCAAACCGACGACGAAAAGTAGCCATGTAAAAGTCATGGTATCAACAAACATTCTAAATTATAAAGAAATTAATGTAAAGGAAAATAAATTTGATATACAGACACTCTGTAAAAAAACAGAGTAAATTTAAGATTAATATTGCAACTAAAATTTTTTTATGATACTAAAGCAAATTGTATCTGATGTTATTATAGAAGTGGTTGCGTGGTATTTTAGATGTTACGTAAGTAATAGGCATATATATATCTTGGTATATTTTATGAAAAGACAAAAGTGACAGAATTCTTACAACACAAAAACCGAAGTCTATGCGAGTGTCAAATAAGGTTCTATACAGAACTCAGTTACACTTCTCCTGAACCACAATAGGCTATTTGACAATGCGAAAAATAAAGTGTCAATTACTGTTAACAGTATAAATTAAGAGTTAAAAAATGATTATTTATTAACGTAAGTTGAAAATAATGATTAATTTATTTTAAAATCCGTAAATAAAAATTGCATTTTTTAAACGTTTGTCACGTGACACAAAACGCTCCTGATTGGTCGAGTTTATTATGACGTCACTTGCTTGTAAACTTCGTTTGCCTACTTGTGTTGCGCCTAGTTGTGGTAGATTATCTCCGTTATATTAAGATTTTTTTATTATCCATTGCTTTTTTTTTTGTTTATTTGCACTATTTTATAAGAACTTTCAACCATGGACAACGATTTTGTAAAAGCAGACAGCAGAAACCTGCCGCAAGTCGACGTAATCATGGTCGGATTATTTTTCAAAAATCATTCTGACTTTTATGCTTCGGAGCTAAAAAATGTAAAAACGGCAAAGTAAGTATAATTACACTTTACTGGTAACTTAAATTATATCATAAGAAAGTGAAATTATGAATAAAATAGGTTATAAATAATTAGGTTTGTTTGGCACAATTTCATGAACATAAACGATAATTTGTTCACGTTACGTCGGTTATTGAATGTCTTCACATTGTTTAACAAGTTCCATTCTTTGCCGTTTGACAAATGCAGATCGGGAAGTACCAGCATCACACATTCTTTTAATGCGATCTGGCTGGCAATGAAATTTAAAAGGCAGAACTTTATCTTTTAAAATTATTTTCTGACTGAAACCTATTTTGTACTGATAGTGCCATGTCATTTTCCATCTGTAACGAACAAACAAGTTTTAGTCGGGATCTTTTAGTGTACTGCTTATTGAAATCATAGGACTCTTTAGCTACAAATTTTAACAAATATTATGGAAAACAGCGGCAATATTCGAAGTGAGATGCAAGAGACATTCTGTTAAAAACATTAAAAGTATTATAACCTCAAATCAATAACGAAAATATTAACATTCTGAATGTAATTAATTATTAGAAAATATAAATATTATGTTTACTTCCATCGAAATGGTCTTCACAAAAGAAAATATTTGTACTATTCGCTATGTCATTATGATCCCTCCGAGAAAGTTGCAACCTATTCTTCGGAACACTGTTTTTCCGGAGTTTTTAACGACGTATTTGTACATTTTGGAACTGCACACTCTGATTTACTTTTTATCAGTGATTTGTGTAACTCATTTTGTTACACAAATTACTGATAAAAAGTAAATCAAATCGCATTTTCGTTTTTTGTTTACAACAAACAAATATATATGCCAGTTGTCACAGATCAGAATACAGGCAAGTGACGTCACCGACCTCATTGCAGCGCCATATTGTCAAAGTAGCGTTTTGGCGCACTATTTAAATATTGAATTTTTAATTCGATGTTTTTCAGCTAATATATACCAGAATTAAAAATAACAACTTTTACTGGGTTCCTTAGACTCTACTACATAATATAAAATGGATTTTAAAAACCTGTCAAATAGCCTATTTGATACAACCAACATACAACATAAGTATAAAAGACATACTTAAGTATAAATCACGTACAATTAAATTAAAAGCCCATTCTACTACAACACAGCTTATGTTTGACCGAAAATAAAGGTTTTGTTAAAACATCGGCTACCATTTCTTCCGTAGGAAGGTAACTAAGACTGACTATATTCGTGTATACAGCTTCTCTCACAAAATGGTACCGAATATCTATATGATTCGATCGCCTATAAAATACTGGATTGCTAGCTAATTTGTGTGCTGACTGGTTATCACAAAATAACTCAACAGTAAGCTTCGAATCAACTGTTAATTCAGACAAAATATTTTTTAAATACGTAGCTTCCTTTGCTGCCTCACTTAACGCAACGTACTCCGCTTAGGTACTTGATAAGCTGACACATGACTACTTACGACACTGCCATGCAATAGAGTTACCAGCAAATTTAAATATAAAACCAGAAAATGATTTCCTGTCATGGACATCACCGCCCCAATCCGCATCTACGAATCCCTGTAGCTGACTACAATTAGATCTACTGTACAAAAGACCTACACTTTGTGTTCCCTTGAGATATCTCAACACACGCTTAGCTGCCGTCCAGTGTTCCATAGTATGACACGTATTAAATTGGCTCAGATAAGAAACTGCATACGTAATGTCGTGTTAAAACCCTAATTATTATACGCAGTCATTGTAATGTAAATCATACGATTCTACTCCTCATGCTTGAGGTTATACCATAATGATAGATTGCGGATTTGACTACTGTCTCTTTTCTGTTTGTGACATTATTAAATAGATGGCAGCACAGTGAGCCACGTGGCGGAACACAGTTACACATTTGATTTTAAGAGGTGTAATAATGACATATGACTTGGTTGAGGGCATTAGTCAGTCAGTCGGGAAGAGTGTAAGACGTAAAATATTTCATTACTATAAATAAATAAAACGTATATTTAGAAGGTGTTTGATTTTGTCGCCAACAAAATCAGAAGTGGGATAATCAAGTGGATCGATTTCCACTTGACAACTTACGTGTCAACTGGACTTATTCTAACTGGGCAACTAAAAGTGATTTTATAACATTTGATGTGAGTTTTTTTTTTTTTCTCCTCTTCTCTTTGTGTTTCTTTTGCATATATTTGCTGATTAATTAACGTTCGTATTTTCGGTGTGCGTCAAAAAAAAAACGATGAAACGCGTCACGCACACACCCCCTCTACCGCGATCATGGAGAGGAAAAGATAGTCCTGCACGCCATCGAGGTGAAATGGAGCAAGAATCAAGTCGTAAGCGTCACAGTCTGCGCTCGCGGTCACGCCGCCGATACAGGACATGCAGTACATCGAGCGAGGAGGACCGCCGTCGCCGTGACAGGAGCCGCGTGATTCGTAGCTCGCGCAGCAGAAGCAGCAGTCCTCGGAGAGGCAGTCTTCATCGTCGTTACGAAAGTCGAAATAAGCGTCGCAGTCTACGCTCGCGGTCACGCCGCCGCTACAGGACATGCAGTACATCGAGCGAGGAGGACCGCCGACGCCGTGACAGGAACCGCGTGAGCTGTAGCTCGCGCAGCAGAAACAACAGTCTTCGGAGAGGCAGCCTTCATCATCATCATCATCAGGTAAATAGTGATAGTAACTTGCTGTCTCAATTAGTGCATGCTTTACAAAATGGAGGTAAAGATAGAAATATCGATAAATTATCTAACCATAATACTATACCAGAATTTGATCCATCACATAAACAACAAACGATAAACACGTGGTTGCATAAAGTTAACGAATGTGCCATCATATATAATTGGACCGATATGCAGACAATACATTTTGCTTTGCCTAAGTTAAGGGGTTTGGCTCAAAAATGGTATGAGGGTCTAACTACCGTTTTATATACGTGGCAAGAGTGGCAAAATAAATTAAGGCTTGCATTCCCCAGCGAAGAGAATTATGGGCAACTACTGTCTATAATGTTGGCGAAGCGAGCAAAGTATAACGACTCATTAGAAGAATACTATTTTGATAAAATATTGCTACTCAATAGATGCGGCATTAGCGCAAAACGCGCTGTGGATTGCATTGTCCATGGTATAGATGATAGGAGTGTTCGGTTGGGAGCAGAGGCGGCTAGATTCGATTCTCCTGACATGCTATTACCATATTTAAAGAGTGTTAGTGTTAGGGCTAGTAATAACTTACTAGATCGTCAGAATGTTGTGGATCGTAAAAGATTTAAAACTATGGAAACAAAAATAGATAAAGAATCTACATCTAGAGATAGACCCGTAAGGTGTTTTAATTGTCACCAGGACGGGCACTATAAGTCTCAGTGCCCTAAGCCTACTATTAAGTGCGCAACATGTTCACGTTATGGACATACGGCAGAGAATTGTAGGTTTAATACTAATAATGACACGAAAATTGCTAAGACAGTTATGTCTATCTCAAACGGTTTTTGTTCATCAAAATATTACAAGCAAGCGATTGTGAATGGGGCAGAGATAGACTGTTTTGTAGATTTTGGTAGTTGTGCAACTATGATTAGTGACTCATGGGCTAAGAGATTGACGTTGATATGGGATCTCGATAGTAAAATCCCTACTCTTAAAGGATTTGGGGACGCAATAGTTAAGCCCTTGGGCAGCGTTTCTATAAATTTAACTCTTGATTCAGTTAGTGCTAATGTACAAGTTTTAGTAATTCCAAGTGAGATGATGCGTGTTCCGCTAATAGTAGGGCAAACGTTTACGGAACAACCACATATAATAGTTAAAAAGGATGCATCTTCCCTAACTTTCGTATCTAATATTACTGATTGCAAACAAAGGATTTTACTCTACTGTTCTGACGACATAGAGGTTAATGGCTATACATCAGTTAGTTTTCGTACAGAGCCTAAATACACTGGTGAAGTTTACGTGGAAGGCAAGGGTAGACTCGAAGTAGGCAAGGAATACTTCCTAGTACATGGATTGTTTTCTGTGGTAGATGGAATTGGTGTAGTTCTGATCAAAGGTATACCTCAACAATCATTTAGATTACTGGCTGGGACTTTGTTAGCTAGATGTAAACGAGCCACTTTAGATTCTATTGAACACACAGAAGATATTATGAATGTTGATGTGACTCAGGCTCCGCAGCGTATCGAAGCATCACATATCCAGACAAACGGTCTAGATACCAATACTGTTATTAAATTGATAGATTTACTTAATAAATATAGGAATTGTTTTGCATTTAACTTAAAAGAACTTGGTCAAACAGATTTAGTAGAAATGGAGATTCGACTGAAAGATGATGAGCCGGTGGTGTACAGACCATACAGGTTGCCATTCAGCGAAAGAGGTAAGGTTCAGTCTATTATACAGGAATTATTAGATTGTGGTATTGTTCGTCCTTCAACATCTTGTTATGCCAGCCCGATTGTATTAGTCAGAAAGAAAAAAATGGTGATGTGAGAATGTGCGTCGATTATAGGGCACTCAATAGGAAAACGATAAAAGAAACTTCCCTTTGCCCCGGATAGACGATCAGCTGGATGATTTGGCTGGCTATTCTTTCTACACTACCCTCGATTTGGCATCAGGGTATTATCAGATGCGTATAAAAGAGAGCGATTGTTACAAGACATCCTTTGTCACTCCCGATGGACAATTTGAATTTACTCGTATGCCTTTCGGACTTGCAAATGCTCCTTCTACATTTATGCGTATGATTAATTTGGTTGTAAATAATAATAAATGCTTTGTCCCTGCAGATAAAATTAACGGAAGTTCCCCTTTTAATCCAACAAATAAAATTGCTTCCGCGTACATGGACGATATTATAGTTCCATCTTGCTCAATTCAAGAAGGACTTGAAAGGTTAGAGATCATCTTGCAAATGCTACAAGTCGCAAATTTAACTCTTAAGCTATCTAAGTGCCATTTCTTCAGTAAAACTGTAGAATATTTGGGTTTCGAATTGAGTTCTGATGGTATTAGACCAGGTCTTTGCAAGTTAGAAGCAGTCCGCAATTTTCCAGAACCCAAAAACCAACATGGAGTCCGTCAGTTTATTGGGTTATGTAGTTTCTTTCGCCGTTTTGTTAAAGGTTTCTCCATAATAGCAAAACCATTGACCAATCTATTAAAAAAGGATTCGACGTGGGTTTGGGGAGCGAATCAAAATCAAGCATTTCATTCACTTAAGAGCGAGTTAATGAAAAAGCCGACGCTAGCTTTATATGACCCAAAAGCTATAACAGAGCTTCACACGGACGCATGTAAAATAGGAATAGCTGGAATATTGATGCAAAGGGATAGTAAAAAGAGTCTAAGACCGGTTGCATATTACAGTCGGCAAACCACGTCTGAGGAGCAACACATGACTGCATACGAACTCGAAACTTTAGCCGTAATAGCATCATTACAGAGATTTCGTGTTTACTTAATAGGCATAGAGTTTAAAATATTTACAGATTGTAATTCGTTAAGGGCTACATTTTTGAAACGAGATCTCATACCCAGGTGGTGGATTGCTATGCAAGAATTTAACTTTACTATAGAATATAGGCCCGGAAAATCTATGGCATATGTAGATTCATTAAGTAGGAATCCACCATCGACCAACCCGGTAACGATGGACAATACAGAGATCGTTGTTATGAATATTAGTGACTCTAACTGGCTAGCCACCGTACAGAGTAATGATACGGAAATACAACGTAAGATTGCAATTATAAAAGATCCTCAGGTAAATGACATGTTAGATATTAAATCTAACTTCGTAGTACGAAATGACAAATTATACCGTAAAACAGAACAAGGCGAAAAATGGGTGGTGCCAAAGGGTGTTCGATGGCAATTGATGAAGCAATGTCACGATGACATCGGTCACTTTGCATTTGATAAAACGTTGGCAAAAATTAAAGAAACTTACTGGTTTCCTAAGATGAGGTCGTATACAAAAAAATACGTTAATTCTTGTCTTGAATGCGCCTATACAAAGTCGACTTCTAATAAGAAACCACCACTACATCCTATACCTAAGGGAAACACTCCTTTTGAAACAATTCATATTGACCATGTTGGTCCGTTTGTTAAGAGCTCTAGAGGTAACACTTATCTATTAGTGATAATTGATGCCTACACTAAATTTATTGTTCTCAAACCTGTTAGGAATACAAAGACTTCGGTAGGTATTGATAAATTGCGAGAATACTTTAGTATTTTCGGTATTCCTAGAAGGTTAGTATCAGATAGGGCGACGTGTTTTACCAGTCATAAGTTCAAAGAGTTTATGCATCAATTAGGTGTAAAACATATTCTAAATGCAGTTGCAACTCCACGTGCCAATGGGCAGGTGGAGCGGTACAATAGAACACTGTTGGACTCTTTGACTGCTAAGTGCGCGGGCACTAGCGAAAATAAATGGGACTCTCATATTCTCGACATTCAATTAGGTCTCAATAATACCATTAATAAAGGCATCGGTAAGTCGCCGGCCCAAGCACTCTTTGGTCTTAATCCCGTTGGGTTTACCGAGGGTAAAGTTAAGTCTTATTTGGATAACGAGTGCACAAAAAGTACAAGAGAAACTATTGAATCTATACGGGCGAAAATAAACGAGTACATATCAGATTATCAAGAAAAACAGAAAGCGTTTTATGATAACCATGCTAGCGCACCAAAAAAATTCAAAGAAGGTGACCTAGTGAGTATAGCGCGAGGTTCCATGTACAGGTCAGAGCAGAAAGCTCGTACCAAAATTTAAAGGACCATATAGGGTATCATCCGTCCTTAGTAATGACCGCTATAAAGTCGAGGACACGCCTCTAACTAGAAAGGGAAATCGAAAATATGCGGCTGTAATTGCAGTTGACAAAATGAAACCCTGGTTGCACTATCAAAGATCTACTTTGGAGACATCTTCAGATAGTGAAACCGAAGCAGAGTAAAATAAAACACTAACATTGTTTTAATGGTTATATATATGATTGCACATTTCGTTATTAGATAATACAATACGAAGTTCGGCGTATCAGATTAAGTAGTCTCAAAATATAATATTATGCTAAGTTGTTATAATGTAATATTATGAATTGTGAAATTATGTGAATATGTAATGTTCACTGCTTGTACTACTCATATTATGATTATCGTGTTTATAATTACTTTGAATAATTTTTAATTTTATTATACACAAATATGCTTACCCTACTATTATAATTGAACTGTTCACTTTGTGTAATGTCTAAGAAATGATTTATATAACAATAATAAAGTATCTTAAAGGTAAGACTTGATTAGCTATGTGGTTTCAAGGTAGTAGCGACTTGTACCACTCGAATATATAGAATGTAAGTATGTAGTTTCAAGGTAGAAGCGACTTGTACTACATACAGTGATAGCTATGTGGTTTCAAGGTAGTAGCGACTTGTACCACTCGAATATATAGAATGTAAGTATGTAGTTTCAAGGTAGAAGCGACTTGTACTACATACAGTAATAGCTATGTGGTTTCAAGGTAGTAGCGACTTGTACCACTCGAATATATAGAATGTAAGTATGTAGTTTCAAGGTAGAAGCGACTTGTACTACATACAGTAATAGTTATGTGGTTTCAAGGTAGTAGTGACTTGTACCACTCGAATATATAGAATATAGAATGTAAGTTTCAGGGTAAAAGCGACTTGTTATACATAGAATAATAGTTGTATGATTCCAAGTAACAGTGAGATGTATGAGATGTTTTAATTGCTTTATCAGTATTTGATTATGATTGATTTAGTGTTTTGTTTGTGAATAACTTAAATTATTGATGAAAATGAACGTGATTATACAATAATATAATAGAGAAATAATAACATCCATATTGTTGTCATAGTTATTACTTAATTGTACTAATCTTTATTTGTTAACATTATGATTGAAAATAAAATATGTATATATTGATGAAATACACGGGACGTGTAATTGTTACGGATGGCCGAATGTTAAAACCCTAATTATTATACGCAGTCATTGTAATGTAAATCATACGATTCTACTCCTCATGCTTGAGGTTATACCATAATGATAGATTGCGGATTTGACTACTGTCTCTTTTCTGTTTGTGACATTATTAAATAGATGGCAGCACAGTGAGCCACGTGGCGGAACACAGTTACACATTTGATTTTAAGAGGTGTAATAATGACATATGACTTGGTTGAGGGCATTAGTCAGTCAGTCGGGAAGAGTGTAAGACGTAAAATATTTCATTACTATAAATAAATAAAACGTATATTTAGAAGGTGTTTGATTTTGTCGCCAACAGTCGGGACGTGTAAAAACGCTAAGATACATTAGGCATCCAATCAACTGTTGATAAGGGACCTTACCTTGCTCTAAAATCTTTTCGTCAGTATACTTGATATTAGGGTCCAAAGGAGTCCTGACAGGTTTACAGTCAAACCTTCTAACACCTGCTGTACATAACGTGACTGGCATAGTTTCATCGTCTTGTTATCCCTATTACGCTCTACTGCAACACCTAGAACGTGACGAACTGCGCCTAAATCCTTAATCTTAAACGGCTTCCTGAGACTTTCTTTTAACTCATTAGCCAGGCCGTCATCATTAAAACAGATTATAAAATCGTCGATATATAAAGCGATATACAAAATAGAATTATTTATACGTTTTACAAATACACATTGTTCATACCTACACTGTTCATAGCCAATAAATAAAAGCACATCTTTAACTCTCTCATACCAAGCGCGAGACGCTTGCTTGAGTCCGTAGACTGCCTTTTTCAACCTATACACCTTATTCTCATTGTTTGGAACTATAAACCCTTCCGGTTGACATATATATATATATATCCTCGTTGAGATTTCCGTTGAGGAATGCAGTTTGAACATCAAGATGTTCAACTTCCAGATCCATCTGAACAGAAATAGCTAACAATAGCCTCAGAGTACTATACCGTACTACAGGAGAATAGGTTTCGTAGTAGTCTTCACCGTACTTTTGAGTGAAGCCTTTTGCTACCAGCCGTGCCTTATACCGAGAAATCTTCCCCTCGGCGTCACATTTGATTTTGAAGATCCACTTGTTTTTGACCACGTTCTTACCCAACGGTCTTTCAACCAGCTCCCAAGCATCATGCTCTGTGAACGAGTTGATCTCGTCCTGCATAGCCTGTAACCACAGATCGCTTTGCCCCGAGTTCATTGCATCCTTCCCAGTACACGGTTCGTCGGGTATAAAGTCTTTGACCAACATAGTCCTAGGCTGTCTAGCTCTAAGATTATACCTGGGTAATGGAACTGGCTCCTCGAAACTGTCTTCATAAATCGAAATGTTATCGCCACTATTTCCGGTCACCTCACGCGCAATAGAAGGGCTTGACTCCTCATTTGACATGTCACCGTGCATACAGCTGTCAACATTATCCACCTTCCCTTCAGTGCATGTTTCCTCATCTTCCCCTGAAAGAAACAGTCGCGTAACACATTGTCTATCATCAGACTTCTTTGCCGGAAAAACAGCCTCATTAAAAATAACGTCACGACTTCTCAAAATCTTATGAGTTTTATAGTCGTATAACCTATAAGCTTTATTATATTCGTCATAACCGACAAGAATACAGCGCTTACTTCTAGGTTCAAGCTCATGACGCTTAATCTCGGGTATATGAACAAAAGCTTCACATCCGAAAACCCGCAAATGATCATATCTCACCGTTTCCCCGGACCACACTGCTTCGGGTGTTTTTCCACCTAATCTGTTAGATGGTGAACGATTGATGAGATATGCAGCTGTGTTTGCTGCTTCAGCCCACATTTTATGACCCAAGCCCGAGTGATATAATAAACACCTCACTCGCTCTAAAATTGTCCTATTCAGACGTTCAATGGAAGCATTCGTTTCATGAAGGTACGGAACCGACAGCTGATGCACAATACCCTTAGATCTAAAATACTTACACAGTTCGTCGTTCACATACTCGGTTCCATTGTCTGACCGGACCATTTTAACTTTGGATTCGCACTGGTTTTCTACAAGCCTTATAAACTCTTTAGTAATCGCACTAACCTCGCTTTTATGTTTGAGAAAATAAACAAAAACTTTCCTAGAGTAATCATCCATAAAAGTTAAAATGTAACGCTTACCCGAGTGAGATAAAACTGGAATATAGCACAAATCAGTATGCACCAGGTCCAACCGCTTTTTGACAACATCTCGCCCTGATGGTTTACATGGTGAACGGATTTGTTTACTTTTTACGCATGTTGTACAAAGTTCATTTTCGTTATTATTTGACTCAAACTTGATGACATTTGATAATGACTTCAAACTGTCAAAGCTAATATGGCCTAATCTTTTATGCCAAGACTCCTTTGTTACCTCTTTATTAGCACTATACGCCTTTTCGTTAGTATGCAGTTTGTAAACACCGCCTATATTCCTAAATCAACAAATAAGTAAATTATTTTTAAATATATTATAGTACGTGCTAATAAATTCCACTCGAAAACCTTTCTTAGTTAGACTACTTATAGATATTAAATTTACACTCAAACTAGGTATATACATTACATTTTTTAATATAAAATCATTTTTACCCAACTTTATGCTTATATCGCCGATGCCAACACATTTCAATGTCTGTCCGTTAGCCACACTTACTTCTTTGTTATGCGAAGTATAGTTCTGCAATAGCTCCCGCACTCCCATCATATGCTCAGACGCTCCAGAGTCCACATAAAAAGAATCTAGCGGTTCACACGATACCATCATAGCTGTATCGTTCTGTTTGCAGTATTTCTTCGTATGATCGATCTTACCACATTTCCAGCACTTAAACTTCTTCTTTCCTTTTCCATCCTTGTTTTTGAAATCTTTTGTGATCAAACACTGTCCGCTCCTGTCAATCCATTTCTTCTCTTGCAGAAGCTTGGCTTTCACAAAATCACTTGTCAACTCTGATACACTGTCCAGAGCCATGATCATTGGATCATATTTGGATGGTAGACCTTGAAGAATGATGGCTACTAGGAATTCGTCATCCACAGGCTTGTTAACTGCTGCTAGTTGCTGTGACAGTGATAAACAGTGATTGATGTACTGCTCCATATCACCACAGAAATCATCTAATCGCACGCTGCATAGATCCCTTAACAGTCGCAACCGTCGCCCGAGACCCCTGTCTTCATATGCCTTTTCCAGATTATTCCACGCTACTTTCGCGGTGTCAGCATCCATAACGTGAGAAACACAGCTACTATCTACCATGAGACATATTTTCGCAAGAGCCTTCTCATCAGTACGCTTTCTCACTTCAGATGCAGTTTTGTCATCTGCTGGATATTCCTCTATTGATGTCCACAGATTGTCATGGACAAGCGGATTCCGCATACTAAACTTCCAGAGACGGTAGTTCTCCCGGCCTCTCAGTTTTTCTACAGAAAACCCACTACTGCCCTCACCGCTACTCATTATGGCAAAACCTTTCAAACTTACGGTTATTTATTTTGATCCTCACGCATCTATACTGGGCCCATAACCTGATGTAATTATAGAAGTGGTTGCGTGGTATTTTAGATGTTACATAAGTAAAAGGAAAAATTAGGCATATATATCTTGGTATATTTTATGAAAAGACAAAAGTGACAGAATTCTTACAACACAAAAACCGAACTCTATGCGAGTATATCATAATCTTCCTGTCTTTTTTGAAATAAATTATTTATATATAATAAAAATATAAATTATTTTTAATCTGAAATATATCCAGATTTTGGTGTGTTCAAACATTTAGCGAATACATTTTAGGGACACAGCTAAAGCTTCGAATTGAAGATAGTATTTAAATCAGTTGGATCTCCAATCCGTAAATATTTTATTTCTGAGCTGCTATTGTGAGCAGCGCAAGATCAAAATATTTTAATCACCTTTCAAATCAAATATACTTTATTCTACATAGACTTGTACACGCACTTACGACGTTAAAACAGATAAAAGCTTAAGAGAACAAAAAACATGTACGAGCAAACGAACAAGGTAAATAAAGTTGACTCTACACTAGTAATAGTTATAAATACCTATTTTTCTCGCGGTCTCGATATATAAAGGTTTTGTGGTTGAGACGACCGGGTTCTGATCAGGAAGACCGGAGTTCGATTGGCAAATATTATTCGGTTCGATATGCGATATGCAGCAACCTGGCTAGGTACCATAATCTCGCCTTAAACACAACATTATAACAATGTTAATTGCATTGAGGTGTGGTAATAATTGCTCGCTCACTAATACATGAAATGAAGGTCAAAGCTTACCTATCGTATTTAGAAAAAAATAACAAATGGTATTTATAAAGTGACTTTATAGATATCTGGATAGGTCCACGATATTTAAATTTTAAGTTTTTTTTTTCCGTGGGATGGTAGTGAATCCTCATAAGGGGTGCGCTACTATTTTAGTCGTCTTAACAACCCCTTGGTGTTCAGACGACCTTACACCGGATACCACCCGCACCCGGTTTACGGCGGGTGGTTATGTTGAACTCTAGCAGAAGGCTAGCCTACCAACTAAACACTACCTACAAGCCTTTGGTCAGGCAGAATGCATGGGACCCTATAGGCTTCAAACTAAAGCACCCGCCCTCCAGAGCGGTAGGTCGTGTATAGCGTGAAGGACTTGTTCAATTACAACGAAAAATAAAATCTTTTTAGCTATTGAAATTTCATGCTATCCCTTTCTTACAAATCAAGCCTATTATCAATCTCAAATAATATTAAGACGTGGCCGTGAAACACATTCGTACGCGGTTTGTACGGTGCGTGAGTGCAGTGTCGAGTAGTAGCAACATGAAGCGATTCTTACTGTTTATATCTGATAACTTAAAATCTCTATAACTTAAATCGATAAAAAAAATATAGTATTGTTTCACGATAACTTTAAAATACAATAATAAAAAAGTGTGCATTTTCCTTATGGTAAAAAATGTGTCATTTTCGAAGCTTTTTCATATATTTTTCTCTTGATCCTTTAAATAATTATGCTAATTTTTCCACGGCTCCACCAGTGTCACACCTGTCACATCAATAACAGCAAAGCCCATACCGCACGGCTTACTAATTTTAAAATTTTAAAACAAAAGCTTGAAATTGATGGAAATATAAATTTCCCAGCGGGGTAAATAACGCCAAAACGCGGCTCGTTAGCACAGCTCTTTTGTATGGCAAATTGACAAGCGAGCATCGACCACCACCTCGCTCCATTATACCACTCTGCAAGACGATTTTGCGGGAGGCAACTTGTTAATTAGGCTCCAACCACTTTGGTACGTCTGCAATTTTACGATTAGTGCGACTCAGCAAAGGGTATTAATAACTTTATACTTTATTAAATTTATACAGACTGTTTTAGGACCGGTAGCAATGAATATTGGGTAGCAAAAAATTTTTTTTCAACACCAAACTACACAAACTAAATAAATTATCTTGATTAAAATATCGAAAACAATACATCAACGTACAATAAATAACTTTATACTACGCGGCAATCTATTGAACGCCATATATATTTGTTATGTTATTTATATTTAATATACATTTTACAAAGGACTTAATGCCATAGGCATTCTCTTTTAACCTTAGAGCGGATCGGAGAAAATTATTAAGTTAAAAAATAAGATGATTCATACCTATTTAATTTATTTACACAAAATAAGTAAATGTTTATATATAGCAAACTAATAATAATTGTTTATAATGGTTATATAAAGTTATACAAAGCTGAAATAATATTTTGACTCCAACTCAGAATGGATGTAAGGCTGGCTCCCGTGGTACAAAAGAGCTCCTTGTTATAGACATGGTCATTAGCCAACAAGTTCAGCGGACCAAAGGATCTCAAAACCGGAGGTTTTGTCTGTGCAATAGTATTATAGTCTAGATGGGAAAAAATTTAAAAGTGTATAACAATGATTGTTTAAAGAAATCAAATGTTAGTTTCACTTCATACAGTGCCTGAATTTATTATTGCAGTTTAACGTTTTTAGGTTTTTTTATCTGTCTTTGAACACTACGAAATTTATGCTAATGACGTCATTACGTTAGTAACAAAAGTCAGCTGTCAATGTCAACTTGGTATGTATCTAACCTTTAACGTATAGGTAAATAACTATTAACTACTTGCTACAATTTCTCGCATCCCGCCCGATTTCATCTATTCTAATAGAATAATTTTATTAACATCATGGAAGAGGTTATGAAAGGTGACACCACAAATTACCAAGAATAAAACTCTCTGATGGTCGGTAAATTTTTGTGCAAATCGACTTCTGTTCTGAGTTACGGAATATTAAAACATCCGTAAGACGTACGTAGAAAGATAAATATAGTTACTACATAGATTTTAAACTCTAAATATTATCCACAAGAGTACTGATTCTTGAAGTAGGTAACCTATTATTAAAGATTTATAAGATAGGTAACGTTAATACAGTTACTTACATCAAAGTATCTTCACAAAAGTATAACGAGATTTATCTGATACAGTTCGGGATCTCGTCTCGCAACTTTTAACCAAGTGTTTCTCATATTTATATCCACTGTATTTGAATCCACAATTTGTCTGGTGTTTTTACACTAGTGTTCTTGCATTCAGCAACACACCACGATACTAATTACTCATTATTCAAATTTTAAATTAAAACACTCAACAAGTACCACAGCTATAGTTGTAGTTTGTTTACTCACGTAATGACGTCATGATCCACAACAATCATGGCGTCCGCTGTTTGCCGCTTTCGCGAAATACGCGCGAAGAAATTATGTAATTAATTGATATTCGTACATAACGCGAACATTTTGTGATATTTAGGACTGTAGAATTATTTAGATACATTTCAAAAATGCGTGTAATACTATTGCAAACAAAGTAATGATGACGAACAAAGATAGAAAATATATCCTAAAGGACGGTATGGTCGAAATATTTCAGGCATGCCACTGTCCCGGAAAGTCACTTAGGCATATTGTGTTTGGTTGTTCTCATCTTGAAAACGGCGAGTATTTGCACAGACCAACCTAGTAGCTAGGATCATCTATCAACTTTGCCCTTCAATACGGCTTTGCTGAGCATGAGACACCATACTATAAGTACGCATCAGCACCAGATCACCAGATCTCACCCCTTTAGATTTTTTTTTGTGGGGCTATGTAAAAGATCAAATTTACATTAAATCGTATGCTAATCAACGAATTGAGAGTGGAAGTACAAAATACTATCAATAATATTCACCACAACACACTTTTAAAGGCTACCAGCAATGAAATCGTACGAAGAATAAATTTGTGTACTATTCAAGAAAATGGGGCACATTTCGAACAATTAATTAGTTAGTGTATCATTTTTTGTACATACTTAATTAATGTTTTCCTTTCATTTAATTTATGAAGTTTGTTAGAGAGATTTGAT
The DNA here is from genome assembly GCA_036419045.1 of Scirpophaga incertulas. NCBI lineage: Eukaryota > Metazoa > Arthropoda > Insecta > Lepidoptera > Crambidae > Scirpophaga > Scirpophaga incertulas. The sequence goes on from CM071633.1 coordinate 12,498,111, forward strand.
CCTTATAATTGACCCTACCGATCGGTGTAATAAAAATACAGGTGAAACTTTTGCAGATTTTAGTCGGTTCGATTACCGGGTGGGGCAAGTGAATTTTCAAAAATCTTTGAATGCAGTTTTATTTCTTTTCAAAAATAAAGGAATGTTTCCTTTAAGTAAAACATTCTATCTACAGTATTAAGAGTAATTCCCCTCCAGGTGGCATTACAAATTTCCACCCTGTATATCTCACAGTGTGAAGATATATGTATATACTGACTGTGGTTCGGTATGTGTTAACATTTGGTCACTTTTAATACAAAGTATATATTTGAAACTATTTAATAGCATTACGTAAATCAGAATCAATAATTCTAATTTACTTTGATTATAAAACTTAAATCAAACAAGAATAGGGATGCTAATTAAATGTTGTAACTTTGTTTTATCGAGTTTCATTTTGATTGACAGCATACGATTTCAGATTCAATTTGCAAAAAGACTTCTGTTCTTCTGAGTTACGTAAAATGGAAGTCGATTTGAAAGTTGCTGCTGTAATCACAGACATCATTTAATATCCTATAACTAGTCATTTAATATATAATAATTCCATAAATTAAGTCTATTACCTTTTTTCATTGAAATAGAATCAGACTCCCAGTGACTTAATAATATATCTAAGTAGTGCAATAAATTTCTAAATATACCTAAAAGGTACGTTTATTGAAAGAAACACATTATTTGTCACTTAACTACTTCATCACTGACCTGGAAATTGTCGCCGGGGCACTGATCAGCATATTGTTCAGTCAGAATACTCAGACAAAAAATTCACCTACCAAATTGCCAAGCTCTTTGAAAGTGATTAGTCGGAAATAACACGGCATAGCACGTCCGATAACTCTCTCCTTCAATGTTTGTTGAATACCACGGAGACGGAGCTCCCTGGTCAAAAATCTACTGTGAACCTATCGTGACGTTGTTACATCTTGAATTTAAAATGCAAATAGTTACCTGACTGAGATAAAATATAATTCCAAAAAGTCTGAATTATAAAAAAAATCGTAATTCATTATTCATTGTTTGTAACATGTACTCTCAGGTAATAAGTATGCTAACAAAATCTTATTAGGAGGACTATTTAAAAAATTATGTTGGAGAGCTGAATCTCTGCTACATTTTTTGAATTTTTAGGTAGCTTGCTTTCATGACGTTAACCTGAAATTTTCTGTATTCCATGATATACATTTGATATTCACATGGCGATGATGACATCTTCAGTGTTCTAATAAAACTCTACAGACAGCAATCAAGTTCTACTAAATAAAAATACCCAATTAGATTTAAGTTTGTTGCTCGCCGAAATAGATCGAAATAAACCTCGACCATTTGCAAAATAAGAATAAAAACTCATTCTATCCTTTCAGAGATCCAATAAAATGGACGCGTTACTATTCGCCCTGGCTTTGGAAGTGGTTCTATTGCAAATGCGGATCCTCGGTAAGTTTGTAGGATAATCTGATTGATCCCTCTGAACCCTGCCTGTAGGCAATCTCTGAGCAGCGATGTCGAGACAATATTGGAATATGAGTCAGTGTAATGTAAACTAATAATTAGGTAGTAAGCAAACTATTTCTAGTAATATTGTACGACGTAAGCTATAATAATTTACTAGTTTTGTAATGCAATTTATTCACCAAATTGAAGTCTACACTTGTTCCTGTCATAATGGTTTGGTACATGCTCTTGATTATTTTTTAAATTAAAATTTATTAAAGTTGTATCATATAAACATGGAAATCAAACGAAAAATATGGTGGTTTTTAACATTTTCATTAACAAAACAACTGTGTCGAATAACTTTAGTATTATCAAAAATTTTGCGGTGTAATACTATGCTATGCTATCCTCAAGATTTCACAAAAAAATCGCACTCATATTATTGATAATTCTTTCATGACGTAATTAATTTAGTCGTAATTATTTATTTTTATTTAGAACGTAATTTTCTCTGGAACCATAAATCTTAGCATTGCATAAGATTTTGTGCTCTACCCGAGCCTGTTCATTGCAAGTAAGAAAAGTTTTGAAAAATACAAATACTCACTTTACACTCGATGTAGTAATCTACTGTTAACTTTTGAACTTTAAAATCACATACAGATGTATTGCAAGATAATTTTTTAGAACATATTCATAACATATTTTCACATTAGGAAATTCATATCATACGTGTTTCCAATACTTACTATAATACCTCCTTAGCTCAAGTGAATAGATAACTGTCAAAAGTAATGTATCTCAAGACCTATCTTGCACATAACCCATTTTGGTTGTTTACTTTTGTCCTTAAGTCTTTGTGTACATACATGATGGAAAGTTCCATTTGATTTATTTGCTATTTATAGGATATTGAGGGAGGTATTTGATTATGCTATCGTAAAGTCACGTCATACACGCCTTATGAGAAATGAAATGTAATACTCTCTTCGAGAATACATTTTCCTTTGGCCGAAGGTATGGTTGATGGATTGAAATGATTTATAATGTAATATGGATATATTGTATACTCTTAACTCTAACCGAGTTAGGTTGAACTTACTTATATTATTGAAAACTTAATAAAATGCCCTCTATCGAAACAAATAGAAATTAACTTTTCTCTATGTTTGCAGAGGGCACTAGTGAACTTAGATCTGGAAAGAACCCCGAAACTTGCAAAGCAAACAACGGAACAAAAGCACAGCGTCAAAAGCTCGACCGAGACCGGTAAAATACGTGAAAGTGCCAGCAGACGGCGCTTATTCGGATTACGAATCTTTATTTCTTAACATTTAATAATAGGTCTTTATCTATTTGTCGTTAATACATCAAATTTTTTATCTTGTTAATTCAGATACTATAGATACTATTCATTTTTGGAACTAAATTGCAAGTTTTGGTTACAATTGAAACTAAAAGTTTGCTTATTACAAATAAAAAAAAAATCCTGCATTTTTCAGTCAAATCTTGACTATAACTTTATGAAAATAAATTATCTTGCCTTCAAAACTATATTACTTAACATAATGGATATTGACTTGAGTGTAAAAGTTTCTTAAATTTGCTTTCTTACCCTCATACAACCTACATTCAAACCCAAACCTAAATATCCAAATGAAGTAATACATATATTATACATGTATAGATCGCGCTCACAAAATGATCGATACTGTCAAATTCACAAAAATATGTTTATTCTAACTTAAGGTTAAATCTAGTCTAGTATATATATATTATATATATATACTAGCGGACCCGACAGACTTCGTCCTGTCAAAAAGATTTGTAAAGTGGCAGTTTTTTATTTATATTTTATAGATAAGCAAAGTTTTTCAAGAAATGTGATTTGAAAGAGGATATCGTGACAAGAATAGAGAAAGGATGCTTGGTGGTTTGGGCATGTGGAACGGATGGATGAAAGTAGACTGACCAAAAGGATTTAATGAAGCTGGAGTGATGGAGAGACGGGACGAGGAAGACCTGGCGAACATATTTCGAACAAATCGAAAGTGTCCTCAAAAAAGGCCAGGTCAGAAGTACCCGCAATCGTCGAGCATGTATGAGAATGTTATGAAAGTAGATGAGCGAAAGAATATGTAAGGACCGTAGCAAGTGGAAGGACGTAATCTCTGCCTACCCCCGTGGGAAAAAGGGCGTGAGTGTATGTATGTAAAGTTTTTCAATTTTCTTTGCTATAAACCTCACGGAGCCCGAGACCTTTCCAACGAATGCAAAACTGTGGAAGTCGGTTCGTGCGTTCTGGAGTTATAGCGTCAGGAAGGAAAACCCGACTTATTTTTATATACGATATGTTTGTAGTCGTCAATTGTCGAGATACACAAATGAAAAAATTTGTCTAAGGACAAAGAACTAAGTACCGGAACTATCCCACAAGGGACCAATCTGTATCATGTTTAAATACACAACATGTATAAACATAACTTCCCAAATAACTTTTTTGATGTGTATAGTATATATATAATGATTGCCAAATAAAGTAAATTAATACATACGACCCGTCTATTAATAGAATTGTTACTACCCTTTATATAATATTTCCAGTGGATAAGTTCTATCCACGATAGCAAACTCATGGAACTTTGCTATCGCTTTAACGAACTCAAGTCAATATAATACAAAAAATTGTACCATTACGTTGCGCTAGAAGCCTTGTATAGTATTCATACAAGAATTCACGCTGGCAATATCTGCAACCAAATATAAGCTCGTAGTGATTACTGGAATCAGGTAGTTATTTTTAAACGTATCGATAGATTGGAAATCATAATCGAATTATACCTATGACGTATTTAAGAAAAGTTAATATATGCTTATCGCCATCGATATATATGTAGAATATATGTCAATGCTTATCGCATATAGCTGTTAGTCGACTGAGGTAACAAATGTGTCAAAAACAAATTGGTCAAAAACGAAATATATTAAAAATGACTTTTAAGAAAACTATATCATGTTATCGATTCGATAGTGATCGCTTATTTCTATAAAAAAAGTTTGCATTCAGCCCTCAGTTTTACATTCTGTCACGGCTCGTTTCACGTCGATAGCTTCTCGAGGAAGTTCGGTGCCGTTCGTACTAAAGCGGGCTCTATATTTTGCTTATATATACGCTGCTCTAAAATTTGATATCGGTAAATGGAAGTGTATTATAAATTTCAGAGAAACTGTCAAGGACGTTATAAGTAGAGCGTTAGTTGAAATTGTGGAGCGTGGTGAGTTTTCGACGCTTCAACGCGCTGTCAGGATACTTCATGGTAATGCCACGTATCCAATTAATCTACGCCTGGATCTGGAAAATTTATTAGAGTGAGTAACTTTAAAACTAATTATTTGACAAACCTTGTTTATCGCAATACTGAGTACTTGTCCTTTTTGTATATTGCAGACATTTTTACAGACACAACTAAATTCTCATACATGGTAAGATTATGTGCTAAGCTACTATTAACCCTGGTGTGAGATGTTTTCTCACTTTATTATAATTTATATTTTATTATTTATACTTTATTACAATAATACTAATATAAAACCGCGTCAATTAAGAAAAAGAGCAGAGTTTTTCTTTTATACACATACATTTTCAATATAATGAGCTTATTTATGAGTACTGTTTGACGCCAGAGTTTCAATAGTCCGATAATTTAGTCAAATGGTCGGTTATCTGCAATATTAGGCCGCTAGTTATGTATGATATATATGCATCTACATACAAAAATTAGGTACTCTTGTCTTCCCCAAACGCTTCGATAATAGTGTTACGCCGGTGGCTTAGTACAACTTCAAAAGTGATTTTCTGTGACTTAGAAACGTTTTCAGCAGGCTGAAACGTCGTTTCAGGCCGTTTCAGAAGTAGCTCTTTCACATACTAAAAAATCTAAATTACACCCAAGTTACAGTAGTTTTCAGGCGCCTGAAACATGTTTTCAGTACGTTTCAGGCTACCCTCTATCCAATGCCGCAATAACCTGAAAACCCGTTTTCAGGCGTTTTCAGGACCCCTTATGAGCCATTAAGCCTACTTCAGTAAAAGGACATAAATTTCAATAGGAGTGAAAGAGATAGCAATAGTAGAAAGAGACAGAGATAGTTAGAACATTCGAGAAGTATTAGAATGAGAAAACATCATTAGAAAGAGATAGACAAACACAGAATATTCGAGAAAGATAGTACGGGAATATTCGAGTATTGTGTATCGAGAATATTCGAGTATCGAGACAGTTATACTCGAAACGTTTCGAACGCGCGACGTATTGGACTACACATTCGAGTATGTTCGCGAATGTTCTGGCAAGTGTGGCAAGTGCCTTAGGGGACTATATAAGGCTGTGTCCGGCCGCCGGGAAGATTATTGTTTTGCGATACAGTGCGAAAACATCTAAGTGATATTGGAGAACTAAGAAGCGACTTTCAGTGCTTTGAGTGAAGTTAGTGTACTAATTAATAAAAGTTTAGTGTTTTGGTAGACCGCCGTTTAATTTACTGACCCCAGCTCGTAACATTTGGTGTCAGAAGTGGGATCAGTATGCCGGTTCTACCAAAGGAAGACACGGAAGGAAGAATCCGGACAAGAAGCCAGCGACAACAGGAAGCCGACCAGAGACGCTTCGGAGCTACTCAGCCGCCAACTGACGAGGACCAGCAGTCAGTTATGGAAGCCACTCCCTCAACGTCGGTTGCCGCACCAGATTGGGCGGCTTTCATGGCGATGATGCAGGAGCAGGCCCGCCTCAGGAGGAGCAGGCCCGCCGTCAGGAGGAACAGGCCCGCCGTCAGGAGGAGCAGGCACGCCGTCTGGAAGAGCAGTTGCAGCGCGATAAGGAGGAACAGGCCCGCCGTCAGGAGGAGCAGACTCGCCTTTTGAGGGAACAACTGCAGCTCGGCCAAGATGAACAAATGGTCCTGATCAAAGATCTCCAAGCGACTTTCGGCAATAAGGTCAAAGTGATAGAAGATAAGGTTCTGCAACACGAGAACCGTCTCACCGAAGCTGAATCTGAGATTGCCGATGTCAAGAAGGCTTTGGGTAATCTGAAGGTCGGAGATGGGACAGCCACTATCGTCAGTGCCGCTCCTTCGGTGCGAGGATTCAAAGTGCCACCTTTTGATGGGAGTTCCTCGTGGTCAGCCTATAAAATACAGTTTGAGGCTGTAATGGAGGCAAATGGGTGGACTAAAGCCCAGGCCATGACCGCACTCAAGCTAGGCCTCCGAGATCAAGCCTTGACAGTCCTCGAAGCTCTTGACAAGAAGGTGAGCTACGAGGAACTATTAGAAGCGCTTGAGGCAAGATACGGCGACGCACACCTTGAACATGTGTTTCGGGCCCAGCTAAAAGATCGGGTTCAGCGTGTTGGTGAAAACCTGCAACAATGGGCCCTAGAGGTAGAAAAACTGGTACGTAAAGCGTACCAGTCCGCACCGACGTTAATTGTGGGCAACCTTGTACAGGCTTTTGTCGACGGCATTCGGGACCTCGAAGTGAGAGCTGCTGTGAGACTCGGGCACCACGAAACCCTTAAAGACGCCTTGGCCCATGCTCTAGAAGTGGAAGCTGTGAGGCAAGACCATCGGTCTCACCGTGTCAGGGAGGTAGTTGCAACACCTGTGCGTGACCGCTTCAAGGGATACAGCCCTAGATGCTACACTTGTGGCGAAAAGGGACACCTCCGATCAAGTTGTCCTAAGCGTAGCTCAGGGATTGATAAGATGGGCCTCAGGAGAACAGGGCAGCTAATAGCGCTGTCCAACAACAGCAGGGAAACGAGTAAACGCCAGGACTGCGGGGCGAGTGCTGGCTGGTGTTCGCAGAGCCCCAAGGATTTCGATCTCACAAGCCCACGATGGGAACAGCCTGATCATCAATGGCGAGGTTAACGGAAGGCCATGTAAGCTGACAATCGATACCGGAGCTTCTCGCACGGTTGTCAGTTCCCAACTTGCGAATCGGTTTCTGAGGGACTTCAGAAACAACAGCCTGGAGCGATTAAATTTAGTAACCGCCACCGGTCAGCACATACCCGTCCGAGGCGAACAGAAGGTGGAGTTGAAGTTGGGTAATCAAGTTTACCTGCACAACGTCATTGTGGCTGATATTGTCGATGACTGCATTCTCGGACTAGACTTTATGAGGAAGAATGGTTGTGAGATCGACGTCAAGCAAGGAATTATGAGTTGTGGACGAGAAGAATTGTTCATGGAAGGAGCCACACCGGGGAAAGTGTATAGCTTAAAGAAAACCGCTCTACCCCCAAATCAGAAACCATTGTGCCGGTTAGTCTCCCTTACAATTCTGGGAAGATACATCGATGTGTACTCATTGAAAGATTAGATCATGACCAGCCATGGAAGATGGCACGAACTCTGGTAAGAACCACTGGCTTTGCAGCAGTTCGTGTACTGAATCTTGACGATAAAGAACACGTGATCGAAAAGGGAATGTTACTTGGTACGAGTGAGGAGGTAGACTGGTTGCGTCGTTGTCAAGACACGACTCATACAAATGTCAACAAAAATGAAGGAATCAGCGTGTCAAAACTTTTGGAAGACTGTCGAGACGTTTTGTCTAAGGAACAGATAGACAAGGCTAAGAAGATGTTACTCAAGTACGCTGATGTTTTCTCTCTACTAACGACGAGGACATTGGGAAGACGAGTTTAGTTCAACACAGAATTAACACTGGGAACGAATTGCCTATCCGCCAGCGACCAAGAAGACTACCGATAGCACGGGAAAAGGAAGTGGAGACCATGATTGAAGGAATGGTGAAGGAAGGTGTTATAGAGCCTTCGTCCAGCCCATGGTCTTCACCCGTGGTGCTTGTTAGGAAAAAGGATGGCAGCATGCGTTTTTGTGTTGACTACCGCCGCCTGAACGACATCACAAAGAAGGACAGCTATCCATTACCCAGGATTGATGACACGCTGGATATGCTTACCGGAGTGAAGTGGTTCAGCACGTTAGATTTAAAAAGTGGCTACTGGCAAGTAGAAATTGACCCTAAGGACAAGGAGAAGACTGCATTTTCTACTGGAAAGGGACTATGGCAGTTCAAAGTGATGCCGTTCGGGCTGTGTAATGCACCGGCGACTTTCGAAAGGCTGATGGAGCTGGTACTCAGCGGATTGATTGGAGAAGCCTGCCTGGTCTATTTGGATGACATCATCATCGTGGGCCGTACGTTTGAAGAACACCTTCAGAATCTAGAACGGGTGCTATCAAAAATTCGAAGCGCCAACCTGAAGTTAAGCCCTAAAAAGTGTTCCTTCTTCAAACGACAAGTAAGCTTCCTAGGATACGTGGTTTCGGAAGCGGGTGTCCAGACAGATCCGCAGAAGATCATCGCCGTAAAGGATTGGCCAGTTCCGAGAGACAAGACACAAGTAAGAGCATTTTTGGGTTTGTGTTCCTACTACCGGCGATTTGTGAAGAACTTTGCCGACATTGCCAAGCCTCTTCATAAACTCACGGAAGAAAAGAGAAGTTTTTGCTGGGATGAAAACTGTGACCTCGCATTTCAAGAACTGAAACGACATCTGTGTAACACACCTATTCTGGGGTATCCCGATAATGAAAATGAATTCATAGTGGATACAGACGCAAGTGATACTGGGCTAGGTGGTGTATTGTCGCAACGGAAAGGAGATCGCGAAGTTGTTATAGCATACTTCAGCAAATCTTTGTCCAAACCTGAGAGAAATTACTGTGTCACGAGAAGAGAATTACTGGCAGTTGTGAAAACATTGCAGCATTTCAACAAATATTTGCTTGGTCGAAAATTCCATCTGCGTACTGACCATGCTGCATTGAAGTGGCTATTACAATTCAAGAATCCCGAAGGACAAGTTGCGAGATGGATCGAATTACTTCAAGAATATGACTTCGTGATTGAACATCGCAGTGGAAGATCTCATGGTAATGCAGATGCTTTGTCAAGAAGACCTTGCTCTGAAGACTGCAAGCACTGCGTAAAACAAGAGGCAAAAGCAGACCTACCTGTGAGAATGCTAAACACGGATCTTAGCAATGAATGGAAAGAAACCTTTCAGCACGCTCAGCAGTATGATGTAGACATCAAACCAATTCTCGAATGGATCAAAGCCGGTACTCCTAAACCTGCCTGGAGTGATATTGCGTCGATGAGTTCCATCACGAAGAGCTATTGGGCTCAATGGGACAGCCTGGTTATCCAAGATGAAGTCTTGTGCCGCAAATGGGAAAACGCTCGAGGAGACCGTTGTCATCTACAAATGGTTGTACCCAAAGCCAAGATACCGGATGTTCTACAGCTGTACCATAACGGATGTTCGGGAGGTCATATGGGAGTGACGAGAACTCTGTTGAAAATAAGAGAACGATTTTACTGGATAAATTGCCGTGACTATGTTGAAGATTGGTGCCGCAAGTGTACTAGTTGTGCTGCAGTAAAGGGACCTCATACACGCAGCAGAGGTGCATTGAAACTGTATAACGTTGGTGCACCATGGGAAAGGATTGCCATAGACGTTGCGGGACCATTTCCGGAAAGTGAATGCGGAAACAAGTACTTCATGGTTGTGATGGACTATTTCACTAAGTGGCCGGAAGTCTTCGCTATTCTTAACCAAGAGGCTTCAACAGTTGCGGATAAATTAGTCCATGAAGTCTTCTGCCGTTTTGGAGTACCCTTGGAAATTCATAGTGATCAGGGAAGAAATTTTGAGTCTCAAATATTTCAAGAGATGTGTCGAGTTATGGGTACCCATAAAACGAGGACCACTTCTTACCATCCGCAATCTGATGGAATGGTGGAACGATTTAACCAAACATTTGAGAGGTATCTTGCAAAGGTTGTGTCAAACAGGCAAAAGGATTGGGACAAGCACATCCAACCATTCCTGATGTCATATCGAAGTGCAGTGCATGAAAGTACTTCGGTGACACCAGCATTTGCAAACTTTGGTAGAGAACTACGGTTGCCTGCGGATCTACTTACTGGAATTCCACCTGATGCCCCGCGGAATATAACCGAGTACGCGAATGATTTGCGCAACAAGTTGAACGATGTACACGAGCAAGTCAGACAATCAAGCCAACAGATGTCTGAGAAGATGAAAACCCGCTACGACCGAAATGTAAACAACAAGGGCTTTGAAGAGGGTTCGTTGGTGTGGCTACATAATCCAGTCCGCAGTAAAGGGAAATCTCCGAAGCTTCAAGCCAAATGGGAAGGACCCTATCGAGTTTTGAAGAGGATCAACGACGTCACGTACCGGATACAGCGAAATGCACGTAGTCCCTGTAAGATTGTTCACGTTGACCGACTGGCGAAATACCACGGAAATAATGATGCTCGGGACGAGCATGTCTTAGGAGGGGGTAGTGTTACGCCGGTGGCTTAGTACAACTTCAAAAGTGATTTTCTGTGACTTAGAAACGTTTTCAGCAGGCTGAAACGTCGTTTCAGGCCGTTTCAGAAGTAGCTCTTTCACATACTAAAAAATCTAAATTACACCCAAGTTACAGTAGTTTTCAGGCGCCTGAATCATGTTTTCAGTACGTTTCAGGCTACCCTCTATCCAATGCCGCAATAACCTGAAAACCCGTTTTCAGGCGTTTTCAGGACCCCTTATGAGCCATTAAGCCTACTTCAGTAAAAGGACATAATTTCAATAGGAGTGAAAGAGATAGCAATAGTAGAAAGAGACAGAGATAGTTAGAACATTCGAGAAGTATTAGAATGAGAAAACATCATTAGAAAGAGATAGACAAACACAGAATATTCGAGAAAGATAGTACGGGAATATTCGAGTATTGTGTATCGAGAATATTCGAGTATCGAGACAGTTATACTCGAAACGTTTCGAACGCGCGACGTATTGGACTACACATTCGAGTATGTTCGCGAATGTTCTGGCAAGAGTGGCAAGTGCCTTAGGGGACTATATAAGGCTGTGTCCGGCCGCCGGGAAGATTATTGTTTTGCGATACAGTGCGAAAACATCTAAGTGATATTGGAGAACTAAGAAGCGACTTTCAGTGCTTTGAGTGAAGTTAGTGTACTAATTAATAAAAGTTTAGTGTTTTGGTAGACCGCCGTTTAATTTACTGACCCCAGCTCGTAACAATAGTGTAAGTTGTCGTCTAAGTATATTTATTTTTGCATAAAATGTGTTATTGCATAAAAATTTCCTATAGTCGGGACTAACGACATATATGTGGGAAAGGGAACAATAGAATAACAACACTACTACAATAGAACAATCTATCTCTACAAAGATGATAATGATTTATTTATTTATTTAATGTTTTATGCACGTAAAGTGTACAAAGGTGGACTTAATATTATTAGGCATTATAATAAAAATAAAATGAAAGTATTTACTTACACCTTCTACACTGCAAAAAAACCGGACCCAAAGTCATTTAAATATTAAATTCATTTAATACAGTGCAAATGCTTAAGAAATAAAAAGTATCATTAACACTAATGTAGGTAAAGTAATGCTCATCAAGGAAATTTTCAGCTCAGCAAAATGCCCGAATAGTGGATAAATAAATATTAGCCATGTTTGGATGATTTCAAACGTAGTCGTGTGGTTACTATACTGGTTTCAAGGTGTCGCCGTCTCTGTGAAGTCCCGGACTCGAATCCCGGTGCGGGCAGATGTTTGCGTGACGAATGCGAGCATCTGTACCTTAGTCTATATATTATATTATCTTTTTGATAGAAATATATATGATGAGGTTATTATTATATATTTTTATCAAAAAGATTTATATATGTATCTCTAGCTCCTATAAAGCAAGCCTTACTGAGCTTACATTATACATACATTCTGATTGCTTAATTAAGCCGGATTTTTAAAAGCAAGAGTGTTTAGCGGCTTCTGGGTAAATTCATCGCATCGTAACCAGGCTGTATTGTGATCAAGAAAAATACTACATGTACAAAAAAATAGTTAATTTGAAACAATTGTAAGCCTTTACATACAAAAACATTTCCAAAATTACATTCCTATTGCCAATCCGCTATATGTCCCATGGGATGGCCAGCAATTCCCATTAATACATTTTCCAAGGAAAAAAAGTTGGCTAAATATTAAAAACTAACTACAGGTCCCGAGCTGAAGTCATTGATAAGTTAAATAGGAAGCAAGCTGAGTGGTTAATTGCACTCCATACCGCTGATCATAAAATTGCCACCTTAAGAGATAACATAAAGGTATTTCACATATTTCTTTTGTACCAGAGATTTTGTGTCTCGTATTTGACAATCAATTAATGTATAAAGCGGGTACTTCCATCAGCAATGTTGTGTTATTTTCTATTACAGGACGACATAAGAAATTCAAATGCCAGACTAAACTACATAGACAAATGGCTATTTGCTCGTCATGAGTCATTGCAAATGAAGCTAGAGTTAAAGCCGCCAGCTTCCCTACCGCGCCTTGACCACGAGGTCCGGGTGCATGAGGAGCTGGTGAAGGCGTACGAACTACAAATACAGGTACATGTTACTACAGACAAACCCGAGAGGTTTTAGTAGTACCATTGTAAGAATTGTAAGAAAATGTATTGTTTTTTTTTTGGTAATAAATAATAATAAAAAAATGTGCTTACAATTTTCAGTACAAATATTTAGATGCATGCAAACAATCTATTCAAAATATTGGTTCCGCATACGGGCATAAGCACTCGAATAATAGAAAAATTGGAAGAAGATTTTTATTATTTATCTCTGATATATATAGTATTTTTCTATTTTATTATCTAGTTTACAAGAGTTTTTAAATATCATCGAGATATAAATACACAGAGATGTTGTATTTATAAGTGAAAAGGCATTTACTGTATTGGCATTTCACTTAACTAACCTTGACACATTGCAGATGAGCTGCATCCTGCATTTATCTTTTACATAGTAATCATGTAAAATCTATATTACTTTCTGTCTTACTTAAATGTCGTTATTTTTATAAAAATATAATAAAAAATATAAAATAATTAATATAGTAAGTAATTTGTAAAATAATTAATTAATTTGTAGTATAAACCTCAGTTTTCCGCGGATTTGTTTTTGTATTGTATTATTTTTTAATTTGGTTTGATGTTAATGAGGTTTTACAGCATTGACAATGAATATATGATCTATGTTAAATAAATATTTATTTTTATTGATTTGCTAAAAGTATCACTGCGTCACTCCCTTTCCCGAGATGGCGGTCGCTGTCATGATTAGCTTAGAAAGCTGAAGGAAACGCTAATAGATAAGATATAAAGGATAGCTCTTGCTATGTCTTATATCCGAGATCGCCTCATGATGATCCTTCACCATGAGGTGGAGGATCACCATGATACACTCTGCGATAATGTTTGTCCTTTCTCTGTTAAAAAAACAAATTAAAGTAGTTATTTTAGTACTACAGCTACGGTTGCCTAATTGCCTTTCATGAAAATAGATGTCCCAGCACTGTGCGTTTATTGGATGAGGGGTTGCTCTAGCAACCTCTCATCCAATAAACTACCGCTTATTTGCATCATCATAATTTGAAATATTTCTTATTGCACTATTTGTATCTAGCTGGTTTGGTTGACATCAATAGGTGACATATTAAAAAAGAATCAAATTAAAATAAAATGTTTCCAGGTATATTTCTTATCTGTTTTTCTTTCTGTAATCGATAAGTACATTTCAAATTTTTATTTTAGCTATAATAAAATATAAGGATCTCTGATACCAACAACGAATGATATTAAAGTAATAAAAAATAAAGCGGCTGCAATTGAACAAACCCTTTTCAGGTTTGGTATTACATTACGATAAACACTAGACTACACACATATTTAATTACTCAGCAAAAAGTGAAAGAATGTAGCTACGAGTATGAGGCGTTAATGCAATCGCCATATAGCTCTGATTTTTTTTCAGTATCTTTAAAATTCTGAAGGTCGTGTCGGGTTAACTTCGTGAGAGAATTGCCAAAATTACTTGTCGCTTTTTTTAATCAGAAATCCCAAATTTTATACATCAACGCGGTTATATCACTACCAGAAGATGTGAAAAAGTCATTAAACAAAAGACACAAATATTTAAACTGAATATAAATACACTTTAAAAATAATATTTGAAACTTGCATATAAAATGCTAAGAAACTTGTCTCAAACTTAATACAAATTTTTGTTTGCCTAAGGAACGAGAAAAAATGGTCGCACATTGGAAGCAACGTTACTCTGTAGACATTGCGGGCATTGAGACACGCCTGACACAGAAGTGCGAGCAACTTCGCGTAGCAGTCACCAAACATGAAGAACTACAAAGTCTGGTATACATATTATTTGTAGATTTATACACTAATAGGACTATATTAATTCTTGTTCTATTTATATTTGATCTTTTATTTTAGATTCACGCCACACACTGGCCCCTTGCGGTGGGCATGATACACAATAGGTGAATTTTGTTGGATTTTGCAATTGCATTGTGATCATTACAACTAGTATTTCCATCCCGTAAACTCTGGAAGATTCTGGAAACTCTAGTTTAAAAATCATACCTTAACTTTACCCCTTGGCTTAAACACTGAGGAAGCCATTAAGACTGATTGATTTTAATAATTATTTATTTAAGTTTTGATGTATATCTTTTTTATTAGTACAACCTGCATGAAGGAGAGATGCGAGCTTGGTTGACATTCAAACGAGAACGAGCCGCGCGTATAGCACGCGAGCAACGCCTCAACGCAGCTGCCAAAAGTCTGCAAGCCTGGTGGCGCGGTGTTATGGTGCGGCGAGCACTGGGTGAATTCAGATACTTGAAAAATCTGAAGAAGGCACCCACAAAATCCAAGAAAAAGTAGTTACGCGACTATTGAATATAGATTATTTATTTGAATTTACATATAAGTGTTACCTTGTACCAAAGATCTATAAAGTGTTGCTTTTTGGCATATAATTATATGAAAAATATACTGTGTGAAAATTACTTTGACTTGTTTGTTCAAGACGCTGATGCCCACTATAACTGCAAAGGTATATGCGTTTGTAAAACAAAAGTAGTATTTATTAACTTTTTAGGAGCTTTAACTAAAACCAATTCTTGTCCTCAGCAGACAAGCAAGCGACAACAGGCGACAGTCTAAATACTGTAGCCCAAGGGACTAGATTCGCATTTTTGTTATAATTCAAAACAATATAATATTTATTCAGTATAGGAATTTACATGCATTTTATTGACATTCAAGCAAATAAAAGTTCCATTACCTTGTAAGTTTATTTTCTAATTTATTTATCTGAAAACAACACGAGAAATAAGTGTCATTTTATATTACCAGATACCGGGAAAACATTCTCGAGAAGAATAAGCTTACTGCCTACCACTACTATTGCTTTTACTTTGAAGGTATCATTTTATATCCTCTTTTCAAACTATATTTAGAAAATTATACATACACATTAAAATAATATCACAATCGGTTAAGAACTTATCAGTAAAGATAAGTAGGTATGGTTTGGTAAAATAGCCAATAAAATTTTAAAAGAAACAGTTATTAACTGTAGTGTGGTCCATACATGTCAAGCACAACCATTATCCGCGTTAAAAGTTATATGTTGGTGAAAGGCAGAATAGACAAAGGTCAAATATCATAAATGCAAACTAAAAAGGAAAAGCATATTCAACAAAGGAAAAAAGAAAAGACTGCACTATTACATTAATAGTTTAAACCTACTAAAACTAGATATTTTACCAAAATACAAATAAATTTATAATGGTAACTTTATAGTAGAAATAAATATAAATTGCTGGTAATACTTTTTCTGCTGTTTCTTTTTATCACTAGACGAATGAACGCTATCTCTTTTGCACTGTCTTCTCACCTATTCATTATTTCGCTCCCAATCTCGCTCACCATTTCATTCTGTTAGTCAGTGTCATGCTGTCTGTTGTTATGTCAGATAGTTGCGTTCGGTGCACAGATTAGTATACGTTCGGTGTGTAGTGTGTATGTGATATCGTGTTTTAAATTATATTGTGTAAACTATTAAAATCCTATCGATATAAAAGTGCTACTGAAGCAATAAATAGCTTTTCCATAAATGACACTAATAGTTTTTACAGTGGCGTGTTTAACAATGCTCTTGAACAATAACCAAGTAAATTGACTGTATTGTTTCTAATTCTTAGAACTTGGATTTTGCGATTTTTGATTTGGTAAGTAATTACTTTAAAATCTTTTTATTGCGTTTCAGTGATTGAATATTAAATATTTGTCATTTTACAGCACGCATATAGCGTGCTGTAAAATTTAACGGATACCATTTCTTGTATATTAAAAATCAAACACCGGCAACAAACATGTTTTGTACTTTATTAGAAATTAAAGTTTATAATTCAAAGGTAAAAAAATTATATTGCTTACCCGACAGGGTCCGTAACAGTGGTCTCTACTCTATGTAACGTCCTATTTATAATATGCCAAGAATATAAAATGTATGTTCAAAACAATCATTTTTATGTTCTAATAATATTAAAATATAGAATTTGTATATAAATAACTTACAAATATTTTACCTACTTCATTTTTATATAAGCATCCTTTTTTTATTTAACCAATTTTGATTATAATCAAAATTGGTTAAATAATTGGTTAAATACATAGATTAAAATATTCTATTTTAATCTATGTATTTTGATCCTCTTACTATCCTATTCATTTTCCTTTTTTATTTTATGTTTTCCATACTTTGTTGTGTTGGCTTATGGAAAAAAAGCAAAAAAAATCTTCAATACAATAACAATTGGTGGAAATAAGATTTTCTTTTTTAAGATTAACCATAATTATAATAAAAATAGTATGATTGGATCAAAATCTAACTGAAAAGTAGTACATAGTTAGATTTACAATTGAAAAACAGTGATTTCAAAGAAAAACACCTACTAAATTATACATTCTGCTATAATTTAGGGAACTTTTAAACAAACATTTTCAGTTTAGATGTATAGTCTCAATTTTTTTTCTGATAAAATATAATACATTATCTGTCAACTTTAATAGTATTGCAATACAAAACACCTTTTTCCTATTACCTGAGTTATGTCACAAATGTCATAGACCTTGTGGATTCAAAAAAATATTTACTTAGAAACTTTTTATTTTCATTTCACATTATGATAAGCAATAAGAGGGCATGAAGCGAGTTCCACAGTACTCCTAAACATATTCGGAACTTATTATTGTACCACAAAATATTAAGTTTTACCCCACTTGGACCCATAATAGATTTTTATGGGTAGCCTATATTTTGGTTGCAGTCTACCTATATAACCACCATTGATCCACTCTATCGAGATCCACAGCTAGTTTGGCAAAATGGCCTTATAAGCCTGATGGTTTTAGGTAATCCATTCCCTTACTAATCTTATTATATGAGCTAAAAGAGCTAATGAAAAGAATATTTATCTATCTGCTTGTGACAGTCTTTCTTTATGATAGCTATTAGAAAGTGATGAAAAGGAAATTATAAAGAATAAAAGTTGATGATTTATAAAAATATGCAACATTTTGTATTCAAAACTAATACGTAAAACTTAAGTGAATGAACTGAGCGCAAAGACTCACGCTGAGCATTCTATGGATTCACTATGTGCTGTCTGATCTATAATATTGGAGAAATGGGAACAAGAAGAGGTATCTGGTTGTTGGTGACTTGTAACCTAGGCTTAGGTATAGAAGTCCCTTTTGATGCATTAGCACTCACCTTCATCACTCTGGCTTCTCTATCTAGCCATACCCATAACCAGTATAATTCCACAATATCCACATTTTAGAACAGAATCAAGCCAAGATCTGTAGATATAGCATTGATTTAACAATTTGTAGATATACCATTTGCATCTACCTCAACTGCATACAAACCAACAATATATATTCTCACTTGTTTAATTGCTCTTAGTGCACTGTAAAGTATACAAAGACTTAATGCAACAAGACATTCTCTACCTGTTTACCCAACAGAAATAAAATAAATAAATATTGTTGGTGCAAACAGATGTATAAATTTATATTATATATATTGGTAAGAGACAACAATGCAAGAGATATAAGGTAGTCACTGACTTATAATTTAAATTAAATACTAAGAAAGTATCTTTACCTAATAGAAGCATCACAAAGGCAGCCTTTGTAATGCGTTCTAGTACGACATTTTAGGAAAAACTTGATAATCGGAGATTTTTGAACAATGTGTAAGAGGATTAGCTGATAAACCCCTCGCGCCTATTTCTTCCGCGTATAAATCTATTATCTAGCCATTGTTTGCTAACAAGTTATTTATTGGTTTGTATCGCGTGATCTTTGTGGTTTATTTCTCAAGGTAAAAAAGTATCTTCAATAGGGTGCCTGAACAAAATATTGATATAAATGTAATAGTTTCCATATCCAAAAATGAAGATAGATATTCAAGCAGACTTGCTTTCGCATTTTTAAGGTATTAATCAGCACTGTAGTACATTTAATTTTAGTAGTCTCAAGCAGTAAAATATCAGGAAAAGTAGGTTGTACATTTTTCCTCCTAGTTTTAGTTAAATTAAAAATTAGTCGCTCTCAAATAGAGTTGTCGACGTCAGTGAGAATGACAACGGAACCCACCGCAATGGTACACTGTTGCCGGCACAGTAATTAGTGCGTTAATCACGCTCGCAGCCGATGCAACCGTCGGTTCCAAGAAGCCGATCGCCGCGGCCCGCGAAGGAGCGGCAAATTGCCTGCAGATATGTGTGCCGCATGTCGGTAATTGCAAAAATCACTCGACTCGCATCTCGCTACGAGTTGCGCCCCTTGTACTACATGTGTGCGACCGACGCATCTAAACATGGCAGCACATACACCGCTAATAGTTAACTTCGTCGGCTGTTTGTCGGCCAAATGGTCCGTAAAAAGATTAACTGGCTCATCCTCGGCTCGATGTTTTCCATTCTACAGCTGTTTGTGCCTCAAAGTTATGAAGATTTGTTAATGAATTAGATGTGTTTCAACAAGATCATATCTTTGTCTTGTTTTAGGAACATCCTATTAATAAAACAAATTATCTCATTTGTAGAACACGTAACGTATTCTTATCTATTTCAATTAAAATATGGATTTCCAATATAATTATAACAAATGTCTTCAACAATTAAGAATCAGACTGAGTTCCGGCTTCTTAAAATTTTGTATGTTCATGATCACGTAATAGCGCATACCTACTTAGAACAACTAAACGGAACTCATTCACGTAGGTAATTGTATTTTAATATTGTCTGCTAATTGGAATTTCAATGCAGACAACGTAGTCATAAAAACAATCTACTTGCCTACCTAAATCTGTTTATATATGTGATGTATTAAAAAGAAGGAACGACTGACGTATGCAGGTCAATGCAAATAGGCAAAGTTAGTAATGGAAGACCTAGACGTGCGTTTGGAACATATTGTATTACCACGACTCATAAGATATACTTATCTGGACTAAATAGGAAATATCTTAAAGACAAGCCAAGAGTCTACCCTTAATCGGTTAGCGTGTATGAAAATATAAATTAACTTGATAAATATACAGTAATAAGTTGAGAACGTAGCAATTGGTGGTCTATAAATATAAGTAGGAGAATTCGTAAAAATCAACAAAAAGGCCTCCTCTCCTCCACTCTATTCAAAATCTATTAAGGTCGCTTTCGATTTCGATAGGCAAAGGCTAGATAGGTTTTATACAAGGGGACGCAAAAGTAAATAATATAATGTCAG
Source organism: Scirpophaga incertulas (assembly GCA_036419045.1). Lineage (NCBI taxonomy): Eukaryota > Metazoa > Arthropoda > Insecta > Lepidoptera > Crambidae > Scirpophaga > Scirpophaga incertulas. The sequence continues at coordinate 12,518,412 of CM071633.1, forward strand.
TTGATTAGCACTTTGTAAAAATAAGAAAGAGCTCTATTATCATCAAAATTTTATTTTGAAGTGTAAACTTGATGACACTACTTGCAAAATAAATTATATCGCTCAAATCCTCCCTCCCGACATGATGCGTAATTGGGCTCATTTTATACACTTTCAATTGTTGCTCGCAAAACATCTGGCTGCAAATTGGCGATTTCTTCTTCAATGTTAGCTTTGAAGCTTTGCAGGAGGCGTCATTTATTGTAGTAATTTTGAGATTTAAAAAACTCCAAATCTTGCGAAGTCTGGTGCTGTTACATCTGGCGATCTGGATGGACGGTAAGTTCAGTCTCAAAAATGCAAGATCACTCAATCTAGAAGTTGGTGTTACACAATCTTCATAGTTACTCGAACTGTGTAAGTGATTGTCGTAATGAAAAATCTTAAGGTGTGTCTCGTCCATGGCTTATTGATAACTAGCTTTCTGCCCGCGGCTTCGCCTGCGTGGATTTCGGGATTGGGTCTATAGAGGGTTAAGGGTCATAGCTTTTGCCCACGGCTACTTATGCGCGGAAGTCGGTTTATGGCGCGAAGGTTTTATCGCGCTTCCCGTGAGACTATCCGTTTTTCAAGAATCACTCTATCTATTGATGAAAACCGCATGAAAATCTATGCAGTAGTTTTTGAGCGAAGAGTTTATTGCGCATCTCGTGGGATTCCGGGATATAAAGTAGCCTATGTTACTCGGGGATAATGTAGCTTTCCAAAGGTTTTTGAAATCGGTCCAGTAGTTTCGGAGCCTATTCATTACAAACAAACAAATCTTTCCTCTTTATAATATTAGTATAGATTAATAATTCACTATATATCATCAATGATAAAGCACATGTGACATTTGGCGGAATCTGTCAAAAAAATAATAAATTCAAATTATAACTTTTACTTTGCACAATTTTTTAGAAAATAGTGCGCAAAATGTCATATTATTGCATTTACTGTCAAATTAATTAATTTATAAATAAAAAATAATCGCATTACGGGCGAGATAACTGCTGTCTCAAGTTTAACAAAACTGACTCATTACTGTGTCAGCAATTTAAAGTGAATACGAATAATTGTTTACTTGTATGATAAGCAATCAAAACATTTAAAACGCAACTTCTTGCCATACTAGATGCAAATACGGTCCTATTGGTTACATCTCTAGTATGGCTCTTCCGAGAACTTTCGCAATGCTATATGTCACAAAATACGCATCATTGACGATAGAGGTGACTGACAACCTCGAACCTCTGAAATCACCTAGCGACGTTGCGTCGGTAAGCACGTTTTATCGTTCCTGTACTACAGCTAACTCTCTCCTGTCATTTTTAAGACAACTTGTACTACTCGTATTTATGCAACAGAGACCAAAGATGCTTAGAGCGAATGCAGATTTTGAATCGTATTTGAGATTTGGATTCTATCATTAAATCATGATTTTATGCATTGTAAGTGATTCAAAAGTATAATTTAGAGCGTGTGCGGGAACGAACGAAATGTATATATATATATATATATATTATATATATATATATATATATATATATATATAATATATATATATATATATATATATATATATATATGAACATTTAACAGCCCGGAAATACAATATGACCAATAAAATAAAAAGCAAAGAACAGGCAAAGTTATTTTTAAATTTGATTCTTTCAGAAATTTATGATCATATATCGTTGTTCAATAGAAACGTATCGTTGTTTACTACATATGTAATGTAAAATTAATTAACTTTTTTAAATTATAAAGTAAAATGTATGCAATGTGGCAAATAAAAAAATTACAATCTGTAATATATACTCCTAAACAAACTACTTCTCTAAACTGTGTCGGCTGCGGTTTTACAAACTACGGTAATTAAGTTTTTTAAACTAACGTATCGGCTATTTTTACATTGCTCTTATTAATCAAACTATAAGTATAAATTTTTAACTACGTCAATCTTCATTAAAAAATGTTAACGATTCATGTAGTTACTTGAGATTTATAAAACAAGCATAATTAAATATTGAGTTGATCCAATAATTGTCGCTTTTTTACCGACAATAATCAATTTATAATGCAATAAGCAAAAAACATAATACCGCGCTATAAAATACAGTGAAAAAATGTCCGGTGCATTACCATTATGTAGTTAATACTGTCGTTCCAAGAAGTTAGGGCCCAGTCACCCGCTCCAGTGCCATATTCGTAGAATTATAGGTCATTCGTTTAGCCAGTATTTCGTTCGACTTTCAAAACAGTGGTAACAGCATTGTGTTGCCGCCATAATGATACCTATAAGATATTTGTGATTAAGCAAAAAAAACAAATGATTATGTTAATTATCTTTCATTCTAGATTAAAAATGTAGGTGGCATGTAACCAGTTATCTTAATTCATATCGTTGTTTAATTTTGCGAAATTGAGATACAATATTAAATTAAATTTATATAAACCTATTAAATTAAAATCATTAGGACAACTGTACACGGTATCTTTATATTTTTATTACTATCGTGACAAAATTATATAAACTGCAGAATAATATTATGCGGTTACTGAATTACGATGTCTATAGTTTCCTCATTTGCTCGTCGATGACGCTAACAAAGGGCTACTACTGTAAACGAACTAGTTTAGCCAGAAATAATTTTTAGCAAGAATCGTTCGGGTGAAACCAGTGAACGAAGTGAAACATTATCCTTGGACTTTCTGGCTAACCGACGTCATACTCTTAAGCGTTTTGAAAATAATTACAAATCTACATTGAATCGTTCAAAAGCTAGTTTATTATCTTTATTCTCGTTTTAAGTCTTAACTCTCCGAGACAATAGATGTTCTACGAACACCGCTACGAAGAAAAATCCCCATGGCCATGCCTACTATTGTTTTTCTTTTCAACCGAACCTTACTAATCTTCGGATTATACCTTGTCAATGGCTGCTCAACGACCCGCTCTCACCGCCAACCTCCGTAGTTGTATTGTTTTAGTACATTTACAGCTCTGTGTGTTCAAGATATCCGAGTAAATGATTCATAAGCGGTGTTCTCGGGATTGTAATGAGTGGTATTTTTATTTGCTCCTCTGTTGTTACAAAGCGCAGTGTTGAATTGTTGCATCATTTGGCTTCGGCTTTTGTTCTAGACAGTCGTACATATAATAGAATTTTCATATTAAAAAACAAGTTGAGTATGAACATTTCGTGACGAGCCAACTTTTATGTGTGAGGAAGTATTTTTGATTTATTTGTTATACATATGTTTAACATTGTTTAATTGAAGATATATATTTTTAATACAGTTTTCTAATATATAGAATATAATATTATGTAACTTAGTATGTATTATGTAAATTCTATTATGTATTTGTGATCAATTTACTTCATCGCTAATGGTGCCTTACCGATCAATGAATAAACCTTCAAAAGCCTTTATTATTTCGACAGAATATTTCCGGACGAATACTTTCAGACACTTTTTTGAATAATATTATTTTCACAGCACATAAATGACCACCACAAAACTCAAACTTTTATGAAATTTAGGAATAATGTATACCTGTATATAATCCTAAATGTGTAGTAGTTTTAAATGATTACTGAAGGCATAACTAATTCTATCAAAACGAAACGTTCATAAGTAGGTACCACTTGTCCAAAACTATTATTTATAAAAATCGAAATTATATAGTGTTCAAATTTTTCTATAAAAAATAACTCGTGTACACGCGCCACATTGGGCTTGGTTCACGTATACTGGGGTTCCGCCTGACATTGATGATTCATAACTGCTAACGGGTCAAGACTGTTTTAGAGAAAGACTTAACACTAGGTTAACCATAAGCTCGTTTATCTGTCTACTTCATAAAAAGAATAGACTTCATCAAATAATGCTTTTGGACACTTCTTCCTGCTACTGCAGTTATATGTAACTTTAACTGGTTACGGTACTTCATCCTCCAGATTTTATGCCATACATATGTTTGGCATGGAATCGGAAGTGAGTTACAAAGGTAGAAATGATAAGCCGAAGAGAGCAATTCTCGAAGAATTGATAGAGAGGAGGCTAGTATTACCACAACAGTGGGTACGCAGCGACTTTGGTGGGGCGTTCGTATGATTTTCCACCCTAAAATGGGGAGAGGGACTATGGACAAAGATTAGAACTACTTGGAGTTACATGCACTAGAGTGCAGTCGTAGGTTCAAAATCAAAATAATGGTTATTCAACATAAGCCTTTATAGACACTATTGACTTTAAAACAAATATAAACTTAAAGAGCAAAAGCCTTGTACATGCAAGCGAACATTGCTTGTTCGTTTGCATGTACAATGAACAAGCAAAAACATTACACCTGTATGGAAATTGGGAGTGCCCTGACGAGAATAATAGGCAAAAAACTGAAGGTCTATCCAGCGCGCATCTCCCAGAACTAACTTTGTACGTAAAACAAAACCAAAATTGATTACGTAGGACCATGGTATATGAAGGGATTTGATCTGATGCTAATACGGTGATGGTAAAAATCCTAAATCAACTTCCATATGCTTACTAAGAAATTGAAAAAGTGTATTTAAAGGCGATCAATCCGCACTGAGCTAGTGTGGTCACGTGATCAGGTATATATAGCTCATAAGTTGTGATAATAATTAGGGTAGGGGGTTGATGGTGGTTCACTATGGTGATGAGAGCGTATCAAAGGGAAATTATATTTAAATATAACTTTATTTCCAGATGATGTGGTCGCAATCCTTACTGCTGTTGGCAGTAGCTACGTACACGACAGCCGCCGGCTACTGCTCCGTCAATACTCTTGTCTCCAATTCGTCATGGATGCAGTTCACCAAAGAGCCAGTTCCGCTGGAGTATGGCTTCGAGAATAAATTTAAAAGCATACACTGCTGCGTTAAAGCATATAGGAGCATAGAATGGTAAGCGTACATTTAATTTTTATCATAGGCTACTATAGTATTTGTAACGCTTATAGAATATTTTTTTCTAAATCATTTGCTACCTAGCTATTGGAAGGTCATCATAAAAAATAATATTTCGACTTGATGTACAGTGCTTTTTTAAAATTTTCATAAATCAATTATATAGAACTTATTACGTTTTACCAATGGTTCAGTTGTTATATTGAATACAATTGGTTTTAATTTTGATATTAACAAATATTACTTATAGTTGCTTCCTTGCTAAATTCGTACACGGAGACATTTGTGTTGTAGACTCCTATCGCATTTTATGACAATATTTAAAATTAGAATTGGTAACTGACGTAAAATTTTGAATGAAAAATACACATAACATTACATACATACATTCAACGTTGAAAACGATAAAGTTATCTGAAAGTTGGAATAACTTATAAATTTTTAATAATACTTAGATGTAAAATTGCGTTTTGCTTTTAATTTAAAACGACATTTATTTAAAAATCTTTCGTCTTATTTTTAGATTGACGACTAAAACAAAATGAAACAATTCGTTTGTTGTATTTCATAGCACTCGGCTAATTGGATGAGCGAATTGTTTAAGATTCTTGCAACATAATAAAAAAAAAATGATGTGCTCTGTGACAAGTTTTTATAAATGGTAACAGTAATCAGTATTTCAAGCACGGTATACAGTGCGTATGGGTGCAAAAACTCGGATGATTGTAATACACAGGTGTGTGATGCGGCGAGCGCAAGAATTCCGAGAAATTGTTGCCAGTATATAAGTGAAATATGTCGATCTATACTGGTGGTCATATCTGCTGCATTGTTTATGAATAGGTACTGTTGCCATGCGTTTATTTTTATATGCGCACAAAAACATAGATTTCCAGACAATTGAACCTTTGTTTTAGCTTTATTCGGCAATTGTATACCAGCGAAAAAAGTTGACGTTCATACATATTTACAGAACTACGGATTCCTTGGAGACAACAACATGTTTATAACATATAAACATGATCTGTCTTTAAAAGCAGCATAAATTAAATGTAATTTATACAGCGAAACGAATTACTGACTTTATTTCTTTTGGTGCATATCGATTGTCGTGTAGTGTTGTTTCATATATATCAGGGCAACAGCCGATTAAGCTATCCAAAACTGTCAAATTTCTTTACCCGATTTTCAACTTCATGTTCAATTTATTTGTCCTACGTGTTAGTTTTGTCGTATGAGTATGTATAAGTTCGTATGTATGTACTAATGTATGAGACCTTCTGTATATACTTAAAATTAATTGACTGGTTATAATACACTAAAGTAATTTCTATGTGAAAATATTAATACTATTCCATGTTCTTATTCCTATTGATGAAATGTTATAAAAAATACCCCATTCAAGTTATGCTAACATCGTTCCATTATTAAATAAGCGGCAAATGCGGGAAAAAAATATTGACACTAATTGATAACTTCAATTATGTGTCGCTTCTCTGTCGGGCCCGCTTCAGTTAACCTTTGCTCGACTTTAAGTCGGTTGAGATCGTCTCTGCGCATCATATACGTGGCATGATTGCACCTGGTGCGAAAACAAGTGCGGTTCTCAGAATTGGTAATTGCCTGTCGTTACTTCGCCCACGGCGCTCCTCCCCAGTCGCCATTTCTCGATTCCTCTCACTACTCCAATCTAATATTCTTAATGCAAAAAGGATAACATGCCTATCCTATATCCATAGTACGATAATATTATATAAGATGATTTAAGTTGTGCTAGAGCGTATTCCGTACCTTGTAGTATAGTTGTGCGGTTAATACTGAACACACTCATTTTTAATGAGAAAATTTCACTTTTTATTTCATACTAACGTATGGTGTAATATTGTGACCGCGTCGTTTTTTATCATCACAATAATATGAGTTTTGACAGCCATTAACATCAAAGCGTTCAACAATTTGATGATTGTTCTGTGACGTAACACAAAGCTAGCTCCGTCAGTGTTAAAGTCTCCAAAGGTACACAAAAATACTACATAACCGGATTTGGACTGACATGTTCGGCTTTCCGGTTAGATCCGGTAAAATATTCACGTGCCAGATCTGTCCTGCTCTCAACCGTGTAAGTAGTAAATGAACATATTTAGGTCCATCCTCCACCAAATTTAATTCACCATTTGGCTACACTTTCAGGCTTTCGACAATGATCAGGCCAGATATTGTATTTGAGTAGATTGCGATCTTAGAGGTAAATCGTAACATGGATGTATCATTGAAACAAAAGGGTTGCAACACGACCAATGGGTGTCGTTAAAATAAAATCGTAACGTGAATTAATTGCACCACCTATTGATTAGTGTGTAACATTATTGATTAGCATGTGCCAATTAAAATTATACTTAACATACTCTATTATTAGAAATGTTTTTTTCAATCTTTCTGTATTTTGTCGTGTGAGTCATCACTATATATACATATATAGGTAACATTTCAGCGCCGCCTCTACTGATTATAACATTATTAACAAACATGTCTTGACTTGTCGAATTTCAAACAATGACATCGAGTATACTTATTGTGAAATTTTATGTTGAACGTCTTAAAATTGTATTACCACTAAAATTGCGTCATAATTACAATTTACGAAACTGTAATTAATGTGTCAACTATTTTTGAGAGACTAGTTTATTTATACACGTGTAAAACATCAATCCGAGCTTTTTTTTAAATAATATATTAAAAAAAAAAGCAAACTCGTGGTAGTAAATGGTTAACGTCGTGTATAGTACACGTGGTTCCTATGATATTCACAGATATCTGCAATCTCTACAAGTTCCATTATGTAAGTACGTAATGTACCCAGTAATTTCACAACCCCTTACCCTTCCTACAGGAACACAGCAATACGAACACTGCGACAGAAATAGGTATGACGGAGGCACCCAAGCAGACTGATATTGCTGCGTTTCCTTTTTTAATAATGATTAATTTTGTATGTGACCAGGCACACACAGCAACGCTTCAGACTTTACATGTTGACTTTGAGATTGTCTATGTTGCTCGTAATAGCCACAATTTTCGTAGTGTAAAAGTCTGACGCGTTGTTACTATATAATTTACATTTTCGTCATTTTTTGTTACAAAGTCATTTGGCTATAAGGCAATTCATTCATTGCTCGTAATAATTCAGCCTTATTTTATTCTTATAGTATATGCAACTATTACGTGACGGCTATTAAACGCGAGTGTACAAATAGCTAGTTAAATTCTCTATATAAGTAATCTTTTCTTTTTCACATCATTCAATACAACAAAACGAAGATTATAGTTAAAACATACCTCAAAACTTGCACTGCCAAGATACAAGAATCGAAATCGTTAGATATTTGTAACGTCAAAAAAATTGGAAACCCTATTCATGTAGTCAGTATGCAGACTGCATCATAAAGTTTATTATAAACCTCCTTGAAGAAATTTACTTCTTCACACCTGTAGTGGTAATTTTATCGTTACTTCATTTGAGATTAAAGTTATAGCTTTATACAACTTTTACAGTATATTAATATAATCTGATGTTGAATTGTATATGCTTGTATATATTATGTATCTATGCTCTTCAATTGGTCGTAAAGTTCAAATGTTTTTAATATTAAAATGATATTAACATCCATGAAAAATAAATATACACATAGATTATGTTATATAACGTCGCGGAACGTACTATATCGTTATTTCTCCATTATAACAACGCAGTAATGGCGACAATTCTTAGAAATCTGCATGTTGTTTCCTCAGTGTGATACCTATACATTTAGTGTATCTACGCATATATGTATATTTAGACTAGGCATCTGCCCACGGCTTACAGCGCATTAGACCTTATCAAAAAATACCAATAATGAAATATCCCTGATCCCCGCGTGAAATTAGTTTTTGTCAATCCTGGTCCCTTATGTCAAAGGTACCAAGATTCATGGTCTTATCTTCAATTCAACCCCTATTTCACCCCCACACTGGTAAAAATTTCAAAATGCTAGAACAAAGGATTTTTTGTTTCTTATGACGTGATATTTGACGAAGTGCGTACTAACTTTCAACCCTTATTTCACCCCTAGCTGGTCGAAATTTCAAAAATGCTAAAACAAATGTTTAATGATTTCTTAGAAGTGCTTAAATATCAAGTTTCATGATTTTATCTTTTAAAATTAAGAAATCCCATACGAACTTTCAACCTCTATTTCAACCCCTTCATCCCTTTTTTTCGAAATAAAAAGTAGCCTATTGTCTGTCTCAGGGTCTAAAGATTGTCTGTACCAAATTTCATCAAAATCGATTGCGAGGTTTAAGCGGGAAAGCGTAACAGACAAACAGACAGAGTTACTTTCGCATTTATAATATTAGTTGGGAATCCGTTGTCCTTGATGAAATTATTAAAGTTGATTATAATTGTTGATTAATCAATGAGTTATAAAATCAAAAACATATTATAGAATAAATAAAACGGAATATGTAGAGCAAGTGAAACACAATGTGCATCTGGGATCTATGTTTACAAAAGATGTTGAGTATAAGTGCAGGAAAAAAAGAGAATGGTGCTATAAATGGTTTCATTAGCATTCAGCGCTTGTCAAAAAACGCACGTCTGGTTGTGCATGGTGGCGTACCTTTACGCTTATGTATAGAAGTGGATAGTGGGTGTGGCAAATGTGCGGTGTGAAAGAAGATATTGTGACAAAAATTGAGAAGGATATTTACACGCGAAAAAGTAAGAGAGTTTTTAGGGGAAAGCAGACCAATGATGACTATAACTTGTGTCTTAACTTAAAAATCATCTGATAAAACTTGCATCGGAACTGGTCCTACAGTTTTGGGTAAAGAATCAATAAAGCGACATCGATCCATTCTTACAAGCTGACACATTTATACTATTACTAGGATTTTTGATGACGATGAATGAATTAAGGGTTTTGGATGAGAGCTATATAAATTCACCGACGACGACCCACAGGCCGGAACGGGTTCTTGCTCGTTTTACATATGAATATTTGATTTTATCATCCCACTTTGACTTTCATGCGACATAACTAACTTCCCATCAAACAATTTGTTTTGGTTTTTCGTTTCAGCGCTATTACTTACTTCATTTCATTAGATTTTCGGATATTTATAAATTTGACATTGATTCCAATATTTATAGCTTTGCCATTTGTATATATGACTTACATACATTCACAAAACATTATCTTTTACAAGCATTTTTATCATTTGTTGATAAGGACTATCAAATCTGTGAATCGGGAATAATAAAAATTCTACGAATGAATTAGCTTCCTGGAAGTTAAGATATAGGCGACTAAGATATTTAACTAAATTTTATATACACCTTGGGCGCATTTTGATTTAGTTTAACAAAGGGCTCGGTAGATGCAAGAATACCTGGTCGGTCTCGGCCCGTATCTGCGAAGGTATCGCACGTCGCCGCAAACCTGTATTATGGCGGTTCCCGGAAGGCTCTTTGTTACGAGCCGCTGTCCCCCTCTGCCCCTCTTGCAGCGTGCTTTGAGCTGCTGTGGGAACAACACCTTCTCTTTCTCGACTGCCCTCGAAGATACCAAATGTTACATTCCTCTATATAAGCAGATTCTTAATTAACACTACCACCCACTACCACACGATTATTGTACTGTGGGTTTAAATTAAGTTTTTATATTTCGATTTTACAATAATACGTCTATATTAATCTACTTCGTATAATTAACATGTGACTTATTTACGGTATACTTATATTTATAATTAACTATGACTCGTTAATTTTAAATATAAATCCATAACAAAACGCCATACCTGAGAGAATCCGAGACTTTTTGTCTGAAACTCCCTTAATGCGGTCGTTGAACCTATATTGTCAAATACATATTGTGAACTTGACGACTTTAAAAATTTATTTTAGTAAAGTTATAATTACTAAGTTCTCTCGTCCAATTTTGTTTCTTTTTCGTCTTCTTCGAACCAAATAAAATGCTCGAACTCATTTCTATTAATCATTTTCTAGGTACTCAATCTCCTTAAACATATGAAAAACAAATGTCTCCATTTCACCTAAATACTTTCAGTGTCTACTAATAACGTGTTATATTTTACGTAAAGCTGGCACGAGAAATAAAATAGGGGCTATTGCTATTGATGTGTAAATAGTTTAATTCAATATAACCATGAAAGTAGTTTATGTCTATTCGTTTTTAATATATTATAATTATCTTAGTTTTTTACACTTTATTCGGTTCAACAGTTGATGTTTCAATATTCGTGCAGTGGCCGTGCGGCGGTCACTTTAATGAAGTGGCCATAAAAGTTATAAAACAACCGTATAGACATCCCACCGAGTCCTCTAACAAAAACCGTCAGCTTGTCCTGACACGTCCAAACGGCTCTTTCTAAACATCCGATTATATTTAAAGCCCGACCCTAAAATACTCAGGTAGGAAGTTAATTTTGTTTTACAAATCGTTTGATTGGCTTATCGGTTCATCGGAATCTGCTTTGAATCCAACCAGACAACATAAACGAGCTCCAACTAGATTCAAAAGTTAATTGCTGTAACTTTGTGAAATGTTGCCCAGATAAATTATAAATTGTGTACATGACGTTTGAAGTAGATAATACGGATTTTGATGAAGTTTGCTATAAAGATAATTTTCTTAGAAGTCTTGTTTTGATAAATAGTGATCCAGTTCTAAAATGTTTACAGTTTTACAAGCACAAGCAGAATTGTTTTATAAATATTGTTTAAAATGTATATTGATCGTGTATAATAAATAAGGAAGGGTGAGATTTGGAAAACGAAGAGAAAAGAGAAAATAATGAATTATAAGTATGAATCATTTAATATCCGCTCAATGAAAGCGGAATTGCGATATACACACGCGTGCGCGCGCGTTATTTACTTATATTTATGTTCGTATAAAAATTTGTTCCATTTGTTATTTATTTGTAGTGGATTTAATATTCGTAGATTTGGAAGTTGCTACTGCAAATTATTTAAAAAAGCAGCTTTTTACAAGAACAAGCTGCGTCACATTACACATGAATAGAATTCTATATACCTATGTATAAAATTGTTTATAGTAATAATTTATAGTAATAATAAATAATTAGAAGCAAGTCTGTGCCCTGTGTTTATATGTGTACATGAATAATGATGTTGGGACCACTGTACTCCTCCGTTCTTTTCCTATTATTCACATTGATTCAAAGTGATTTTTCCGTTACACCAAATAGTACTGAAGTATGAACGCATGTGCATGAGCGCGGAGGTCGAGGGTGCGCAGGCGCAGCTTTCACAATGGCCCATCTTATTTATCTGCCCTATTGATCTTACTTCGCGGCTTACAATTCTTTTTCTTAACGAAGGTGATCCTTTTGTAAACATTTTTTGTTCAAATATTTTATTGTTGTTATGGGACAAGGAGGTGTTCCGACTGAATAGAATCCTCAATTATATTGAATTGTGCCAACGTAAGTGCTTCTCGCCCTTTTCTGTGCATTCCGTTTGTTGTTTAACGTATGTCACCGTTTGTTATTTGCTATTACTGCTTTATTATCATTTATTGTATTTCAAATTATCACTTAATTAATTTCTTTTATTATTCTATGACTATATAAATGTAGCATTAAAAAGCGTCAAATGAAATCTTCGGGCTTTAACCTTTTTGGTTTAATTAAACATAGGTAATTTTGTGAGCGTTCGTTCATGATTTGATCGAGTCCTTAAAAACCTCGAGCAGGGTGTGTTCAAATTCCAAGGCGATCGTGTCACAAAATACCATACAAATTAGATTGTCGTCTCCATGACTATTCCGTCTACCTGACAAGAGGGCTTAATATCCCGTCTATCACGATCATTATTATGATATATTTCATATCGCCAAGATTCCTCCCATAATTTCTCTATTTGAATCTGGGAACTATCGTACATGTTGTCAATTTCATTGACGGCTATTCTTTTCACCACTTTGTTTCTGTAGCCAGATCCATTTGTTTATCCGGAACAAATATTAAAGCATATCATCGCCAAGATTGTGTGAACAGAGGCGCGTGACTGCGCCCGCCGTGAAAAGGATTGTCAAGCAGACACGACAGTTTATTATATCTTTTGATTTGTTTTATTCCTCCGCAGATTTGTTTTATTCTCACGGTTATATTTTATTAAACTGTCCGTTGCAACACATGTTTCAATATATGTATGTATTCTGTTATAAAAATAAAATTAAACCTTTTTTATTTATATGTAAATGATGTATGAAAAAAGAAAAAATGTGTTATTATAATTTTTTTCTTTTAAAACACTAACACTTATAAGTTTTTTTTATATAAATAAGTAAAATCTAAATTTAATAATTATATTATAGTTAATTTTAAAAAAGTATAAACTTGTTTGTATGATGGAAAAAAAAATATTTATAAATTGCTAGATATAAAACCTATTAAATAGTTTTATTCAAGTCTTTGACTATTCTTTTAGTATACATGGACAACAAAGACACGACGAACTACGAGTTCCGAAAACCAAACAAATTAAGACAATTGCAATATGGGTATGCAATGAGGTATGACACCATAAAAATTTATATCGCACATTGGTTTCTCCCCCGTTGAATACTTAAACGCATAACGTCAGGAATGTACTTTTTGCCACCGATACGCATGATGAATTGAATATTGATTTGAGCAATCGTGCCAAAGCCGCGTATGAGACGAAAACTAATTCAGAAACGTCGCATAATTCATGCAACAATAGAGATATTGCATGCAGAGGCATCAAATGGGTTTTGAGAAGTACGCAAGCTCGTTAGGGTGGCGACACACGTACGGCAAATGGCTTCATCGTGGAAATTAACATTCGAGCAGCATCCCGCGGCCGCCCGGCCGTCGGCCCTCCGCGCCCACGTAAAGCAAATATTGAACTGAGCTGAGACCTCCGCGGAGGTGTTGCATTCTCACTACGCGGACATGTCAATATGTCGCCTTTTCTGATTTCTTTGAAACGCTGACCGCGTTTATTGTTAGAACTTTCGTTTCTTTGTGATTTCCGTTCTTACCTTCAGCGAAAAATTATATGTCTGATCCTAAATATTGGTGGTACTTTATGTTGACTAAATGTGTGGACTGAAATCGACGATAATATTGAAATCCGAGACTGTCTAGAGTTTTAATTTTTTTTTTCATAAAAATATCTTAGACCGTATGGACAATACATGGGTCTGGGTAAACTAGATGTTTTTTCTGAAACACACCCATAACTTATGTATATTATCAGAAATATTCCGCGTAGCTCCAAATAAGTGAGATGTAGAATGAACTCAATAGGTCGAGTTGAGCGGAGCAGTTGCATTGTGTGAAATGTTGCATCACATTAAATTTATTATTAAATTTGTTAGAAAAAACCAATAAGTAATGTTTAGATTTTGATTAGTTACTACAGTAAGGATTCAATAACCTAATTATCCCCTATGCCATACATAAAACAAACAAACTTCTTAGTTATCGCTTATAACTATATAGAATACCTGAAGCGATTGAAACTATCATATTTTTGTTGGATTCCTATACTATTTATTTCCAAAATGTTTAGTTTTATAACATTGACTGTTACGTGGTATGAAGTTCACCGTTACAGCTAGTTGTTAATGAATTGAAATGGTAACTAGTGTAGCTACAGTGATTATAGTTAATAGACTAAAATAATTTTAGTAACTCGGCCATAACTTTACTATTGTTTTTGATAGTTATTCGTTGTATACTTTTTTTTCCTTTGGATAAGCTTGGATGAGAATACCTCATGGATACCACCGCGACCAAGAGCCACAGTCGAACTCCAAACCGATTAAGGCGGCTGTACCAGAATGACCTACCGACTAAGCTCAGCTTGAACTTTGGTCGTAAGGACCTTACGGCTTGGATGGAAGGGCCGTATAGTTCGGTTACACAACAAAAGTTGTGTCAACTTACATAAAAAATATAACATCGTCATTACGATTCCGCTATCGGTGCTGTTCAATGTTTTCGTACAAACTGCTGGCGATATCGACTGCAAACGAATATAAACTCATAGTAGCTAGACTAATGGTAGAGCCAGACTTTTATCCAACGTTGCCTACAAGACTACCTGAGAAAATGGTAACATGGCATTTTACGATCGGACCACGTGTGGCGTAATGATTTAATTTACTAATAGCTTACTCTGTACTTTGTGATAAATTAATAATGCATTCCTACCAGCTGAGACGGTAGTTGATAACAGATAGCAACGTGACATATTGATGCTCGTTAGACATGAATGTGGCAGTCATCTATTTTCAGCTTACGTGTAGTTTAAATAAGGACACCTAACTTAGCGCGTGTATTTCAAAGTCTTGTAGGTGTGCGAGTGAAGGTAATTTATAACGACCACTTGCTTAGCAGCGCGTGAGTCACTGTCGTATATGACGTCACTATTCTATCAAGTAGGTAATCTACGTACCGAAAGCGAAATTCCAAACCTAGCGCTTATATAACTAAACAGACAGTTAAATTCTTTAAAATTGTATTTTGTAAAATAGATATATTGTTTAATAACACGAAAAAAGAGGCTTCAGCTGTAAGTACTTACTTCAAATTACTAAGTGAATGATACCAACAATTTTAAAATCGTTCTTGAACAGGTACCTTTTTTGCCTCAATTATGCCCTAGGGCGTATATTATGCTTCGAAGTGTCCTGTAAAATTGGGCGTATTATAGTGTAAGGATATGGAGTTAAACATATTTGTTCGCAGAAAATTCTGAAATTCACGCTATTTCTACAATTCCCTGTCTGTTTAGTATTACAAACTCAACAGTAACTCCCTGTTTTAAATAAGTAACTACGTTTTATTTACTTCAATACAATTTTTACGAAATTTTGTATGTGGATATTTTTTACCACGAGAAAATAACTTATATAGAAAAAATTTAAGAAAAAAATCTGGTGTAGTAGTTTGGTATAAGGATAATTTAAGAGCATAATAATTATTATTATTACCGGTGCAAAATAGCTTTCTTCTATTAATCCTAGTTACTTATATAACGCGCGCAAAGTCATGGCCGGAAAGCTATTAAATAACAGAATTGTAAAAAATATAAGTAGTTTTCCTATTGGAGTAAAATTTAAAAATGTCACTGAACATTTAAAAACAGTAAACCTACTTCTTCTTCACTTTTCTTTGTCTGTTTCCGCTTGTTTGCGAAGTGTCTACTTTGGCCCTTAAGGACAGACTAAGATCCCAGCCTAATTGCTGCCTCGCTATTTCTATAATTATCGTGTCATGTTCGTAATATACATAAGCTTTTTGTCGGAGCTATCATTGTTCATTATAATAAGTGACGGCACCTGGAGGCGGCTCTCAATACGCGGGAATTATCCTAATTCAAGGTAAATTGCGCATTCAGCATGTTGCCAGCCGCGTCCTTTGTAATTGCAATGAAAATTCTTTCGAATTTAAAATAATTACAAAGCCCATGTGTTCGAAAGAATAGTTCGGCACTTCCATAATTTTACGTGTCAATTTAGTATAACCTTATTTTGGAATTTCTAATTCGAATTTAAGGGCTAAGTAAATAAAACGATTATAGATATAACAGCCTTAAAAATTAACACGGTATTTAATAATTCTGATGAAGCGTCTATGTGGCGCTCGTTCTGATAAGATAAATAAAATAATTATATGATTCTTATAAACCTAATTTGGCAATTCTATCAATGTGATGCATTTTACATACTGAACCAATAAATTAAAGTAATAAAAAGAGCGAACGTTTATTTTATTTAGTCAAAATTATTATAAAACTCAACATATGCGCTAACCTATAAGTTAATCACTGAAATAATAAATTACACTAACACAATGTACGAGTGTTGCCTTTTAAATCTCAGAGATTATTACCATTTATCGTTTTTCAAAAAATTCTCCGCGATATTTTTTGAAAATTATCGCGGATAAAACACACTTTTACATGGGTTCAAACTAGTTATGAAAACATTTTTCTATTCCGAAGTAGGAGTAGTCAAAATGGCCGATTTGTATGCATCAACAGTTTCTTTGGGTGAGCTGAAACGTTGACCACAAACACTGCTTAGTTTTGCGGAACGTAGAAAAATCAGTCAGGGCTGTAAGGCGGAATGGTCTAAAATATCAACATTTTGGGTGCTCAAAAACATCAATGTGATGCATTATCATGATGCAGTGTCATACAACGTCTTGGTTTGCTTTTTCGAAATGCGGTGATAACTTGTAATAAACAAACAGTAGTATACCAGTCAGCGTTAACTGTCTTGCGATCTTCTAGTACAATAGTGGCGACGTGACCACCCTTTGGCATTGGGTTGACCACCCAAAAGAGGCAACCATGTTTTGAGAAGTGCTCCGTGAGCATGACCTTGATCGGTTTTGGCTCATTCTGGAAGACCCAGACCCAGACTGCTGCTTAGAATCTGGATCGTAAGCATATATCCAAGACTCATCACCACTAACTATACCATAAACATGCTTTGTCTCTCGATTAAATCGCTGCAGAGTTTTGCGACACCAATTAACACGGGCTGCTTTTTGGTCGTCGCTAAGCAAATGTAGTATCCAACGGGAGATTAACTTTTGCCGTATGTCACATGACAATTTTCGAGGATTAGCTGCCACATGGCTTCGATATTCTCTTACATGGTTTTTGGACAACCTTCACGTGGCTTGTTACTGAGTTGAATCACGTTGTATTCAAGTCACGTTGAATTTGTAAATACCAGCGTTCTATAGTACTAAGACATGGTGTTGTATCATTAAACACAAAAGTGATCTCTTCAAAGCACTGACATCGCGATAATCCTCTTTAAAAGTTGTAGAAAATTATCGTACAAAATTTTCCTTAGGCATTTCCATTTTAACAACCGACTTGTCTCACCTTTAAATAGACGATACAATAAAACTATTCGGCCCATCCAAAAACTCTTCTCTAAAGAATCTTCTCTCTCATCTTTCTCTCTCGAATTCTAAATTCAGAAAGATGACAAACAATATGTTTTTTTTACAATTGCGGGAAGATTTTTTTCTTTTAAGTTGTGTCGTTTGCCAAAAACGACACAACTTAAAAGGCCAGACTCGTAGCCAGTTAAAATCTAAAGGTAACCAAATATGTCAATCAATTCTTTGTTTTTAGATTAAAATAACTTAATTAGGCAATTTCTCTGCGCGAGCACATTACGCTAACATCCTCAATCTATAGTTACTTCATAATCATGTCAATACGTCATTTTCTCTCAACAAGTAGATAATATTTTGCTACTGAGAAACCTAATTGCACAAAGTAAGTTTGCTGATACATGATGCGATTAGTAGGAAGATGGTTGCGTGCGCGTAAGATGTGCCGCCCGCCGGGTACGAGGCTCCACACTTCACCAACATGCAATCACGCACATAAGCTGCAAAGAACTATTGTATTGGGAATTTTGAATGTTCCAATATATTCGATTACTGCGACTGTGCTCGAACTGAAAGCTTGCGATCGCAAGAAAAGTATCGTAAATCAGGTAGTCACTATCGCACGTGCATCTTGGCGCTCGAACTTATTATGCTGCCGTCGTGTGTCGCGCGTCCGTCGGCAGATCACCGACGGTGGTCAGCATTCATTATACACGCGTACATTATACACTAGTATCTTATTTGTATAGTTTTTGCACTTTACTTTCACCCGACATGCGACAATGGAACAGAATTAAATTCAAGTTATTCCGGAATAAAATATTTAACCTCAATTTAGTTAAACCACTTCTCTTTTGTTTCCACATAACTACTTCATACTCCACCGGGCGGGCTTAGCTCCAGGAAAGATTTTTATCGTCGAATTATTAGAAAAAGGGTGGTGCGTTCGTGCCATCTAAATCGATAATTTCACGCACCGGCCATGCATAATCAAACGGCCATTTCCGGTTGTTTCATGGAATCGAATATTTAATATTTCGCACAATCGGCGGCGGTCGTCGCCGCCCGCGATCAGTGTCTCCAACCGCCACTGTCTTGCCCACTTAGTATTCCTCACGTGACACGTACCCATAATAAATTCTTGTGCACTTGCAGTTTCACGTAGTGCCAAGAAATCACGAGCGGCTACCGAATATGAAATAGCCATTGTTTGATTTAGCTACCTATCAAACTTCAATTTGCGGAGTAACTGGGCAAAATACTTAAAGAATTTCAATACACATTAGTGTATTGAGATTACAATAAGATTACAAAATAGGTTTATGTATACTCCTCCCTCTACCTCTTTTTAACAAAGTATTACTCTCTCAAAAAGAAACGTTAAACATATAAAGTTGTTATTCTTCTAAAAACTAATCAACTTAACCACCGAAAAGTAATTACTTGTAGTTTCTAAACGAACCTGCTTAGAACCACAACTAAATGTAATTGAAGTAATTGAATTTGCAACCCGAGTGAGATTCGAATCTGTAATAAACCTTAAATAGGTAGAAGTTTTAATGTAAACACAAGCAACAACAATCACGATCAGAAATTTCCTAGAAATGTAATCGACTGTATCTATAATTGGTAGTTCCGTTTCCGGCTAGTTGATTCAAAACGTACATTCACTTAAATTTAAATACAAAGCATCAAATAGCAATTCAATACCGGTAGCTACCACCAATGTGCTCCATGTCCTCTATTGTTATTGGCTCATGTGCTTTCACTAATTATAGTTATATTACTGTGTATATGACAAATACTAAACAATTGCTTAGTATACATATATAGAACATTGTATATAATATAACACATAATTAACTTAAAGAAGTGTATAAGAGGATAAACACTCCAAATATTAATAACTCAAGATAATAAGAATGAAAAGGTCAAATATCAGCAACCCTCGTGAAAGTTAATATTTTCTTTGTAAAAGAAAACAAATACCAAGTCAATAAATATATTCCGTATATGGCCTAATATACCTAAACATATGTATCGGTAGGGATTCTGTAAATAACTCATTCGTGATGGAAGAGTCGACTACATTAATATTACGCTCAATGACAATGTAAATCAATTTTGGATAAATATGTCGTCTGATGTGGTCAGAGGTTTGCATTAATATAGCGTAACATGTTAATCTCAGAATTTAATCAACGTGATATGATGGTTAGAACACATTATCATTTTATGATATTCTAATTACTTACCATCGAAATTTGCAATATCGAATCAAGTCGAGTCGACTAGTTAACCTATCTTTAAACGCACACATGACAAGCATAGCAGGAATCCTGCATCATTGACATTGAATTCCGCTTAGTAATTAGTAAATAGAATATTCTGCTTCAATATCGGCGATAAATGGTTCACATACTCGTTTCATTTGAAACTAATTTTATACGAAACGTATGTGAACCAACTGTACTGCTACCTCCGACAAATTATGAGCGTGTGGAATTATCCGCTGGAAATACCCACTAATCCATTCCCAATGTGTATTTTATCAGTTTAAAGTGACAAATAACCCTCTCTTGTTTTGGTAGTTATACTATTAGTGTTAACATAAGGCTTAATTTAAATTATCAATACGGGCGTATTGATAATTTAAATTTTAAATAGTATTGAATGAGACTGTGATATTCATCAAACATTTCAATCCAACACACAGCACATTGCATTAACGTACAATATGCAATTGTGATCATTTATATAGCATGAAAGAATGATAAGCTTATTCTTGTTCTCCACCCTACACATCAAAATCGAGCAGTCGACCTGAAGCGTTGTGCTTGAGTTCCCTCTATCCCAACCGTCTGGAACTACTTGTTGACTTCATTTGGCTACAGAGACACCCCTGTGCCTGTAATGTGTGATATAAACTCATCAGCAAATTGTGTTATTAAAATTTAGCGAAAACGCAACTGAACTGTTGCGTTGAAACCATCAAAATGCCAGATTCTCCACGTCATTTAACAAATTACGTGCTCCTATTGTTAAAACGCAACGTTTCGGTTGCATTTCGGCTGTGACTCCTTTACAGAACAAATCTATTCGCGAGCGGATAGTTCTTACACCTTCCTCAAATAATCTCCGAGTGAATTCATTTACAGTTAAAACCAATAGATTATTAAAAAAGCTCATTTTTATTAAATATTCATATTACTAACGCACGAAGATATATTAAAAAGGAATGTTAGCTGTTGAGTGTATATCGTAATAGCAATACAATACAGATGTACATAGCTGTGATCATGAGCATGTTCCCAGGCTGCGAGCGACATTCCTTGCCCTTTCTCAGTGCCCACCTGGTTGTTCCGGGACCTGCCATTAACGAGGACGAAAGCTTGGGTTAATACTGTTGCTTCATAAAATTAAACTATGCAACACTTGCAAGTCAAACAGAAACAAATACAGCAGGCTTTTCCAAAGTTCTTGTGAAATTTCACGTAACCTTGCTATGCTTTTAATAATGTTCACAATTAAATGATAAAATACTTCTTATGATCCGAATGTAATTTTCAATTACATTAGCGTGAAATATTTTAATTAACTTACTAAATTTTTTAACTAAGGGAAGCGAGTGTATGCTTGTCTTTAGAATATATCGAATTATTTTTTGTATGAATATAATTTATACATGTCTGTCGTTTTTTCCTTTCATTTACTTTCATATTTATTAAAAGTAAATAAAAGTATATGTTATACAAAAACAAAATTATGTTATACCTTTTAACTTGGATATTTAATGTGTAATGTACATGATATTTACAATATGTTTTACTAACGAACTTATTATAATTAGCTATAATAATAAAAAGTAGTTTCAAACACATAAGGACATGAATATGACATCACGTATGTTTGAAAAGAAAATATTTAGAATTCAGATTCTTTTAACGCGTAGTTAGTCATTGCAACTGGTTATAATTTAAAATGATTCCGAGAATGTTGTTGTTTCTTTGTTTAAATTTGCACGTCAAGTAACAATAGCTTGTTCAACTTTTGTCACATTAAACTCTTAAAATGTCACAGCTGAAGTACTTAAGCAGTGTTTAATGCTTTTTACAGTATGAAATTCACAAAATTTTAATCGAAAATTTGATGAAAGCTATTATTAATGCAGTTCTCATTCCGATGTTGTTAGTGCTTACCATGTAGAAATATTTTAAATAATAGTTAACTGCATTTTGTCCTCAACATTCTCCAGAATTATCTTAGAAGGTAATCCCCGTAGAGTGTCTGCGGTCAACAATTTGATATTTCCATCGCCACACAGCTTCTGCTGCGAATATTTCAAGGAATTTATGATTCATTTTGGTGCAGAGCCTGATGTGTATAATTGTCAATCTCTTAGTTCGTTGTACGGAAATCACATGCATAAATAAATTCATTGTTGAGAAAATCTTAAGCATGGCGTTAATTTATTTAAGACGAAAAAAGAAAATAACAGTATTTGTAAAAAAAATCAAGAAATCGTTTAATATATTTTTTCGAATAAACGCATATCCGCGAATCAAGATGTAAAGATGAGAACACTATTAATTTCAAGTTCAAAATTATATACCAGCGTATTTTATTTATAAATTATCTTTATCCTAGAACATTTCAAGCGCACTTGTGCACAATCAAATTACCTATTCTATGTAATTGGGTACTATTTAAAACAGAGTGACGCAACGGACCAATGTTGAATTTTCCTTTTACGTTGTCTAATGTCGATGACATCATAGCGTAACAAATGTGAACACTTTTTAATTGATTCTGGAATCGAAATCCAATTTTTCGAGATTTTTCACTTTAGGAACCTCCGATTATCTACAATAGGTAACAGTTACTACTATACTACGTATATATATATAGTTCAGAATACTAAACATAGTTACTTAGCCATCTATCATATATATATTTGGTGGTATTGACTTACTCAAAAATCTGGTTCAAAGTGCTGTCTTTGTGGTGAGGCAGAACGGAATATGCTTGTTCAGCCTTGCATTAAAAATACGTTTACCATTTTGATTTGCCACCATATACTCGTAGTTATATGTTATGCTACATTTATACTACAAAAATTAATTCTATGACAGCTATATGCGGTGAAAACCCATCTCACCATATGACAATTTGGAATTGTATAAAATGTCGCTTCTTTGGGGTTACGAATTTTCAAGAACTACATGTACTAGTGATTATTACCCTTCTGCATCGGTGATTAGTTTAGTTAGGTTGTATGTCAAATTTGTAGTATTAAAATAATTAGTGAAACTAATAGATCTCAGAGCGTTGGCGATAACAGTTATCCTCGATACTGGCCTTTTAATCGGAAGGTTCGAATGCTGCGAAAACTAACATGTTTCAATATGTTACATTATTTGAAGCGAAGACAAATTTGTATGTGGAATCGATCATTTCGCACTTAGTGATAGTGAGGATAAGAATTGTTTCCATCAGTGAAGATTTATACTGGTTATGTCGATAAATTCGTGAAACATATGAATTAACCAAATATTATATCTGTGATAACAATAATTCTCAACCTCTTTTTTATCGTAGTTAATTGTTAACAATATACTTTTATGTCCATATCACATACATTTAGTGCTATTTACAGTATTTCCCCTATTGAAAATTTAATCGTGCACAGAAATCGATTGGATGTAGTGAGTGTGAGTTATATTGGACTTGTTTTATGGTTTCAACTCTAGCTTCCGTGCGCATCCAGACTTGAACTAGTATTTACAGTTGTACCTTGTCAAGTTCATCTCTGGTTGTCGAGGCGAGTCAGGACTGCGGTTGCGGCGTCCGGCCAACTGTTGCATAGTTTTTTGTCGTATACCAGGCAGTCTGTGGTTTTTATTTTCGTAACATTCGCGGGACTCAACAGCGGGATTCAACAGAATTCTGCGGTTTGAAGTAACTGTCGATGGATATATCCCAGCGAATCTACACACTATTGCTATACATAATTATTATTATTTATTAATAATGGGTATGGTAATATAGATTCGTTAGTTTGTTATTTTAATTTTCAAATGCTTTAATATATTAATTATATATGTATATGGTAGTGTGGAATTGCAATTTAGATGTATTATAATGGTTCATCTGACACCCACGAAATGTCCACTGAAAAGCGCATAAATTTCAAAGCTTTCTTTAAATGTCTTGGAGTTAATAGCATAAGTAAGAGGCAGATTTCGAAAGAAATTTATTTGTCGTTATTCATGCATGACACAGTACCGAAAATTTATTCTTTTTGCTCCGGTCTGCACATTTGGCGTTCGCGTAATTACTCGTACACCGTGGACGTGTAACGGTTAGTATCCTCTTCCACGTTAATAACCGTTTTATATGTTAAACAAGCGTTTCGGTTAAACTCGTAATAAATATTTTTTTTAACTCAGCCTGGCCTAAGTTCTAAGAACCATATAGGCAAATCGTGAGGGCGACCGCAGGAGAGGGGCGATGCAGCGTAAAATAAATTTCTTGTCGTTATCCATAAATGAGTTTTGCGTGTAGGGTGAATAGCAAACAAAGCGCATAGCGAGGTTTGCGAGCGAATGTGGTAGAACCGGGAAATGTCCTGGCAGATAACGTATGGTTACAGTAACATTATCTGCAATACAATGTCTATACATCGTATTGCAGATAATGTTACTGAACCTAAATGCAAGTAATCAAATGTCGTTTATCTAATCGTGTATTCTCTTTAGACGTACTCGTTATAAGTTGTCGTCGTCATGAAACTTTGTCTTTCACTTATCCATTTATTTATTCTTCTCTTCGTTACATTAAGACATCTGGCAAATCGCAAACCGGAACAACAACAAGAAATACAAAATTGTCACGAAACCGAACTCCAATTGTCAAAGGTAGATCATGATTACTTGGAAAATCATAGTAGTTTCAAAGTTCATCCTTTGTTCTCTTCTTGGGAAACATATACATGTTAATTCTCAGATTAAATCTTAAAAAAGTATCGTAATATTCTAGCATGTATGTAGAAAATTGGAATTTTCTTGTTATTCATCGGTGATTAGACAGTTACACACAATCTTGAACTTGTTTTATAAAAGTATTATTTTTACGTTTATGGATTCTTGTTGCTTCTTTTCGTACATTGGCAGTCCATTTGTAGGTATAACTTGGTACGATTCGATAGCATCACCATGGTAATATATAATGTATATACCATGGTATATACATTTTTCCTAACTATATAAGTAGTAGCTGCCACTGGTACTACACCATTTTACTTACCACAGCAAATTATAGTTACCGTATATGTATCTCAAATTCTACCATGTATTTTCTTCTGTTCTATGAGTGCCATTGAAAAATACATTTCTAATAACGTACGATGCTTTTGATAAACTCATAAATATTCACAATTCCGATTCCCACAACGGGTGGTTGTTATTATTATCATCGGTGCGTGACTCGCGCAGGCAGTATGATTGCAGTGTAATGTGGGGTCGTGTGATTATGTGGTGCGCGTTTGCGCGACAAGTGGCCGTGGTCGCAGCTGTAATTGCGCCACTTTCAGAGAAACTATCAGCAGCCACGACAAAGGAGAGGGTGGCGTCGTACCGTGGACTCTCCTCGGGCAGTGTCATTTAGACGCAAGCTAATTGATGTGTTTCGAATTTTTTACGTTGATACCTTTCATATTATGTGATGTGTCTAGTTTTGTAAATAGCACTATTAGTATTTCCATTCTAAAAAATAACACTTAATGTCATAACGATTTGCATATAGTTATTTAGAATAATATATCTAATATGGTTCATCAAATCAAATTAAACCGTCTAATCTCAAATGAGCGCCGGTAACGAATAGAAAATTTCCGAAGGGAAACTTAGATGGTCAACAAGACACCTAATGCATTCCCACTGGCGTTATGTTTAATGATATTTCGTATAATTTGACTGAACATTAATCAAATTGATAGAAAGATTCCACTGCGAAGTTAATTCAGTCATAACCTTTTGTCTAACATAACCAAACGATAGTTATCGTCAGCTTATAATCTCGGTATAGCAATAGACTTATCTATACTAATATATAAAGCTGAAGAGTTGTTTGTTTGTTTGTTTGAACGCGCTAATCTCCGAAACTACTGGTGCGATTTGAATAATTCTTTTTTTGTTGGATAGTCCATTTATCGAGGAAGGCTATAGGCTAAATAACATTACGCTATGATCAATAGGAGCAAAGACAGAGCGGTAAATATGTAAAAAACGGGGAAAATTATTCATTTTTGAAGGCTTTCTTTGCGTGCGCTGCGAAAACGGTTCAAGATACACAAAAAATATGTATGAAAGAATTATTCCTCTATACATGATCTAAAAAAAAGTCCGCGACGGCATATGTCTACTATCTTTTAAGGTTTAGTCACAATGACCGTTTTTATGGTACCAAATTTGGATATGTAGCGTTGTCAAGATCGGGTAACAGCTGAGGTGCGCAAAATAACTATTCCACGCGGACGAAGTCGCGGGCACAGCTAGTTGAGTATAAATGTATTTGCCAACTATTTTGTAGACTCACGATTAAGTAGCAAAATGCGATTACAAGAGATTTAACATTCGCAAGTTTTTATAATAGTATACCTCAATGAGATTCTAAATATTTTATAAACATACTAGCTTTCTGCCCGCGGCTTCGCCCGCGTGGATTTCGGGATTGGGTGTATAGAGGGTTAAGGGTCATAGCTTTTGCCCACGGCTACATATACGCGGAAGTCGGTTTATGGTGCGAAGATTTTATCGCGCTTCCCGTGGGACTATCCGTTTTTCCGAGATAAAAAATGCCGCAAAACTCCTCAAGAATCACTCTATCTATTGATGAAAACCGCATAAAAATCTGTGCAGTAGTTTTTGAGCGAAGCCTTTATTGCGCATCCCGTGGGATCTGTCGATTTTTCCGGGATAAAAAGTAGCCTATGTTACTCGGGGAGAATGTAGCTTTCCAAAGGTGAAAGAATTTTTGAAATCGGTCCAGTAGTTTAAGCGTGAAGAGGTAACAAACAAACAAATAAACAAACAAACAAACAAACAAACAAACACACTTTCGCATTTATAATATTAGTTGGGATAACTTAAAACAGTTACTCAATATTCATGTTTTTTTTTGTTTAATATACGTATATATTGTATTTATTTAGTACATTTGCGGAGTAAAATTCTGTATCACAATTAATGGATTCCAAGCTATAGTATCTTACTTATATATGTTTGATGTAAGATATAATAATGAAACTCCTGGTTTTAATATGCTCATTATTTTTGAGTTATTTAAAATTGTCAATGTAACAGACCTCTCCTGTTTAGTTCATATACAACATCAGCGACTTATGCCATCGTAATGATTGTATCGCAGTCACTGGCGGTTACTCCTCACAAAACTCCTCGCTATTTAGTTATCTTAGTTACTGACATCCAATGGTAATAATTAAATTAGAATGATATTCTTACCAGCTGTGCATTCCATTAACAAAGAAATTACATAATTTCATTATTTATTCGCTTGTCACATGGATAAAATGATATAACAAAAAATAAACCAGTACATTGTACACGTGACACCTCACAGAGACACCGCAAAAAAATGTAAATATTAAAACAAACAATAACTATTACAAAAAACTATCATACCTGAATATATTTTGATGGCATCATAATCTTCACAATTCATATACGTCTCCCCGAGGGGCACTAACCCTAAGCTAGGGTACCTAGGCGTTAATCGACCTCGCATGGTACAACTAGGAAGGAATTCAATGACGTACCTAACATCGATCTCTTCACGAGGTTTTCCACAAATGAGTTTTCCACAAAAATATGGCAGGATTGAACCCCAGACCTCACGAACTGAGGCAAACCTCTTCGTTAAACTCAATGGATCGATTCCTTTGTGTATACCAAATTTTTCTCACGTTTTCACGGGATCTGTATTGAGCAACATAGTGAGCAAGTCGTACTACTTATTATAATGTTGTTACTTAGCTCGACGGATACCTCGTTATCGTTCGTTCGCTGCTCATCAGAGCACGAGTCCGGCATCCGTATCGAGTTATTTCACTTGGCAGAGCAAAAAAATCAAGTCACTCACTGTCTGTCAGTCGGTAGCACCGCAATTATTGTAAGTAGCAAAATAATATTATGTTGTTGACTGACTGAAAAATAATTAAACTTTTTATCGCCACACAAAAAGGTTTTCTAGGACTTTGAGTCTGTATTATGTTGACGTATTAGGTGATATGTTGGTGAATAAAAAAAATGCGTATTATTTTAAAACATCGAGTTTTGTATGTGATACATATTTCTACATTTTCTTAACTTCAAGGAAAGACTCCTCCGGTAAAGTGCGGCCTTTACAAGCCGTAAATATTGCTGCATAATTTGTGTTATATTTCAACGATTTTACACTGAAATGTCGTAGTTAATTCCAAACATAGCTTATTCTGAACATGTAAAAAAATTATCTTTGTTTAATTCTATAAAAGCAAATATTTCTAATTCTCAAAGCCGCCGTGACTTCGGCGTAAGTATTTTGTCAAAATCTGTACTAATTACTGTACTGTACTGTAATGTACATTAAATTTTTTCTCTACTTATACAATGTTTGTGGAGAAAAAAAAATATCGTGTTAAAAACAGCTGCAATAATACAGTTGTAGCTGTTTTTAACACATTGATTAGTCCGTTTTTACATTCGTTAACTAGACCAAATTTATCTTTGATAGCTAAAGAAAGATATTACCATTGTGAAGATACAGTATGTGAGCAACTTAATAATATAATTACATATCATTGTTGCCTGGTATACATATATATATATGTATAGAAATTTCATGCGTTCGCAGTATCGATTCCGACAAAGCCTTCGAAGAAATGAGCCATAATTTCATTTTTATATATGAATTCTCGAGAAGTTCTTCCACCCAGAGTTATTCGCAGTAACAGATTCAATATTCGTTGGACACGCGATATTATCCTTGAAAGATGATCAGCGTTATTTTTATTTATCTTTAATATACCTACAGGTAGTATATTGAATTCATTTAAAGTCAAACAAGAAACTGTAGCTGGCCTTTTTGAATTAGTCAACGGATATGCCATTTGCGATCTTATCTCAAATCTCTGTGGATTCGGCATTTTTTTTAGTCTTCAAAACCGCAGTGTTACGGAAAAAACTGGTTTTGTTTTCGTTCATTCAAAAATTGAGACTTGTTTAACTTTTATTTTTTTATGTGATAGGTAATATGTTCGTATATCATAATTTTGCCCGCGTTTTTCCCGTGTTATATCTAATTTAGCTCGTGGTAAAATTCATCGTATGTCCCTCCCCAAACTATTCTCATATCAAATTCAATCACAATCGGTTTAGTTAGTTTTTTAGTTTATATGTATACATACCAAAATACAAAAATATTTTCTCTTCATAATATTAGGGTATAGACTAGCTTAGATTGTTTTACAACATTAGAAACTTATTTCCAAAATACTTAAAAATGTAAAACAAAAAAAACTATGTTTTTGAGGATTATTGCTTGTAAGCAGTAATTACTGGATACGTTTAGATTTTTATGGTAACTTTTCCAGAGATGACATATACTTATTTATATTCATTGATGCTAAAATTTATTTATATACTTAACATAATTGTAATAACGATATTATAAAACTTTTGCTGATGATTATTACTGCTAAAAAACGAAGAGGATGAAACGTATAACAAAATTGAATGAAAACTTTGTTAGGTTTCGTCGGCAATCGGTAATGTAACTTTGCGAGAGATGTATTTCGGAGAAATGGTAACAACATATACAATTATGTCACACGCTTTTGCATTTCGCTTCTATTACGTCTACAACGGAGGAAAGAGCCAGAAAAATCGCAGGCATGGCAACCCAGTGCGGTCAAAGACCGGTCCAGGCGATTTGGGAAAAAATCTGGAGAGAGGCAGAGGGAGGGCGGGACGGAGGTCCCGCGGATGATCTCATCTCATCGGCTTTTTGTTCTGTTCTGCAGGAGACTGCACACTATAATTGGATGCGATAATATTCGAAAAGCATTCTAAATAACGCTTATGTTCCTAGTTTATTATAATAAGTGTATTATTATATTAAAAGTAGTATATTATCATAAGTAGTAAGTACTTGTAAACCTAGATCAAACATTCTAACTGGCGTTTTAATATTTATGTTTATAAATGTTATAATGATAAAGTTTTGTATGTTTGTATGTAATGATTAAACTCCAATATCACAATATACGTCCATTCAACCTCATAACACATTATAGTGTTAATTAATATACTATAAGAAGATCCACGCTATTATTAAGAGAATGACGTAACTTTTTACGAAACTAATATTTAATAGAAAACTATAGAGGGTAATTTGAAAAACATGTGTTCACTCGTCGACTTAAGTAAATGAGACTGGCAGTGGCCACAAAGTAGAGGTGTGTTAATCTGCTTAAGTTATATAATGCAGCATAACGTTATGCTACATTTAAATATTATGTTACTTTTTCTGCTATAATTATAACACTTACTTTATGCTATATATGCTATTTAATTTTAATACCTATCTAAATTGTATATTTACCACATTAAACTGGCCAATTTACGAACGAAATGCACAATCCCGAGCGCATGAAACTTCGAACGTCAATCCTCGCGATCGAATCTCGCACATTACGAGGGCTTAAATTAAAATATAGCAAAAAAATAACATCTTCATTAAAATTGAATGTTATAAGTTATAACCTGATTTGCTTATTATAATCTAGTCATTATTGACAACTCAATAAAGTCTATCCAAATAAAGTTTTGGACACACGTAATTAATGGAAATAGAGTTCAATTTTGAATGACCGTTGTAGCGCCATTTTGCCAGTCCACCCTGGATTTGGTGTGTTTTGGCAGTTCTTCTCAACTACACTAGATGTCACTAAGTCAAGCATTTGGTTTCATTTATTACTAGATATTATTAACAGCTTAGCAGTAAAAGTTATAATGTTATATTAGGTGTTATCATTAAATTTTTATAATGTTATAATTTATCAGTTATATGTTATAACGAACACCATGACCACAAAGCGTCTAAACTCGGTAGCGCTCGGATAAATTCGGCTGCTGTCGAACGCTCGAACGTTACATAGCACACGTAACGCCGTCTGTTTTTCGTTAGCGACAACACGCAAAAATGACGGACAGTAATGCTCGGGTCAATTTTTTTTTTCCCACGGGGATGGTAGTGAATCCTCATAGGGGACACGCCACCACAGTGGTCGCTATTGACAACCCCCTGGTGCTCGGACGACCTCGCACCGGATACCACCCGCAACCGGTCTACGGCGGATGGTTATGTTGGACTCCAGCAGAAGGCCAGCCTACCAACTATACACTACTTGAACTAACGCTCTCGCCCTCCAGAACGGGGGCGGTGCACAGCTCGGGTCAATAGTTTGCACTCGCTTTTATACCCTCCGTAGACATATTTTTTTTTTCATATCTTCTACAATACTTTATACAATCATATTTAAAAATAGCATGTTGTTAAAACGTTTACATAAAAGAAGACTCGAGGTTAACAAGTAAAATTTAACCATTTGCTGTATACACATTTTTCAAGAGGATCTAATTCTATATTTTTTATATTTAAATTATATTTATTAATAAAACTTGTGAACTCGAACTACTTTTGCCTTTATGCTATTGTGGTATTTAAAATATATTTTTTACATAATAAAAAGATCAAAATATAATTAGATTAATTTCGAGCGGCATACTAACAACGAGTAAAACAAAAGCTCTTTTAATTGAACGGATTTTATTGCGATCTTTTATTTCTTATCTAATATAAATTTCCTGTAATATTGATATATCTATACATATTTTATTAACATCTATATTTCATTCCATGAAATCCTGCACGTAAATATGGGTTGTGTACACACGCTTCCCTGTTCGCGGAATATTAAGATGCTAAAATATAATTAGATCGGACCAACGCAAAGATGATGAAATAGCGAGTCAGAGCAAATACCACTCTACAACGAAACAGGAGAGAATAAAATCTTTTGTAATTTTTCATATTAAAGCTTTAATAAACAAAAATATACATAGGGGGCGACGTCGCAGGGCTTGACTTTAGAATATCAATTTAGAGGTATGTGGACTATACTACTACGTACCAACATTCTTTGTTATTTGATTTATTTACGTACTTGTATCCGACTCTCCCAAAACAGTGCAGAAAAACATAAAGCCGACCAATACGCCCTAAATCAACGTGGCTGACTACCTCGGCGGGGACATTATATGACCTGTGATAAGATTGTTTATTTTTATTTACTTTTATTAATAATAAAATTAACTTCCACTACATCATCTTGAACTCTTATAGGTGAACCGATAATGTCCAGCTAAAGTCGAAAATTAACCTCACTTGTTATATTATCTTGATGATGATGTTGTACACACCAAAAAAGAGGAAATACTTTTGGAAACAGCACTGAATTATTTTTTTATGCTTTATTATTTCATCGCTTGATCGCGACCAATTAGTGTCATTTTTTAAATATAAATTAATCAACAAATATAAAATTGTTTTAATTTCCCCAAGCGATTGCAAAATTTGTTTACGTATTTGATATTCTTGATTTTTATATTTTTTATATATAAGTATTTACTTACACCACATTATATTTGCGTACACATTTATATTTGCGTGACTGTTTTTATAGAAAACTTGGAAAATTCTGAGGATTTGAATATAAACCATGATAAAGATCTTTTACAAATATGTAAGAAATTCTCAATACAATCTAAAAAATGCAAATGTTGCAATAATTGACGAAGTTTGATGTGGCAACATCAAAGATGGGCAGCGCATCATAAAATTGCAAATGAAAGTGTTCGAAATTATGACGTTAATTAAATACTCTAACAATAAATTCGTGTAAACCTTAGTGGTAGAAAATTTGTTTTTTTCTGTTTTTTTTTTTGTAATATTTGAAAGCTGATGTGATGTAACTAACACGTTTTTATTTCATATAATAAACTAGCAGACGTACCGAATTTAGTTTCATTCCACAGTCATGGAAATAGTTGTCAACTGTGGACTATGGCGTAATTCTCTCAAAGCGATATTATAATAAATAGTTATCTTCATAATTTGTTTTCCCTACTTTTTTAAACTAACAAGTACGAATCCAACAAATAGGTGATTATTTACTGTGGTCCGTTCTTGAGTTGTAAGTAATGAAACTAACATGTATACATATATAGATAAACTCAAACTCAAATCATACATACACTCAAATAGAACTCCTGTGGAATTTCGTACTTCCAAATCTACATATTACTCACCAGTATATTACATATACAACCCAATCAAGCTAGTTTCATTTTGTATATTCCTATTAAGAAATCGCTGTATTTGTGTAAACTTATTGCTTGATCGAACACTAATACATATTTTTCTACAGGTGTGAAAATATATGCTACAGAAGTTGTGTAGGGTATACTAACAACTTTAGGTCGGCTCTCTTGGTTATTGTAATAATCGTCTTTGACATAAGAACCTCCTTACCTGATATAACGGTTCAGCTGCGATTTAGAGACCGCACCAGGCATGCCGCCACATCCGCGGCGGCGCGGGCGCATTGTCACTTCCCGGTGAGGCGGCAGGGCCGACCCGCGGCGGTCTATGCGCAGGAAATAATTCGCGGTACCGTCTAATGGCCTGTCATTCCAACTGCAGCTGCCAGCGCCAGCGCAACGCAACTTCCTAGAAACGTCAGATTACCGTCCACCACTCCGTGAATTAATCATCTCGAATTAACGAGTGATTCGCTCGCCCGTGGCTCTCTATTTTTGGATTATACTCACATAATTTTGTTTGACATCATAAATTCTGTAGTACTAAATCGGTTGCCATTGTGATTAGGATAGTACCCAGTTTCAAGAAAGCTGAAATCTTCATAAATAAGTAGTGCGTTACCCATATGATCATGTATTATAATAAAAAGAAACAAAAAAAATATGATATGATGTAAGGGATGCGATCAATTCAAAATAGGGCTGGGTTAGCAGCTGCGTTTTATACGGTGTAAATGGATTCCGCAAACAGAACACCTCCCGCGAAACGGTGAAATTCTGCAGGAGCCATTTTTGAATCCGTCGAAAGGAAAACAAACATTCCAGGCAGCGGTATTTCATCACAAGGCCGCACGGGATTGTTTCTGAGAAGCTGACCGAGCTTTGATACATGACTTAATACAACTGCACATACCTCTAAAGCATATACTTGTCTTCAAGGAAACAAAATGACTTTGACTAATTTAAATATTGTAAAAATAACTGAACATTGAAAACTCAGCTCTCATGTAAATGGCATTCGTGTTAGGTTATTCTTGTCTTTATGACAAGGCGAAACAATTTGTTGTTTCTTGTTCAAAAAAATATTTGCATATGTTAGTTATGCGTACATGTATCTGTGTATTATATATACACAAATAACTGCATATGTCAGTTTTAAATAAGTAACGTATTTTCACAGGAAACACTTCTACCATAGGCAACTATTATCAAACAGGGAGTCTGTTTATTTTACAATATAATGCATATATATATATCTAATATATATAAATCTCATGTCACAATGTTTGTGCTCAATGAACTCCTAAACTACTTAACCGATTATAATAAAATTCGCACACCATGTGCAGTTCGATCCAACTTGAGAGATAGGATAGTTTAAATCTCAAATTATCGTTGCAATTTAATTTATTGTCTTTCATCTCATACGCTGCGAAGAGTAATGTCTACCGTGCGAAGCCGGGACGGGCCGCTAGTATATATATATATATATTATACCTCATAACGTCTACAATATTTTCTTAAAATTTAATCAATCACTACCTCAAAATGATGAAAAAGTAGTTTCTTTATATGTACATACATGTAATAAAAATAAAGGCCGTGCTAGACTATTATTGGGAATTATCTTATCGAACAAAGCTCAAAATTTTTATGTGATTTCATAATACGTAATTTGTGAAGCGTTTGAATAGATATCTAATTTCTCTTGAATTTTGTTAGATTTTAATGAATACAAAATTTTTGTAAAATAAAATAATTATAGATGTATGTCTTAATATATTAGTAATAAACCTAATGTAATCGCTAAGGTATGGTCTAACTACAATGAAAAATAAAAATTTAAAAGCGTTCATGTTATATATGTTGTCTCTGTCTGTCTATTTTGTCTAACCGACAACCTGAAAGCATAACAACATCGTGACTTTTATTAATTTTAATAATTTGTGTTGTTCTATAATGGTCGGAATGTTCTAAGAATACAATAAAATGAAAGTGGGCCTTTTACTATTGTTAATACGCAGCCACACTACTTACGAAAAATTTTCCCCCAGTTACAAATTATATATAAACTATCACTGACCCATAATGGACGTGTATTCAGTAATTATTTATGTACTGAGCGGATATAGCATTTCAGCATTACAGATATACGTACCGATGCTTCTACGAATTAGTTGGTAAACAATTCTATGCAAATGCATGCAGCACGTAATCACCTATTCGCACAAATTCGTCTTGAAATGACTACAATCCTGTTTTACAAGTTTAGCTCGCTTATGGTAGGTAGTGTGCATTGCGATCGATAAAGCAAGTTTGTCTGTTTCCGTTTCCTCTGCATAAGAGGGATTTTACTCGTGAAGTGAGGAGTAGACAACAGGTTAACTAAACACCTAACAATAACAACACTTAACACCCTACTGGTTTATTGCAATTATAAACGACAAGCTATTTTATTTATTCCTTGTTTTCGTCATTCCCTGAAACTGAACTTCTGTCGTAGATATAATATGTTTATTAAATCACAAATATGGTCTTGGTGACAATGATACATTTGTTGTTCTTCTTACTGTTTGATATTTTGGTTGATTTATATGTTTGGTCTCCCGTGGAATTTCATCATTGAATATAGGTGATAAGTCCCGATTTGATTATTTTTGACATAGACATGATATATATTTTTTAATATTTAACCCAATTAAATAATTGGGTTATAATATTTATTATAATCCCGTAAATAAAAAGTGCGGATATTTATCCGCACTTTTAATCCCTTTGCTTACAATTACCGTGTGCCGAAGTTTTTCGCCACAATAACATTGCGTGTCTCGAAATTTATGGTGTGATACCCCGATACTTCACTACATCCACGTAAGGACAAGAGCTTCTATAGAAGTTGTATAAAAAAATATTGTATAATACAAGCAATGGTTGGAATTATCGAAGTTGAATCGGGTCGCACAATAATTTTAGTCTTTATTGGTATAATTTTATTCTCGTATTATTTGCAGTAGACTTCGGCGGTAAAACGTTGATCTTTTACGTCATATAATTACAGACACAATTACTTAGAATTCTTGGAAATCAGCTTATGATTTATAAATATATACGTATAGACTAATGTATTCATCAGACTCTTGTTTGCTAGTTAAGTATCTAATCAAGTGAGTAGGTCGATACACTCCTACAAATCCCGAGGGCTCCCTACAATGCCTGAGGACGGCCATTGCTGAAGTTTTTAGTGGGTAGGCCTCCCCTACTGGGGAGGAGAGCCCCACATAACCGCCGGTTCTCCGCAGCCGAGGAAAAAAAGGACGATACACTCCTATGTAATGAGCACTAAACAACAATGGAAATTGCGTGACTTACTCGAGATCTCGTGACACTTACGCGTATCATTCAGTACTACACGGCTTTTGGAGAACTTCTTTTCCACATCACTAATTAAATGTGCCACACCGGCTCGCCTTTGTTGAATCACGAAGAACAATTTATATAGGTACCTTATATACTTAGTCTGGCCATAACTACGGCTACAATTAAAAATAAATTTGGAATCTGTCATTTTTTTATGAATATTCAATTTTCTTTCTCATTTTTACGCCAATCGGCTGTCCAATATTTTTGGTAAGATATGTTTGGCAGTGATTATTAGCTTAATGTTTTGAAAATGGTATCGAAACATCGGTACAAGTGTATCAAGATACTATTATTGAGAAGATGGCTAAACCCCGTAAGAACACCATGTTCCATATCCAAAAGTGATCCTTTCAACAGCACTCAGCGCCGGGCCATAAAGCTAGATTCAGTCGAGCTTAGTTGGAAACGAGTTTTCTGGACTTCACCAGAGCTGAAGACTGGCCGTCATCTAACCCCGATCTTAATTCATTAGGTTATGATTTATGAACAGTTTAGAGAGTATAGCTTGCTCTGCCATGATAATTTAGAAACCCTAAACCAAACTATAAGATTGGCAGTGAATAATTTTATGTAAAGAGTGCGTTTATACTTGACCTCAACGGTTAAAGACCGTATTGCAACTAATTGAGATCATTTCGAGTTTATGTTTTTAAATTCATATATTTTGGTATTTAATTAATATGATATATATGTTGCATTTAATTGTGCATAGTGATAATTTAAAGAGAGATAAAAAATTGATATTTTGAGTTGATCGACTGTTCCATCTCGAGTAAGCCTAATTTCTATTTGAGGAAATTCTAGTGAAAATATAAGCTTAATGATCTAAACTAGGGTGTAGATCTGAAGGTATTGAGTTTAAATATTAATTAATAAGCAATTGTCTGATAGTAAATAACAAAATAGTTCGTTTAATTGTTGCTACAAATGGCGCTTAGAATATGTCAAAATTAAGTAACGTATGCATATGTCATTTGTAAACGAATGTTTTAATAGAATTTAAATTATCAAATAGTAACAATGTACGTTAGTAATGAAAATAAAATTGGCATTACAGGACAGAATTATTGTGCGTCGAACAATTCGCGATGTAACAAAAATAGGAATCTATGAATAACCAAATAAATATTTTCTGCTACAAACACTTCCTGGAACAAGTCAATCAAATATTGGCGACAAAATCAAGAAACAGCGTCAGCTTAATAAGTTGATTTTATAAAATGGTGCTAGTCCGACTACACATTATTATTTTATAAGGTTAAGAATTTTTATTCTTATTACGCAATAACAAGAGTATAAATTCTTCTTTTAATGTTAGCGATTTTGCTAAATTCTTTGTTTGCCAAATACTCAGTTACATTCAGTTGCGTCTTTGCCATTCACATATTACATGAAACCATGACACTTGATGATTTTTAACTCTGTAATAATATTAACATTTAAACATTATCTTTATAATTCGAAACAACTGGAGATCCATATAATAGAGTAACTATCTTATGTTACTGCGCACACTAAACATAATAATTATATGAAATATTAATTTGTATTATTTAAATATTCATAAACAAAATCAGTATACAAATCTAATACAACTTCTATATTTCTTTCTTTTCTATATCTTTAGTGATATTGTTTTTTGGCTCAACATTTCGGCACAGCAAATGACATAAACTATAAATTGCATTATTAAATAGACCACAGACAAGTAAAAATATTTCACTGTCGTTACTTCACCTTGCTCAAATTTCCTCAAACAACAGTTAACATTAGCAATTACAAGAATGTCTTTAAAGTTCAATTGAATGATTCAAGAATGAGGATGTTTCGAGGATATATGAAATAATGAGGCTGGTGGAACCTGTCCAAAATGCAGAATTACTGTGAAATGTAATTCTTCTTTACACAATTAATTTACCCGACAAATGAATCTTTAATGTTGAATATTCCAACTAGTACTAGAAACCAGATAAAACCGAACGAACCTGCCTTCTGATACATTCTCCGGGCTAAATATTGAAACAGATTTCGTTAAATTTTGATTTAGAAATACCTTGGGTGTACAAGAATAGAATAGCCTACTTTTATTACTTAATTTAAAATTGATGAATACATTAATAAAACATTTGCTGCATTATTTACAGGTTCAAAGATGGTGTCGCGTACCCGTGGTCGGCAGGCGTGTCGAACCTCATTCTGTACCCCGAGGCAGCGAACCAGACGCTGTACACGCAGCACGCCGCGCGCGCCGACTCCGGCAACTACACTTGCCGCACGACCAATGAGACCCACAGCAGCACGCACACCGTCAGGCTGGACATACTAGGTAGCCTTCGTACACTAGACATCAATCTATAGATTAAGTTTTCTTTCCTATTTAACGTACTACGTCCAAGAACCAGATACGTGGAACGTATTTGTATGCTTTATAATGACAAGTTAGTCCATATTTATATATTTAGTAAGTCATTGAATAATTTTAAAAACATATTTTAATAAACCTCACCAAATACCTTTCAGACGCGTAGCCTAGACCAGAGGTCCCAAACTCTTTTGTGTCGTAGACTTACCTTTTTTTTTATTACGATGAGGGAAATGCATTGAATTGCATACCCCGAGAGAGAGAGTATGTTCTCCTCCTCAAAAGGGGGTAGGCCTACCCACTAAAAACCTCACCGATCCCCCCCGATTACGCCTGCACGCGAGAGCTCAATCCGGAAGGAGTGCTACATCGCGCCTTGACGCCTTGGGAACCCTTACGGACGACCACCACGACCCCGCCGGCGTATGGCGACTAGCGCCGCCACAAGGGCGGCCGCCGGACATCTCCAGCTATGGGTAATTGGGTAATGGGTGGTAATGGGTCCCCTGGACGACATCGTTGGGGGCTTCGTCCACGCCCCCCCCCCCCCTCTCTCGGGAAGCCCTCTGTCAGACTATTAGCCGTCAAAAGCCGTCAAAATTGCGATGTCCCCAGACTCCTACTTACCTGATATTGAATGTCTACATCCTACAACTTACAAAATTACAAACTTAATAGGTACTTTTATAAATAATGTACATGTCTTTATATTGGAAGATAATATTATGTAAGTAAATAGTACTATAAGTGTCTGTTGAGATCCA
The DNA here is from genome assembly GCA_036419045.1 of Scirpophaga incertulas. Classification (NCBI taxonomy): domain Eukaryota; kingdom Metazoa; phylum Arthropoda; class Insecta; order Lepidoptera; family Crambidae; genus Scirpophaga; species Scirpophaga incertulas. The sequence goes on from CM071633.1 coordinate 12,558,334, forward strand.
TTATCGTGAATCGAGGGTCACCCCCAAATTTTATTTTCACTGACGTAGACCCTTAGACCCTTAGATCCCTAGGGGCCAATATAGACCACTTTGGGAATCACTGGCGTAGACAGTGGTGGCTGTCCACTGTTAATTAATTTCTATAAATCGTTATTTAATTTTAAACTAATAGAATGTTTTATTTATATCGTTTCTATGTAATTACTACAATTAGGGATGATCTAAGTATTAACGTATCTAATGTTCTTCTTTATTTTCTAAATTGGTTTTTCTCCATTACAGAAAAGCCTTTGGATGTTCCTAAGATAATGTTCATATCGAAGGATCAGTGGGTGGAAGAAGGGGCCGATTTACGTCTTTACTGCGAAGCTCTTATAGGTAAGCGAATAATAGTACATTTGAATACGAGTGAGCTAAATTGACTAAAATGATATTAGACACGAGCCGTAGACGAGTGCTTCATTTGCAGTCGACAAACTACTTTTCTATAGCTTACGAATGTTCTACAACTATTACCAATATATATATATATATATATATATATATATATTATATATATATATATATATATATATATATATATATATATATATATATTTGTTACACTTACACCAATTAGCCTACTAGGATCTAGGGTAACGGATAGACATACATCTATACTAATATATAAAGCTGAAGAGTTTGTTTGTTTGTTTGTTTGAACGCGCTAATCTCCGAAACTACTGGTGCGATTTGAATAATTCTTTTTTTGTTGGATAGTCCATTTATCGAGGAAGGCTATAGGCTAAATAACATTACGCTATGACCAATAGGAGCAAAGACAGAGCGGTAAATGTGTAAAAAACGGGGAAAATTATTCATTTTTGAAGGCTTTCTTTGCGTGCGCTGCGAAAACGGTTCAAGATACACAAAAAATATGTATGAAAGAATTATTCCTCTATACATGATCTAAAAAAAAGTCCGCGACGGCATATGTCTATCTTTTAAGGTTTAGTCACAATGACCGTTTTTATGGTACCAAATTTGGTCGAAATAATTTGTTTAAGTTGTATCAACATAATAATATTAATCTTTATTCAAATATAAATATAAATATGTTGTTGGTTAACCAAAAATCTGCCGGAAGTCACTATTCCACGCGGACGAAGTCGCGGGCAAAAGCTAGTATATTATACGTATATAAATATTTTTATATAAATATATATCAACAACCATGACAAAGGTACAAATGTACAAATTATTCATCACACAAACATCTGCCCCCACCGGGATTCGAACCCGGGACCTCAGAGATGGCGACACCTTGAAACCGGTGTACTATCCACTCGACTATGGAGGTCGTCAATTAAAAGCAACTTTCTTACTTCTATTGTAATGTTATACATTACAATTATTTCATAGAACAATTATTCAAAGTACATTTAAAATGCTTGTAATAATGTAATTATATGAAATAATGTTTGTAAACGTTATACTTAATTATTATACAAAAACTCTTTGGTTGCAATTTTTTTTCTTATAAATAAAATCGCGACTTTTTCTTAAAAAACTATTAACGTATTATAACCAAACTGTGCGTAATTTGTACGAATGTAAATGATATTTTTTTTTAGTTGGTAATGTAACACATAGATCTAAAATCGATGTAATCACATAGCAATTACGAGTAACGGTTGTAAAATACTAGTATTATTAAATATAAATACCTGTTGTCTGTAATTATTAATCATATGTGGAGTGGAAATACAAAGTGTGAACTTGTTTTTTATACATTGAATATAATAATAATAATTTATTTAATATAATAATAATATTTATAGGATTTGTATATTTTACAGGCCGATCTTACTTAGCTGACGCACGGAGCGACCTTAGATGGATGAAGATATGGCCGAATAGTACTGAGGGAGACTTGCTGCCTACGCAATCGGAAATTAAAACTACACGGTGAACTATTTATTTTAAAAACTTTCCTATCTTTGCTTGTCTTTATTTTAAAAATAACTATTTTTGTGATACGAGTGTAGAGAAAAGGTAATTCCCAATCAGTGCCGGTATCTTAAAATACCTATAATAGCGCAGGGAATGTATTAAATCGACACGAGTTGGGTTTGACTACATTCCTTTACATATCAAACCACGTTTTGAAATGCATCACGTGAGGGGATAAATTTAAATTTTATGTTAATGTGATTTATTCAACCATGGTTGAATATAAAAAATAGTACAGTAATGGTTCCGATAGGGGCGCTGTACAAAGTGTCCATTCAATAATTTATGCTGTCGATATCGACTTCAATCAAATATGATTGTAGTGCATCTCGCGGTAGCTACGAGTACATTGTATACCGACGTCATAAGTGGCAACTCGGACAAAAAAGGTTTATTTTTTAATATCCAGCTACTTAAACTTTGACGACTTAATTTAGTCAATTACGCATGACGATGCATATAAAAGAAGTTTTTCTTTAAATTAAGGTACAGTTTTTTATGTATTTATACATAATTTGTTAACAGGGATGATGTGGAAGACATAATCGGGTCGTATTTGAACTTCGGACGCGTCTCCGCACAGGATTACGGCTCCTACGCGTGCGTGATCCACAGCAACGATGTGGTCTCCAAGAACTATGTCACCGTACATTACCAACGTAAGTAGTGTGTATAATAACAACAATCGTTTTGGGTGAAAGTTACGTTTTTCCCTTAAAATGTTTATTTATTTTATTTTTTAGAATAGCAAATCGTCCGAAATTGATAGAGAACTATCATGCAAATAACGCACTTCCGCTTAAATTCCATTTGAATAGAACTGCCATGACTTTTGAGATGGAACTGAAACCAACTTCCCTTGTTTATATTTCTTCGGTCCCTACGTATAAGAGGATAATGGCCGTTTTCACCAACTTTGTCTTAGCTTAGGCGACTCCTAAGAGACATGCTGTCTCACTCTTTTCAGTTAATACAAAAAGTGACAGCATGTCACTTAGGTGTCGCCTAAGCTAAGATAAGGTTGGTGAAAACGGCCATTAGTCTAACTAAAACTAAGGTTTACAGGAGAGTGAAATGAAAGTTCAAATCGCTCTAGAAATAAAAATACTTTTAGCTTTGAATATATTGTTTGCGTAATGTGTTATTATAGTTAGACATTTTTTAAATGTTTTTAAATATATTTAAATTATGTAATTAACAATACACCGTTATTGAAATAAAGCCACATCAGACAAATCTTAGATAACCGCTTGTACGTAGGAAGAAATAATGCATGTTTTTATGATAAAATGCTAGTATTACTTGTATAAAAAGAAAAATATAATTATTTGTTTACAATGGTACCTTAAAAAATAAATTAATGAAGACTGTGAATGACGTTAAGTTTGACAAGACCGCGTTTGCACCGAGTGGCGCGCATTTTAAAACGTAGTACAAAATGACAAGCATACATATCCGCGTCTACGGCACCAATTCCGTAAAATTATAATACTTGTTCTCATATACGGTTTGTGTATGTGGTAAAATACATACAAATTTGAAAAAAATCATGTATTGATATGAGCTTATGGACAATCTAAAGTCATAAATGTAGTAAAAAAATTGGCCATTTTCGACATGACCGCGGGGGCGTCGATTTATATGTTGTGTTTGCAGTAGCCGGGTCTTCGGTGTGGTCGTCAAGTGGCGTGGTGGCGGTGCCGTGGCGCGCGGTGGTGCTGTGTATCGCGTGCGTGGCGCTGTGTGCGGCGTCGCTGGCGGCCGCGCACCGCCGCTGCACGCCGCGGCTCATGCTGGCGGCGCGGCAGGCGCGCGCGAACCGCTCCGCCGCGCACCGTGCACGAGGTTGGTACCATTGTCTCGCCATCACTGCGGCCGCGCCCGAGATTGGCACCATTGTGTCGACACCTCTCTGCGATAGCGATGGGCGATTCCGAGATGTTTTAATAATCGAAAGAATCGGAGTCGTTAAAATGAACCATCGAGTCAACAATCGACTCTCCTTTCTACAAAACAATCGAGATGTTTTTCGATTGTTATGAGTCAGCGGTCGAGTACCGCTAGTTTTCGATTGTTCGAATCACTCACTCACTCACAGAGTCTCGCTCGGTCCCTTCACCGGGGTCAGTTATATTATATTATTAATATTAAAATTTTAAAATTCAGATTCAGTTCCTATAATTTACTAATAACAAGTTGATTATTTTTTAAATAAAACGGTATAGCTAAGTAGTTAGATAAATAATATGTCTGTGATTTTATATTAACAAAGACAAGAAATTATTACATTATAGTGATGATTATAGAGATTAAGACTTTTCTGAAGCGATTCTGTGATTATTATTTGATTAAGATTGTTATTTATCCGGTGCTAGACTGATTTTACCTTTAATATAAACAGATAATAAGATTAAAATCAATGCTACATTCATATCTAATTAATAAAAAAGAACCATCGATATGTTTTATTTATTTTCATGATTCCTTCTATCTAAGTATTCGTACGTAGGTAACTTAACTACCTACTTACATTTTATTCCCGTCGCGATATTGATTATATTCGATTGCTATTGGTGAAAGAATTAGTTTGGATTTGCAATCACAACGCACGTCAAAAACTCGTGAAACTAGAAATACTCGAAATCATTGAAGAGCAACTCGCGACGCGAACGCGCCATGCGCCAGTCGGAATAACCGACCGAGTCAGACTCGAGTCCAAGTCGAAACAATCGAAAATCATCGAGATGTTCGAGCAAACGAAACAATTGAAAAAATCTCTCGCTATTGCGCATTACTACTCTGCGACCGCAGTTGACACCGTCAGCCGTCTCTGCGACCACATCAGAATTGGTACCATTGAATTACTGTGTTTCTGCGATCGCTACAGAAGTTGACATGATATGAAACATGTTATATTTAGAAAGTTGTTAAGAAGTAGTTTCTAAATATTATCCCTCCAGTATATTGTTGATTCTGAAATATCTCAGCTATCCTGATTTCAGCTATATAGGTACAGGTCTAAAATTTTACATTATAAGTTATCTACAATATTTTAGAGTTATAAATTTAATTTTGGGAACTGTAAATCTAGTTTTAAACGTTATTGTGTCGGTGCGTCTTCAACTACGCACCTCGCCTGTGGTTGCTTTATATTGGTGCATCTGTGCGGACGTGTACCATTGTGCTTCCTACTATTGTGACTTATTGATACGTTAGCGGCAGCTCACCGAACAGAAGTTGATATTTTGTTGATGAACTCGACTCTACCTACATATCGAATCTCCGTTCAGTTAGATTCGGTAAATACTACATTGATACCTGACCTGCGTGACAGTAATTCGAAACAAGTCTACAAACCACGACATGCATTATTGTTATAAATATATAATTACGATGTTAATCTGTTTGTGTTCACGCCAGTTCTGGAGAAAGAGTTCGACGTGTTGGTATGCTGGACTGCGGTGGACGCTGAGCTGGTACGGGGAGCGCTAATACCGACGCTGTCCCTTAAGTACAAATACCGCGTACACGCTGTACAGATCTCTGAAAGCCCCGATAACTGTAAGTCTGCTGTGCCTTAATGTTAATATTTAGATTTGGAAACTGAATTGTCGACTCTTTCGTTATACTAGAACATTTAATCGATCGCTTAACCCTAGAGTGGGCGCGTCTTTTTGCGAAACGTCAGTGGGCGCGTGGAAAGCATTTTGCCGCCCCATTTCTTTGACGATTTTAACTAGTAGTACAGCAATTTAATAAAAAAATAATCTCGGTGTTTAAATAATACACTAATATATATTAATAAATTAACACATTTATTAAACTCTGTTTTAAAAACTTTGGTTTACAAAAGACTTTAAGAAACTTAATATTTTAATTGACTTTTTTTCCCTTATCCTACATAATCCTATATAATACTTTAAAAAAGAAAAAAAAAACAATAAATTTATATATTTTCTAAATCAACGGGATATGCTTTATTAAAACAGTCTTCGGAAAGGTATGCAATGTTCGTTGCACAGTAACTTTTGGCACCCTGTTTTCGTACGTCTGTTCTTCTTTGAGGGATATACATTTGACACTTTTTCGTCAATAATCTGTGTACTAGCGTCTTCAAATTCTGTCTATGACAGAATTTGAGCTTCCATTTTGTTATCCATATTTATTACTATCAATTGATAGTTTAAATACTAAAACAGAAAAATGTTTTTTACCTTCAGCCTTTATCTTTACCTTTAGCTATAAATGCACCATAAAGTATAGTAAAAGTATCAAGTTTATCAAAAATATATTATTTATATTTATTTATTTATATATAGCCATTATTTATTTATATTTATACATTTACCTGTGGGTTTCGTCCAATTTTTATTAGAAATGAGTCACGAATGTATTATAAAAAGAAAACAATTGTAGGGTACAAGGAGATAATGTCGGAGATGGGTCGATGCCGATCGGCGCTGTGCGTAGTGTCGCCGGCGCAGTACGCAAGCGCGCCGCAGCAGCTGCTGGCCGCGTTCCGGCAGCTGGGCGCGCTGCCCGCCCCGCCCGTGGTGGTGCTGCTGCAGGTACAGTGACGGACAGCGCAGTACGCAAGCGCGCCGCAGCAGCTGCTGGCCGCGTTCCGGCAGCTGGGCGCGCTGCCCGCCCCGCCCGTGGTGGTGCTGCTGCAGGTACAGTGACGGACAGCGCAGTACGCAAGCGCGCCGCAGCAGCTGCTGGCCGCGTTCCGGCAGCTGGGCGCGCTGCCCGCCCCGCCCGTGGTGGTGCTGCTGCAGGTACAGTGACGGACAGCGCAGTACGCAAGCGCGCCGCAGCAGCTGCTGGCCGCGTTCCGGCAGCTGGGCGCGCTGCCCGCCCCGCCCGTGGTGGTGCTGCTGCAGGTACAGTGACGGACAGCGCAGTACGCAAGCGCGCCGCAGCAGCTGCTGGCCGCGTTCCGGCAGCTGGGCGCGCTGCCCGCCCCGCCCGTGGTGGTGCTGCTGCAGGTACAGTGACGGACAGCGCAGTACGCAAGCGCGCCGCAGCAGCTGCTGGCCGCGTTCCGGCAGCTGGGCGCGCTGCCCGCCCCGCCCGTGGTGGTGCTGCTGCAGGTACAGTGACGGACAGCGCAGTACGCAAGCGCGCCGCAGCAGCTGCTGGCCGCGTTCCGGCAGCTGGGCGCGCTGCCCGCCCCGCCCGTGGTGGTGCTGCTGCAGGTACAGTGACGGACAGCGCAGTACGCAAGCGCGCCGCAGCAGCTGCTGGCCGCGTTCCGGCAGCTGGGCGCGCTGCCCGCCCCGCCCGTGGTGGTGCTGCTGCAGGTACAGTGACGGACAGCGCAGTACGCAAGCGCGCCGCAGCAGCTGCTGGCCGCGTTCCGGCAGCTGGGCGCGCTGCCCGCCCCGCCCGTGTGGTGCTGCTGCAGGTACAGTGACGGACAGCGCAGTACGCAAGCGCGCCGCAGCAGCTGCTGGCCGCGTTCCGGCAGCTGGGCGCGCTGCCCGCCCCGCCCGTGGTGGTGCTGCTGCAGGTACAGTGACGGACAGCGCAGTACGCAAGCGCGCCGCAGCAGCTGCTGGCCGCGTTCCGGCAGCTGGGCGCGCTGCCCGCCCCGCCCGTGGTGGTGCTGCTGCTGCAGGTACAGTGACGGACAGCGCAGTACGCAAGCGCGCCGCAGCAGCTGCTGGCCGCGTTCGGCAGCTGGGCGCGCTGCCCGCCCCCGCCCGGTGGTGCTGCTGCAGGTACAGTGACGGACAGCGCAGTACGCAAGCGCGCCGCAGCAACTGCTGGCCGCGTTCCGGCAGCTGGGCGCGCTGCCCGCCCCGCCCGTGGTGGTGCTGCTGCAGGTACAGTGACGGAGAGCGCAGTACGCAAGCACGCCGGCAGCAAATTGGTATTAATATCCTGCGGGTACTAATAATTACAATAAATCTATCTTATATCTATGTCTTTTGCCTATTAATCTTCAGTTTTACAAACAGCATTCGCCTCTCTATGTGTCGCTGGATATTTAATTATCGTTAAGTGTTAGAGATTTATTTAATATTTATTAATATACATGACATTTATTTCAGGATCTGCCGGATCTGAAGCGCGAGGCGAAAGAGATAGGAGAGCGCGCGTGTGCAGTGATCCGGCGCACGCGCGTAGTGCCGTGGCGGCACGTGCACGAGCACCGCTTCTGGACGCAGCTGCGGCTGGAGCTGCCGCTGCCCGCACCGCCTGAGGTATGCGTCACACGTGCACGAGCACCGCTTCTGGACGCAGCTGCGGCTGGAGCTGCCGCTGCCCGCACCGCCTGAGGTATGCGTCACACGTGCACGAGCACCGCTTCTGGACGCAGCTGCGGCTGGAGCTGCCGCTGCCCGCACCGCCTGAGGTATGCGTCACACGTGCACGAGCACCGCTTCTGGACGCAGCTGCGGCTGGAGCTGCCGCTGCCCGCACCGCCTGAGGTATGCGTCACACGTGCACGAGCACCGCTTCTGGACGCAGCTGCGGCTGGAGCTGCCGCTGCCCGCACCGCCTGAGGTATGCGTCACACGTGCACGAGCACCGCTTCTGGACGCAGCTGCGGCTGGAGCTGCCGCTGCCCGCACCGCCTGAGGTATGCGTCACACGTGCACGAGCACCGCTTCTGGACGCAGCTGCGGCTGGAGCTGCCGCTGCCCGCACCGCCTGAGGTATGCGTCACACGTGCACGAGCACCGCTTCTGGACGCAGCTGCGGCTGGAGCTGCGCTGCCCGCACCGCCTGAGGTATGCGTCACACGTGCACGAGCACCGCTTCTGGACGCAGCTGCGGCTGGAGCTGCCGCTGCCCGCACCGCCTGAGGTATGCGTCACACGTGCACGAGCACCGCTTCTGGACGCAGCTGCGGCTGGAGCTGCCGCTGCCCGCACCGCCTGAGGTATGCGTCACACGTGCACGAGCACCGCTTCTGGTCGCAGCTGCGGCTGGAGCTGCCGCTGCCCGCACCGCCTGAGGTATGCGTCACACGTGCACGAGCACCGCTTCTGGACGCAGCTGCGGCTGGAGCTGCTGCTGCCCGCACCGCCTGAGGTATGCGTCACACGTGCACGAGCACCGCTTCTGGACGCAGCTGCGGCTGGAGCTGCCGCTGCCCGCACCGCCTGAGGTATGCGTCACACGTGCACGAGCACCGCTTCTGGACGCAGCTGCGGCTGGAGCTGCCGCTGCCCGCACCGCCTGAGGTATGCGTCACACGTGCACGAGCACCGCTTCTGGTCGCAGCTGCGGCTGGAGCTGCCGCTGCCCGCACCGCCTGAGGTATGCGTCACACGTGCACGAGCACCGCTTCTGGTCGCAGCTGCGGCTGGAGCTGCCGCTGCCCGCACCGCCTGAGGTATGCGTCACACGTGCACGAGCACCGCTTCTGGTCGCAGCTGCGGCTGGAGCTGCCGCTGCCCGCACCGCCTGAGGTATGCGTCACACGTGCACGAGCACCGCTTCTGGACGCAGCTGCGGCTGGAGCTGCCGCTGCCCGCACCGCCTGAGGTATGCGTCACACGTGCACGAGCACCGCTTCTGGACGCAGCTGCGGCTGGAGCTGCCGCTGCCCGCACCGCCTGAGGTATGCGTCACACGTGCACGAGCACCGCTTCTGGTCGCAGCTGCGGCTGGAGCTGCCGCTGCCCGCACCGCCTGAGGTATGCGTCACACGTGCACGAGCACCGCTTCTGGTCGCAGCTGCGGCTGGAGCTGCCGCTGCCCGCACCGCCTGAGGTATGCGTCACACGTGCACGAGCACCGCTTCTGGACGCAGCTGCGGCTGGAGCTGCCGCTGCCCGCACCGCCTGAGGTATGCGTCACACGTGCACGAGCACCGCTTCTGGACGCAGCTGCGGCTGGAGCTGCCGCTGCCCGCACCGCCTGAGGTATGCGTCACACGTGCACGAGCACCGCTTCTGGACGCAGCTGCGGCTGGAGCTGCCGCTGCCCGCACCGCCTGAGGTATGCGTCACACGTGCACGAGCACCGCTTCTGGTCGCAGCTGCGGCTGGAGCTGCCGCTGCCCGCACCGCCTGAGGTATGCGTCACACGTGCACGAGCACCGCTTCTGGTCGCAGCTGCGGCTGGAGCTGCCGCTGCCCGCACCGCCTGAGGTATGCGTCACACGTGCACGAGCACCGCTTCTGGTCGCAGCTGCGGCTGGAGCTGCCGCTGCCCGCACCGCCTGAGGTATGCGTCACACGTGCATGAGCACCGCTTCTGGACGCAGCTGCGGCTGGAGCTGCCGCTGCCCGCACCGCCTGAGGTATGCGTCACACGTGCACGAGCACCGCTTCTGGACGCAGCTGCGGCTGGAGCTGCCGCTGCCCGCACCGCCTGAGGTATGCGTCACACGTGCACGAGCACCGCTTCTGGACGCAGCTGCGGCTGGAGCTGCCGCTGCCCGCACCGCCTGAGGTATGCGTCACACGTGCACGAGCACCGCTTCTGGACGCAGCTGCGGCTGGAGCTGCCGCTGCCCGCACCGCCTGAGGTATGCGTCACACGTGCACGAGCACCGCTTCTGGACGCAGCTGCGGCTGGAGCTGCGCTGCCCGCACCGCCTGAGGTATGCGTCACACGTGCACGAGCACCGCTTCTGGACGCAGCTGCGGCTGGAGCTGCCGCTGCCCGCACCGCCTGAGGTATGCGTCACACGTGCACGAGCACCGCTTCTGGACGCAGCTGCGGCTGGAGCTGCCGCTGCCCGCACCGCCTGAGGTATGCGTCACACGTGCACGAGCACCGCTTCTGGTCGCAGCTGCGGCTGGAGCTGCCGCTGCCCGCACCGCCTGAGGTATGCGTCACACGTGCACGAGCACCGCTTCTGGACGCAGCTGCGGCTGGAGCTGCCGCTGCCCGCACCGCCTGAGGTATGCGTCACACGTGCACGAGCACCGCTTCTGGACGCAGCTGCGGCTGGAGCTGCCGCTGCCCGCACCGCCTGAGGTATGCGTCACACGTGCACGAGCACCGCTTCTGGACGCAGCTGCGGCTGGAGCTGCCGCTGCCCGCACCGCCTGAGGTATGCGTCACACGTGCACGAGCACCGCTTCTGGTCGCAGCTGCGGCTGGAGCTGCCGCTGCCCGCACCGCCTGAGGTATGCGTCACACGTGCACGAGCACCGCTTCTGGTCGCAGCTGCGGCTGGAGCTGCCGCTGCCCGCACCGCCTGAGGTATGCGTCACACGTGCACGAGCACCGCTTCTGGACGCAGCTGCGGCTGGAGCTGCCGCTGCCCGCACCGCCTGAGGTATGCGTCACACGTGCACGAGCACCGCTTCTGGACGCAGCTGCGGCTGGAGCTGCCGCTGCCCGCACCGCCTGAGGTATGCGTCACACGTGCATGAGCACCGCTTCTGGTCGCAGCTGCGGCTGGAGCTGCCGCTGCCCGCACCGCCTGAGGTATGCGTCACACGTGCACGAGCACCGCTTCTGGACGCAGCTGCGGCTGGAGCTGCCGCTGCCCGCACCGCCTGAGGTATGCGTCACACGTGCACGAGCACCGCTTCTGGACGCAGCTGCGGCTGGAGCTGCCGCTGCCCGCACCGCCTGAGGTATGCGTCACACGTGCACGAGCACCGCTTCTGGACGCAGCTGCGGCTGGAGCTGCCGCTGCCCGCACCGCCTGAGGTATGCGTCACACGTGCACGAGCACCGTATCAAAATATCATAAACAAAATAAATTTATGCAATTATAGGAATAACTTTTATTATTGAATTTATTTTAGGTAAAATCTGAGGCAGACAACAAAAATCTCCGGTCGGGCAGCCTCACAGCCCTGGTGTAAGAGGCAGCGAACTCCAAAGGCAGCTGACATGTATAAAGTATTATGTAGTGTCTGACACTACTGGTCGACTGCCAAACTATCAAGACTGTGAATAGTTTAGTATCGTAACACATATGTATCACACTGTACGATATTTCTAGTTAGGTGTATGTTGTTGAACAAAATTGAATTCTGTAATACAGTTTTCTAAAGATCTCAGTATCTTCAACACGTTTCGATGACGGTAACTCCGATGTTACGTTTCTCTTTCTCGTGCCTAACACAACTGAAGCTTGTTGGGTATGAATCGAACGCTTTATATTTCTCATAAATATGACATTAAATGTAAGAATACTTAATAGATGATTTATACATTGCAACAAAATAATGTTATTGTTACTTGTCTGACGGTAGCTTATTTATTAAGTTCAAGTAACCACTTAAAAATATTTAATGTCTTATTTTATTTTGAATATAATTCCTTGAGAAAAAAGTATTATACAAGTATCTGTCGTTTTGTCTCAAACTAAAATTGATACCTAGAAATATCAAGAGTACGGTTCAAAATGTACTGTCAGCGCTCGTGTGCATTTCTATGCTCTGGAGACGTATTTTTGAATCATTAGACGTGAATTTGGAATTCGAATACAAATCGTGTGCGCAGTTATTTTCTACTGGTTACAATTTTATAGATTTTTGAATTCAGTGTTGTCATTAAAAACAAATTCTTAATCAAATTCCGTTGCACGCAGAAAAATTCAAAATCACAACAATAAAACCAAAAAACCGGCGATGACCCGCACGTTGATCACTGTCAACGTCACTTCAGCCAGTCGAAATCAAAAACGAGTTGGTTGAACCACTCGTTGCACAACGCACGAAATTAAAGTTCAGAAATAGTGAATTCGGTAATTCGTATACGAATCTCATGATTTCGAATGCGAATTGGTTTTCTATTGTTTCAAAAATTCGTGTCCTGATCGACGGCACTATTGATATGTCATGCGCAATCATGGACTAAATGTTTGAAATCAAATTGCGTACACAAACTCTAAAATATATTAAGACCGCACTCTTGACATTTAAATTTCAATATTATCATATCAGAAACAAATAGAGTTTAGTTTGTTATGCTCGCAAATTAAGATGGCCAAAGTGATATCACGAAATTATTTTTAAGGTGTTCAGTCTTTTTTACGAGCTCGTGTAATAAATTGATATTCATGACAACGTAATTCTAAGTTTCGTCTTGCGCTTTTGTGCTATTTATTTTATTTATCTTTTAGTGAAACTGAATAATCGATCGCGACTAAGTATTATTATATTTATAGTTATCTATTGTAGTGTTGTTAATTTTTAGCTAAATTCGTAACCGTTTGAGCATTATTGAAAGTGGATTATATCAAGATACATATAGGGGATTAGTTATGTTTATGCATTGTGAACTAGTACACGTTTTTGTCTACACGCGAAACGCGAATAATAAAATTAATATTAAGTAACATTAATGTCCAACAATGAAGGTCTCACGTAACACGAACGAATGAACAAACTCAAAGATATCGAAGACTTCTTTACTTTTATTGATTTTCCACAAAATATTTTTTATAATTATTGTTTATAAATGTAAATTGGTATTCACTTAATTTCCATATTATATCCGTGTATCTATATTTTGTATTGCTGCACGAATTCCATTAAATTTAGTAGAAACGGAATCTAAAAGTAGGGACAGTTAGTAACGATATCTATTGGCCGGTTTGAAAAATCACAATAATATCACTAATGGGTTAACAGTTATACGCTCACACATATCGACATCAATTCACCACATTAAAGTGGGGCGAGTAAAGAACTAGTATATCTTGAAGTTTAAATATGTAAATCATTTCGTGTAACTGCTTAGGACTTACTTATATAAGTTCAAAGTAATTCCATAATTCACTATAGTTCAAACTCAGATTTAAAAACTCAATAATATTGATCAATTAAAACAATGCTGATTCAAAGACCATGTCGATGCAATTGTGGTGATTAGAAACGAAATTCCGCGCAAGTAAGTGCTTAGATCCAATGTTTGTCGGTACTAATAGCTATAACAAATGAGGTCCGTCATTATCAGCGCTAAATCACGGCTCTGTCGAAGCGGTGTTGGATGCTGTTACCGGATAGTGACGTTTTCATCTCGCTCATGCCCACACTCTAACTCTTTTGCGCCCCGTTCAATCAGCTGATATCGTAGGATTATAATTAATAACGAATAACACTGTTGTGTTATTTTCCTATAACTGTTATTGTAAACTGTTGTCTGTTATCCTGTTATATTGCTGTTTTGACAAATGTTGTTGAGAACGATTGTTGTTGTTATTATAGCTAGCTTATTATAGCTAGTTATTCTTAACAATGAACTTTCCTTCATACTTTTTCAGGCTTAGGACTGTCAGAATATTAGGCAGTAATTTAAATAACTTAAAACTAAATATTCAATATAATATTCTGGTGTATTTAAAAGTTCATAGATCTGTACATATTTTTTTATTTACATTCAATATTTACATTATTTGCATGCAATGTTTGCAATATTCTTCCATTTCCATTTATTTACAAAATTTACTCTAATTATTTTATTAGTTACTTCAAAAGTACATGACACTAATTATTGCAACGAATAGGTAATTTAATTTGCATACGCGATCAGACAACGGCAAATCCAAACGCGACACTAATTATTGCAACGATCACACAACTGCAAATAATGCGTATCTAAAAAAGTGACAACAGCTTAGGCACCAGCAAGCCAGCAACAGTTTACCTATAGTTTACCTTGTTATTTCAAATCACACTGTAAATCAAAATGAGTCTAATTGTTATACGCGCGAAGGTACAAAATTGTGAATTTGGGATTAGTAAAATTACTATAAGAAATAAACAAATAGGAACTTTATTTCCTTGTGAGAAAGGTTAATATGAGAGCGAGCGCCTACGCCTACACAACGGTTCAAGTGGCAACAACAACAATGCGACTAGGCGATTCTTTTGTCAACAGCAACAGCAGGATAACAGTATAAGCCGTTGTTAAATAATGTGTTATTCGTTACGGAAAAATAATTAATTATATTATCTGTTATTGAAATAACGATCAATACTATTTAGGATCACACCGCGGAATGTCCATGACAACGTCGGAGACTATCTAATTATCGACCTTCATTGGACGTAAACAGTATGAGTGAAAATATTATGTACGTGTGTTTTGAATATTTCGTTTACAAAAATTTACTTTGTTGACACATAATGAGGTCGTCACGTTTAAAAATCGAAATTTATATTGTGAGTATATTATTATATGAATAATTTGTGGTATTTTTTAACAAATATCAAAGTACTCGTACCGTCGGATATATAAAAAATGAATAAATAACAAAAAGTTTTATTGGTCTTAATAAAAGTGGTTCATTGTGATCTGAGCGAACTCTATACAAAACTTTTTGAAATCCATTACTGTTTAGTAACTAGGGATCATTGTAAGGATCACTTTCTATTCTATTTCGAAAACTATCTGTTATTATATACATCAAAATTTCGAAATGACAAGTAATTAGTAGTGTTGTTGACTAAATGTTCACGAATCACGAAAGATTTGCCGGTACAGATCTGACCAGCCTTGTTAATGCTGCCCCATACGATCTCATTTGCTCTCCTGTCTTACTGTTTTGTGAAATGCTGGTAGCTACCAACTCTGCTCGCGCTCTGAAGTGTGCGATAACTATGCATAACTTCATCCTCAATAACTAAATAATAGAGTTAGTTATCGAGAATGAAATTACATGAAGTATTTCTCTCCTTTTGACGTGAAACGTCTTTTAAAATCGCACTGAAACATAGAGGTACCAGGTTTAAAAAGGGGACCGTAACGAAAAGGTCTATATCATCTTACCTTAATAATTAAAAAACTATTAGTTTTAGAAACAAAAATGTGGTGTGAATATTTCACTTATATAGTCAGCTTACTGTTACCTTGAGTTTTTTACTAACATAGACGTTTCACGTTAAAACCAATGGCCGTGTGCCCCGGCACAATCCCACCCGACTTTTTGTTTTCCTATTTTTTCGAATATTGTAATGTTGGTAAATGAGATTTTTCAAAGCATGCAATATAATTTGTCTAGAAAAGTCTAATGCAGTCGACTACAAAGAGATGGATATGGTTAAAACTACAAAATTTGTAAAACGTATTAATTAACTTAATATTAAGGAAGAGTAGTAGGTAACTTTGACCACATCTATCACTTCGTGGATATCTACAGATTTTCGAAAACAATAAAATGGATTTAAATAAAGTGCTTAAACTTTGTTAAAGCTGGCACAACTGTGTTTTGTTTGTGAATTTTAACGAGATGTGGTTGCGATTAGTATATAGGAGTGGCTACATTTATCATATTGGCCAGTTTATTGTACTAACTTGTCGTTGAAATCTACAATACTATACTGATATTTATAAAGCTTAATAGTTTGTTTGTTTGAACACGCTAATCACAAAAACTATTTGTTTGAATTGAAAAATTCTTTTAGTTTTCGATAGTCCATTTATCGTAGGTTTATTAGGCTATAACCAATATGAGCAGAGCAATAATGAAAAATATAGTAATAAGGGTAATGATTGTTTGTATCTAAATCGTTTTATTACCAAATTCCTGCATACCAAGACCCTGCATTTGCAATTTGTTTAAAAATCATAGATAAGTAAAACAAGAAATAATAATATGTACTTGTTGTGATTTGTAATTAAATGTCTAGGAGATAGTTATAGCAATATCATCGTCAGTACGACTTTTGTATTCCAATAATAATATCCAAATGGTAATGCTTGTAAATGTAACATAAAAATACTTTTAATATGTGGTGGACAGCTGCTTTGCTTAGATATAGTATTAGATTACATTTTGTACAAAAAAAAAATGGCGAATATCTTCTCTAAAATGTATTTTTCTTACTACCTAATGATAATCTACTTCAGTATTGAATGTAAATACTAAGAATATAAGTAAATTTATATTACACAATAATATTGTGATTGTTAGAAGTCCAAAAGCTAAGCAGGATTGTAGATTAACCTAACTACTTGTAACTGTTATAATTTACTTCTTACATTCCCTTAACATTGATGTTGTATACTGATATGTAAAGTTATTATCAAATACATATTTGTAGATTTTGGAATAAATTACTCTGGAAAATAAATAGACTTTTATTTATAGTTACATTCCTATTATTGTTTATTGAGTACAACGTAATCTAAACTATTTATATTTATTGTCCGTATGGACCGTGGTCATCTGAGGTGACAACTTACTTATAAGGTATGGCAGTTAAGGTGCCGATGAAAAGCTTACCTACGGCTTCATCTGTTATCATCAGTTCGGTAGCGAGAGGAGGTCTATCCATCCCAATCAAGCGATTGGAGAACAGACCCATGGTAAACTGTGAGATGGTGGCTAGATGGCTTACCCGGCGTCTGTTGTGATAATTTGCGACGCGATGACTGGAAATCTTAATCACTCATGTAAATATGTGTAATTAGTAATATATACTTATATATCATTATGCCTGTTATACTTATATAAAATTATGACTGTCGTTTCACTTTATATTTATAATAGTTTTAGTCGCGCCAAGTATATGAAATTATATTCTTCGATATAATCAGTAGGTATCGTAAGCAATGGACTTTTTAATTTATAATAAGAGTGGTACACACAGCATAGAAGGGAAGTTGTGAAAGATAGGTACCGTACCGTTCTGGATGGCGGTGGCTCGCCTCTCGCTCCAACCCTCGGGATCTTCAACGGCGGGCCCGCCTCTCTTCCAGACAACAGGGTTTTTGGACGCAATCTACACACTCCACAATCTATGACGTGATCGCGAGGCTGACACGACTATTTTGAAATTACTGGGACGCAATGTTCAGAGGTTTAATAAAATAAACAGAAAATCAGCGAGGAGCTCAATGCTCGTTCGGGCGGCGGCTATTCAACTAACTAATGTTTATTCTCGCTGCTAGGCAGCGCCACCGGTATTCGATTGTACGTGCATAGGAATAGGATAGAAAGGTTTGTGATGTATAAAAAAAAATTGAACTTTATAAATTGGCGTAACCAAGTTTACACAGAGTACTTTTTAATATTGGAAACAAGTTTATTAGAAATTCACGAAGATAGGGATATAAGTATCCCCATCTTCTGATATATCAGAGATAATAGTATCAGAAAAACCCGATACATGTTTGCCGTACAATTTGCGTATTGATGAAAAACAATTGCTTAAAAACAATGAAAGACGTGTAGTTCCAAAAACCCGTCTGGCTAAAGTCCAAAAACAAGGGCACCATTTCAAAATATTAATGTTCAACAAATTGCCTAAAACCGTAATAGGTCTAAATTATAGCACATTTAAACAAAAAATTAAGATTTTTCTTGAATATAATCCATTTTATTCATTAACAGAATATATGTCTATGCAACTTGTGGCATCTTTGTCTCGCTAGAGTAAATGTATTCTATGGTCTTTGTTCTTGAAGGAAATGTAAATATTAATACTTATAATGCACGTTAACCTGTATTGTTGTCTCGTTCTATCGTTCAGTTACAAAGAGTAAAAAGTGGGTTGACTAAAGTTGGGCTTAGCTTAATTTTATAAACACGACGTTTTAATATTATTAAATTAGAAAAAAAAATATCTTGTAGCATAATTATACTTACTATTATTTAATTAAATGTTGAAATATTTTTAAGAATAGCTAAATTTAATGTAATTGATTTGCCTGTAAAATATTTTACTAAATACATGCATACACTCACGCCTTTTTCCCACGGGGGTAGGCAGAGATTACGTCTTTCCATTTGCTACGGTCTTTACATATCTCTTTCGCTTCATCTACTTTCATAACATTCCTCATACATGCTCGACGATTGCGGGTACTTCTAAATGGCTAAGAAATATACTTTTCTCAAACATGCTTGGAAATTTGAGCATTATTTTGACAACCTTCTTCGAGATAAATCGAAATTGCTGTATTGGTAAATGTGAAAATCCATATCTGTCGTGTTTTAGCAGCCAAATAAATATACATATAATTTCATATCTATGTATGTATGTTTTTTAAAAATGGAACGATTTGTTGGTCCTAAAAATGGCAAACCAGGGAGGCAACTTATCAGAATTTTATTTAAATATCGAACTGGCTTGCAAAAAAATCCTGTTTATAATGAAAAATAAAAATAAACGAATCCTTTGGCGCGTGAAAATTTTTCTTCGTTGTTGGTCATTGAGTTTGAAAGTTTTAATTTCCGTGCATTATTTGAGAAAAGTACTATACAAGCCTTGGTCACAACTAGGCATTGATGGAGTTACGTATGTGTGGCTCGGCTTCGCCTCGGTCCACATGTACACGTTCGTCCATCAATGCATCTATTGCTGACCGCTGCAGTAATGTACTACTACTAACTTCGAGAGTATGACTTTAAGCATCACTCGAAATAACATGGATATTGCCCGAGCGCAGAGAGCCGGAGAGTTCGAGCAAATGACCGAAGCGCACATACTACATATATCAGGGGTGGCCAACCGGTCGATCGCGACTAGGCAAAAAATATTAATAAGTAGAACAGACTGCACAATATCACCAACTGCTGCACGCATCATCTTGTATTGTATCATTGTATTGTCAATCGCCATTCCGTCAAATAAATTATATCCTCTATTCTACGCAGTATAGCTAGCTCTTTTGTTTTCGGCAAGCATGAACAATAAGCGGGACGGGAAGCGTGTGGGACTTGGAGGCGCATAGTAGTATCAACGAAATGGCTTTAAAATTTGCAGATACATTTCAATTGGACCACATTATACTTCAAAACGAAATTATTACTTTGCGCTGCGACATATTTCTAAAAGCAAGGTCATCCTCAGGTCTTGATTTCTGGGCATTGGTTTCCTATGAGAAATATCCAAATTTGAAGAAATGTGTTGAACAACTGCATTTGTGTTTTGGTTCAACATATTTATGTGGGTCGGCATTTTCCTACTTAAAACAAACAAAAAATAAACACTGTTTATTTTTTGTTTGTTTTAAGTAGGAAACACTACATACCTGATTTTGCTAATCTAGCGGAAGATACTCAAGCACAATGTTCACACTAATATAAAAAACTAATTAAAAATAATTATTTTTTATTTTAATGTATTTTCTTTCAACAAAATATAAACTACTACATTATTTCTGTAATAAACTATGCAGTTCCATCTAAGTTTTCAGTTATGTAATTGGTAGATCGCACAGGGTTTTACCAGATAACAGTAGATCTCAGGTCTGATCAAGTCGGCCACCCCTGACATTTATCGTCCTCGCCTGTTCGCCAAGCGCGATGTTTCGAGTGACAAACATCGCGCGAAATATCTCAGTCTAATACTAAAAGAGATGTGATATCACATTACTTTTTGAGACACTATTTTTCACAAAACTAATCTGTGGTCAACTGTGAGGGAGTGACTAAGGGTCTAAATCTTTGACTTAACTTTTTTAAATCGTCGCCCCATCCTAGAATTTTGGCCTGTCGTGGGTGCAGTTAAACATTGAATTTCACCCTAATCAGAACAGATTTCTGTAGGCCATACAATATATTTGTCCTGTACAGAAACTGCGACCCGTTGAGCAGTAGACTTGACCACTGCGCTAACCGTAACTGACGCATAGACGGGTTAATGTAGTTTTATAACCATCTCCATCGAACAAGCTAAACATATTAACACTCATAGCAGTTTCATTAAGTGGCTAAAGCAACAGGCACATAACAACGACTTCACACGTTGAATGGCATGATCCAAGTATTCTTGTTTTTCGTGTTGACGGTCTAAAATTGTAGACAGCACTTACTTTGTGGCTTTGTGGCAGGTGATCTCAAGAATAAATAATAAAAACAACTGTACCATATAATAACTATATTTATTGTTGTAAAATTCAACAAACAAATTCTTAGTGCTAAATTAGGTATATCGTTTCTCTAAGTATCAGGCACTGTATAGGCTTCTTAAGAGTTATCACATTCAAAATAATAAATAGTAATTAAGTAAATCAAACAACACACGAATGTTAAGAATTCGATATATTCTCGCAAAATACTAATAACTCGGATTAGCATTTCCGTCATAAATTTGAATTTTATTATCAAAAATAATACATATATAAATATATACGTAGATCATACAAATAAGGCCACTCATTTTAGTTCAGTGTGATAGCACCGTTTGAATCTTCAGTTATATATGCCGTTATATATACACATATTACACACATCTGACATTTATACCGTATATATTTATGTACACATAGAATAATGGACAATATAAAATATGACAGCCATGAAATCTTAATTTTATTTTTACTAAATGATAACTTTAAAATATAGCATTCTATATTTGGAAAAATAAAACGTAATCTCATACAAAAATATTAGCTTCATTATAAAATATGTCATATCTTACAATTAATAAATTTTGGTTCAGACGATTATTGTAAAACTGTAAACCTAATTCTCACTTTTTTATAATCACAAAAATAAATTCGAGTTATTACGTAAATAATTAGGATTCAATAATAAAATCAAATATTAATAGTACTGTTGTGACATTACATTTGCAATGCTTATACATGTATAATAATTATAATCAATAAGGACAAATAATAAACTAAACAGGAATTTTAAGTTACTAACTTGTACTGCTACAATAAAAATGAAAATTTTACATTAATTGTGGGCTTGCTACTGCCTCAATTCAATTAGTTTTTCCACCATGCCACCCCAAAATTATAATTAACAATTTCTGTTATATATAAGTTAAACCTTTTATAAATAATATTGGAACAATAAAAGATGCAAATTAGAACGGCAAATATTGTACATACTTTATTGATTGTTATATTAAAAATACTGGCACTATTTATGTTTGTATGTACCCTTATACAGCACACTAGTACAATCAATTATTTCTATCTAAAATTGAATTCGCTATTCACCAATATTCACCCAATTTAGTGCACAACTCAGTTATAGAACCAATTGTACAACTATCTGGATTTAACATCAAAGATCTTAACATAAAACGTAAACAACGCACAGAAGAAGGTGTGGATCACCATCAAACAACATTACCAATAATGCAACAACAAATCAAACAACGCGTAATTAATTGACAGCATTTCATAATTTAGTTTTGTTTGCATAATTATTAAAATTAAATTGATGTGTTTTTGCTATATGTTATGCTATGCATCAACATTGTCATTCATCTTGTGAGTTAAGAACAAGCGCTGATCTCCAGCTCAGATTAAAACGTACGTGACAATTGACATCATCATACAGAGGAATGGATTATTTTCTTTGTTAACTATTTTTACAAAAATATTCAATATTCGTTAAAGTTAATATTGATTTGATGTTTGTTATGATAGAAAATTACATTAATTAAATGTCAGCGTCCATATCCATTCCACCGTAACTATAACAATAAACCGGTTCACAACAACTATGCAATAAAAAAGATTAAATAAATATATTCCATGCTCAAAATATAAAAAATCAAAAAACGTTCTTTTTATTTTATTATATAAAAAAATGAAATTATGTCAATTAAATTCAGGATTAAATAAAAATGTAATTGTTCAAATTCTTATTAGATTTTTATAGACTAACTTGCTATTGATTTGATAAGACAAACTGACACTATAATAAAGATTCAATGGTAAGTGACCATTTATTTATTTGAATCAATTTGATCCGACTTACCAAAAATTACAATACAATTACTAAATAATTAGTAGATGTAGAGAATTAATCTAGTGAGCCGAAATGGTTTTCGTACGCCTGAAAAGTAAAGAAAAAAAACACTGAAAAAATTGTCGAATTACATTTAACAGGATGATAAGAGATATCAAATCAATTTAGTCGAGATGATTGCATCCAGTAATATTAAGGCCAGATTTAAATTCAGATTTAAATTGGTATTTCAAATCACACTGGAAACCAAAATGAGTCTAATTGTCGTACGAGCGAAGGTACAAAATTGTGAATTTGGGATTAGTAAAATTTATGCAAGAAATAAACAAATAGGAACTTTATTTCCTTGTGAGAAAGGTTAATATTATAAGAATAAGCAGTCAGGCAACAGAGCAAGCGTCTACGCCTACACAACGGTATGCTTTCTCTCGCTTATACTTGTAGCTTGCAGCACAGTCGTACTCGCTCGCTCCGTGCCGCACACACGCAAGTGGCAACAACAACAATGCGACTAGGCGATAATGTTGTCAACAGCAACAGTAGGATAACAGTATAAGCCGTTGTTAAATAACGTGTTATTCATTACGGGAAAATAATTCATTATATTATCTGTTATTGAAATAACGACCATTACTAATGCTTGTGCACCATCAGTTGAACAGTTGTATGTCACGATGAATAGTTTGTGGGCCACGTACCTGCTGTGCTATCCTGATGAGATTGTCGGCCATAGAGCGACCCGTTTGCTCCACCATCCCCCGTAACACGCCGTTGGGCTTGCTGAGCAGTTTGTGTGGGTGATCGAACTCTACCATCTGCCCGGCGTCCATCACCAGAACCTTCGAAGATTTAGTTCAGTTTCAATTTCAGTCTTATTTAGGCAGATTCAATCTTAAGTTATGGTCTGATAGTGTACGGTCGAACGTTTAACACGTAATTGCAAAGTATTAAAAACATTCAGAAAAGGTTACTTAAGTATTTAGTAAGCAAAAACGTAAAGAATATATGTAACAAAGATTATGACAAACTATTTAGCATTTGTAAAATTTTACCAATAGATTATAAAGTCAAATATTTAATAGGGATAGAATATTATTTTAGTACAAAGTTCAAAAATAGTGTAATAAATAAATATAATACAAAAAGTGTAAGGGAAAAGAAATTGATACTGCCAGGTGCAAAAAAATATTATGGACAAAGACTACCTATACTCTGTCCATTATGTTATTTTCTTTTTGACAGATCGCGCGTATGAAATATTGTTTCTATTTTCAAATTATAGTACTACAGTAATAATATACTTTCTATACTCTGTCCATTATATTATTTTCTTTTTGACAGATTAAGATATTTTGAAATCAGTGATGAACTCGCAAGTTACCGATTCGATTAAAACAGAATATCGATTTTATTTAAGAAGAACTTTTAATCGATTTAATGCAGCGATATTATTTTTATTATAAATATTAAATTCGTTTATCTGTTTTTTTTTTTAATTAATAATGTCTGATTGGGATCGAGATGTTGCAATTGATAACATGATGGCACAAGAATTGGTTATTTATGTAACAGAGGACTCAACTGACGAGTCTAGTGTAATTTACGAAGAAGAATCTGATGAATCTATGTAATAAATAATGTAAATAAATTTACTTGTTTAATTTTTATATTATATATTTGGCGAATTACCCAATTGGGGTAATTCGCCAAATATATAAAATGTTGCCTAATTTCCTTCATCATTTCAGCCAATAGACGCCCACTGTTGGACATAGGCCTCCCCCAAGGATCTCCACGCAGATCGGTCCTGCGCTGCAACCATCCAGCGCCTTCCCGCGATCTTCATCAAATCGTCGGTCCACCTTGTGGGAGGCCTACCAACGTTGCGGTGTCCAGCATATGCCTGCCACTCCAGGACCTTTCCGCCCCAACGGCCATCAGTCCTGCGAGCAATGTGCCCCGCCCATTGCCACTTAAGGTTCGCAATTCTTCGGGCTATGTCGGTGACCCTGGTTCTTCTGCGGATTTCATCATTTCTGATTCGATCACGCAGAGAAACTCCGAGCATAGCCCTCTCCATTGCCCTCTGGGTGACTTTGAGCCGCCTTATAAGGCCCATTGTGAGTGGCCAGGTTTCTGCTCCATATGTCATCACTGGCAACACGCACGAATCGAAGACTTTCGTCTTGAGGCACTGCGGTAGATGGGCCGAGAATATGCCGCGTAGCTTCCCAAACGCTGCCCAGCCGAGTCGGATCCGCCGATTTACCTCTTTCTGGAAATTGGACCTACCTAGTTGGATTATTTGTCCCAGGTAAACGTACTCGTCAACAATTTCCAGTGTAGAGCCTCCAACCTTCACAGGAGTGGGTGCTACATGGTGATTCGACATAATTTTCGTCTTGTCCATGTTCATTTTAAGACCCACTTGTTGTGAAACTCTACTGAGGTCTTCGAGCATTATGCCCAAGTCTTCCATGGTGTCGGCCATGACTACGATATCATCAGCAAAGCGAAGGTGCGTCATGTTCTCGCCGTTGATGTTAATGCCCAGTCCTCTCCAGTCCAAAAGCTTAAACACATCCTCCAGCGTAGCTGTGAACAGTTTCGGCGAAATCACATCGCCCTGTCTGACACCTCGCTGGAGGTGTATTGGTTTCGACTTCTGGTCCGGAAGACGGACTGACATTGTGGCGTTTTTGTACAGTGACTGCAACACTTGGATGTATCGATAGTCTATACGGCACCTTTGGAGAGACTGAAGCACGGCCCATGTCTCGACGGAATCGAAGGCTTTCTCATAATCCACAAACGCCAAGCATAGTGGCAGGTTAAACTCTTCGGTCTTCTGTATAACCTGCCGCAGCGTATGTATGTGGTCTATGGTACTATAGCCTTTTCGGAATCCGGCTTGTTCGGGAGGCTGGAAGTCGTCAAGCCTGCGCGCGAGACGATTCGTAATGACTCTCGAGAACAGCTTATAAACATGACTCAGGAGCGTGATGGGCCTATAGTTCTTCAATCGAGTTCTATCCCCCTTTTTAAAGAACAGTGCCACCACGCCCCTGTGCCATGCTTTAGGCGTTTTGCCATCGAGTATGACGGAGTTGAAGAGTCTCTGAAGGGCCTTTCGTACTGGTAGTCCGCCTGCCTTCAGTAGCTCGGCTGTAACTCCATCATCACCCGGCGCCTTGTTGTTCTTGAGCTGCTTGAGAGCCACACTAATCTCATACAGGCTGACGTCCGGGATGTCTTCGCTGATGTGCCGGGTTAATTTGGCTCTAGGGTCTGAGGCCTGAATAACAGGTGGTTGCGTCGTCGCGTAAAGCTGTCCATAGAAGCGTTCGATCTCGGCCATAAGCTCAGGTCGGGATGTGACGACTCTGCCGTCCTCTGTCTTCAGCTTCGTCAGCAGACTCTGTCCCAGTGACAGATCTCTTGCGAGCACCTTGGAGCCTTTGTTTCGCTCTATTGCCTCTTTAATACGTTCAGTATTAAATTGGCGTATGTCGCGAGTAAGAGACTTCGAGATCTGTTTGTTGAATCGCCGACGAACATCCTCAGAGGTCTGCTGGTCCATCGTACGCCGTTTCTCCATTAGGTTGAGAGTTGGTTCTGAGATCTTGCTTCCCTTCGTAGTACGGCGGGGTTTGAAAAACTGTGAACCCACCGTAAGGACAGCTTCCACAACCCTGTCATTATAAGTGTCCACATCCGTGCAGTCCTCTAGGCAATCGAAGCGATTTTGCAACTGAAGTTGAAAGAGTTCGGGGTTTTGGATCTGGTTGGCGTCTGGACGGAGCGTAGACTTCATCAGACGATACCGTTCGGCTTTAACATTAAGATTCAATGTGCCTCTTACCAAGCGGTGATCACTGCCTGTGTTCAGTGAATTGATCACTGAGACATCATTGAATAACCGAGGCTTAGTCGACATGATGAAGTCAATCTCGTTTTTTGTCACGCCATCCGGACTTTTCCAGGTCCATTTACGATGTGGTCGTTTTTTGAAGAAAGAGTTCATCATATAGAGTCCCTCTCTCTCCATGTAATCGGCCAGCATTTGACCACGGAAGTTCCGGTGTCCAGCTCCAAATTGCCCCACTTTCAGCTCATTATCACTCCGCTTGCCCAGCCTTGCATTGAAGTCTCCCATGACAACGGTGTAATGAGTTGTAGAAGCATGTATTGCCCGAGAAATATCCTCATACATTGCTTCCACTTCCTCATCGGGCCGCGTCGAAGTTGGGGCGTACACCTGAATGACCTTCAACGAATACCGTTTGGTGATTCTGAGTATTAGGTACACTACCCTATTCGACACGCTTCCGATTTGTACAACATTGTTTACGAGAGACTTGTGGACAATGAACCCGACACCACCTTGGGACAGATTTTGGCCCTCCCGGAAATAGAGCAGGTTGCCGGATTTCAGGACCATCGTATCCTCACCCTCTCTTCGGATTTCGGATAGTCCTACAATACTCCAACGAATTTCGCTCAATTCCTTCTCCAGTTCCAGCAGCTTCTCCTCGGTCCGCAGTGTGCGTACGTTATATGTTGCCAGGGCCAAGGTCGTTCGACGGCTAATGTCCGCCGCCCGGGGATTCTTAGCACCCCTGGCACCGGCACCGTACCAACGTCCGTCGCCGTCGGCACGGCCTCCGGTACCGCCGGGCACTAGGGGCCTTTTCTGTTGGGAAACAATCATTTGGGGGGATTTGGGCCGTCTCCCACCACGCTGGCCCAGTGCGGGTTGGTGGGGAGCGTCAGAGCCTCGTTAGTTGGTTGGCAGGGTGCACCACGAGCAGGTGAGGTTGGCTTGGGTCCCGTTGGGTGTAATTTGGAACCCCTTACACCCCGTTACCCGTCTAGAAAGTATATTATTACTGTAGTACTATAATTTGAAAATAGAAACAATATTTCATACGCGCGATCTGTCAAAAAGAAAATAACATAATGGACAGAGTATAGACGGGTAACGCCCACATAGTGAAGTGCTCTGTGCATAACAAACTACCACAGACAATAAGCAGTTCTTGAAATCAGATAAATCGATAAATTGTCTTCAAATCAAATATTTGTAAATTTATTTATTTCCTTCTCGACAGCTACCTTACATTATTTATAGGTATGTGAATTTTAATATTAAAACGCATATGTAGTTAATAACATCTACGTCAAGTTTAAATCAAGAATTATGATCAAGAATACTTAGAAAATCACATACATACCATTTTTTTAACAAACTAGCTAGGTAATTGGTAATTCGCCAAAAATATAAAATTTTGCCTAATTTACTTGGCATGTGTAAAACTTTATTTTTTCATATATTTCTGATCCATTTAAGAGAGAAAAAGGAAAACTTTCTTAAATGGATCAGAAATATACGAAAAAATAAAGTTTTACACATGCCAAGGAAATTAGGCAAAATTTTATATATTTGGTGAATTACCCCAATTGGGCAATTCGCCAAATATATAATATAAAAATTAAACAAGTAAATTTATTTACATTATTTATTACATAGATTCATCAGATTCTTCTTCGTAAATTACACTAGACTCGTCAGTTGAGTCCTCTGTTACATAAATAACCAATTCTTGTGCCATCATGTTATCAATTGCAACATCTCGATCCCAATCAGACATTATTAATTTTTTTGTCCTCTGTACAACACTCGCCCAGTTTTCAGGCGTCACATCACCACACGCGCTAGTTAATAACTGCAACATTTTATTTGCTGTAAACGGCGGCGTTGTGTTATTTCTTGCTGCCTTCCCTTTAATTTGTGCCCATATCAATTCGATGGCATTATACTGACAGTGATACGGTGGGATCCTAATGACAGTATGTCCATATTCCGCAGCCATTTCATCGACGACGTATCTTTTAGGTATACGTTTCGAATTTAAAATTCTTATCAGCTCCGCTTTCAACAATGTATCAGTCACATCCTCACCATTATCACGAAGCCAGTTAACAATTTGGTCTTTGGTACTGCTTTGCGTTGGCTTTTTATTTATTTGCCGCGAATGATAGGGCGCGTTGTCTATAAATATAATTGAAGGTTCTTCTAGTAGCGTCAACATTTCCCTAAACCAACTTTCATATACTTCTGCATTCATCTCTTCTGCATGAATGTGATACAAGCGTTGTATGGCAAATGACAACCAAACGGCGTAGCCGTATTTAATGACACATACAATCTAACGTCACTCCTCACAACTCCCGTTGCCTAGACAACCCCATAGACAATATATGACAATTTATTTCATGTATTTGAAAAAACCAGATAAACGAATTTAATATTTATAATAAAAATAATATCGCTGCATTAAATCGATTAAAAGTTCTTCTTAAATAAAATCGATATTCTGTTTTAATCGAATCGGTAACTTGCGAGTTCATCACTGATTTCAAAATATCTTAAACTGTCAAAAAGAAAATAATATAATGGACAGAGTATAAGTACTTGGTGCCTAAATTATATAATAAGCTCGAGATATTGAGAAAAGATCCGAAATTTACCAAAGCACAGGTAAAATCAATGTTACGAGTTGCATTGCTCAAGATGCTAGGTTAGTTTAAGCGTCAAATACATAGATTGTAGGTTATATTTTTAATTATGTATAAGAATAAGAGTGCATCTCGCCCATAAATGTAATGTTTGGCGAGAATATTATATTTAGAAGAAATGTTAACCTATATCGTACAAAATAAATAAAAAAAAGTGTACAAATTTTTACACACAAATAAGAGACTACTGCAGGTACCCCGTGGATAGATAATAACATAGGCTTCAGGTTAGTCAAACAGAAATCTATGGACTATTTTGGCATTATCGAGCTGGGCTGGTTTCTGAATCCTGGACATACACGAGGGCTGCGTTTTAAGTTGCGTCGTTTGCTAACCTCCCGCAATTATAAAGAAAACGGTTGCCTACTTTGTGGCAAAGAGTGGTCTAGTGATGTGCCGAGTCGCCGTTTTGGTGGATCGAGTCGATTCGAGTCAGTTTATACGGTATTCGAATCAGGACTCGATTCCCCGATTCGAGCCCAGTACTCGAATTCTATATTTGGTATTCGTTACTAGTACAGCAGTAGAACGAGTATATAAATAGAATCAAGTTAGCGAGTACGAACCGATTCTTCCTGACTCGAGAATCAAAATAAATTGGTATTCGAGTAGACGAGTCCAAAGCAGGAATCGAGTCTGGCTCGAGTCAAATGCAGGGTGTCCACAGCTATTGGTTAAAGAAAATCCCTGACTTTCCATGACTATCCCTGACCATTTTTTCAAATTTCCATGACTATTTTTTCAAATTTCCCTGACCATTTTTTCAAATTTCCCTGACCAAACTAATTAAAACATTTTATTTAAATAAGTCATTCACTCGCTCTAATACCACAATGAGAAGTGTTGGCAATTAAAAAATAATAATAAAACAATAGCAGGCCCCCAAGGGGCGACGTGGGACTTTTTCAGCAAATAGAATGATTTTTTCTTCAAGAAGGAGGACTTTTGTTACTGAAAAGTAAAACTTAATTGTACAAAAAAATCAAACACTTTTTTTGCTAAAACAAATTAAAAACCAAATAATATTAGAACATTCAACAGTCTATCTTTTTTCTAACTTTTTCTTATTATGACTATCTGGAACAGATACGTTTGTAACGAATTCCAATACTTTATCATAAACTTTCAAAGGTCGGTCAATGCAAGGGCCATTTTCAAGCCATCTTATTGAAGTGAATTTCTGTGGAAATTCTGTACTGCCAGTAATTGTTGTATAAGTACAGAGCTCGACGTGCCGGTGAGTCTTTAAAATTATTATACATTGTTCTTAAGAGTTCGTTTATTTCCCAATCAGTTTGCTTATGTTCGGTTTTAACAGCGCCATTCACGGTGTGTAAACCACAAACTCCGATTAATGAAGATTTTGAATTTTCTGTAGCAAGTTCTGCTTTCAATTTATGAAGAAAGCTCAGGTTAACATTGGGTTCATCCATCGAACTGCAATAACTTGTCATGGTCTAGATTTAACAAACCCTTTAAAAATCCATTTAATAGATTATTTGCAGTCGACTTCCCTAGAAAAATATTTGTCCAATACCTTGTTTCAACTCTTTCGGTAGTCTTGTTCCAAAATCTTATAACAATATCCATTTGACATTTCTGGGAGACTTTATTTAGTGATTCATCAAAGGAAATTATTTGCAAACATGTTCTTAAATAAGGTGCTATTCCGTAGTTTATTACATATGACGCTTTTGTTTTTCCCAATGTGAAGTTTAGGGCAATTTTGCTGTCAGGAAACATTCTTTTGAATGCATGCTGGTTCTATCACTAGAATTAAGGGACATTTTGTTAAAAACAATTTCTAATGCCCAAAGTATTTCCGCTGATGTCACATTATCGTCTTTGTATGTAGGTATACACATTTTTGTAACTTTACTTTTATGGGAGTCATAAGAACTTTCGATATTGAGGGACGAAGTCTCTGTGGCGCTTGCAATTGTCGAAGTTGATGGTTCATCAGATTCAACCTTTTTTGTAAATGAAATATTTGGTTGCATTTTTCTTAATTCATAATTTTTAACGTGTCTTTTGGCATGTGAAACCAGTGCATGTTTACCCATGTTACTTAATTTTATGGACTTGCAGCATATCTTACAGAATGCTAATCCTGGATCATTTGGAACATCATTCAGCCATTCAAAAAATTCAGGACTGACTTTGGGATCTAGCCACAATTTTTTAAATGAACATTTTTTGGCACTCATTTTAGTTCTAGTGTTGTAAAATTTCTATAATTCCTCGTAGATAACAGTAATGAGCTGTTTTGTATGAAGAAAAAGAAGATTTCTAAATACGAAGAATTAAGTAATATTAAAAGTGAGTAAACTAGTTATATAACCTATAATTATAACATAGTTCACTCCAATTTTGAAGATACATGTCCATGTGCACAATATGACTGATAGTTTACCCTGTCAAAGTAAAACTCTTTATTTATTGTAAATACTCATTTATTTCAAACAAGAAAGGAGTAATTTTAGTAGGTAATGGCAAAAAACTCTCCGGACCTAAAAAAATGCTTTAATGGTCTGGATTAAGAATCAAACCAGAGCATAAAATATATCCCTCATTTTACAATCATTGAGAAATTTTTGCATGGATTTCAATTTACAGTTCAAGAAATTTTTATTGACAAATATCTTAAATTTTCCCTGACTCTCCAGGTAGCTCCTCAATATCCCTGACTTTCCCCTGACCACCTCAAGCGTCCCTGACTTTTCCATGACTTTCCCTGACTTTCCAGAATGTGGACACCCTGAAATGGTACTCGGCACATCGCTAGAGTGGTCACGTCGGACCTATTATACTATTGGTTAACTCTGACTGATATACGACGGTTTGTTTATTACAAACAAGTAGAAATCAAAAACGAGTGGGTTGAACCACTCGTTGCACAACGCACGAAATGAAAGTTAAGAAATAGTGAATTCGGTAATTCGTATACGAATCGCACGATTTCGAATGCGAATTGGTTTTCTATTGTTTCAAAAATTCGTCTTCAGGAGACGATTTCTACTAGTAGAATATCCAACGCTGAAGTGACCTTGACAGTGATCCGTTTCACGTGTGGGTCATCGCCGGTTTTTTGTTTTAGTTGTTGTGATTTTAAATTTTTCTGCGTGAAACGGAATTTAATTAAGAATTTGTTCTTAATGACAACAGCACTGAATTCTAGTGATTCAAAAATCGATAAAATTATAAGCAGTAGAAAATAATTTCGCGCACGATTTGCATTCCTATTGGAATTCCAAATTCACGTCTAATGATTCAAAAATACGTCTGCAGGCGTCGTGCAAAGCAATCGTGGAAGCTCTTTCTCTTTCCATATGGCCTTTCCAGTCTGAGTTAGTACATAGACTAAGTGCAACCTCTGCTCTAATGCTATCTGCCAATCCTCTGCTGTCAGAAGCAAACTTGTCAGCCCTTTTTCACACTCCTTAATAAATATATGCAGTTGTTTTTTAAAATTAATCAGGAAATATACAAGCAAGTTTACAGCTTCGCGGTTGTGTAACGATAAACAACTAGTTAGATGTTTTCTTTTTACTAGTTTTATGATAAATTATCACACGAGATTTTTCTTGGTGTAAACCCTTAGTTTGTCTTTAAATTCCTAAAATTGTGTCTAATATTAATAGAAACAACAAACCTTATCAGAATCCATGACGGTGTGCAGTCTGTGAGCTATTGTTAGTACTGTGCAATCTGCGAACTTGTTCCTTATCGTGGTTTGTATGAGAGCGTCAGTCCTGGAGCACAGATAAAGAATTATGTAAAACATTGTGTTTTAATGAAAATCCAAAATTAGTGTGCGTAAATAAAATTATTAATACTCGTAAATTGATTTAAATCAAATTAATTAAACCTAAATTTTATGGACTGTTTGAATAAATAGTAAAACAGTATTATTTTAAAACCAAAATTAAAAACAATGTTAGAAATAGAAAATTTTGGTTAAATGTTCGATAATCAAACGTCGTAAACTATTTATAAAAAAAATACACAAGAAAAAATATTTTTTCTAAAACAAGCATAAAAGTAAGCAAATACACCAGCATTTCTTTTTTTTTCAATAATTAATACGCATACTTTTTATATTCACAGTAAAATATTTTTTAACAAATAAGTTAGTGAAGATATTATTAAACAACTTGTTTCCATTCATTTAGTTGATCCGTAATTGCTCATGTGTATGTCGCAACCAACTGGTTAAAATAGCCGTTCAATCAAACAGCTAGCCCTTTGACTGAACAACGCCATTCAACCATACGTCTAGCTTATTAATTGAATATTTGAGTCGCTCAAAACGTTCAATACTAAAGCAGATTCAAAAGCCACCGTCTAATTTAATTAGTTCAGCGCTCAGGTGCGTTTTGTTTTCAATATGGCGTCAACTAGCCGTGGTTTGTGATTGTTTCAAGATATTTTTCAGAAATTAAGTAGTAAATATATGTTACACGTGTAACACGTAAAGACACAGAAATTATGAGGCCACTTACGAGTGATACGAATGAATCAAAATTTAAACAAATATTCAAGGAGAAATTACGTGATTACGAAATGATACTTGCTTCGTAAATTTTTGAGTTTGTAATTTTTTGCTTGGTGCAATAAACAATATTATTATTAATAATTTGTTTTTCATTTTTACTTATTTCATGTAACTTTTGGGCAACTCTTAAACTTAATTCAAGAATAACCTCTCAAGAAATTACAAAAAGTATTCCTATTCTCTCAAATTATGTACTAAACTAATGATCACCTTAGTTAATTTGGCTAAGTGTCGTTTAGCTGTAATGTTGAACGTTGCAATCAACAAGTCGGCTAAACGACATATAGCTGTGTGATTGAATGACGTTGTTCAATCAAAGAGCTAGGTGTTTGATTGAACGGCTATTTTAACCAGTTGGCTGCGACATGCACATTTTAACTTAAGGATTTAACTTATTGATTGGTGCTAACGATTCAAACAGAAAAGAAGTAATGCCTGCCTCACAAGCAAAGGAGGTCAGCCAGTAAATTTTGGACCGTACTTTTGATATTTGTTACAAACAAAAAATCTGACTATAGATAAGAAGCAGGAGTTACATAGCTTATTGACTGATCTACGAATTGTATATGAAAAACTTACTGTGGATCGACGTTGGCCGTCGCCTCGTCGAGCACGAGCAGGCGGTTGCGGCGGACGATGGCGCGAGCGAGACAAACCAGCTGTCTCTGTCCCACGGAAAAGTTGCCGCCACCCTCTGAGATACGCGAACTTAAGCCTGCCGGTAGATCTGACACGGCCTCCCTTAGTTCCACCTGTTTAAAGCAATGTTTTTAATGCGACCACTATTATAAGAAATATCTTAATTAAAAAATCTGGGGCTCCACCGTACAAATTTTATGTTAAATACTTCGATCATATATTTCTGTAGATACACAGTTACCGTCTAAAAAGTGGCACCGGCGAAACAAGGCACAAACAGTAAATGTGCCTTGTTTCGCTCTCATTCATTCGGTGGCCGCGCGCAATTGATAACGTCAGCGATGCCGAAATGCGTAGTTTATACTTGTAAAAATGACACACGTAAAGTGCAAAGGAAGGATGGAATGTCATACTTCCAATAAGTATATCTTTATCTTAATTTATTAGCGCTTTTTTTATGAGTAAAACACTTTTATTCATATTATATATTACTAAAATATCAATTTAAAACGCTTGCGTACCATGCCACGATGCGTAACGCATCGCATCTATCTCTTTCTGTCTCGAGTGGCTCACTCATAGGAAAAAATAGCACAGAGCTAATGTTTCAGAAAAAGGTCAGTGGAATGATGGAGTCGCCTATACCATTTTTTGTGATTTTCTTTTTTTTTTTGTTTGATTTATCAAGAATAAAAAAAGTGTTAAATAGCATTTACGTAAAAAGCAATTTGAATACAAATCAAAATAAAGCTACTAACCACTAAGAATTCATGAATTCATGTTTTTATTGATCCCGTTAGATAAAAACAAGCTAATGTTCCTTATAATATCTAGGGTTAATAAGAAATTATTTAACGTATGTCTCATTAATAAACGTTACATTTTGTAGTGGGCCTATTCTCCATACAAGAAAAAATTATCTCCTTTAAAAAGTTTCCGTACTGTTAAGATATGTGTAAAAAAAAAACTAAGCATCTCCACTGCTGTCTATGTTCAAGTAGGATGCGATAAGACGCGAGCACAATATTCAGAGTCAAATGGAACGTAGGAGCATTATTATATGAAATGAATTTGTGCTTAATTGCAACAGACTAAGGGCTTATTATCCAATATATTTGTTTTCAAATATGTCTTGTTCATTTCTGATTTCACGGCATCATTATATCATCGAAACCAGAAGATAATATGTAACGACCTTAACAAGGATTTATTTTCATACTTCATTACGTTACTTAAGATTTAAATTGGCTTAAATTATATGACACTTTAGAACTTTTTTCAAAATTGGTACTATAATATACATCTATTCTTCTATGTATAGACGCGGGGCCGATATTTTGTTTGATTTTCTATGGAATTGTGTATCTACAGAAATATATGATCGAAGGTTAAATATTAGAAAGATTCTGACCGCTCAGGAGACGTATTTTGAATTATTAGACGTGAATTTGGAATTTGAATACGAATACAAATCGTGCGCGAAATTATTCTCTACTGCTTACAATTTTATAGATTTTTGAATCACTCGAATTCAGTGTTGTCATTAAGAACAAATTCTTAATTGAATTCCGTTTCACGCAGAAAAATTCAAAACCACAACAACAAAAACAAAAATCTGGCGATGACTCACACGTGAAACGGATCACTGTCAAGGTCAGGTCAGCGTTGGATATTCTATATTAGAAATCAAAAACGAGTGGGTTGCACCACTCGTTGCACAACGCATGAAATGAAAATTCAGAAATAGTGAATTCGATAATTCGTATACGAATCTCACAATTTCGAATGCGAATTGGTTTTCTATTGTTTCAAAAATTCGTCTCCTGTTCGCTTACGATGCGCATGGGACAGCACGTCACCCCAGACGTACGAATTATTCTAGACGGAAAGTATTGACGGAAGATATTTGCCCTGCATTTTGTACTAGGCTTTGCACTCTTATCAGAATCAATTCAGGTAAGTATATGTTTGTAGGTATGTGCAGAAGTCAACACAACATACTACCACAAAATGACAATATTGTCATTCATTTTAAATTCTATAGGTATTCAACATTAAATTGAAAATTGGTAACCAAATGACAGTTGCCTGTATATTCTGGATGAAATAACCGAAATTTAATATTAAAGCGAGGAGTCTAATATCGATCTTTCTTTTCTTATTTAATCAAAACATTAGCGCTAAGACTAACATATTTTCTTGCATGTGTCTAACATGTGCGTTTAAATAATATTAGACAAACATGACTATTTGTCGTACCAAAATGCACATAAGTAATGCGTGAAGCATCGTCTACAAACGTCAGTTTTTTCTGTCATAAATTTCGTACTATTGAACAACATACTATCTTATACATAGAGGGAACATCGTTACACCATCGTGAGCTTTGGTTGAAAAGCACCACAAGCTCACGAAAGACCGTAATACGTTGTGTTGTGGTAACTATGTATAAGCGCAGAAAAAGACCTCAGACTAAGGCGATCATAGTTACCTCTTCTAGTGCCCGCCACAATACGGGGTCCGGGTACTCGTCGAAGGGGTCCAGGTTGTGACGCATAGTGCCCGAAAACAGCACAGGCTCCTGCGGGATAATGGACACTTGACTGCGCAGCTCATGCAGGCCCATCGTCGAAGTTTCGCGTCCATCGATTATGATCTCACCGTCGATTTTTGTCAATCTATAGAAGACCATAAGTTAACTTTTTAGTCTTGTGGGGTCTTTTTACAAAATTCTGTGGTGCCGTGGATCACCTCGGTGGGTTAGAGATAATAAGTAATATGCATATGCAAACAAATGCCTAATTTTTAAGTATTTAGTTACAATACGAATCGTTGTCAATTATTTATTGCGAAGGCTTCTCCACTTTGAATGTTTTCCAACGACCACCAATGGTCGGCGGGTTGGGAATCACTGCTCTAGTACGTCAAATTAACATATGCCAAACTACAAAGATTAAATTCCTAGTAAAATGTACGTTGACTAAATAATTTGGGAAAATATTTTCCTGGATGGAGACTCTATATACTCTATGGATGGAGATACTAAGATCGTTTGTTTGGGTAACTCTGTCTTGCCTACATCTGCGGGAAAATAGGCAGTGTAATTACTAGATACTGTGACTTTCTTCTTAAGGTTCATTCTTATCTTATGTCATATTTTGACAAGGTATACTGTAATTGTGTTATCATTGCAGATTTACAATGAATTTTACAGAACTGTGCTGTAATCACTAACAGAAAATACGCTTGTTTGTCAATATGCAATCAGGGCATTAAGCTATGGATTGTGCACAGTCAGCCATACGTCAAACTTTACATTTGCACTATGTAAACCGCGCTATTATAAGCAACACAAGAGCTGCTGCGTTGCTGTCTCCAAAATTTTACAGGATATATATTAAAACTCCAAACTTTATAGCACGTGTCGACCACATCACCATTCCAAAAATCTTCGGTACTTTTCAAGTAGTCATATCTGCTCATATCTATAAATGATAATAAGATAAAAATGGTGTCATTTTTACTCACTAGCAGTATCATCCTATCGTTTTCGAGTATATTTGAAACAAGACGAGACAAAGAGTTTCAATTGAATTGAAATCAGATATGATTAGCTACATTATCACCGCTACATATACGTCAACATTAATCCAGGCTCCAATTAACTTGGACTAAATGAAATTGCAGAATTTCATTCTCCAAGTAAAAGTATTGGGCTGTTAGTATAATTATATTTTACATCACATCACTATTATTTCTCGCCATCACTGAAGGGGATAGCGGATAGGGCTTTTTTAAGTTTTTTTTCTAAAGTCTAATCATTAATTCACTGGAGTAAACTGACGTTTACGGTGTTACCACTTTATGATGAACAGAAAATAGTGTTGTGACTAGAATATTGAAATCAAACTCATTCATTCAATTTCATTCCGTCCTCAAATCACATTACTCATTTTATTTACTTTATTAAGAAATCTTAATCCAATTTTGTTTAATCGATGTAATAATATTAGCATGGTACCTTTAGGGCAAATAGGTGATAACTTTAAAATGGCGTAATTACTCGAATTAATATATGAAATGAAACAAAAATATTCAATGGATAGATTTTTATTCGTCATCGTCAGATATAATTTTATCACTATCGTCGTCGCTGTCAGTGACACTTATTATAAAACGGTCCGTAATATTGTCCATCATAAGATTAAACATTTTATTTTCTAAGTTTATTACATGATCCACACAGTTTCTCCATCTTGTACCAGTAACCAGTAATAACCAGCAATAAATAAAAAAAAAGTTGACGTAAAATTGTCGTGGTTATATCCATTACAACGATAAATAATTTACAGAATTAGGTTTTGTCTAAAATGAAATACAATAACTACTATTACACAGTGGTTAAATCTGTATTTTTCTTTTAAATAGATTGCAATAATTAAAGTACTTCCAAATGTTCGAATAATTACAGCTCAAAAAATTGATTTACTGATTAACTGAACGCATAGTTCGGGAACGCTAGCAAGTGAGTGAATTTCATTTTTTGTATCTGATAGAATTCATGTACCTATATTATAATTAATTGAGTACATTTTTTTAATAAACGTTGTTACTGACTTTGTGTGAGTGATCTGAATAACAACGAAGGGTGAAGTCCTCATCGATTTATTCAATTTATCCAATTATATTTGCAGGTCACCTCACTAGTACGATAAATATGGCAACATAATTTTACAATGTGACATTAGCAACTGTCAGTTTACTCCAGTGAATTAATAATCAGACTATAGTCCCAAATAACGACTGAAATCCGACTGATTCTTCATTTAGGATATCAATATTACAAATCTGGGATGAAGTCTTTCCATGCCGTATGTGTAAACTTAGAATGAAATATTGTAATTATGCTAATTATATTTGACTGATATTATCAATTGACTTTGTGTCAAAATGAGTGAAACTATCGACTTTCAATACAGAATATATTCTACGCAAGCTCAATAATTCTCAAGCTCACAGACACTGACAGAATGTTCGTCAATTCCAGTAAGCTTTTTTTAAGTTATATAAAGCGATAATTTTAACACGTAAATGATCACAAACGAAATATAGAAATTTACACTTGGTTACAATTTGAAGTGTGAAAGGGCCAGAGGGATATAAATGATCACGAAACACAAGCGAAACTCACCGAAACAGCGCAT
This sequence comes from Scirpophaga incertulas, assembly GCA_036419045.1. Classification (NCBI taxonomy): domain Eukaryota; kingdom Metazoa; phylum Arthropoda; class Insecta; order Lepidoptera; family Crambidae; genus Scirpophaga; species Scirpophaga incertulas. Next base: position 12,597,896 of record CM071633.1, read on the forward strand.
TGATGAGAGAAGATTTCCCCGCGCCGGTCCTGCCAACGATGCCAACCTTTTCCTTGGGCTGGATGACAAAGCACAGATCCTTCAGTACTGGCGGTTCTCCGGGCGAATAATAAAGGAAAACGTGTTTGAATTCCACGCGCCCTGCCTCAGGCCAAGATGGCGGCGGCTTTTTGGCAGGCTCCGATTGTAGGGGTGGTTCGGATTCGATGTTGGAGTACTCTTCGATCCTGAAATATATCTTCAGCTGTTTATTTTTGGAAAGCTATTGCAAGCAAATAACACATGATTGATATAGTTGTGATCTGACAATGGTATCTCAGTTGTTGTGGAGTCGATTTCATCTTTAACCTTTGGAGATTTCGTAACGAGTCAGAGGTCGCAAAATTAATATGCGACATAAATTAATATACATGTTATGTTACACGGCACTAGTGCACAATGCTAATGCCCCGAAACTAAAAAAAAGAAATAAAAATCATTCTATATTTTCATTCCTGTTAGTTAAGATGAACCCAAGAGTTGTTGTATGTAAAATATTGCGGTCAGAAGAAGTAAGATTGTAGATCCTTGAAAATGGACAATCAACTGATCACTGATCCAGTGCAAATTCGTAAAATACACATACTTCTATGAGTTTAAGGGAGGTATATGCACGATAACTGCATGACGTTTACTTTGAGCTTTAGGTGCATCAGATAAATTTTCATACAAATTTTTGAAATTGATAACATAATAGCTCCAAACAACCTACCGATCATAAGGTCACCAATGCTCAGTTCCATCCTGTTTCTTAATTTGTCATTAATAATAATTGCTTTTTATGTATGTAATATCTGTCTGTCACGCCTAAACTGATTATATATTATGTTATATGAAATGCAATTATTACAAGGATGTTCTACAAATTAAGAAAGGATACTTTTAATGCCAAAAAAAGCTGTAAGGCGTTGAACTTGATACATACATACATACATACACTCACGCCTTTTTCCCATGGGGGTAGGCAGAGATTACGTCTTTCCACTTGCTACGGTCCTTACATATCTCTTTCGCTTCATCTACTTTCATAACATTCCTCATACATGCTCGACGATTGCGGGTACTTCTGACCTGGCCTTTTTTGAGGACACTTTCGATTTGTTCGAAATATGTTCGCCTACGTCTTCCTCGTCCCGTATCTCCACTCACTCCAGCTTCATAAATCATTTTGGTCAGTCTACTGTTATGTTAATCAAACAAGATGTCTCAAGCATGACTGATTTATTCATCTTTCAACAACCTAATTGACATTGTCTGATTATGGAGTATATAACTATGACATCTCCCTTTACAAAAAGAAAAAAAAAAAAAAAATCTATCTATTTAACAAACTTAACTATTATAACAAAAATATAACTCAAATTATATACTTCTAATAACAATGACAAGCCAGAACTTAATAAAAACTTAACTTAAGCTTAAAACTTATTTAACTTAAAAAAAAAAACATTTGTAATAAAGTAGGTACCTACTTGTTAATAATATAAGTTCTTGTATAAATAAAAGATTTGCTATCATAGTTAATTCATTCAAATTCATTAAATTATAATTAATTCATTTAAATTCATCAATTTTTATAGAGTAAAAGTAATGGGTAACTGCCTCAACCAATCCTGTTTGATTCAGCTATGTTCAACTTATGACGGGTCCCATCTATCCGGAGGTCGTACCATCCTGCCAAAACGCGTAACATAAAAGTGAGATGATGTTTGTTGATTACTAGCTTCATTACAGTGTGTGGTAAAATATGATCGTAATCAAAACTATGATCTTGAGGAGTATTTTGTATGTACGAGAGATCTGTTCTTAAATGCCGTCTATTTCTTACAACCACCAGTCCATTTGTTAACCGAATCCTATACGATCTGTTACCTAAATAACTTTCCACTACACCTGATACCCAAATCTTTTTGATTGTATCATAAACTCGCACTTTATCATACCTATTCAATATTGACAAATTCCTGCTACCTTGATCATAATAAATCTTTTGCTGTTGTTGTCTAGATATTAACTTATTTCTTGTATCTGTATGCACTTTAGGTTTCAACAATTTAAATGGAGTTGGAACAATACTTCGCATTTTTCTACTTTGTAAAAGCTCTGCTGGCGACGGCAAATTATTTGTTAATGGAGTGTTTAAATACTCTAACAAAGCTAAGCGATAATCAACATTATCCTCTGCAGACTTTTATTATATTTTTAACAGTTTGCACCGTACGTTCTATTTGTCCATTTGATTGGGGATAGTGTGGTGACGACGTGATGTGAAAAAAATTCCATTCTTGGGCAAATTTTTTAAATTCATAAGCACTGAACTGTGGACCGCAATCAGACATGACTATGGTAGGTATACCTTGACGGCTGAATATATCCTTTAAGCAATTTATTATGACATATGAGAGAGTACTTCGTAATTTGACTAACTCAAAAAATTTACTAAAATAATCTACTAAGAGTAGATAACTTTCACCTTGGAAATGGAATAAATCAATGCCTACTTTTGCCCATGGTCTATTCGGAACTTCATGACAATGTAGTTCTTCCTTCTGATTTATATTTCTATATGTCAAACAAACATTGCATGTTAGTACCATATTGTCTATGTCATTATTTATACCAGGCCAAAATATCAATTCTCTAGCTCTGAGTTTACATTTCTCAATACCCATATGTCCTACATGTATATTTTTCAAAATTTCTTTCCTCAATATTTTTGGAATTACAACCCTATTAGATTTCCAAATTAACCCATTCGAAATTGTCAAATCTTCTCTAAAGTTCCAATATGGTTTAATTATATCTACTAAACTCTTCTTATTATCAGGAAATCCATTTAAAATACATTTCTTTAATTCTATCATTTCCTCATCTGTCTCTACTTGCTTTTGTATCTTAATAAATTGAGAATCAGTAAAATATTCACACTTGTCACTTACTATATCACTTATTGAACAAACTTCATCGCTATCCCCTACACTTTTATGTAAAAATTGTTCTGGCCCAGACTCATATGCACGGGACAGTGTATCTGCTATATATAAATGCTTTCCTGGTTTGTAGACCAAATTAAAAGTATAACGTTGCAACCTCAATAACATCCGCTGCAACCTAGACGGAGCATCTACAATAGGTTTTTTAATAATATTTATCAAAGGTTTGTGATCACTTTCAATTGTTACATCAGATCTTCCGTAAATGTATGCATAAAATCTCTCACAAGCAAAAACACAAGCATACAATTCTTTTTCTATTTGAGCATACCTTTGTTCAGTTTTAGTTAGTGCTTTGGAACCATAGCATACAGGATGGCCATTTTGCATTAAACATGCTCCTAAACCTGTACTACTTGCATCTACTGAAATCACAATAGGTGTGTTCATATGATAGTATTGTAAAACAGGACGTCTCATTAAACACGCTTTTAATTTCTGAAAACATTCATTATGCCTTTGATCCCAGTGCCATTCAACCTCTTTTTTCAATAACTCTCTAATTGGTAGTGTTTTGTCTGACAAATTCGAAATAAATGATCCTACATATGTAATTAATCCCAAAAACCTTTCTACATCTTTTTGATTTTTTGGAACTGGCATATTCTTTATTGCTGATAAATGTGACTCATCTGGACTTAATCCCTCTTCACTAATAATGTGACCTAAATATTTTATTTCCTTTAAACCAAATTTACATTTTGAAATGTTTAATTTTAGATTAATTTTTTTACATCTTTCTAATACCTTCTTTAAAATATCATCATTTTCTTTTTTACTTTTCGCAAATATCAAAATATCATCAATATACATACAAACCCCTTCAATATCGTCAAAATGTTCATATATTTTCCTATGAAAAACCTCAGAAGCGGAACAAATTCCAAAGGGCATTCTTAAAAATTTATATCTCCCAAATGGTGTGTTGAAGGTACAATACTTACTACTCTCACCAAGCTTGACATTCCAAAATCCGGACCTAACATCTAAAGTACTAAAATATTTAGCACCTGCTAATTTAGATACAATCTCATCAATTGTCGGTAACTTAAAGTGTTCTCGTTTGATAGCAAGATTTAATTCCTTTGGATCTAAACAAATTCTTAACTCCCCGTTCGGTTTTTTTACTATCGTGATGCTGCTCACCCAATCCGACGGACCTTCAACTTTAGCTATGATACCTTGTGTTTCCATCTCCAATAATTTCTTTTTTACATCTTCCACAATGGCAAAAGGTAATTTTCTTGGCGCATGTATTGTGGGAATAGAGCCACTCTTCAATTCTATATTGTATTCACCCGGCAAACAACCAATTCCAGAAAATACATCTTTATACTCACCAATAATTTCAGGTATAGTACCTTCAGATCTCTGCACAGACAAAACCCTTTGTATTAAACCAAGCTCGACACAAGCATAACGACTCAGCACAGGCATGCTCTCAACATCTGCAACTGTAAACTCTAATAAATATAAATTGTTCTTATAATGGACCTTGAGATATATTTTACCAACCACCTTAATAGAGGCTCCTGAATAACCACTTAACCTAGAGTTTGTTTTTAACAGTTCACCCTGAAATATGTTTAAAATTTGTAAATAACGTAGTGGTAACACATTTACATCGGCACCAGTGTCTAACTTAAAGTTAATTATGTTATTACAAATTTTTAAATCTACTGTCCAGTTACCTAAATCTTTATTAATTGAACGTATTACCTGTTGATCTGAAGATGCATCAACTACGTAAACACGACATACTCTAGCAAAATGATTCCTCCTTAAACATCGTAGACATGTTTTTCCATAAGCTGGGCATGCACCATACGCATGTCCTGTGCCACAATTTTTGCATTCCTTTATTGAATATGAACCTTTCATAGGTTGTGTAGAATTGGACAATTGACTTCGCGTATATTGTTGACTGATTCCTCGCCAAGTAACATTTCGACGATCCTGTTCATTTCGTCCACGCATCGCCCATGGTGTTTGATTGGCAGCTCTCGAAAATGAAGGAGTCACTTTAGTTAGCTTTTTTATTGCACATACATCATTGCTATCGTCTCGGTTTTTTTTCTTCTTGAACGCTATGTACGTCATTTTCTGGCCTGATATTTTCTGAATACATTTTTGAAACAATCGCTGCTTGACATATTTCCATAGCTTTCGGCAGCGTTAAATCATCCTCGCGTAACAATCGTTCTCTGATCGCGGAATTATAGATTCCACACACAAGGCGGTCTTTAATCAAATCATCTCTCAACTCACCGAACTCGCACGTTTGGGCTAACTTACGTAAATCAAAAACATATTGTTCTATTGATTCGCTTTGTTGCTGACTTCTTGTAAAAAAGGACATCATTCAGGCTTCATACAAATTTGGGCTATTTTTTTTTAGCCGGCCAACAAAAAATAACTAAATTTTATCATAGGCATAATTATAATAAACATTTTGTATTATGACAGTAAAGCTCGAAACCTATTGGTTGAGATGATAATCAGGCTCAAAGTATTTATTTTATTACCTACGGCTTGCACCCGGCTTGCGGGGTGAGCTCGTGATTTCCAGGTAAACATTATTGGTAATGGTGTTGGTGTTCCAGGTAAATATTTACAACTCTCCTGGCCTTACAATAATATCTTCTAAATCTTTGGCAGCAATGTGTATCGTTAGCTCGTGCCTGGCAAACCCCATGTACCACACGACGTGTGAGCTACTGAACACTATCGCCTGCGTTTTGGTTGGATTAGCCACGAGGCGCCATTCGCTCAGCCATTTTGGCAGGCCGTCCAGTTGTCTTAGCAGCGTGATAGGCATTCATAGAAGTGGTGATGTATGCTGCGTCGTCTGCATACAAGACCAGGGTAACTCCTGGTTGCACTGGATGTCGTTCGTGAACCAGGAGTAGCATGATGGCGAGAGGCAGCTGCCCTGCGGTACCCGTGGGCGTTTTCTACAGCCACGTGAAACTTCCTGTCTTGCAGGAAGGAAGCAATGGTCTTTACGGTCCTCCTGGGCAGGGATGTTAACTGCAATTTATGGATTAGGCCCTCGTGCCAGACGCGGTCGAAGGCCTTCTCCATATCCAGGAAGACCGCTACTGCAAACTCTCTTTTGTTCTTGGCGGCTGCCAGGGTGTGTATTACCCTTGTCAGTTGCAACGTCGTCGAGTGTTCTGCCCGGAAGCCGTATTGTTCTTCTCTCGGGCGTATGTGAGGCAGCATAGTGTTCAGCAGTAACCTCTCGAACACTTTCGCCATGGTAGGCAGCAAGGTGATTGGCCTGTAACTGGACGGCTGGGTGGAATCTTTCTCTGGCTTAGGAATCATTATGACCCGTCCTGTCTTCCAGATGGTCGGGAAGTGTGATGTCCGTGTGATTCCATTATACAGGCGGGTCAGTGTGGCTATGGCCTTATAAGGTAGCCGCCTTAGTACCTCATTGGTAATCCTATCTGGCCCTGGTGCCTTCTTCCTGGGCGTTTTCTTGATCCCTCTGGCTACCTGTCCTGGTGTAAAGACTACTGGGTCTTCTGCCAGAGATATCGGGTCTCTCAGGTAGGACTCCACTCCCGCTTCGACTTCGCGCGTGTGTTGGTCATCCACGGGCGGGTTCGGCCTAAATACCTCTTCTAGGTATTCCGCAAACAGCTCTGCCCTGTCCTCTGCCCTGTATTTGAGCGTACCGTCTGGTGCACGGGTTTCGGTCGCCTGGCGAGACTGCGGCAGAGGCGGTGTACCCTGCCGCCGTCATCGCTGGCCTCCTGAATAGCATCTTCCCAGCTGTCGTGTGCGAGCTTGCGGAGTTCATAGACTATGCGGGTGGCCATAGCATTTAGGCGATTTTTCAGTGCAGGGTACCGATTCTGCTGCCAGATCCTTCTGATCTGGCGCTTCTCCTCTATTAATCGCCTAAGGTTGCCTGGTAATGGTCTTGGGTGATGAGCCGGGTAGGTGTTATCTGGCTCAATGGTGGTGTCTTGGAGCGCTGTTTTAATGCAGTTTGTTATGTGCTCTGCTAGCTGGTCCACATCCGCACCGGTGTTCACGGGGAAGCTGGTTAGTTCCCCGTTCATGCGGTCTGCGAATGCGGGCCAGTATTGAGCGCGTCTCCTGGCCATCGGTAACGTGCGAATTGGTGGGCAGCATCTAGCCAGAACCATCTGATGATCTGAGATGGCCGGGTCATCTATCACTTGTTTGTCGCCCCGATCTTGTGGGTGATCAGAATATCGATCACGTCCGGCATCTGTGTCTGGGCGTAGGGATAATGAGTTGGTGTCTCCGGACCTAAGACTGTGTAACCTATGGCCTCTGCGTCGGTCTGTAGCCTGCGGCCATTTGGGCATGTGGTATGCGAGTGCCATGCGGTGTGCTTGCAATTAAAATCCCCTGCCACTATGGTGGGGAGCGGCGAGTCCAGCAATTGGTGGATGTTAGCCACTTCTAGGGGAACGTGAGGCGGCTTGTAAAAAGCAAACACACGCATGACCTCAGCGGTTACCAAGGCAACTTCGATTCCTAAGCCGTAGGCGGTCTTCAAGTTAGGTACTGGCAGAGATCGATGTACTATGTTTCGTCGTACAAGCACTGCCAGCCCTCTGTACGCGGTACCATGTGGGGATCGTTCGTCCTTTCTGTACACATTGTAACGTTTTCTCGCTCGCGTACCTTTTATGTCTCTTGCTCATACATGCAACTCGGCAGGTAAATGTATGTACTTGTAACGTCTTCTCGCTCGCACACCATTAACAATAACTGTTTAATATTTGTTTTACCTGGAAATCACGAGCTTGTTTTACCTGGAAATCACGAGCTCACCACGCAAGACGGGTGCAAGCCGTAGGTAATAAAATAAATACTTTGAGACTGATTATCATCTCAACCAATAGGTTTCGAGCTTTACTGTCATAATACAAAATGTTTATTATAATTATGCCTATGATAAAATTTAGTTATTTTTTGTTGGCCGGCTAAAAAAAAAATAGCCCAAAATGGGTGATGTCCTTTATGTCTTTCTACTGTTACATTTCTCTTAATTTCAAAATATTCATCTAACTTTTTCCATACGCCATCTATGGTCATTTCCTTTGACTGCTCTACAATTTCACGGCATTGCTCACCAATTATATGTAAAAGTATGTTAAGCTGAATTATTGTTGATTTTTTGTTTAATTCACATGCTTCAAAATATATAGCAAAGCCCCTTTTCCATTTTTTCCAACTGTCACTTAGTTTTCCTGATGCAATATCTATCGAATTTTCATCAAAACGGAACGGTTGCGGTGGCGATAATACAGTTTCCATGTTATTCTTTACTTATTTCGTTTTTTTACTTAAATTTATACTATACGCATTTATATTTTCCTTTGGATCCTACCGGCTGCGCCATGTTATGTTAATCAAACAAGATGTCTCAAGCATGACTGATTTATTCATCTTTCAACAACCTAATTGACATTGTCTGATTATGGAGTATATAACTATGACATCTACTTTCATCCATCCGTTCCACATGCCCAAACCACCCAAGCATCCCTTTCTCTATTCTTGTCACGATATCCTCTTTCAAACCACATTTCTTTCTAATCACTTCATTATACAATCTGTCACTCAGTTTTACTCCTGTCATACTCCGCAAAGCTCTCATTGCTACTGCATTTATTCTGCTTTCATGTCGTTTCTCCCATACCCAACTTTCACTTCCGTACATTAATGTTGGGACCAGCACTCCCTCATGCACTGCTAGTCGCGCCTTTTCTGATATTTTCTGACTACTCAGAAACGTATGCATGGCCCCATTCATCATGTTACCAGCTTTCACTCGCTTCTCTATATCGTTATCACACCTTCCATCCCTTGTAAACATACATCCCAAATATACAAACTCTTCTACTTGTTCTACTTTTTCTCCTTCTATCATAATGTCACACAATGTCATATTTACGTCTCTTTCAAACACCAATACCTTGGTCTTACTTACGTTCACTTTCATTCCTTTATCATTTAAAGCGTCATTCATAACAGTTACCATCTCCTGCAACTCACTGGCCGATGATGCCAATATTACTTGGTCATCAGCGTATAGTAGGCATTTGACAAGTAACTCATTCATGCGTAAACCACATTCACTCTCTTTCAAATTCGGCAGGCACTGATCTATGAATAGGTTAAACAGCCATGGAGATGCTACACATCCTTGCCTCACACCTTTTTCGATGTGAAACGGTTCTGTGTATGTACCATTTATCCTAACACGAGCATTAGAATTCACATAGAGAGATTTTAATGCTCGAATTAGGCTGCTGCTCACTCCATGCATGGACAATGCCGACCACAACTCATTTCTCACCACTCTGTCATAAGCCTTTTCCAAGTCCACGAATATGCAATATACTCGTTGGCTTTTGGCCAGAAATTTCTGAGTAATGCATCGTAAGGAAAAGACTTGATCCGTACATCCCATTCTCTTTCTAAATCCTGCTTGCACGTCCCAGATTCTATCACTCGTATGACGTATGACTGTTATGACTCTTTCTATCAGAACCTTAGCATACAATTTGCCAACGACGCTGAGAAGACTTATTCCTCGATAGTTTTTGCAATCCAACCGCGACCCTTTTTCTTTGTATAGTGGGACTATGACGGCTTCGCACCAATATTTAGGTACTCGGCCGTTCACCCAACACAAGTTGAAAAGGCAGTGCAGCTGTTTTGCGACGGGACCTTTTCCAGCTCGCAGCATCTCTACCACAATCCTGTCATACCCAGCAGATTTTCCCGCTTTCATACTTTTGAGAGCTTTCACTATCTCTTCCATACTTATTTCACTTTCATTCCAATCCTGTTCCATGTACACATAATCGTCCTGTTCGCCCTGGTCTGCTCTTTCATACAAACTTTCAAAATACTCCTTCCATCTCTTCATCACTCTTTCCTCACCCTTAATCATACCTCCATCGTGGCCCCTGATATTACCCAGCTCCGAGTTTGTACTCTTTCCTCGAGCTGTCCTAATGGATTTCCAAAAACACTTTATGTTGGAACGGAAATTATCAGAGAGCCTGCGATCAAACTCATCTTTACGTTCTTCTTTCTTTCTATTCACTACATCCTTCACTAATGCCTTCACACTTTTGTACTTCTTTCTGGCTTCCTCTGTATCTTCAGCTGTACTCACTTGCATTCTCTGGTTAGCTCTTTGTGCCAACCAATCTCCCCATGCTTTCTTCTTATCTTGCACTACTTTTTGCACGTCTTCATCCATCCATACTCTCTTCTCTTGTCGTCCTTTTTTTCCTTTAATCACACCACATACGTCAGTTGCCACACTCACTATTTGCTCCTTGACAAACTTCCATATGTTTTCTATCTCACAAACTTCGTTCATACTCTCAAGTCTATCACGCAACTTTCGCTCATATTCTTCTTCTATTCTTTTCTCTTGCAATTTTTCCACTTTTATGCGTTGCAGAATACTAGTCGTTTCCTTGGTTCGATGTCGCCATTTATTTAAAAGGCCACTTATTCGGCTAACAACCAAAAAGTCCAGGCCGACACCTCGAAACACTCTTGTATCCTGCACCTTACTCTTCAGTCTCTCATCCACAATCACGAAATCAATCATGCTCTTCGAACATTCATCTTCTCTTGTGTACATATGAATCATCTTGTGAGCAAACATTGTGTTTGTCACCACAAGATTCCATTCCAGACATACATCTAATAAACTTTCCCCATTCGCATTTATTCTCTTATCTCCAAATTTATCTAATTACGTCATTATTGAAGCTAGAAACTCCATTAGGTTTTTGATTAGATATAAATGAATATGACATGAATATTTATGAGTGGAATTTTCTCCCGCCGGATATTTTCCCTGATAAATACAATCTGGGCCTTTTCAAGGCAAGAGTGAATAGGCACTATCTGGACAGGCATGGACCATCTTCGGCCTCATCGTCACTTACCATCAGGTGAGATCAAGGCCAAATGCCTGTCCATAATACACAAAAAAAAACATCTTAAGTTTGTAAAAAATTTACCCTAAAGGAGTAAGAGTAGCGGATAAAAGTTTTTGTTTGAATAGGCTCCGAAAGTACTGAACCTATTTTAATAAAGATAATAAGATGGTATAGGTGGTGGGTGACAGTTGGAGATACACGGATAAAATCATTTTTAGCGAGGAAAATCTATCTTCCCTTTTGAAAAATCCCAAAACGAACAAACAAACGAAACTGCGTAAGGTAATCTAGTAGGAAACAAAATGTAAGTAAACCTTTCTACACTGGTCATCTGGTTCTCTAGCTCAGTGGACTGTCGCATGCCCCACTGGAACATGCCGGTCAGACCCATCGCTTGCGTGATGGCCAGCCCTACGTTGCCGCCGTATTTCTCTGAAAAATATACATTTGTGACTAAACAAATCGACGGTCCCTACATATAAAAGGTCATGTCGAAAATGAAGCAGCCGTGCCCGGTGAGTATCTGAGTCAATCGGTAGGTGACCTCCTCCTTCCCGTGGCATAGACACAACCTAGTAGCCAGGATCATCCATCAACAACTTGCCCTTCAATACGGCCTTGTTGAGCACGAGACACCGTACTATAAGTACGCACCAGCGCCAGTTCTTGAAAATGGCCGTGTGTTGCTCTATTGGGATCGCTCTATCATCACGGATAGGACTATTGCGTGCAATAAACCTGATATCGTGGTGGTCGACCGCTCCCAACGCCGTGCAATGCTCGTCGATATTACCATCCCTCATGACGAGAACCTCGTAAAAGCCGAGAAGGACAAAGCCAGTAAGTACCTTGACTTGGCATACGAGGTAACCGCCATGTGGGATGTTGATTCGACAATCATTGTTCCGATAGTTGTGTCTGCGAATGGCTTGATAGCAAAGAGTCTCGATCAACATCTTAAGAGGCTCTCGCTTGACGGATGGATCAAGGGTCGGATACAAAAAGCAGTGATTCTCGACACGGCACGTATTGTCCGGAGATTTCTCTGTCTGCAGCCTTAACCACCGGTTTGTTTGGGCCTTGCCTCGCTACCGGCGGCATACTAGGTTTAAGTTTTTTATAGTATTTATATTTATTTTATATATCTATATTGTAAAAAACTTAAATTTAAGATTATTAATTAAATATATGAATAATAATAATAGTTTATTGTTTCCACTTTTCACTTTGACATATAAAGATATATACATATTGAACAATTACAGATATTATACCACGAAATTGCAATGTAGGTAGTTTTAAAATTCCTTGCTATTTCGTGTAACAAAGAATTTTTTAATATTACCTACTATCAAAATAATGATCACTAAAACTATGAACTAATTTTTGTAACAATATAAGCGATCTGAATAATTTTACATATTCTTCTTAATTAAATTTTTTTGTATATGTTATATTGTTTACATGTATATTTTAAACTATTGGCATCTAAACTAGGCCTAGCCTGTATTATAGATGCCAATCTCTTCCATGATCTAAATTATTAAGCTACACACACACTTATTCCATATGAAAATTCATAAATGAAGTTAAATAGTTAACATAAAAGGAAAGAAAAACGTTACCTACTTTTATCTTTATAACTTTGCTTTTGCTATTTAAGTTTGTATATATTATTCTAAAATATATTTAAAATTAAAGTATCGTACAATTTAAGCATCTTATGATCCAGCCATAACTTTTTTGTAAGCGCAATCCACACGAGAATCAAGATTCACACAATATAAATGTATATAGACGAGTGATACACACATACACGTGAGAAAAAATAAATAAAATAAAAATTATTTGATCATTTCAAGAATCTTTTCAGTATCGTCGTAGCATTGTTCTTTTAGCCAACGAGTCAGTTTCAATTTACAGTTGTGAAAGTTTAGTGAATATATATCAAGTATGCTATTGAGTTTGTTGTACAAATAGGGACTGAGGAAAATTTGAAACTTATGTAGGAATGATGTTCTACACAAATATGGCTTACATACTCTGTTTCTTCTGCGCGTTTTATCTTGTTCTTTTTGTAATTTATTACTTTGTGCTGTACTAAAATAGTGTCTAAAATAAATAGCTGTCTTACAGTCAAGACATCGCAGATTGTGTATAATTGAACAGTGGGGAATCTGAAGGGCTTAAATATCATAACCTTAAGCAATGCCCGCTGCGCTCTCTCAATCTTAATCATATTTGTTTTTCTTGCTCCTCCCCATGCTCTAACGCAATAGCGTATAACTGATTGAGCTAATGCATAATAAATTTTTTTAAGCAAAACTGAGTCAGCCACACGCCGTAAACGTTTGAAAACAAATATTAATTTTCTGCAGCGTTCTGTTAGCATTTGGATATGTGGTATCCAGGTGAGAGTATTATCTAAGAGAACGCCAAGATATTTTATTGAGGTAACACGTTCGAGTATGGTGGTACATTCACACAAAGGAATTTGTGTTGACTTATTATTACAATTATGGACTATTATTTTAAAGTTATCATCGGGTAAGCTATTTTCTGTTATACTGAACGTCAGATATTTCGTTTTTGCCGTGTTAAGTGTAAGTTTATTTGAACGAAGCCATTGTCTGACACATTTCAATCCATGTTCTGTGATCTCTCTAACCTTTTCCCAATTTTGTCCATGAAATACAAGAGCTGTATCATCTGCGAATGTAAATATTTTACAATTTTCAATAATAAAGTTACATAAGTCATTTATGTAGATTAGAAAAAGGGTTGGACCAAGTACGCTTCCTTGAGGAACTCCGAAGGAAACTGGATAGTCAGTACTCATAACACTTCCAATTTTTACCCTTTGAGCTCTATTTAATAAATAACTTTCAAGAAGTCGTAGAGCATGTCCACGAATTCCCATTTTCTCCATTTTTGCTACAAGAGCTTGCGGTGAAATAGTATCGAATGCCTTAGCAAGATCTAAATATACACCCACACATTTGTTTTTGCTATCAAGGTGTTCAGCAATATAATCGGTCATACTTGTAACGGCATCTGCAGTGGACTTACCAGCTCTAAATCCAAATTGGTTATTTGAGATAAGGTTTTCTTTATTCAAGAATGATAGTAAACGTTTATTAATGACTTTTTCTATTATTTTGGACAGAGCCGGCAAGATAGAGATAGGGCGATAGTTTGTCAAACTGTCTCTCGCGCCACTCTTGTGAATGGGATGTATAAGCGATCTCTTGAAAGCATCTGGAAAAATGCCAGAACGTATTGACAGATTAACAATGTGAGAAATCACAACACAACACAATACACAACAATATATTGAAAGCTGAAAGTATTTTTATTTCTAGAGCGATTAGACCTTTCATTTCACTCTCCTGTAAACCTTAGTTTTAGACTTATCCTCTTATACGTAGGGACCGTCGAAATATATGTGTATTATACACACGGTTTCCCTAAAGCAGCATAAATTCAGGGTCTTTACCAGGGTCGACTGCTGGACTATGGTGCTTGTTAGGGATCATATTTGCTGCGAATCTCACAAGAATCACACGTACTTGAACTGTACTTTTAGTATGTACTATAAAGTACTTTTTAATTATAAATTAATATATATCTTTCACTCACACCAATTGGCCTAGCACAAAGTAAGTAATGTAAAGCTTGTGTTATGGAATCTAGGGTAATTCCCGTCCTAGCTTCCTCGGTGACAACACCTTGAACCAGGCGTACCAACCACTCAGCTATGGAGGTCACATAGACTACCTACTTACCACAAGTGGGCAGACCAATGTAGTTGTAAAAATATAAGAAAAGCATAATACTGTCTATGTACAGAAAAGAAAAGCTTTTGTAGAGAAAATTTCATTCTCAATTCTAATTAAACCATTTAGGAGTTATAAAATTAACTGCATTACAATAATACTTAAATATTTAAATATGCATGTTGATTTATCCTTACTGATTACTTAATAAGAATAAAACGTTTATCATTATATTTGTATAATATAATATTGTTAAACACATCATAAATCCTCTGAAATGCGGTCAAAAACTGTTGATAGACAATATTGATCTTATTTACTGTATCGCGAATAATCTTAACGGAAATCAAAATGAAGTCTTCAAATCGTAATGAATGTTGATACGACCTTTGAATTTTGATCTATATGAGATTAAAGATTTTAGTACTTTGTAAATTATTTATAAATGTTACTCAATAATATGCGTATGTACTGCCGTCAATTTTGCTAAGTTTGTTAGGCTTTGAAATATATTTTATAACTATTACGAGCGCAGCCTTTTAAATTGTGTCGTTTGAAATAAGTATTGACAATCTTTACAAAAGATTATTACCATTTACTGTTTTTTAAAGAATTCTCCGCGATATTTACCGCACTTTAGCATGAGATTCAACCAGTTATTAAAACATTTATTCCATTCGGAAGTAGAAGTAGTCAAAATGGTCGATTTGTATGCATCAATAGCTTATTCGGGTGAGCTGAAACGTTGACCACGAAGACTGCTTAATTTTGGAGAACGTAAGAAAATCGTTAAGGCTTAAGTCAGGGCTGTAAGGCCCGGAAGTAAGGATGGTGTGAAATTTCGACATTTTCGGTACTCAAAAACATCTTTGTTTGGCGGGTGATGTGCGAACATGCATTGTCACGGTGAATGTCGGTGATGACTTGTGACAAACAAACATCGAAATACCCGTAAGCGATAATTTCGGATGATTGGCAAACGCACAAATTAAAAAGCAGCCCCCGTATAATACCTGTCTAGATTAAATACGTAATTAAACCTGTCGTGTTTTATTATGAACCTCACCAAACCACCAACTAATGTTTCAAGGCCACTCATTACGTATTACTTCCTTCATACTACTAGAAGACATCATAGTACATACATCCCAATTGTACGGAATGTTAACGATCGCGATCGATAATCGATGCGCACGTTGATGCTGACAGCATAGGGTTTTATGTCGATAACGTAAAAGTGACTCTGATCACAAACATTTAGAGCCTATGTATACATTACATAAAAACACACATAATTATATTATATAAAAAAGAAACAATAATAACGACACAAATTGAAACGAACCATTGCCAAAGACGAGGAAGCTAAGCGTTACCACCCCGATGTACGCCACGCAAACTAAATCCAGCCAGAATCCGAACGCTCGCGAGCTGGCGATGAACAGGTACCTGTAAAGAAAATATTAATAATGAATATTTATCTCTATAAATATGGACACGGAAAAAATAAAATTTGATGGTTTGTTGGCTATACAACCATTTGGCATTCATTCGTCCCAGGATGTAATAAGTAAGCTGTACTTTATGTAACTTTTTGTACGATTTAACGCATTTGTATACCGGTATACCGTTGCAAGTTGCAAGTGTTGCAAGTACTGATAAAGTGTTGGTTTCTGTTCTGGAAGATATTGCGGCGCTGTCGCGGGTCGCTCAAAAACGTTGTATACTAAAAACACTGCAATCGTGACGTCATAACTAAGTAAACTCGCCTAATATGTTTGAGCGTATAAACAAATTTTAAAATAACTTTGTTATTTGTACGTTTATAGGTATACTTTCTATATAAAAAAATGTTACATTTAATGTGAGAATGCTAGAAATGTGTTCGTTGCATTAGAATTACGTAAATAATAATTGCTCATTTTTTAAAAATCTATAAACAATATAAATTAATAATTAAACTGAAATTTCTATATTGACATACTTTCATGAGATTTAAATTGCTCAAATCAAATAGTATAAAAATCAGTTGTAGTCGTCTACCCTATTCAGAAATTGGTGACTTATGCAGGTAAAATAAGCATTTACATACCATGCTGAGCTGTGGAGATCCTGGTGATTGTCGAACTCCCTAATGAGTGCTTCTTGCGCGCCAAAGGCACGGATTGTTGTGATCCCTTGCAGTGTAGCGTTCAGATGAGAGAATACCGGACTGCGAGCTATGGACAATTCACCACTTATAAATACCTTTATCTACTATTATGCTATTAATCCTCCATAAAAGAACCTATAACAATTAGCTTATTGCCAACATTAAAACACTCAATGATATTATGATCATTATATCATCCAAACGCGTGATATTATGAATTTCAAAAAAGGAACATTCTCATGCAATGACATTTTCAGCACCAGATTCGCTAAAATTTTGAAAAAAGAACAATAAATTGTAGACTAATTCGTAATTTCGGATTCTCGTCTTATCGTTTTATTTCCCGCCATTTATATAGTTCCTACAACACTGTACAAAACCCTATACTAGATTTACACTCGCCTCGTGCATCGTCTCGCCTCGCGCTCGCGCCTCGCGTAAGCGATGGTAAATGAGATGTCTGTTCACACTCTCGTGGTAAGTTCAGTTGTGTTCGAGCTTATTCTTCTTTCTTCATTATGTCCTTCTTCGGTATTTATTGTGGCATGACATTTGTAAACCGATGCTGGAAATGTCTCCATGGCGTCATAATACAGCCACACTGGCTTATAAACATCATCTTCTCCTGCACCGGATTTCAATGATTGTTTTTTTCGCCGCAAATGCTGACGAATGGTTGCCATGAGGAATTTTTTTTTAAATTTTCAAGTCACTTGAAGATCTACCCATTTGTATACTTAACCTCTCCCAAGCATCGTTCACTTTTTTACTATTTTTATGAGACTTATCTTTGGGATCCCAAATAATGTGTTCTTTTTGGAATAGTTCCAAAAACCGAAACATTTCTTCTTGCGACCACTCCATTTTGGCAATTTGCAAGTCACAACCTGTGCGGCACAAGGTTAAAACTCGAATGAAGTGAGCGCGCGAATATAAACACCATGCTCGCGTTTGTTGCGAGGTCCTTTGACTCGTGTCCAAAATACCGCTCCGGACGCGAGCGCTGCGAGGCGCGAGACGAGACACGATACGAGCCGCGAGCGTCTATTTACACTCTCGTCTCATGCCTCGGCTCGCGCCTCGTCTCGCGACTCGCGCGCGAGTGTAAATCAGGTATATGGTATGAGAGTCTTTTATAGAGGATTCACATCATGATTGTAGATAAAGTCTTGTATGCAACTGTTATAATTAGATATTAAAACACGCATGTGATACTATTATCATAATAAACCCACATTCGTGTTTTAATACCCCTGATTATACAACAATTGCATAAATAACTATAATAGAACAACTTATACATTTGGTTGACGTAAAAGGTTGCCAGATCACTTATAATTTACTAAATGTGTATAATACAATAGGGTCTTGGACTGTTTCAAGAAAACCATTTCAATCTATTGTTTACTTATCTATAAAGCTGCTAAAAATATATTCCTACTGAAATTACTTTATTCTTTGTTAAAAAATTGATAATTATTTTTCACATTTAATTTTCGCGCTAAAACACCACTCTTTTATTATGTCTTGATTATGACGTCATTTATCATACAGAGGTTACTTGCTCATTGATACAGCGTGTATAAACGTTCGGTTCTATTTCGTAATCTATATCGAAAATGAGTACAATTAAACATTATCAGTATTGTTCAGTTCCCCTGTGCGAAAATAATACAAATAAGACACCTGAACAAACTATTTATACCTGTGCCTTATAATATAAATATGCGAAAAAAATGGATGATACTGGCAAGACGAGACTGGATCGATCAATCAATCAATAAAGTCGATGATTTACTTTTGTAAAGATAATTTTGGTGTAAGTATGCATTTGCACGATCTAAAACAAAAACAATACATTTAAGGTTACATTGCAACCAACCATGGGCCACTTAAATCAAATTTAAAGAAATTTTGATTCACTTTTCATGTGTGTAATAATACTTACGCGACAGTTTTTACATTTCTGAATTCCGATGAGATAAAATCAGGGTTTTTAGCGAAAAATTCTGCCACCATCATGACGTCGATACGTGGCAAATTTGAACTATCAGCTCTTACAATTTCTTTGCCATCGTAAATAAACTGAAATTTTACTTCAAGCAAACGACTAAAACTTTAAATCACAGAGAATATGCAACAAATAAACGAGGTTTCGAAATCATACAACACGTAAACAAGTAGTAGGTGACAAGTGACAATGATAAATGACGTCACGCGCTGTGATTGGCGTTTGTAGTCACGTGACTTTCACATTAAAAATAATAATTTATTATGTTAAAAATAAAGAAAAGTTATGATTCTTATCTAATTATTTCTATTAATTTATAATCAAAATACAATTATGAGTATATGAGTCTATGTACCTATTACATACATGCACCATAATGTTAATTTGATTATTTTCAAAAAAACTGCTGTATAATTACATACGAGGGTCAAACTGAAAGTTCTTAGAACTGGCCACTTATAAACAATATAATAAAAAAGTAATTCTAAAATTTGAAAATAGAACTCTTTGCCAATATTACTGAGTATATATTTCATTCATTTGTCATTTGTTTTACGATTTGGCGGCAAATTGAAAATTGCCTGTGTCACGTCAACATGAATTTAACACAAGAAAATTTTCGTGCAATGATTTTTTATGACTTTTGATGTCATTTAAGTCAACAAGAAAGTTATGATAGACTACGATTGGCCTTTCACGATGAAGCCCCATCTCGTGCGACTGTTTACAACTGGTTTAATGAGTTTAAACGTGGTCGCACTAATCTCACTGATGCTTTACGTGAGGGACGGCCTTCTACGGCGACGACTGAAGATAACATCTGTGTTGTGCGGCGTATGATAGAGACTGATAAAAGAGTGACCTATCAGCAGATTCGGACAAGCTTAGGCATCGGTATGAGTCAAGTGCAGAAAATCCTCCACGAACATTTAGCGGTCAGGAAGCTTTGCGCCCGGTGGATACCTCATAATTTGACTGAGGCTCAAAAACTCCATCGTGTGGATTGGTGCCGTAAAATGATTGAAAGATTTAACGGAGGTGACTCAAATGCTGTGTTCGACATACTAACAGGTGACGAAAGCTGGATTTACTGTTATGATCCTGAAACCAAAAGACAATCTGCTCAGTGGGTGTTTCCTTTCGAGGAGTTGCCAACTAAAGTGAAGAGAGATCGAAGTGCGGGAAAAAAAATGGTGGCCTCGTTCTTTGGAAGGATAGGTCATTTCGCAACAATTGTGTTAGAGGATCAAAAAACAGTTTCTGCAGAATGGTACACTACCAATTGTTTGCCACTTGTCTTGGAAAAAGTTCGTGAGAAACGACCTCGCAGTAGGGTCCTCCTTCACCACGACAACGCCTCGTCACACACCGCCAAGCGAACGATCGACTATTTGGCGACATCAAACGTTGAATTACTGGGTCACCCGCCGTATAGCCCCGACCTCGCGCCTTGTGATTTTTATTTATTTCCAAAAATTAAAGAAAAACTTAAAGGAAAGCGGTTTATGAATGCTGAAGAAGCGGTGGCTGCGTATCGCGATGCCATTGAAGAGACCCCTAAGGACGAGTGGGCAAAATGCTTTTCCCAGTGGTTCCATCGCATGCAGCGTTGTATTGACGTGAATGGACAATATTTTGAAAAGATATAATAAAACTAATAACTGGCTAATGACTATCAGTTTTTGATTTTCTAAGAACTTTCAGTTTGACCCTCGTAGTTTTATTAATAATAAATATTTTTAATAAATAAAATTGAAACCAAATATACATAAATAATTAATTCGATTTCAAAAAATAATTTCCTTTTTACTTTAGTTAGTATAACTCTTCCAATACATTATAAACAAATAATATAAAAATTTAAAGAATTGAAACAGATAAAAATAGCATTAGTGTGTTCAATTGTTTTTTACTATTAATGAGAAGGTGGAGAATAAATTGACAAAAATTAAAAAAAAAGACATTAACTCTTTGAGTTCAACTCAAGTTACGTGAATTTCAACTCGAGTTAAATCGAGTTTTGTTTTCTTCGGCGTTTGACAACTTTGACATTTCTTTATTTTGGTACAATTGACGTCACAAACATGGCGGACGTCATTTTGGTGCCTTTATTTTACGATAATATTTTGATCTTTTTTTCCTGCTTGCAGGATAAATATTTTGCAAAAATATAATTAACACTTGACTATCGCATGTAAACGAACATTTTAAAAAATATTTGAAAAAGTAGTAGAATAGCCTATTAACAAAATATGTTTCACCAGTCTCTTTCCTCCGTCGAATTTCATTTGAGCGGCCTGAACAGAGACGTTTCAACATTATAGTTCTTAGCATGGTTGCTAAAGTGCTTGGATAGTGGTATAATAATTATTTTGTTGTTTAATAGTTGACCCACGACTATTACATAAACTCTAAATGATCGCGCCAATTTCAAAAAATATTTTTCTGTCGACATAGACCACACACTTAATAAATTTTGTTTAAGGAAATACAATTTGTATTCTTTAAAATATTTTATAAAAGGATCCAGTGTATTCAGGATATACTATGACGACAAATAAATATTTCTTGTAATTAGCGCCATGTCTTAGTGACAGCTTTCGTTGATCACACTCTCGATGAAGTCCTTATTGTAGACCTCTGCCTGAACATTTGGAGAGAACAAGCTTGAATATTATGAATATGATATATATTCCTTCCATCAATTCAGTTACCACCAGTGACGGCAATAACGACTGCTTTGTGATAATGAATAGCACTGTTATGTTATTTTCCCATAACTGTTATTGTAAACTGTTGTCTGTTATCATGTTATATTGCTATTTTGACAAATGTTGTTGAGTACGATTGTTATTGTTATTATAGCTAGCTTAGTTATTCTTAACAATGATATGGCTTAGGACCTTCAGAATATTAGGCAGTAATTTAAATAATTTAAAACTAATTACCTAATTAATATAATTTTCTGGCGTATTTAAAAGTTCATTGATCTGTACATAATTTGTTATTTACATTCAATGTTTACATTATTAACTTATTGCAACGAATAATTTAATTTGCATACGCGCGATCGCTCAACAGCAAATAATGCGTGACAAAAAAATGACAACAGCTTAGGCACCAGCAAGCCAGCAACAGTTTACCTAATTGTTATTTCAAATCACACTGGAAACCAAAATGAGTCTAATTGTCATACGAGCGAAGGTACAAAATTGTGAATTTGGGATTAGTAAAATTACTGTTAGAAATAAACAAATAGGAACTTTATTTCCTTGTGAGAAAGGTTAATATTATAAGAATAAGCAGTCAGGCAACAGAGCGAGCGCCTACGCCTACACAACGGTTTGCTTTCTCTCGCTCATACTTGTAGCTTGCAGCACAGTCGTACTCGCTCGCTCCGTGCCGCACACACGCAAGTGGCAACAACAACAATGCGACTAGGCGATTTTTTTGTCAACAGCAGCAGCAGCAACAGCAGGATAACAGTATAAGCCGTTATTAAATAACGTGTTATTCATTACGGGAAAATAATTCATTATATTATCTGTTATTGAAATAACGACCATTACTAGTTACCACATTAACATATTTCAAATAAATAAAAAATTAAGGATAAAGAAGAATCAATATTAACTACATATTCCTATCATCATTGTCAGTTAAGCCTTAAGGTTAAATAAACTCAACTATTAACTGTTGTTAAAGGACACTTCGCAAAGGCTAATTGAACGCTATGAAAAGCGACTGATCCGTGTCCGAGATGACTTACTCACACCCTCGAGGCGCTTGATGCTGCGCGAGGAGGACAGGTAGAAAATCCTCAGCCCGTAGAATATAATCCCAATGGCCAGTGTCGGCACCAATAGCCAGTAGTTGACTATTGCCACCACCACCACAATACCAATCAGAGATAGCCCTATCTGTAACAAATAAAGTTTATATAACAAGGTGTTCTGCATCGAAACTTTATTTCAAAATGAAAATAATCGTTATTCAACATAAGCCTCTACAGGCTCTTATGACGTCAACTAAATATAAAATTTAAGGCGGCAAAAACCTTAAAAGCTTAAGTTTACACCTATTAGGATTTTTATTAACAAAAACGATTATTTACCGTGATATAAACTTTCCCCTAAGAGAAATATTGTCGAGCCGGAGCTATTGAAAAGTTAAATAATTGAAAATTATGCTAATTTGTTTAATAATGTTAATTAGTTAAACAATTGATAAAAATGTGCTATGATTAAAATGTATTTCACAGTTCTCATATTCTCGTAGGATAATAAGTATTTAATGATTTGATGATATAACTACATTTTATTCTAGACTTAAAAAAGCAGTCATCATAGAAATATAATCTGGAAGTAACGGTTGCTGATTGCAAAACTATTGATAAAAATATTGTATATTATCGTCTATCAGGGGTAGACAACCAGGCGCGCCCCACTAGGGGGAGAGAACCAAGGGGGGGGGGGGGGCGCAGTGAGCGGGTTCCAGAATTAATTAATTCGGAGTTTATTATTAGATTATATTTAGTTTTTTATTCGGACTCTCCATTTGGACTTCTAGGGGAGGCGTAGTATTTTAGAATAATGTTAGGTGAGGTGCATAGGGTAAAAGGTTGGGAACCCCCGGTCCATCAGAAAAAGCGAATAAGGTGAATTAATAAAGTTAATATTATTTTAATCCATTGCCAGCGATAACAATAACACGAAAATCAAAATAAAATTCAAACTCCATAATCTAATACTTATTAAATAATCGAAATTCTTAATTTATAAATTGTATATAGGTATATATTATTTTAAGGCATCTCTTGTTTATTCATCTATGGTTTAAGCTATCTAATAAATAACATAATGCTAACATATAAATATCACTTCAAACAATCATACTAAAACTGTGATAAAATAGATTTGAACTATTTTAGCATCCACCGAGATAATCAATGAATAGGTATTCATTCCACTGGTGGATCAGTAAAAATCTGAAAACAAACTAGATATAATATAATACGATGACGTTTTCCCTTTGTCTCCAAATAAAACAAAAATTATGAATATCACAACATTCCGATTAAACAAGCTTACCTGTAACACGTCCAGTAGCGCAGATGGCAACACTTCGTCGACCGCACCCATATCTTTTGAGAATCTGTTGAGAATTCTGCCCGAGGGGTTGAGGTGGAAGAACCGCATTGGCGCGCGGGTGATGGCGCCGAACATGTTATTGTGAAGTCGAGTTGAAGCACGCATCGCCATTGAGAAGAACATGAACGAACGCAGCAGCGATATCACTACCAAAGCAATCACCATGCCTAGAAAAGAACAATCATTTTTATACGCCTGTTTATTATTTTTAAGATTAATCAAATTTAGGAGTCCTGTGAGATCTATCACTGCAATCATTCTCATCAAGTTTGTCAATTTTAAGGGTAGTATACTAAACCGTAAATAAGACTGTAAAAGTCTTTGTTCCAAACGATCTCATCGTTTGGGACGTCCTAGTTGTGCGTTCTAAGCAAACGCTTCAAACTTAAAATCTCGATTTCCTGCTCAAGCATCTTGACGAATTGATAACGATACGCGATGGATTAACGGAAGATCAGCAACGGTACAAAGACAACAGGAAGAGGCAGTACAGAAGGAAAATTAATGACGCTGTCTCCAATCACGAAACAAATCCCCGATAGATTATCTTGTAATGGCAATATGTGTTAACATAGGCCCATGAATAAGAATAGACCGAACCTAGTCAACACCTATCTGGAATACGTAGACTTCTAATTAGAGTAAACGCAACCAATAATAATGAATCAGTAATTACCAGTATAAATATAAATGCAATCGTATCTTGTAAGGCCACCGGGTTCGTACTGCACATTCTCTATAAGGACGTCAGTCACATTTGCTTGCTTCTCTATTGGACTGACTGAATCGTTGAAAATGCGACGTGACTCAATGGGATGTTTTTCTTCTAAAATCACCCTGAAAACAATAATGTTTCATATATACCAAACGAGCGAGCATAAAAATTATACCTAACGAAAAACAAATTTGTCTGGTTGTATTACTATAATGCAAGTACGAAACCACCTTATAAACAAAAAAAAAACAATAAATAAAATCTTATCATGTAACAGTAAATAACGCGCGTGAAACAATACGCACAAGTTCCAATCACTCACACATCATCGCTCTCTAGGTTCTGTAATGTAATAATACTCTTCCTCACCAACTAGATTTATAAAGAAAACACAAATAATACAAAATAACAAAGTTACTGATTTATTAATTTAAGTTTTAAGTTTATTAACAATTTATATTTAAGTTTTTTACAATTAAATAAAAATAAAATAATACTCAATTAGAAATAAGTGTACTCTTTATTATGTACTTAAAATAACAAATTTGAATTATCAATCACAAGGGCAGGTTGGTTCTGGTGCTGTTTGATCAATCTCGGCAAGGATATTTAGCAACAATGGTTGATCAGGGTCTTGAAATAAAATTATAATTAAATGGTAATACTAAAATCTAAAACATGAATTCTTAAGCTAGATTCCCATCCCCCGGTGGTTAGTACTGAATACCTTCCTTGAGACTGGGTCCAGACACTCTATTTTAACTCTTCTTTTAATAAATTGCAATTATTCTTCTTCTGGTTTATATAATTTTCTTCAAGGATATTGTAATTTATATAGGTATTTTTTCTTACATAAGTTTGTAGGGCCGGGCCTTTCAGGTATAAATACCTCCCGGTACCTTTTTGCCCTGTTACATATCATAAAAATGCTACATTATCATAGTCATGGACTCACTGTGGGTGGTCTATGCGGTTCAGAAGGAACCCATATACATTATTGTTCTTCATACAATTAAATCTGACAACTAGGTTACAAAGAAAAAAATCAAAAACATGATCTATTGAACATTCATCAAATTATGGTACATTTACATTTTAAAAGAACAAGAATTTACATTATTTATATTATTATGATTAAATACAAACACCAATTACCTCAAATACATGAGATTAGCAACTGAACAACTAATTTCAGCATGATTTGGTATGGGTGGTTAAGCCTACCCGCTCACAACAAATATCAATAATTATTTGTGAAAATCATTACTATTGGGAACAAATTGAAATTAAAGAGATTAAAGAGATAAATGCAACTATTACTGACCTTTTTATCGGGCTTTCAATATGTAAATATTTTAGTTTATTATTTTTCCTAAGTGCCGGTGGCAACTAGGTTAAATTATGTTGGTTCCAAGAGATATGGATAATTTTATGGGATAAAAATACTCCTGAAATTTGTGATCCTGACACCACTTTCAGTAACTTATATACGTAGTTATATACCGAAATATGCGTGAGATTTTTACAATAGATCGATTCCCAATTCCCAGATTTCAGATCTCCAAGTCACAGATTAGTATACCATTACAGATTGCTTACCACCGATCAGGCAAAGACTATATAGACGATGTATAGTATGTGATGTTTGTTATTAAATGGAACTAGGATGGTGTGGAAACTATGTCGATCCGCCACAAATAAAGGAAAGGAAGAATTGATCTTCCTAAATTTAAGTTTAATCCTAAATTATATTTTTGTAACCGGCAGTGCAAATAGTTTGTTGTTAATTAGTATCCGGTATATACCGTGGGCAGTTATTAATCTACGACACTGTTTTTAATCTATGAATTCTGGAGTGATGTTTCAGTATTATTAATAAAGAACCTATCTTTGTAGACGACGCTTGGCTAGATTTGGTTGCCTAATTTGCCCATAGATAATGGTGTTAGGATCATGATAAGCGGCCCACACTATAGAACTGTCAATGTCAAAGTAACAATTCGACGTAAACATAACCAATGCAAGGTACAATTGTAAATGTGAATTTAATCAATATGAATAAAAAAAAAAGTGTCTTTAATAGTACTTAAAATCAGTGAAAAAAAAGTGTTACAGTTCCTTCAATTAACTCGTAAAATCTCGAGTTATGGACGATTGCGATACAACACGCACACAGACAAGCGTTCTCTTGTGACGTCTGCGCAGGTCTCTCGAAGGCGCATGTATTAGATAAATAGTACCTAAAAATTGCTACATGCCTGCTTTTGGCGGCTTATGATACTATCCATCGATACACTACGACAGACGCACACACGCGTAATAAACTCTACGTACGTTTCGCGGAAGAAGTTCAGTCAAAGGTTAATATTTTAGATCTTATTACAATAGTCATTAGTATTGCTATAAACGCACTAAATATCGCGGCCGAAATGCTGCAACGTACCGGCTTGTATCGTCCTTCTCTTTCAAATTTAGCCAGTTTTTGTATAATGATCTTTTTCTCTCCTCGCTCGATGAGAAATGGCGGTTTATACCGATGCCGAGCCGAGTTGTAGTTATTTCTCTGTCTTACTTGTTTTATGTTTGGTTCTTGATACTTCAAAAACGTATTTATTTCTTACTTTTATATTTGATACGACACAGATGGACTTGGATTACGATACAAAAAGCATACGATAGGTGATAGACATAACAGTGACATGACAAGACCAATGTGCAATAGACAAAGACAAGATAGAATAGAACTGAATGTTTATGACATGTAACATAGCTAACATAGCCGGTGTTTGTATATTAACGTCTCATTCTGGCCTAGTGGACATTAGTTTATTCTGTTTTGAAATTCGCTTGCACTCACATAAACTGCAGTAATTCAGTGAAATAGTTAAATTTAACTACCCTGTGTGTTGTTGTTTTAAAAGTGTATTGTGGTGATAATGTGAATTGTGTCGCTCCGCAGGGATTTAATTGGTAGGTGTTAGTTTTTAATAAATTTTGGTTTATTCTCTTTCGGCTTGCCTAACTTTTTTGTTCACGCCACGCCACTGATATAAACTATTGTCCTAAAAGTGAGATTAAAGTGTATTAAATTAAAAACATGTTGAAATATATAGGAATAATCGAATATTTTAAATATATATATCAATATTTTATTGGTGTCAAATACATACTGAACAACGACAATAATTAAAAATGGATTACAACATGCTTTATCAAGAATACTGATGTAAAACTGTAATATGTACTTCAGCAGACACCCATATTAAAAGAAACATATAAATGAAATTTTAATAAGTTCATTTCTCACCAATAACTAGTCCACCAATCTGATCCAGAGCCGAGCAGCTGTGCTAGGATTGCTATAAAAGTCATAAGGCAGACGAGAAGCCAATGCCCGCTGGCTCGTAAGTATGCTCCATACACCTTCCCAGAGACAGCACCAGCGGATCTTAATTCTGCTTCCTCCCGTCCGCCTTCGGGGGGTGCTGTTGCTGTTAAATTGTCCACTGAACTGACCTATGCGGGAATACGAAAAATTAATAATAAATTTTAGGTTATATACAAAATTACAGTATGTAGCTGAAAAATAAACGTAATTTCTTTAAGTTAGTTCAGTATTCATAGTTGTATAATCATAGATTTATTTAATCTGTGATTCCAGTATTCATATTAGATGAGGTTAGATTAATTATTCATTAGTTAAAATCAGCGCTACAGACAATTTGGTTTACTTATCAGTTAACCAAACAGGTAAAGATGACCATGTTTTCGTGGTCGATGCTATGTTTACGTGTTTGCAGAATTAATCCTGAACTGCTTCGAAAATCATAGTTCTAAATGTTTAAAACTCACCGAATTAATACTCATTTGCCTTTTACGGAAGCTGCCATGCATCATAGACTCCTCGGTTTCGTTAGTGGATGTTTGTTCCGCGGTCGGCCTTTCTTCGTCTTCTTCGTCTCGAGCCAGTAGCGTTGCGAAGTCCAGGCCGGACGCACTCAAAGTTTCGAAGTCGCCTGCAGCCGCTATGGTACCATTCTTCAAAATTATGATCTATAACAGCCCAACGATAGACATAAATCAATGCCAAAGAAACGAAGTCTTTTCGCACAGTTAGCTGGTGAGCTATAAAATAGACTACGTGGTGACAGCTATTTAGAAACAACCATTAATGTATTCAAATAGCGCAAAAAAGCACTAAGCAAATTTTTAGAATAAAATCTTTAGTTATATTGATAATGACACTTTTACAAGATACTCACATGGTCCACGTCTCTCAGAAACTGTAGCTGGTGAGTAACGAGGATACGCGTCGTTCCACGCAGGTAGCCCACTACACAAGACTCGAACAGGTGGCGGCCTACATGCGCATCGACAGCTGACAGCGGGTCGTCTAACAAGTAGATGTCCGCACGCTTGTACACCGCCCGTGCCAGCGAAATACGCGCTCGTTGACCTTGAATAATAGGAGAATAGGGTAGACGACTACAATTGATTGTGGCCGTTTTTGTACTATAATATCTGATTTGAGCAATTTATATCTAATGAAAGTATGTCAATATAGAAATTTCAGTTTAATTTTTAATTTATATTGTTTTTAGATTTCTAAAAAATGAGCAATTATTATTTACGTAATTCTAATGAAACGAACACATTTCTAACATTCTCACATTAAATGTAACATTTTTGACGTGAAACGTCTTTAAAATCGCGCCGGAACATACGGTACCAGGTTTAAAAAGTGGACCGTAACGAAAAGGTCTATATCATCGTACCTTAATAATTAAAAAACTATTAGTCTTAGAAACAAAAATGTGGTGTGAATATTTCACTTATATAGTCAGCTCGCTGTTGTGACATTGAGTTTTTTATTAAAATGCTTAAAACACCGTCAATCTTGTTTTTATTTAAAGCGATTTCCTAACATAGACGTTTCACGTTAAAACCAACGGCCGTGTGCCCCGGCACAGCCCCACCCGATTTTTTATACTATATCTGATTTGAGCAATTTATATCTAATGAAAGTATGTCAATATAGAAATTTCAGTTTAATTTTTAATTTATATTGTTTTTAGATTTCTAAAAAATGAGCAATTATTATTTACGTAATTCTAATGAAACGTATACATTTTTAGCATTCTCACATTAAATGTAACATTTTTTTATATAGAAAGTATAACCTATAAACGTACAAATAACAAAGTTATTTAAAAAAATTGTTTATACGCGCATACAAATTAGGCGAGTTTACTGAGTTTGACGTCACGATTGCAGTGTTTTTAGTATGGAGCGTTTTCGAGCGACCCGCGACAGCGCCGTAAACATGTCGATGTATCTTCAAAAGTAATAGGTGCAGGTGTACTGTTGGTTTTACAATATTTCTCACTTAAAAGAGTACTCTTATTATGTATAGAATTTAAAAAATTGTCGTCTACCCAACTCATGCTCTAAGAACTATATCGCTAGGCTTTATGATAATCCTCATGTCATTGATTATATGATTTGTCATAGCAAAAATATTGTTAATCCCCTTTTTGCGTTTTTAGAGTGCCATCTCAAAATTTGCTCTCATTGTTCGTGTGGGCAATTTGCATTAGAACGGTTGGTTCATAACTACTTCTGTGCTAAGCGGACTAACGTAATAAATGTCTCTAGAGCTGTCAATTATGATATCGAGCACGCGCACAGAAGCGCACGCACGAACGCTGCCAACAAATTTTAACCTGACAACCTGACTATATATCACTATATATTGATATATATATAGTGATATATAGTGAGGTAATGTCGGGTGATCCCGACATTTTCATTTACGGATCAAAACGAACAAACATTTTATAACTCGTAACTCTCCAACCTCTAAAGCTACCTAAAAATCTAAACACTCAACCTTAACATTATCCATGTAATAACAGAGGATATGTTTTCATTCTATATGGTTACTGTCCATACATTTATAGAAAGAGATGGTTTATTAAAATGCACTGAAAACATACACTTATTTATTTATTATAAATGATATTAAACTAGATATATAATGGTATTAATGAGCACACGTGAAATAATGGTATTTATGGTTTTGGTAGGAATCGTGCTTATGGTGTAAGGATCGGTTGTGTACTGATGACAATGCGTGTATGACAATGTAACCGCGGCCGTGGCTGTGACATTCGGTTATGCAATGTACGTAAACCGTACATATTCAATACCAACCGGTTCGATTCCTGGCTAAAAATATTGATTTATGAACAATCCAATGATGCACAGTTTTTATCAAAATCGAGCCCGAGAGTGTTTTTCAGTTTCAAATTACACTATAAATATGTATTACTTAAAAAATCTAATGTATATCTATTCATTTTCTATGTTATCTATAGTTGGATTATTTGTTCGTGAAACTGAAATGAAATACCTAATTATTAACCAAAAGCTATTTTCCATTCCTTAACATTATTTCACTTATCTATAACAAAAACCAATACTTAGAGTGCATGTTGATTTTGCTTGCGCGGGGTTGGACCAATAAGTCAATCTTTTTCTTGCATTTTTCATTATTAATGCATATGTCGCAGCCAACTGGTTAAAATAGCCGTTCAATCAAACAGCTAGCCCTTTGACTGAACAACGTCATTCAACCATACGTCTAGCTTATTAATTAAACATTTGAGTCGCTCAAAACGTTCAACACTACAGCTGATTCAAAAGTCGCCGTCTAATTTAATTAGTTCAGCGCTCCCCACCGCAGCGTTAGGCTGCGACACATTTATTACATAAAATGCTAAAATCATAATTAACAAATTGCTTACAATATTACTACATTACATATATGAAAGACCGCAATATGCGAGTTATTTCCATGTCCACATTTATATACGTACCTCCACTAAGACTCACTCCCCTCTCGCCAACAATTGTCTTATCTCCATGCGGGAACAACGAAAAGTCGCGGTCTAGAGCGCAGCGTCGCACAACTGTATTGTACCGCGGCCGATCCATCGCTTGGCCGAAAAGAATGTTTTGACGGACACTACCTGTGAATAAAGCAATGAATATGAATTATAATTTTCTTTTCTGTAAGAATCATTTGCTTTACTATTTCATCCGATGCGTAAAATCAATTAGAGCTAGTCGCGGATAATATAATAATTCTGAGTTTATGTGTATGAGTTGTGTATGAATGTTCGAGAAGATGAATAAGATTAAAACCTTAAATTCTTTATCTTGAGTTTGTATTTAAGTAAGTTTATCTTTGTAGGTAGCTGAAAGAAAAGTAGATTACGCACCTTGTTAAAGTGACTAATTAATATAATCGTATTAATTTAGTAGCGTCGCGTGTCCTCAGCCACCAACATAACACTCGTTTTTAATAATTACTTTGCGCTTCATCATCATCGTCATCATCTCAGCCTATCGCCGTCCACTGCTGGACATAGGCCTCTCCAATCGATTTCCAGCGCGATCGGTCCATTGCCATCTGCATCCAACGAGACGCAACGATTATTACTAGGTCGTCGGTCCATCTGGTAGGTGGCCGTCCCACACTGCGCTTGGTGTTTTTTTTTTATACTACTAAAAGGCTTACGGCCTGCCTGATGGTAAGCAGTCACCGTCGCCTATGGACGCTTGCAACACTAGGGGCATCACAAACGGTAACGGTACGTGGTCTTCACTCAATAACCTTTTTGCCCCATCGACTGTCCAATCTTCGTGCTATGTGGCCGGTCCATTGCCCCTTCAGCTTACTAATCCTATGGCCTATGTCAGTGACTTTGGTTCGTCTACGGATCGCCTCACTTCTGATTTGATCACGTGGATAATACCGAGCATAAGCCCTCTCCATAGCTCGCTGAGCGACTTTGAGCCTTCTAAAAAGGGTTTTTGTGAAGCACCACGTCTCAGAGCCGTAAGTCATCACTGGTAACACACACTTTGCGCTTGATAACAGCAATCTATTACAAGAGCACTTTCTTTAAATACACTCACCAGCAAATAGCCAAGGTTCCTGGCTGGCGTATGAAACGGTGCCTCCAACGTGCACCGTCCCGGACACCAGGGGCAACTCCCGCAGCAGGACGTGAAGTAGAGATGACTTGCCAGCGCCCACTGGACCGATCACTGCGATCAATCTAAGGCAAAAAAAGAATTAGCCTTTAAAAGTCCGAACCATTATAGGATCACTTTATTGTGTGTCTGTCAAGACCCTTTTCTTAAGGAGATCTGTAGGAATCTTTCCTATATATTACACTACACACACCAAAATAAATAAATTTATTTACATATTTTTATTTATTAATAAATTTATTTACATATTTTTATTTATTATTAATCTCATTTCTTAAAATCTCAAGTATTTCTAGATATGAATTATGAGTAGCCCTTTCAAACGCTATTATAAAATACAAGTAATTTTTCTATCACATTTGGCGGGTTCGATTCCCGGTCGAAGTAAGCGATTTTTAAAAAATCTGTGAATGCAGTTCTACTTATAATTAAAAATAAAATGATGTCTTCTTTTAGTAAAATATCCTACGTTCAATATTTAATATACTTTCCCTCCGTATGGCATGGCCGTGGGACGCCCTGTATATATTGCTTTTCGCATCTGCTTCCTAGCTAATTGGGATTATATGCTTGTGATATATATAAATACCTAGTAATAAGTGTTGAAGAAAATTATAACTTCGTGTACCGTGAGTGGAACTTTTATTTTATTTATCATCCCTCTCAACCTACCAACACTTATTGCGCTATTCTCATAAACTTAGAATCATTTAAATTGGCAAGAATGACTTATAAGCAAAGGAAAAATCCGGAAATTTACTATTAAACTAATCGCGATACGTTTTAAGGAATATGTATAAAGAAAATAAATTACGTAAGGGATAAAACGGGACAAGTGTTCGAAACTGTGATGAACGAATATATAAGCTTTTACAGAATCCTCCGTGTGTAAGTCCAACTCGCACTTACCGCCTTTTCCTTAGAATGAACACGCCATGAATCGGATTTACGTAGCCAGAAAAAAAATATATCGGCATATTTTAATTCGGAAAAACAACCAATAACGCGCCGGTAGTGTTTAACGGAAATTCCTTTAAAGCAAATTAAAATGACCTTTGCTGAGTGTTATATATATCTATACGTTTAACTGTCGGCCGGCTGATAAATGTTACAATAATATCCATTTTAAGATAGAGCGCGGTGACACCTGTCTGGATAGCATGAATAAAAAGCAAGAATAACAACGCTGTATATCACGTTGAACTGTCAAAATACAAAAGATTGCCGTAAAAACATACCGTAATTAGCTCTATTGCTCTGCGAAATGCCCGGACAGTGGCAATAGCCGGCCCCTATAATACTAAGACTAAAAATTAAAACATTGGTTATATAGTATTATCCAACATATTTGAGCCAGTGGATCACAATTTATGTTGCCATCTAAGTAATCTAAAATTCACTATTGTAAAATGCGACATTTCATTGGACGATTTGGACACTTTAATGAGCTTAACGTGTTTTTAAAAGTGTGAATATCGTGTTATAGTTGCCAACGTAATAGTTGCCCAGATAAGACTGAAAAAACTGGTCATATTCTATATCACTATATCTAAACAGATAGCAAAACTACATCTAATACAAAATAACATGAAAGTACGATTATCAACCGATCTAAATTACCCAATCGCGGTTCTTACTGAGATATCAGATTAAAATAACTACTAAATAAGCTATTAACATATAATTATCGGACACGCGTCTATAAACCAATATATTGGGTACTATTGTGTAATCCGCTTATCGTTGCGATAATCAGGAGGTGAATCAATAACTTTTATCTGTGTGAATTGGATTACACTTCATGCCGATAAAAATGATGAGCAATAAAGAATAAAGCAGTACAATAAGTAAAAAGGTTATTAAATTTACTTTATTTTGTAACAACTAAGATTCCACTGGTGATTAATTATTGAATGCTAAGTGGGTGGATACGTTGTAGTGAGGCAATAGTCCGCGGAGCCCGGTATTCCGTAATTTGTTATTATCTGCAGTTAAAACTTCTGGTAGGCATTATGGCATTATACTTTTGGCCGTTCATATTCTTTTGATTTAAAAGAATCGATACCAGATAGACACCCTATCAAAGTGAAGAAAGTAGAGATCATCGATCACTTCACTTTAGTAGTCGTTGGTTGTCGACTGATGATTGAATCTTATTAATAAATCCAGGACTTATCATGTGTCACAATATTGTAAACGCTCTGAGACAAGCCTGCTTCATATTTTTTCATCATGTCACGGCACCGTTCCACACGGGTCAGCTTCTGAGCTTAGAATCTTGCAAGCGTTTACACGATTCAATTTATACTAAATCTTATTCTTATGTAATACGCCTATTTTATTGTAAATGTTATGTAAATGTTTCTCTGCTAGCACATGTGTGCGATTAGAGTCGTCGAAGATCGACCATTTCTGTCTTCTTTCCTCAAACATACATGACCTAACTTGAATTCGTTTTACTAACGTTATACCGGTGTTTCAGAAGGGCCTTCATCCATATATGTCATTTGTAGTAGATCAAATATCTCATGTGCTGTAAAGCTTCATTAGATATCATAAAAAAGCATCGCATGAAAATATTTCCGACATATTCTTCAATGGGGCACAATAATCCAATGTATCTCTCTAAATCTAACGATGATATTTTTACTTAGAAGTAAATACATTTTTTTTTATAATTATATTCAGCCACAGTAATGAGATGTCCACAAACATAGACCATATTCCCACAAGGATATCCAAACAATTCAGTCTATCTTCAAATTATTTCCTGCGTTTTACTAGGAATCACTAAATCTACCTTGTAGGAGCCACCACTAACTTCATCAACCTCATGTTCTAGATACGTAAATGCCGTAAAATAAAGCTGATGTGGTAAAGTGCTCGAAACTGGAGCTAACTTGCCTGTTCTAATACAAATATTAAGGTATATCACTGTCTTTACCCCGCGCAGAATCGTGATCTTCTATGACGCCGGTTACATATTCGCCTTATTGCCGACCGTCGCAGTAACTACGCGCGCGACAAACACACAACTAGTGACAAAACTAGTGCAACATTTAAATTGCCGATCTGTTCTAACGCATCATACAACATACGACGTTCGCTACTAGTTCAGCAGTTTCGCTACTACAGTTTCGGGCAGATGTGTATTACTGGCATGAGACAGCTCTTTTATCGCTTGGGATAAAGGCGGTTTTTGTCAAGTATAACTCAAAATTTTAAGGTGTTGCTGACGGTACATACACAAAAATACCAAATGTTAATAAGTTTAAATGACATATTTTAGGAGCTATAAGAGCCATGCTTCGGCACGAATTGGGCCGGTTCGAACGGATTGATACCACGGCCTCACAGAAAACCGGCGTAAAATAGCGCTTGCGCTGTGTTTCGCCGAGTGAATGAGGGTACCGGAGGCCCAACCCTCCCCCCTCCCCCCTTCCCCCCTTATTCCCGTTTAAAAGGCCGGTAACGCATCTGTGACTCCTCTGGTGTTGCGGGTGTCCATGGGCAACGACCATCAGGTGATCCGTTTGCTCGTTTGGTGCCCTATCCCATAAAAAAAAAACTTTCAACCAACTGCAAATTTCATGACTGTAGGTATAGGTAGATCCTATAGGTTATCTTATTTCCCTGAGATACAGCTGTTGAATGTACGGAGCGTAAAAGACGGTAATATTCAGATTGTAAGCATTGTGAGGGTCGGGATAGACGAACAACAGTGATCCTATAAGGGTTCTGTTTTGTTGGTGGTACGGAAATCTAAAAAATTGTGTAAAAGTACACATATCAAAAACTAAAACTTGATAATTCTATTTTTAAGTGAACTATGCGTGTGAAATTAATATTAATTGTCATAGTTGCAAATCATTTTCATTTCATTTCTTAGCACATAAAGGTCAGTCATTGGATAATTAATAAGAGGAATTTTCAAGAAAAGTGATAATAGTTTTTTGTAATATAACCTATTACCATAATAATGTCACAAATTAGATAGAGCAAGGAAATGTGACTTACTTGCCCGGCTTGATCGTAATAGACAAGTCAGTAAGCGTGTTCTCAGGGTGTGCGATAATCCATTTGGCAGTGGCGTGGATCATTTTGACACTGCGAGCGTCCTCGTCGGATTCCACCAACGCCGCTTGATCGTCATCTTCCCCAGGTTCTAGGGGAGCTAGACTGGCTTTACCTGAAACCACCAATAAATCTAATATATATAAATCTCATGTCACAATGTTTGTGCTCAATGAACTCCTAAACTACTTAACCGATTATAATAAAATTCGCACACCATGTGCAGTTCGATCCAACTTGAGAGATAGGATAGTTTAAATCTCAAATTATCATCATCATCATCATCATCAATTTTAAAAATTCTTTCACCAATAGAAAGCCACATTATTGCGGAGTGTCATCATCATCATCATCATCAGCGGACGGCGCGCGATGGCTTCGGGTTTAAGTCAGTTCGCTTTCGTGCTCGCTTCGGGGATTATTAATATTATGCCCAACGAAGTGGGCGCGGGTCAGCTAGTTGTATTATAAAACAATGTGTAAATACATTATATATTACCTAAATACAATTTTATAAACATTTAATATTTATTATAAATTAAAATTAAAATTAAATACACTATCTATTACATATAAATAATAATAAATAATTAAATATACTAAAATTAATACAATTTTATCAGTAATGATTAATACATATAAAAATACATCCTCACTCCTATTTACCTATATTGCTGTGGCCCGACAGGGTCCATAATTGTACCTACCTCTAATTTTAAAATCACCTGTATCACATTATGGAATAAAGTCATTGAGTATTGTTTGTCATTTCAACTTTTTTAAAAGAAGTTCAAGTGAATAAGTAAATAGGATGAGTGCTATATAATAATAGAAGCAGGAATTTGCTTTTCTATACTCTTTAGAAAGCATGTTCCGAAAATTTGGTATTAACTTAATTAATATAATTAGTTAGAAAATAAAGATCTGGACTTAACTTTTTATATTTTATTTTTATAATCTTTTTTAATGCAGTCATCCCCAAAATTTAAGTGACATTGACAACTGTCAAAATTATCATCAAGTTATTAAAGAATTTTCAGGTGACATAAGAGTGTATTCCAAATTTGTTTATAGGTGATGCCTGAATTGCATTGAAAAAGTATTTATAAAATTCAATAGATTAAATTTGAATAAAATATTGATATATTGTAATAATTCAGCTTGAATTAGCAAACCAGTACAAAGACAATGCATTTCAAACCTAGTCTTTTAAACCTAGTAAATTTGATAAATTTTTACATATTTTAGGAGCTATAAGCTCTATAATGGTAAAAAATGTATTCTATAATGGTAACATTCGTTTTTAATTCTTTACCAGAAACGCTGCCATTAACATGAGGGCATAACATTTCGAGCAATAAATTAAGTTAATCTATACAAATAAAATTGAAGTGTCTGTTTCTAATATTAAAATAACCGCTTTTTACTACATGCATATGAATGTACATATATACGGTACACATACCAAAATACATATTTTTAAAAATTTTGTCTGTCTGTCTGTTTGTTCCGGCTAATCTCTGGAACAGCTGGACCGATTTGGACGGGACTTTCACTGGCAGATAGCTTATGTAATAACGAGTAAGGCTTAGACTTAGGCTACTTTTATTTCAGAAAAATGTCAAATCCACGCGAACGAAGTCGCGGGCACAGCTAGTCGTTCATATATTTAGATGGGACACATAACCGTCAAACTTTACCATTTCCTTTCGCTTCTGAGCTGGCACCTTGCTCTGGTGATTCCACAATTTTCTCAACGATCGGCGTCGTGTCTGTGACTGGACTTGAGGCGGCGGCCGCGGTTGTAGCTAGAGCTTTTGATGACTTGCGAGGAATTGTTGAAGTTTGTATTTCTGCCAGTCCTGGCACTGGTTTACTAGTGTCTTCATAAAGCATGAAGCTTTGGAGGCGCTTGATAGATATAACTGCTTCAGCGATTTGAGCGATACCTATAAGAAATCAGAAAATAGTGGCTCAAAAAGGGCTGATGGTAAATTACTTATATGTAGAATCTTGGTACGTTGCTGATACTATCCTATTATGATTAATCAATAAAATCTCGAGTATGAATATATCAAAGAAAATTAATAATGCGGACGTAGATAATCTGATATGAATATAATTTTAAGATATCCTTAAATCAAAAAACTCTATGTATTAAACAGTTTTTTGATATGTCCAAAGCATTAGTTAAATATCCTTATCCTTTAACATATTTAAGTTTATGTAAGCTAACTTAGGTATTCTAGGTATATGGTAATGTAGGTTAACTTAGGTATTCTAGGTATATCGGCCGAAAACCTATTACAAAGTTACCAAACTGATAAACATACCAGTAAATTGATACTTGCAACACATATACCTAAACATTCGAAGAAGTAAAGTCAATTTCAAAAATAATTCTTCAGGAACTACCACAAGGAAGCAACCTAGACCCTCTTCTATTTTTAGTTTATGTAAATGAGCACCCAGTCTAAAAATCTGTGCAATGTTTACCGATGATGCAAATATTTATAATCCAATTATGTAGTTTTAGTTGTCATCAAAATCGTACCCAAGAATCCTTGTGTAAATTTAGATACACCAAGCAAACATATATACATTTTTTGCAATGTCTACTGTAATAACTGTTTGTAATAACTGTTTTAAGAGAGGTAGGGCGCAGCGGGAGTCATTCCGCTCAAAACTTGGAGCAGCCGACTGGGGAAGTACCTCCGCCTTACAGAAGATCGCAGCTAAATAACACTACTCTTATGTAGTGTTGTGTTCCTGCGGTGAGTAAGGTATCCAGAGCTCCTGAAGATTCGCTGTGTCGACAGCGGGGGACCAGTGTTGCATACTGGACGGGCTTTGACCGGTGCGGGCGCGGAGTGTGGATGCAGCGGTCAGGGAGACCTGGTGAAACGGCTAACCGCTGGCCGCCCGCAGGTTAGTAGAGTTCCCGAACCCAGGGACTACTTAATCTCCGCCTTGGGAGGCTGAACTGCCAGCCTGCGAAAAATTCCTGTGGTTGCAGTCGTGCCGGAGAAGGAGACCGGAGTGGAACCCGGCTGTTGCCACAGGGGGGACCGGGGGCCCTTCCGTACGCTGCATCGACAAACCGCAACACCCGCGTTGGTCATCGCCTGATTTGGCTACACATATTTGTCCCTTTAGCTTTCGGCACAGCGAAACCTCCACACCTACACGAAACCTTTAAAATGAATTTTAAAAATAAAAAAGGGAAACACTCACAGCGGCACCCTTTCCACGCAGGTGGACTTTTGTAACATTAGGGGTATTCACGCAAACCTCAACGCTGTTCACCAATATCTTGAGACAGCGCAGCCGACCCTTTTATTTTTAACGGAGACACAGATATCTCCCCCGGCCGATACGTCATACCTTATGTATCCCGGCTACGTACTTGAGCACTCATTTCGTAGACGTGCCGGCGTATGTATGTATGCCCGGGAGGATATCTGCTGCCGCCGCCTATTTCATTTAGAAGACAGGGACCTATCCATATTGTGGGTACGTGTGGACTGCGGGGCCACACCCGCGTTTATGCGTGCCTATATAGGTCCCACAGCGGTGATGCGGACACAACTCGATTATTCGAGCACCTGACATTGACGACTGAAAAAGTGGTTGAGCAATACCCCTCCGCAGAGTTGGTGATTTTAGGGGACTTTAATGCCCATCATCTAGAATGGCTCAGTTCTCGGTCCACTGACTACGCAGGAAGGTGTGCTCACGAATTTTCTCTGGCCTATGGTTTCTCGCAACTGGTCAATTCTCCTACAAGAATACCAGACATTGAGAACCATACAAGCTCTTTGCTGGATCTTCTGCTGACCACACGTCCGGAAGGATATTCTGTCTCAGTGGATGCACCTCTCGGCTCTTCCGACCACTGTCTCGTCCGGACCAAAGTCGCATGCGCGCGGTCAGATCCACCTAGGCCATCTTGTTTGCGTCGTATGTGGCAATACAGGTCAGCAGATTGGGATGGATTGCGAGAATTCTATGCATCGTACCCGTGGAGGCAACTATGCTTCACATCAGATGATCCTGACATCTGCGCAGCCGCTGTCTCTGAGACGATCCTAGTGGGTATGGAGTATTTTATTCCTAACGCACTAGTAACTGCGGGGGCAAAAAAACGACCGTGGTTTAATCGGTCTTGTAAGGATGCTTTGTTTCTTAAGCAATCTGCTTACGAGGCTTGGACTACGGCTCGTAGAACACATGACCCCAATGCAACTGATGTGAAGCGTAAGTACAATGCGGCCTCGAGAGCCAGTAAGAAGATTATTGCCAGAGCGAAATTCGACTTCGTCGGCAGAATTGGCGAGCGGCTAGCAAGCTACCCTTCGGGTAGTCGTGCTTTCTGGTCGCTGGCCAAAGCTGCCGAAGGAAACTTTTGTCGGTCGTCCTTACCACCACTCCGAAATGCCAGTAACAACTTGGCCCATAGTGCTAAAGAGAAAGCCGATATCTTGGGTAAACTCTTTGCCTCAAACTCGACTATGATCGACGATGGGAACGCCACGCCACCTACCATCCCGCGGTGTGGTTACTCCATGCCGGAAATCCGGATAACACAAAAGGAAGTCCGGCGGGAGCTACTTTCTCTCGACGTTCAGAAATCGAGTGGGCCAGACGGTATACCGGCAGTGGTGTTAAAACAGTGCGCTCCAGAGTTGTGTCCTGTACTAACGCGACTTTTCATGCTTTCCTACCATTTAGGGCAGGTTCCGTCTTCATGGAAGACGGCAAATGTACACCCGGTGCCCAAAAAGGGCGATAGATCAGACCCATCGAATTACAGGCCTATTGCTATAACCTCCCTTCTCTCAAAGGTGATGGAGCGTGTGATCAACGCTAAGCTCCTTAGATACCTAGAAGAACACGATTGATCAGCGACCGCCAATACGGCTTTCGCCACGGTCGCTCGACTGGTGATCTTCTAGTGTATCTCACCCACCGTTGGGCATCTGCCATTGAGACTCGAGGTGAGGCATTGGCAGTTAGCCTGGATATAGCGAAGGCGTTCGATCGGGTCTGGCACCGGGGTCTTCTATCGAAGTTGCCATCTTACGGACTCCCCGAGGGGCTATGCAAATGGATTGCTAGCTTTTTATCCGGGAGGAGCATTAGAGCCGTAGTTGACGGCAGCTGCTCTGAAACTCGGATAATAAATGCTGGCGTCCCACAAGGCTCTGTGCTATCTCCAACACTGTTTCTGCTGCATATCAATGATATGCTGTCGCTTGGCGGCATCCATTGCTATGCGGACGACAGCACTGGAGATGCTGTTTACACGGGCCGTGCAAATACCCCTCGTTCCATTGTGGAGGAAAGTCGTGAACAACTTGTGTCTGAAATCGAGAGTACACTAACCAGAGTCTCCGATTGGGGGCGGGACAATTTAGTCCGATTTAACCCCTCTAAGACACAAGTTTGTGCGTTCACCGCTAAAAAAGCCCCATTCACTGTAGCCCCACAATTCCAGAACACAACCTTGAACATCTCGAAGAGTATTGGGATCCTCGGTGTCAACATCTCCAGTGACGTTCAATTCCGAAGTCACTTAGATGACAAGGTCAAGTTGGCTTCTAAAAAACTAGGTGTGCTTAACAGAGCTAAGCGGTACTTCCTTCCGAGGCAACGACTGCTATTATACAAATCGCAAGTCAGGCCCCATATGGAGTACTGCTGTCACCTGTGGGCGGGAGCACCTCGATACCAACTTGATCCTTTTGATTCGGTCCAAAGACGCGCTGAGCGTATCGTTGACGATCCCATACTCACATGCGGTATTGAGCCCTTAAGTCTGAGAAGAGACTGTGCCTCTTTGTGTGTTTTCTATCGCTTATACAACGGGTTGTGTTCCAAAGAATTGTTCGACATGATGCCCACGGCCACATTCTACCATCGCACCGCTCGCCATCGGCAGGGTGTTCATCCTCACATGCTGGAGCCTAAATGGTCACGCACAGTGCGGTTTCAACGTAATTTCCTTCCGCGCACGCTCCGATTGTGGAACGAGCTCCCTGCTGAGGCTTTCCCGGGGATTACAGTATGGGGTTCTTCAAAAAGGGAGTAAATAGGTTTTTAAAAAGGTCGGCAAAGCGTTTGTGATGCCCCTAGTGTTGCAAGCGTCCATAGGCGACGGTGACTGCTTACCATCAGGCAGGCCGTAAGCCTTTTTGCTACCGTTGTAGTATAAAAAAAAAAAAAAAAAAAAAAATAAACAAAACTCAAAAATATGTAAATGTTACATAAATAATACTTATATAAATATACTAAAATCAACTGAATAACTAGGATACTCATACAAACCCTGAGGAAAGAACACCGTCATTGTTTGCCTCAAAATATTGTAGAAGCTGGTGATGACGAACACCTGCTTGGCGCTGATGACGTTGTTGACCAAAACGTACGCCAAAATTGAGCAGAACAAGCAAATACGTGTGGTGAACATGATGAAGGAGGTCAGGACACCTCGTATGTAAGATGTAGCGCGAATTTGCTTGATCTCGTGTCTGTTGGTAATAAAATATATGTTAACGAAGTTATTATTTCTGTGTTCAGGAGACGTATTTTTTTTAATCACGTCAAAACGTGAATTTGGAATTCAAATAAGTATACAAATCGTAAGCGAAATTATTTTTTACTGCTTAAAATTTTATAGATTTTTAGATTTTTGAATCACTCGAATTCAGTGTTGTCACTAAAAACAAATTTTTAATTTAACTCCGTTTCACGCAGAAAAATTAAAAATCACAAAACAATATTTCCTTATTATTATGTACCTATTTACAAGCATTACATTAACCAGAGTAAATTTATCACTGTCAACGTCACTTCAGCGTTGGATGTTCTACTAGTAGAAATCAAAAACGAGTGGGTTGAACCACTCGTTGCACAACGCACGAAATGAAAGTTCAGAAATAGCGAATTCGATAATTCGTATACGAATCTCACGATTTCGAATGCGAATTGGTTTTCTATTGTTTCGAAAATTCGTCTCCTAGTGTGAAAGGTAAGTTAGTAGTAACAGTCACATTACTGGGTACTGTGACTTTACATCTTATGTCACATGTTGGCAACATACACTGTGTTTTTTGTTGGGGTAACAGATTTGCTGCGAATCTCATAGGACCACATGTACTATAGGCGATTCTAATTTGTCGAGTCCAACAATTATTTAATCGTGTTGGACTCGACTAATCTAAACAATTATTAATTTATATTAGTACATTTTTAATTCAATACATTGCCCAAGTCATACCTATAGTAAGAAAATACTTACTTCCTAGCCTTGGCGACGAGGTCTGCGAAAGGTTTCTCCCACGTGTACATCTTGATGACCTGTATACCCGATAGGATCTCGTTCATGAGACGCACTCGCTCATCCGTCCTTAGAGCCGTTTTCAAACGCAGCACCGATGTTCGCTTGCCCAAGTAGGCTAAAAGAATACAGAAGCGCAAATTTTTGTCAAAAGCTCCTCACAACTGCTTCTTTCG
The DNA here is from genome assembly GCA_036419045.1 of Scirpophaga incertulas. Taxonomy (NCBI): domain Eukaryota; kingdom Metazoa; phylum Arthropoda; class Insecta; order Lepidoptera; family Crambidae; genus Scirpophaga; species Scirpophaga incertulas. The sequence continues at coordinate 12,642,346 of CM071633.1, forward strand.
AAAACGAAACGATTATCACTAACTAAATTGGTAATGGTTATCGCATTTGATTATTTAGTTTTCTGATATCATTATTTGAACTGATTTATGATTTCATTAATGTACAATAAATCGACCAATAGATATAATCAGATAAAAAATAATCCGCTTTCATAGCTATGTATACAAAACAAACACGATTGCTGATCATTCCAAACGTTACATAATGACGAAAGAGATCTATTACAATACCTTCATAACAAATTTTCCAAGATTATGAATCAATACATAAATTGAAATGGAACAAAAGGTGAACGATAATATGGAAGTACCATGCTGGAGTCTTTTGGGATTATTTTAGATTATTTTTTAGGGTTCCGTAGCCAAACAAAAACGCAACCCTTACAGATTCGTCATGTCTGTCTATCCGTCCGTATGTCACAGTCATTTTTTTCCGAAACTATAAGAGCTATACTGTTGAAACTTGATAGATAGAGGTATTCTGTGAGCCGCGTTAAGATTTTGATGCAAAAATAAAATAATAATAATATATCCCCATACTTAGAACTGAAACTCAATTGTTTTTTCTTCAAACACATACGTGTGGGGTATCTATGGATAGGTATTCAAAAATGATATCGAGGTTTCTAAAATATTTATTTTCTAAACCGAATAGATTGCGTGGCAGACGCTTCCAAAGTGGAAATAAGATGGTCTCTAACTTATAAAATAAGAAAATGAATAATCTAAAAAAATCATAATGTACTATCGGGGACACTGGCGCCTTACCACCTCTAGAGCGTTAGTCGCTTGCACACTGCACGATGCTACGGCTACAAGCTACGCCTTTCGTTCATTCAACTATTGTGCTCGCGCGGAAACATGCAAGTGAGATAGCGCTAAGCGAGCGAGATAGCAATAAGCGAGCGATATTAAAAAAAATATCTCTATGGAAACGGTATTTGGTTAAACGGGGACGCGGCGTTCTATGGCGACGTTACAAAAGACACCGACCATGTTTTTGTGTGCGGCGCTTTGATATGCCGCCACAAGTGTTTTGACAAAATTTATCTAGATTGCAACTCTTAACTGACTCTTTGACCATTGTTACTAACTGAAATAATTGTTTATATAGTATTAAGCAATGTTCAGTTTGTTACAAAACACTGCAAATTTGATAGTTGCTATAAAATGCTGTACACGAGGTAATTACAAATTTACAGCGAGCTACTATTTTTTATACCCTTGTTATTAACAAATATCATTGTTTTTTAATTATAAACAATGTTCCGTATGTTGCGAACGTTGCAAAATTAATACACGTTACAAAATAATGAGAACAACCTAATTCTAAGTTTGCAGCGTGTTACAATTTTTTTTGACAATGTTATTAACAAAAAACACTTTTCACCCCTTTTCAACCCTTTCCGTACACCCCAGAGCGCTGCAAAATCACACGGTAAGGTATTTCACCTTCCTTAATGACCCCTCAACATTTTAGCGAGTTAGTACCTAGGTAATTTCTTTCGGGTTTCAGGCTCTAATGACTGGCCTTATTGTCTTCTCGATGAATATATGTAATTAAAAAGTTAAGGATAAACAGGATAACTCCGTTTTTAAATGCATTATAAACATGTGAGTTTTCTATATTTACTTGTTGATGTTACGGTTAAGTAAAACATTTTAGTTCCAGCAGATATTCCACAAGTAAAAATAGTTTTTGCTAAATACCAATAACTATTTTGTTTTTGTTTAGCTTTGACTTTTATTGCTATTATATATTTACTGCTAATGACTTATATGGTAAGAAACAATAAGGAAAATATTAAAAACAAAAGAAAGTGAGTCTTAAAATGTATATTAATAATTCTGCAAATATTAACGTCTTTGATACGAGTATAATTAATCTTAATATTCTTACACTAGAGAAGCATTATTTAAGAACATCAAATACAGCAGCAATGCATGGCCGTAAATATTCAATTAGATAATTTAAACGATTAAACAAGAAAGAATGGAGAATAGCATGATTAAAAATATGGAAACAAACATGAAATAAATGGTTGGTTTCATCGTCTGCCTAGAATTATGATTAGTACCCTAAACTGTATCGTTAAATGACTGGGTATCTTAACAATGCCCAGACTTTAATTTGACCACACAGCAGTGTCTAGATCGAAAATGGAGGAAGATTCGTCGCCTTTTCCTTATTTTATCTTAAGGGTGTGGAGTGGCTCCCAAGCAGAAGCCATCGCACTTCGACCTATTTGGGATCGCTTGTGCTCAACTTTTCCTTACAAACATTTTTTATGATATTGCATATATTATTTATTGATTACATTACTATCAGAAAATATAGTTAAATGTTAATATTAAATATGTAACTAATAAATTGACCGATTTACAAAACTTTTAACCGACTTCAAAAAATGAGGTTTCTCAATTCAACCATATACTTAAGTTTATTTTAAGTTAGTTCGCGCATAAATTCGTCGTTTATGAACCGAGTTTGAGGATACTTTTTTGATTCGTAGAGTATCTTCTAGAGGGGCTCCCATGAAAAATTATCTAAATTGATTTAAAAGTTTTCAAGAAAAACTGAAAAATAAAAAAAAGCTGTTTTTACATTTCATGCACATTTGATACTCGATTAGTCCGTCAATTGTAGATCGGTTTTGATTTATTTTTGTTTATAAAGTACACCCGAGAAGGTCCCATATAAATTTTAATAAATTCAAAAAATAATAAATAAAATTTTTCGCAACAAAAATATATACCGACTAAACTATCGCCCTTCTCCCACAAAGGACTGGCATTCATTGCTGGCCCCAATTTCAAAATAAATTATTATACATATATATATGTAGGTATATTTGAAGTAATTAAAACATTATTTTAGACTTTACAGTTTAAGTTTGCATAGGTATAGTTTTGAAGTCGGTTTGTTTTTGTTGCGTAAAAAAAATACATTACATAATCAATAAAAGATTGATATTTTAAAATTTAGAAATGATATATCACAGTTCAATATTTTGTCACATTAATACATAAGCATTAAACTTGAAGGCGACCCTTCGGCATTGTTAAAATAACAAAATAAAATTAATATTCTTTATCTTTTTACAAATAGAATTATTTACTAAAATATGAAATAATTTTAAACGTCATTATGCTTCTGGGCCAATCAAATCAAAATACAATGGACTTCAACATCAGTTAGAATACTTTTGGCGATAAAACGCGGTTTGTATAGTCTTTATAGTAATTAAACTAATATTAATGTTGAGCAGAACTTTTTACTAAATTAAAACCTTTTTAAAATAGATACAACGCGTGTCCACTGAAATACGTCATTAATTGTTGTGTTACATAATCATATTAATATTTTTGTGTTTGTTGGCTTTAAATCTTATTTAAAATACAAGATAAATTAATATATTAGAAAAAATGAAAACAAATGTTTGACTCGGCCGGGACTCGAACCCGCATTATGAATAGTGTATTTTGGTCTACTTTGGCTTGACAAAGTAAAAAAAAGTTGAAAAGTGACAAATGCTGTTTAAATTTTCGATTGGGGTGGCTAGTGTCGGTGGCAGAATAGTTAAGACGTCAACATTGAAGAAGCTAAAAAATTTTATTTGCATTAGAAAATACATATTTATTTTTAATTTAATATTTCGTCAATGCCCCATTGGCAGCTATGACAGCGTCGCACCTAGCTCGCATCGAGCGCACAAGGACTTCACACAAGTCTGAGCCTCGGAGTGAATCCCAAACTCGGTTGCAATGTGCAATTAAATTATCTCTGGACCTTTCATTTTGTGTGTCCCACCGCTGAACCATCAATCCCCAAAGATTTTCAATAGGGTTTAGAACTGGAGATCGGGAGGGCCATCGCACCGTTCGAATGTCCGGCTGAGCTTCAAGCCGCCCTTGCACCACACGCGCGGTATGAATAGGGCAGTTATCATGAATAAATATAAATTCCGGAACTTCTGTCCCTGGATACACCACACGCACAGTAGGGACCATGTCTCCTGGAGAAGCTCGAGGTTAGAGTCGTCGAGTTGTTCGTGAGTGAATGCTTCAATTGCACTCCACTTCGCAATTATATCTCCTTCACTCATTGATTCTGGTCCCAACTAGTTCAGTAGTTCATTTATTTATTTATTATTAGGACACCAGCAGTGCATGCATTAACACATATTATTAAAAAAATACAGAGTGGTATAATAATTTCATTTACTTCATTAGTTCATAAAACACTTCTTTCACTGAAGGAGAGTAAAGCGAACGGATAGATTACAAACATAGCGTGCGAGAGCGAGACAGTTGATTGGCTTGGCATCCTGTGGGTCAATTCCACTAACAAAATGAACCGAACTATGCCGCTTATCCAATCCGAACGCTAGAATATCACGTCATCTAACAATCTATGCAATTCTATTGGTTAAAAGTAATGGTTCAGCTGTGATTTGTTTGTGGAATACAGGAACTAGAATCACCGGCCGGTCGGAGTCTACCTGCACACAATTTCATGTCTTATAGCGCAAACATTATGTTTAGTTTTACTTGAATAATTAGTTGAAGGAATATTATCATACATGTGTTTAGTTATGCAGTCAAATTGACATAACGTCTCATACCTACTTAAAAGAACTACGATACAGATGGACTAATTGAACTATACGAATGAAGTGACGTAAATGAACTAAGCGATAAGGTGACTCAAATGGACCACTGAAGTACTGAGCCATGTGAACAAGAAGAACTAAATTAACTAAATGATTGATATACTTCATCTAGTCCAGTTGAAGTAGGTATATCATTCTTTACACTTCAGTGAACTATTTTGCGCACCTCTACTCGAGGTAGGACTGAGCAGTAGCCCTCCCGGATATTTCGACCAGCTCTCCGGGTCTAGCGGCACTCATCCATCCCCACATATTTGCACAGATTCTGCCCGAATTATTGTTTGGGTTCACATTACGAGGCTCAAAACGTGTATTGTCTAAGCGCCATAAATGCCGACGACCTATTTGGTTAGATTTAAAACTTTTTTCATCGGCAAATATAGCACGTGAGAAATTGAAGTCCCTATACTCTCGAGCGAACCGGGTTCTCGCTATCTTATTTTCTTCGCTTAGAATAATTTTTCTAGCAGGTTTTCTGTGATGTAGCCCAGCGCGATGAAGTGCTCTCCTTACAGTCCTCAAGCTGCAGTCAAATTGCTGGGCGAAGACACTTGTGGGCGTGAATGGCTCCACTGCATATGTGTTGAGTTGACCATTTCTTGAGCTTGTTGAGCATTAATTAAATATGGATGTGCCGAGCGTGGTCGATCGTTAAAATCACCCTCCTCTTCGATTCGACGAACCCAAAGACGAACTGATCGTCTCTGAAAAACAAAAAAAAACTGTTTAAATACCTAGGTTTTAGTAATACTTAAACTTATTAATTTAACTTATAAAATAGGTATAGGTCTTTGTAATAGAATCAAAAAAATATTAAAGTTACCTATCTTTTAAAACTCCAACTTAAAAATCGAATCGCCTATGTCAAGGGAGCGCATCATTTTCCTTGAATTGCATATTATAACGCCCCGCAATTATAGAATGAATTAAATTCTTAAGACGTAGTGGTAAGAGTGAAGTTTACTTGCACATTTGAACGGTATGACACGTGCCGAAAGCGGCAAGCGGCGTCTTTTAATAATAAGATCAATGAGAACCGCCCGCGGTAATTTTTAAAGAATTAGCAGTGTATTATTTAATTTAAGTATTAAGAGTAAGGAAGTCTGTGCTTAATAAAATAAGATTCTACTCATGAATACAAACACTATTATTTTGGGACCGACTTTTATCTGGACAAAAAAATACATATTGACTGCGTAGATATTGACTATTTGTATATGAAACGGTTTCAATTTCAAAACGCCACTTGACCGCTAAGTACTAATAGCTACTCGTAGAAGTATATCTATACGTTAAATAAAAAAATAATTACCTACATCTTTATAAGATTTACTTTTAAAAATTTTTAAACATTTAAATAAAACTTACCGAGAAACCAAGTTCTTGCGAAATTTGCGTAATATTCCTGCCGAGTTCATGAAGAGCAACTATTCTTGCTCTTTCTTCAACAGAAAGATTTCGTAAGGCCATGGTCCTTGAGCAGAGGTCGTAGCGAGCACAGAAACTAACAGCAGCGAAGACGTGAACAATTCACGAAGGCGTAAAGCAGACTGATACCTATACCTACCAAAAGAGATTTCAAAATCGTTTGTTTGAAATCTCTTTTGGTATAATGAATGGTCGTAGTAAATCGTAGTAAAATACGTAACCAATCAGGGATAGCTACGCATCGCGTAGTCGTGCCGGTGCGAGCCGCTTGCATACGAATATTTCTAAAAAGTGGTAAGGCGCGAGAGACCCCGATAGTACATTACTATAAAAACTACAAACGAAAATTGTTTTGAATGAAATCTAGTGAGTAGTTTTGTTTAATACCCCGTAAATCGTAAACCGCTTTCTTTAATTTCACAAATCAATCGTACGGAACCCTTTGTGTGCGAGTCCGACACGCACTTGGCCGGTTTTTAATTTTTAGGATTATCATGTGTATTAATTATATCTGATTTTATACACCACAACATAAAATTAGAAAATAATAATAGGCGCCATAAATAGAAAAATACTATTGAAACGAAGTATCTAGATGTAAATTGAAAAACTTGACGCACGTTTAGCAGCTAACCTATCAAATTTCGTTAAACAATTTACTCACATCCCATTGATGTGCATCTCTCAAACTCAAAGGAAGCCGCTTTTCAAACGCATCAGTCTCTCAGTAGCTATTTGAAAGTGACCTAGTTTCACTTAGTCACAGGATACACAAGCGCGTTATTAAACGATTGAAATATTACAGCTGTTGCGTATTCGTAATAAAATCACGGCTTATCAATTTACGTCTCGTGAATATCGTCATGATGGATTATGCATATTTTTTGACTATAATAAATAACCCGAACGTCAACGTGCGTTTCACTGACGAGAGCCTTTTCACCTTTTTTTGCCTTGACAAAACTGTTGAACCAACACAATGAACATTTGTTGTCTTACCGGAATCCTGTGCCTTTAATTTCAACCATAAACAAGGCCAATAGAATGAAGGAAGAAATCATCGATCCTTATGAAATTTGCAAGAACGATCATGTTTGTGTGTTAACTTTTAAAGGAAAACAAATACTTTGAACAATCACTGAAACTCCTATCTGCAAGGCAGCGCTCAAGTTTGTTTACTTAGGCGCTTGATCTCGACCCGATGAGCGCGCGATAATGGCATGGCTAATTCACTAGACAATGTGAAAAACCCTACGTTATTTTCGTGTTCCTTGTACGTTTGATTGTATCGCAATATTAAAAACTAATTACTTTTTTTTATTGATGCAACAGATTATCATATTTAAAAAACAAGCATTTTCTAAGTCTACCGTAAATTCTTTATAGTGATTAAATATGCTCTATAATGCGGATTATTGTTAAGTAATAACAGATGTTTTTTATTTGTTATAATTGTTATGTAACTAATTCATTGTGTGTGCAGCACATCGGAACAATTCATTTGTTAATGAAAACCAGAGCAGAAACCATCAACACACTTAAATACACACATTTATCCTTTAGAATATCAATTTGGGTTACCGTTTAAAACATTGTTATGCAACTACAGATTATAGGTGATGTATTTCACAACAGCAAACACTAGGCGTATAAAACGTTAAGAGATTAATCACAGACGATGAACTTTCCTGTTGCTATGTATATACAGTAGCTTGCTTACGACATATTATTAATAGTTGATGTCAAAGTTCTAAATGTTCAGAAATCTAGTCCATAATTACTTAAGTTTAAATCGTGACATGCTCAAATTAATAGGCTATGCGTATTAAAACTAAATAATAATTTATTAAAATGCGGAATGTAAAAACAACACGTATAATCAAATACCTAATATTTTTATTGTATTTGAAATTGGCGCGTTCTGTAATTGACAATTATAAGTCTATGTATTTGCCTTGTTTGTTAATCTGTGCTTACCGCTCTCTGTTCGTTTTGCATGTAAAGTCTGTACAAGTATTCTTCAATAAATTAACATTTTACTATTACAATCGTGTTTAATTACAACAATTTTAACAAGGCGTTAGATGAAATGTGATATTCTTTCCTTTAGTTATACTTAAACTTCATTAGCAGTTTCATAATTAAATTAAACTGTCTTTTACGAAATCAATACTATAAACCATTGAATCAATATTGAGCGCTTACCGAGCATTCGCATGATAAAGAGTACTATAAAGTTTTTATATAGTGTTTAAATATTGCCATTCTGTAGAGTATGTTTATATAACCATGTAAATATAACGTAAGTTAACGCACCTTGAATATATAAAACAATTTTTATATAACTAATACAGCTTACATTTAAATATTATTACAAAAAAGCGACGTTATAAGTTTTAGATAATTCATTGTAAAATATTACTTCGAAGAGAAAAATATAATTGGTGTGCTTAACTCCTATTCACTCCATCATCTATCGACAAGATCGATGAACCCTTAGTATTATATTCAATTTAACTATACCTTGTAAGGGTATAAAGGCCAGCATAAATGCAACGCCAACAACAGCGGCCCAGCTTATTTCCAGCCACATGAGGTATGTGATGACGACGGTAGCCAGTGGACCGATCCACAGGTAGTGCAGGAAGATCACAGCCACGTCGAAGCGATTTACATCGTTAGATAGTAGATTCACTACTTGGCCGACTGTAGTTTCACCGAGAGCAGTCTTCGACAATCTGAGAGACTGGAAACACAAGATGCTATATACAAGTATTACGGAATAAAAAAAATAACTACCATAGTTATTTTGGCACCATTTAGTTTAGTAAAGTCAGGTTAATATGTATAGTAGGTCAGATGGTTGGTTCTACCTATTACGTTGGGTTTTATTAAGGCCGTGTTAGAATCAATATATATATAGTCTTACTTGCAGCTTACGAGTACATGTACATGACGATTAGATATTGCAATACGCAAACCTAGATCCGGTAATCCGAAGGATACAGCGTCCACTGATTACATATTTTGGCAAAATAACCACATATAACATTGCATGAAGAGGTATTTGAAAAATTTTGTATATGGATGGCGGGGGGTCATTTGACTATGAGTCACCACATGCTCTTTCTAGTTATTTACTGGTAATTAAGCCGATAACTGTAAAAGCTAAAATATCCTTTTGAGGCACAGGTTACATTTGTAGCTCTATTAGAAGTAGATGACACGATCAGTACCATTTATTTTATATTATAATTTTTTCTAAGCCATATTTTATTATTTATTTGAAAACTATAGAGAAAAATATAACAAAAAAATATTTCTGTTAATCTAATTAATCTGATAAGCACACTAAAATAGGCAGTTAACTAGTAATTCTATTGTGTATACTACTATATTAAAATGTAAGACGACTGACATAAATTTTAAAGGTATTATGTAATCTTTATTTTAACCTTTAATATACGCTATAAAATACGGAGGTGTTCAAATACAGAAATCATACATTTAAGTGTGGGCTATATTCTAAAATATATATATATATGCTAGCAATCCCTAAGCAACTCTTTGCAAGATTGTTGAATCAGTAGGACAAGTTACAAAGTGGTTACAGTAGCCTTTCAGGCCAAATGAGTTTCAACTGTCAATCGCTTATTTTCGATTAATTTCTATTGTGTTCATTTTATTTATAGAAAATCTGGTTTGATTTTTACGACGACACATAATTCGTTTTCTGCTTTATACACATGCTTCCGACCGAATTGTGGTCACAGAGCTCGCCACGCATCGCCCTCTCGAGGTTGAGGGATATGTAATAAAGTACCAATTGAATAAAATGCCTGGGATCGTAACAAAAATTTCGTCGATCTAAATTCGAATTGTAATTAAAATTGACTCAAAACATTACACTTCGTTTGTTTACCTTTTTTTTCGGGGGGAAATGCTCCTTATGCACCATGACACCGCGCTGGCTAGGCGCGGCCGTGTGTGGGGCGGTCTGAGAGGACCGGTCTACCCACTAAGCCCCCCGGTGTTCTCTGAGCCCATGCGGGGCACATGGCGGGGTGCGCTTTCACGATTCTACCACCATGTGCTCCGGGGCCGGCTCAACCTAGAACTGATCGAGCCAACTTCATGGGAGGGGCTGTCCGAGAACACGTCCCACCACTTGACAGAGAGACATCACCACGGCGTGCGCGATGGCCAGTCGCGCAAGCAGCCTCGCGGTCGAGCACCGCGCTTGCGTGTGCTCGCCTTCTCTTAAACGTGTTTCTTGCTTTTTTTTTTGTTCGCCTGAGGAAAATGCATTAAGTTGCATACCCCGGCTGTGGCAAGCCGGCGGTTATGTGGGGCTCTCCTCCCCAGAAGGGGGAGGCCTACCCACTAAAAACTTCTGGGATGGCCTTCCTCAGGCATGTAGGCGTATGACGACTTCCAGGTACCCCCAGCCTCTGCTCCCCTGCCGATACAGGGGAACCCTCCTCGGGGAGGCTACAATACCTCCCCCGATCTCCTCCACCGACGACGCCCCCCAACCATGGAAGGGGCGCGGCCCTTCCCGGGTCGCCGGCGGGCGCGAAGAACTCGCGCCCGCGGATACGGCGACGACGCCGCAGCTGTACTAACGAGCCCGGCGCCGCCTTCTTCGAGCGGGATCGACCATCTCCCGACCCCGCTCGGCGGCCTCCTTCTGGAGCATCACTGCTTCACAGAAGGAGGCCACAGCCCTCCAACCTCCCTCGTCCGCCAGCATTGCCACAATCAATGCCGGCGGAGACAGATCTCGCCCGATCTCTGCGACCAAGGCTCGGCGCTCAGAGGCCCACGCGGGGCACTCCGCCAGCGTGTGCTGGGCCGAGTAGAGGTCGGATGCGCAGTGGTGGCAATGTGTCAATCCCTCCCGTCCTATTCGACACAGATACTCACCGAAGCAGCCGTGCCCGGTGAGTATAGAATAAGTAAGGTTACAATAAATATATCCGTTACAGTAAATGTAAGTTTACAATAAATATATCCGCCGACTTAGGTCAAAGTGGTCTTCATAGCATCGAATGATAGTCTTTCGGGAATAAATGTCATTTCTCTTCGCCGCTTAAAACCACATTTTTCTCAGTTTTAGGGCAGAAAGTCCAGTCAAAAACAATTTATTAGGAAACTTATTTTAAGTAAATGGACACATTGGCACAAACCATACGTCCATACGGCTTTTTTTCGGAGTAGAAATGGCATAGTTATGATCAACTGATGTCGATGGATAGTCCATTGTAAATTTTTACAAAATAATACCTTTTAAAGTCGAGATAAATGCAAAAACAACTAAAGCCAGCAATTGCACGCGCAGTACAATCAGTGAGCCAGTGATAATGACAGACAGGAGTGACGTCATACGAACTATAGGTCCTTTTTCGCGCGAAATAAATTGATAATTTTAAACCGCATTTTTTTAGTAATATACAGTCTTTTCATTTTTTAATATACTTGTGGTCTATTCTACGTGGAGTTCTTTAAAATGAGCACAAAAATAAAAATATTGCATGTTCCCTATTATGGAAAGTACTATCATATCGTTCACTATAATCTATAAAAAAAATTCGTTAACGCCAAACACTTGGTATAAGTGTTTGGCGTTAACGAATTTTTTTTTACGAAACGAATTACAGAGATAATTTGGTGTAATATAAATGTTTTAGTTATCTAACTAAAGAGGTTATCGCTATTATATAACATGAACAATAATTAAACGATTACTTTGAAGCTTAAAATGCAAATGAAAATACAATAAGATATTTGAATAGATAATTTAAAATGATTTTATTTCTACAAAATGATAAGATATTGTATCTTTTCAAACAGACACATTTTAGCAGACAGAAGATAAACGAAGTCAGGTAAGTTTACGATGAAAATCCTGAGGAACTGTATTATTTATCAATACATTTACGAGTATATGTATCGACGGAAGAATGTTTCATTAAATGACGAGTAAACTCACAGATGTTGCGGAAACATTATGATTATTTATTCCAAACAATTTATTCAAATTATGCTTTACTGGATACTTAGAATTACGGAATCTGCCTTTACTGGGTTATCTTAGTGTACATGACTCAATCATATGCCAATATTAGTGCACCATCACTCTGAAAATATCTCAGATACCGTGACATTGAAATACTTTAGTATGCATCATCAAGGTCACAATATGGTGGGAATTCAATACTAAATAGGACACAATTGCGAATCTTGTTGATGATATTCCCATGAGCTACAATTATTTTATCGCGTTTGTTTAACAAAGTATTGTTAAATACAATGCCTACAGTATATTGTGTAAATATATGTATAGTGTACATACAAATGAATCAAATGACTACTAAATAATTTAGGTGCAATTTGTCTGCTGTATGTGAGTTATCTATATTCTTATTCTTCACCTACTCCACTCATTTTTATTATGATTAATCATAAATTGTCGCAGCGGTCGAGTGATCGCCCCCTGCACAAATTTGTTTTGATTTGGTTGTATTTGTGCATACATTCATTCTTCGTCGAATACATAAATTCTTCGTCGAGCATCGGGAGCTTCGGGAGCGTCGGTAGCGCTGTGGTCTCGGCACTGGTTTGTGCGCCGCATAGAATCGGGAGGCCCGCGATCTAATCCCCACCGTGTACCAATGTGTTTTTCGTTCCGAATTTCATATGTATATTTATCCGACGCTCCTACGGTGAATGAAAACATCGTGACCTGCGTACATCTGCGAAGCAATCGTAATCAACCAATCCGCACTGGGCCAGCGTGCTTGACTAAGGTCTAATCGCCCTAACATAGTTAGGGTAGGCTCGAGCCCCTCGGTGGGGACGTATATGAGCTGTGATGATACATAGATTTTTTGTGTGTAACTTTTTACAACCACATGGTTGTAAAAAGTATTTTGACGAATATTTTATTTATTTCAATTCATATATTGATCAAAAAGTTTTTTTCATTTTAAAATAATTAAAAAACGGAATTCTAATTATTACGATTTTGGGTTGAAACTAGTAAAATAGTTGTAACTTGTAAATTTTCACTGATGAATAAAGGAAGCAATTTTTACTCTATAGCTGCATATTTTTATTTTCCCACAGTTGAATACAAATACATACATACATTCAATAATACGTAATAGATACAATCAGCCAGTGTAAGTACACCGCAGATGCAATCTATTAGCAAGCACGTACCGATCATGTATGTAGCATTCCGTTGAAATTGTTTTTAATTGAAAGGTCACAAGATATGTTGCGTGCAGTCATAACTATGTAGTTATATGTTTGGATCTTAACTTATTAAGACTCGTGGATATTTGTCAATGCAAAGCGATTATAATGTGAGTTACGATTGTGTAGCACATAAAATAATTTAATCTTTCTCGCATAAATTATTGACTACAGCAGTGTGGTTTGAATGTGTCGCCGTCTCTAGGATTCCGGATTCGAGTCTCAGTGGTTTAAGAGCATTTATATCTAAGTCATATATAAATATATATCTACGATTATATTTGTATGTCTATCCGTTATTCTAGAGTCCACACCACACGACTTACCAGTGCTTACTTTAGCTAAAAAAAATATACATTTCCAATTATCACCAAATTCATTAATTTCTACTTGCCAAAACAAGAACCGAAGTTATAACCACGTGCCACATTTAAATTAAATCACACTACTAAAAATTGAAATCTCACAGAAACTAAATTTACTATAGGCCACTTACCATCAGGTGGCGTCCACCTTCCGTACTCACCGTAATTGTTTGTCAACATATAAATAAATAAACCATAACATCCTATCTTAGAGATTACAAGTGTTTCTTTGGCAAATATCTCATTTCCGATCTTGTTCCCATTTCATATTAAATCTTATTTATATAATGGACGTCATCAAATGCGTCGAAATTTTACAAAATTATTGGAAAAATAAGACATTTAATGATGAACTCTATATTTACGTTAGTTTCTTTTTCTATGGTTCATTTTTCATTTGTATAACAACAAGAAAAATAAAATAAGTAGTGTTTCGATAACTAATATGATGGTTCGGAAATTTCGAGAAAAATAGATACATCAGTATTGCAAATTTCACGACTAGATTGTAGTAACAGCGCCCGTTCAAGTCGCTTTGTATATAAATTCCTTAAATTCTTAATTATTGTAGTCCTTTTATACATATATTAATTAAGCACTTTGATGCTGAGTACATCCAAAGTATTATTACACTGTTATCGTTATACTATATATGTGCGGGATAACATAACCGCAAAAAAGACTACACGGAATATTAATAGTATTTTACTTAAAAATTAAATCTTTTTGATCTCATAGATTATCATATACACAAGAAATTACATTGCAAAAACTGGTTAGGAAGCTTGCTATTATTTTTTACACAACAAGAACCATAAGAAAAAGCTGTGATTGTAGCCGCATCCATAAAACCCGGGTTTGGCAAGTCGGCGCTATCAAAAATGTATAATTACTCACCTTTCTATAGATAAGCGAGCAGCAAGCCACTCGGAACTTCATGCCCATGTGCAAGATGGCCATCATGTACGGATGAATCACAAACACGTTGAGGGCCGAACAGAGTACCACGGCGCCGGCGTAGTAGTATGCCTGGGTGGAGCTTATTGCGCCGTGGTTACCAGGACTATAATACTCCACTAGCCTCCCGAGGAACACGGGTTGAGCAAGTCTGCAACGACACGATAAGTTAGATATTTATTTTATATTTCGAAATATTTTTCAAATACACATTTTGCCAAACTTTGTAACAATTTGGCGGAGGAGTTCTCGAACACTTATTTGTTTAGATCTACCGCGAAACCCGACGCAAACCTAAGTTAAAGTATTATTAGGCCTTAGTCAACCACGCTAGCTCCGAATGGTCGAAGTAATGTACCTACATCTCTGCGTTTTTGTACAGGTTGTGTCGCGACGTTGTTCTTCACTATAAGAGCCGCAAAAAATCTCAAAATTCGGTTGGTAGGTTGGCAAGTTCTACCCGGGACCTTCACCGATTAAAAGGATAGTGTCGGAACCACGTACAGAATAAACTTATTATTTTTCAATTTCACGTTTTAACCGGTTTAAAATTATCAGAAAGTTCAAGTCATTAAATTGTACGATAATTTTTTTCGAGATAAAATGTACCATTCTCATATAACTACAATATATTTAGATACCACGTCCATTGCGATCAATACTTTTTTTGTTTGAATATGTAACGTACAAACAAATTTATAAAGCTAACTTATAATACTAATACAACTTCAAATTAAACTATTTCATATCTTTAAAGAGAAATATCTCGACTTTAAGTATTGAATTTTATTTTAGCTCAGAATAAGAGAAAACCAGCCGTAATCGTACTATAGTACTATAGGTACGTGAATTTACACTACTTATTTAAGTAAAAGCTATACATTATACGGATATGCGTTTGTTTCTCGGAAACAATAGATCATTTAAAATATTTTTTCTGCAACATTTAGACGAATGTACAAACAAACGTCTATCTACACAAACGAATGGTAAGCGATGCAAATACAATAAAAGTTACGCAATAAACAAACAATACAGATAAACTAAGATATTAAGAACTCAAATCATCTAACTACTAAAATAGTTTACCTGTCGCACGCAACCTACATTACTATCTTCATTATCTTTGTCGTTAAAGTCTGAATCTAAATAGACCGTACAACAAGATTAATAGTAATCCTGTAAGCGGAATCTTTGCTAACTTGTTGGCGGTTCCGTTTGATGAACGTAAGCGCGCAGTGACATCGTCTTGTAAGCTTACAAGCTGATTGTGAGCTAGGCGTGGGTCGCGTTGTGAGAAATAGCCGACGAACAGACCTACAAAGCGTGGTTGATGAATCCTGTATTTGTGGAAAACAAAACTGTAATTTTATTATAACTACATAGTTAATTAACGAGTAAGTGTGTTATGATATTGTCTATTCGCACTTTTATCTGTAATTCACCTGCGTGATTGCGTATGTAATACGCAAGCGACGACAAAATATATTCTGTAGGTTCAGAAATAATCAAAACTTGCTTTCTCCTTTTTTAATCACAATCACTATAATATAACAATTACAAATACATCACCAACATATGTTACACAATTTCGTAAGTACTATTAAAATTAAATATAGAGGTCAACAAATGTTTTAATAAAAATGGCGCATATCCATATTGTGCAACGTTTAAAAATTATCCCATGCATATATATGCATGGTATCCAAATGCCAACATACTCTATTTCATGATGTTAGTTATTATGGATAACTACGAAGCTATCGACGTTTTTTCTACTTTATACAAGGTACTGTACAAAGTACTGTAATTATATTTTCTTAAATACGACATATAATAAAAACGACATTCTAAATATTTAATTAAATATATAACGAAAAAAAATTGTATAATATGAGAAATTATACCAATATCATAAACTGTTAATTAAGAATTGCATAACACCAAAACTGATAATTGAAAATATTGAATAAAAACAAACTTCTATTTCATCAGCAAAATGACCCAAAACAGTTCTCGTGACAAGCTCAAAATCGATTTACCGGCCGGTAAGTCAACTCTTTAAATGTTGCGACAGCAAGCCAATTCGTTTCCATGAATAACGGATATCTATTTCGAACATTACAAAACATTATAACAACAGGACACGACTGGATTGTCCTTGCACGTAATTGATGGGAACTCATTCAACAGCGTAACGTAGTAGGCATGTTTTGACATAAGTGGCGTTAAATTGCAATGATTAACTTTGCATCTCCTGATTACGCAATGAGATGGACATTGGGCAAAATATATATTCGTTGCAAACTGCGAGTGTGAACTTTTATACTCGTAAACTTAAAACCACTACTGAATGTATGTATGTCTAAACTAATATTATAAAGAGGTAGTTTATGAGTTTGGATGTTCGGGTCATTTGCAACCGATTTTAATGAACTTTGACATGAAGAGAAGGAAATGTCATTTTTACCACCACGAGAAAATAATTGTATCCTTTGGCTACACCGCTGACTAAACCTAAAAATATACCGCGACCCAAGCGGCCTTAATGCGACCAGAAAGCTATATACACACAGGTGATGTTTGTTAGTTTATATGAGAAAAAGTAGCTCGCTGAGTGCTAATATTTTTTCTACAGAATATTCACTTCTGATGCATACATGAGGCGAAAGTGTAATAAATACACACTGCCTATTTCTATCAAGTCCCAGTGTAATAGTGTGAGTGACTATTTCCAATGTTCAGGTGTTTTGTAAAAATATAATTTTGTACACATATTCCCTTAGTCAGCTGTTACGACATCCACATATATTCTAGATCCGTCACCGACACTCGAAACCTGGTACATACTTGTAAGAATCCAGGATAAAAATCAACAAAGACAATCCGTGGACTAAAATAAATTAATGCATTTTAATATTTATAAATAAACAATTTTTTACGCAAATTACGACAAGCAAACATACTCCATATATGGAGTTGTTGTTAGATGACTGACTATAATAATATGATGGGCTTTCTATATCTTTTTATATAATATATTCCAATATGTATTCTATTCTTGGGTAGGGATACAATTAACTATTGCATGCCAGGTGTTACAATGCACCAATTAATGAAAAAATTAAATACTCTTCAAATTGATATAAATACAAATTTAATAATTCTATTTGGTAATAGAGGAAATTTAGATAAAAAGGACTTGGTTTCTTACTATGACACATTATGATGTCTTAATGTAAATAAAATAGTAATGTTTACATTACCTTATAGCAAAAGCCTGTCTTATGAAGAGAATAATATTAGATATAAGTTGATTTATTTTTCCAAAATCAAAATAATCTTTATTCAACATAGACCTTTACAGGCACTTATTGACGTCAACAAACAAAACAAAAAAAATAGCTTAAAAAAATACAAAAACCTTGCCCGTACGTACGAATAAGGAAAAAAGAAAATTGACTCGACACCTGTTCAGAAATTGGGAGAGCCTTCTCGAGAAGAACAGGCAAGAAACTCTGAAGGTCTATTTTTTATCTCCTCTTTTCAATGTTAATAATTATAATAATATAAAAATACAATATAGTATAAGATACAATCATACCTAATACGATTACAGTCGTATGTTTGTTTACATACACATATAAAAATAATACAATATTATAAATAATGTTGTTACCAAACATGGCTCTATGAATAGTGTCCCTATTCCCAAATAGTGTGATCATTTAGATAGTCACTTACTTTATAATAACCTTTACTCATAAGTGTCTTTTAAGTCAATGACACTTTGCGGAAGTTTGTTAAACATAGATATACATTTCCCCAAGAACGAACAGCTAGTTTTATGGAGTCTGAACATTGGAACGGCAAGTTTATTTTTGTTTCTAGTATTCACATTATGTAGATCACTGTTTTTATTGAATTTATTATAGTTTCTATATACAAAACCTAAATTATCATATATATATTGACTAGCTAAAGTTAAAATATTTATTTCTTTGAAACTTTTAGGGATTCTCTAGCCCGTAAACAGTAAATAAAAAAAAATTACATTGAGTACGATGTCTCAGTACAATTATCAAAAAATACATTTAATTGATATTAATAAATTAATATCTAAATTGTATATGACAAAAGATAATTATTATCTTACTTCTTAATATAAAAGACAAATAGCTTTATCGCTATTATATTATTTTACACATATAGCCAAAACTTTGGCTAGTACATCTGCTTCTATTGAGCAGGACAATAAAATTAGATGAAGAACGTCTTTGGAATTTGTTCCAAATATAACTAATAATATCAATTGTTTAAATTAACTAATAAGACAAAAGATAAAACATCTTGCTATCCAAAGACAAAAGATAGGTCCAATTGCTTAAATTTTGTTCATCAGAATATAAAGGGCTTGTCTAGCAAAGATTTAGAAATTAGTTTGTTTCTTAATTATGAAAGCATTGACATATTATGTGTTACAGAGCATTGGTTAAATAGCTCTCAGTTACCATTGATAAATTTTGATAATTACAGAGTTGTGAGTTCATTTACCAGAAATACAGCTATTAGAGGTGGATGGTGATAATTTTACACAATTCCCTAAAATGTAAGGAACGTAAAGACTTAGCATCTTATTCTATTGAACAAACAATAGAATTATCATATGTGGAACTTGAAAAAAATATTATTATCTGTATTTACCGGCTCCCCTCAGGGAACTACCAAGAGTTTGAGTCTGCTATAGAGGAAGTGCTGAGAATAATTTGTAAGAAAAATAAAAAAGTAAATGTTTGTGGAGATTTTAATATAAATATATTAGACATGTCACAGCTGTCTAGCAGATATTTAAATCTATTTAAATCATTCAATTTAGTTAATGTCTTTGATGAACCTACTAGAGTAACACCTACACCAGCCACTTGTATAGATAATATTTTTTGTAACAGTGATGTTACTAAAAAATCCATAGTTAATTTCATTAATTCTGACCATAGTGGACAATTTGACTATTGCGCACCATCATGACTATTGAGCACCATCATGCACCATTGGTCCTTGAGGTTACTTGTAGGCCTATTACAAAACACGGTGTTGAAAAATTTAAAAATAATGTTAATGATAGAATTTATTCTTTACTATTAAATGATAGTAACCCAAATAGTTTATATAATAGCGTATTTAATGTTATCAAAACTTAATCTAGTAAAATATTTAAAAAAAAATCCATTAAGTTTTACACGGGTCAAAAGAAATTCAGTGACTGTGACGGGCTACACCAGGTATTTATAAAAGTAGGAGAAAATTATATGAGCTATATGCACTAAAATCCAATTCTAGGGACCCTGAATTTATTGAGTATGTAAGAAATTACTCTAAAATATTTAAAAAAGCCTGTGTTACAGCTAAAAAACTTTTTATTGCCAATAAAATTAATCTTTCAAAAGATATAGTAAAAACTGTTTGGAAAGTAATAAACCATGAAACAGGGAAAATAAAATAAAACGAACATACTTATTCGCTAAAGGTTAAGGATAAGTTAATTCAATCTGATAACGAAGTAGCCTCCGAATTTGAAAGGTTTTTTCCACCAAATACCTATAGATACTACTTGTAGCCTCGAATCATGTTCAAACAGTGTGGTTGCCCTCCTAGAATCAAATGTAAACAAGATTAAGGAATCTTTTCATTTTAGACATATTGATGCTGAATTTATCCTCAAAACTTTTAAATCACTTAATAATAAGAAAACAGAGGATCTGTGAGGTATCTCAACTAATATTATTAAACCAATTATCTCTGAAATTGCACCTCACCTAGCCCTAATTTTCAATAAATGCATTGATGAAGGGGTCTTTCCAAATCTTATGAAAAATAGTAAATTAATTCCACTTTTCAAGTCTGGCGATAAGAGTAACCCTACTTATTTTAGACCCATTTCTATATTACCAGCCTTGAGCAAAATTTTTGAAAAGATTATTTATAATCAGTTATCATCTTATTTGACCCTTAACAAGTTATTTCATTGCAACCAATATGGTTTTACTAAGGGTAAATCCACTACAGACACTGGAATTTCACTTGTAAAACACATTTTTGATGCTTGGGAGGGCACACAAGACGCAATAGATATCTTCTGTGACCTTTCTAAAGCATTTGATTGCGTAAGTCACGACACATTATTGAGGAAATTAGGGCATTATGATGTCTCTATCAAATCACTCGGCCTTATTAAATCATACTTGTCGGATCGAATACAAAAAGTTGTTATTAATAAAACTGAATCTGCTGGAACTTCGCTAGTTATGGGCGTGCCTCAGGGATCAATATTTAGATCCTTTACTATTTTTAATATATATTAACGACATTCCTTACTATACAAGCACTTTATGTGAAACAGTGCTATTTGCCGATGATACTTCTCTTGTTTTTAAAGTTGACAGAGGCAGCAATTGTTCGGACGAGGTAAATAATGCTCTATCAAAAGTTCTACAATGGTTTACATTAAATAATGTTTCATTAAATTCGAGAAAAACCAAATTTGTTAAGTTTTCTATACCAAATGTAAGGCAGGTTAATACACCCTTAAATATTAATGGTGAAGTGGTATCTCTTGTTGAGAGTACTAAGTTTTTAGGCATACACTTAGATTCCAGATTACAATGGTATACCCATATTAATGCTCTGTCAAGCAGACTTAGCTAGCTATGCTGTTAAAAAAAATAAGGCTTCTAGCTGATGTTGAAACAGCAAGGTTAGTTTACTTTAGTTATTTTCATAGTGTAATGTCTTATGGCATTTTGTTAGTGTGTGTGTGTAGTTTAGTGAGTTCTATCGTGGACGGAGTAAGCTCACGGAAGAAAGTAAAGGAAGGTCGCCCGAAATCAGTTGTTGTGCCATAAAACATTGAAGCTGTACGAAAACTAATTATGCAAGCCCGTCATGATACATATTGCGAGATAGAGGCTACTCTGGGCATATGTATGACAAGCATTAATAAAATATTACATGAACATTTGTTCGTAAAAAAAATTTGTTCGCGTTGGATACCGCACAACTTAACTCAGTATCAAAAAGAAGCTCGCGTCGAATGGTGCAAGAATATGTTAAAAAATTTAACGGAGGTGACTCCAAATCTGTTTATAACATCTACACAGGTGATGAATCTTGGTCTACAGTTTGGGTGTTTCAAAATGAGCCGAACCCTACGAAAGTGACTCGTGCAAAAAGCACTTTAAAGCAAATGGTGGCCTGCTTTTTTGGTATTAATGGTCATGTGGCTACAATACCACTGGAGAATCGTAAAACGGTCAATTCGGAGTGGTACACGAAACAAATACATTTTTGGAGGGTCAAAAAATAGAATTGATGGATCATCCACCGTATAGCCCAGACTTGGCACCTAATGATTTCTATTTATTCCCAAAAGTAAAGAATAAATTACGTGGTCAACGATTTTCGACCCGTGAAGATGCCGTCGACGCGTTCAAACAGCACGTTTCAGAGATACCGCGATCAGAGTGGAAAAAATGCTATAAAAATTGGTTTCAAAGTATGCAAAAGTGTATCGATCATCGCGGAGAATACTTTGAAAAACAATAAACCCATATTTAGCCATATACGTTTGTTTAATTTTTCTATTCCGGATACATAAGTAGCAGCCCTCGTATAATACATGAATCGTATTGGTTTTCCTCAACTTACGTCTTAGAAATACATCTGTTTGTAAAATAGACTACAGAATATGACTCACTGACTTCGTCTTTGGTCCGCGACTATCTCGTATGAAATAAAAGCCTACTTTATCATATTATTTTTCACCTAATGAACTGTACTGCAGATAGTTGTCTTTCCAAAGATCTCGTATTGCACCAAATATAATTTAATGTGACACACTTCAAAATCAATCTAAAACGCCGCACACAAACAGACTGCGTTTAAAATGCATGAGTCAATCGTGCAATGGTGAGTTATGTGAAAAGGTGAGCAGATGAAACGATTCTATTAATACCATACCTACTTTAAAATATATTTCAACAGTTGAATGATGTTTTTCCTCTAACAATAAAACAACTATTGGTCAAGCACCTCGAGCGCGCAGAAAAATTGCACAATATCATATTGACCTTAAGAATGTAGATGTTTACAAATTTAATCACCAAAGACATAGCAGATTAATGAACTGGAGTGTCCTCGTGCCTTTCACTGTGTTACGTATTATGTTGATAACGGCTAGTCCGAAGAGTCGTCGACCGAAATTAAGTTTTTAAAGGTCAATGTTAAGTGGCCAAGTGGCGTAATAAAATAGTTCCTGCAAGAATCTCACTTGTTGAATGATAATAGCGATGTTAGTGACACGCAATCTATATTATTATGTTAATAATTTTTAAATGTTATATCCAATAATTTTGCATTAAACTTATTTTTTCTGTGCAATACTGAGGACTTAATTTGATACATGATAGTCTGTGCAGTCTAGTGATTACGATTTACGCGAAACGCGGTTTCATTCATCAGTATCTACTAAAACTATTATGCCAAACTATATACTAAACTGTGTAATGTAATGTTTATTAGAGCTAAATAGTGCAATAGCTTTTATGTAGTTATCGGCAATCGTTTGATATACTTTAATGATTATGCATTGTCGGTTAAATCATTCTAATTGAGTTATATAATAGTAACGAATATGAATTATTATAGTAATGACATACAGTGTCGCAAAACTCAACAATACTTTGGTGCAGTTCAGCAGATTTATATTATTTTAGCAGTTCTCGCAAAAATAATAAAAATCTATGTCACTTAATTAAGCGATAGTATTGTTTAATAACCAGTTTTATATGCATCATATTTTTAACTACTATGATCACAAATTTCACAATTGTGCAGTGATTTTTAAGGTAGGAAAATATCCAAATGTATGGCAAATTTGGTAGACGTGCATAGCATAAGGCAACTTTGAAGCAGCTTTTAGTGACTATCACGTCTATGTTAAATTAGCAGTCTCCTCCACCAACGACGCCCCCGGCCACGGGGTGGTGGCCGGGGGGCGTCATTGGTGGAGGAGACTGCTAATCGATCGGGGGAGGTATTGAAACATCCCCGGACGCTGGGGGTTCCCGGAAGTCGATTATCGTTCCCGGGCATGCCTGAGGAAGGCCATCCAGGATGTATTTAGCGGATAGTGTCCCTTGGGCGCCATGTCACTTGTGTATGAGAGCTGTGCCGATAATAGTTAGCTATACTGTAATTACGACCTTTTTTGTTGGATTTTTTTTAATTTGCGACATATTTCAATACTAACCTCCTTGCTGAAAATCACTGGCCATCAACAAAACCTTTTGTTTTTTTAATAGTTTTAAAATGCCTGTCACGCTTATTTGTTTTTAATAATGGAGGTCTCTCGGGAAGCATTTCGAGTTATGATTTTCTATGATTATAACGCGGGTTAACCTTAACCTTAAGGAATCACATGAAAATTTACAAATTGCTTTTGGTGAGTCTGCTCCTGTGTTAGTAACTATCAGCTATTGGTTCCGTGAATTTAAACGTGGTCGAGAGAGCCTAAATGATGACCCTAGACCTGGACGACCACCAACTGCGGTAACACATGAAAACGTTATCCAAGTAGAGTGACTAATCCAGGAAAAAAGACATATAACACATAGAGAGATCCAGGCTGAAATGAACATTGGATCCCGGGCAGTTTCCACAATTTCGCATGAACACCTTAAAGTCAGGAAGGTTGCTTCGCGATGGATACCTCATTTTCTCACTGATGAGCAAAAGCACCGTCGTGTAGAGTGGTGCAAATTTATGTTGGAAAAGTTCGAAAAAGGAACAGCGCAGTACGTTTCCTATATCCTTACAACTGAATCTTGGCTTTACAGCTACGAACCTTTAACAAAGCAGCAATCCACGCAAGGGTGTTTTGAAGAGGACAAGTTACCTACAAAAGTGGTTCGCGGCCGGAGCGATAATAAAAAAAGGTTGCTGTTTTTTTTCGACGAAGTGGTCCAGAATATAAATAGTTTTTATTGATATCCTTGCACATATTCATTTAACTAAAAACTTTCGGAGCCTCACAGCCCTCGTATTTTTGTGGAACAATAGCCGAGTATTTCAAAAGAATGCGTTGTAATAACCAGGCATACAAGACAGGAATAGGTTAATGCTTCTCTATATTAATAACACCTGAAACGCGCTGGATTTTATTAATTAAGATAATTAATAGTATTTAAAGATACGGATCTGCCAATATTTTATTGATGATATATTGATTGATATTGTATAAGTATTCAAAAATAATTCCATAAGATGGTTATTAATTATTTTTTCACAGTGTAAAGAAGTATAGCTATATTATATTAAATATCTGTGAATGATTCCTTAAAATAGCCTATGACTCTGACATTGATGGTCATAGCAAAGTTGAGCTGACATCAATGATAAACCGAATATCTCTCTCTAATATCTCTAAGAAATCGGATAATTAATAAAAATATCTAGGGGTTAGTCTACAGAAAGGATCACCAAGCAAATTTGCTGCCAGATCCTATTAAGCCTTTTACATCCACACTGCTGGTCACTGATGAGGTTACCTTAGTATATTTTTATCCGTAGCTCTGGCCAAAATACCAGCGCCATAGTGCACATTGTCGCTGGTGCATTATGCTAAGGACCAAGTGATTGTACCTAGTTGGATATTTAAGTTTATATACCGTGTTTACTGTTAAATTAGAAAATAAATAATTTATTTCTTGCTACAAGAAGTTTATTCACCGCCGTTGGGAAATTCCAATTACCACTTCCAGTTTCTTCCCTACATACCATCATGTGCGATGAAGATATTTGGATTTGACATACTATTTAAAAAGTTCAAACAAGTTAATCTTTCAATAATATTGCGTAATGGCACTCGAGTTATCTTAATGAGACAGAATAATAAATTACCTCATAAGATAAACAAAAAAGTCAATTATATCTAATAAGAGATTATTTTCTCGTAACTGTACAACAAATTGTTCTGTTATTTATAACCTACTGAACAGTCTCATTTGAAAACTAATTTCGATATATCTATAAATTAACTTTGACCGTATCGTACTTACAATTCTGTCTAATTAACAACGTCATTTTAAAAAGCACTGAGTTTGTATACACTAAATTTTTTATTGATTATTTATTGATATAATATTTTATGAGGTATATATTTACAAACAAACATACTGTCCACCGAATAGTGGTTACAGTTACGTATAGTACGAGGAACGTATTTTGAAGAAAAAACAAAACATTTTTTATGAGTATAAATAAATTAATTGAAAGACCTGAAAAATGTATCCGTCTTGCAGGTGAATATATTGAAAAGGGAAAATAATTTGGTTTTTTATTTCCACCCTACATCCCCCATTCCGCGAATATAGAAAAGCACCTACGTAGATGTTGTTCCTACGAGATTAGCAGCAAATCTGCAACCTTCACTGAACCACATCCTATATTGCCAACTTGTGCCATAACATGTGGTCCTAGTAATCTCACTACCTGTCTTATCCTTCAAATCAAAACCTGATAATAGAAAATAAGTTATTTATATGGAATGTAGTATAACTTATGGTAAATAGCGGATCAATGGCGTAGCGCATACATATATACACCATAAGCCTAAACTTCGATTGACTTAATAAGTATTATTTATTTATATATATATATAATATATATAATATATATATATATAATATATATATATATATAACTTATTAAGTATATATTGTTATGTATGCAAATTATAAACCTATGGACCCAAATTGGTACTATTTTTTACCAAATTTTTGTAAATTGATACGTAGGGAGTAAGAATGGTGGGGTTATGTTTATTTATTTATGCACAAAGTGTAAAAATATTACACTAAAGTATGAATTATTTTTTACAGAGATTTCTTTCATTGTATATATTTTGCATACTACAACCAAGAATTTCAATGTTAACATATTAATACTTTTTTAATTGTCGCTGCGTCGAAATGTTACGATTTGCAAAGCTGGTTTTATATGGAGCCTTGTCATTATATACGCGATTCAATTTAGGGCGTAAATTGAGTAGCATCGTTAACTCATTTTGACAGAGATTCAATTTAGTGGTGAATCGTAGATAACATTATAGCGCTCCTTCAATTTACCAAGTGAATTTATGCCACTATGTTCGTGGATAACATTAGTTATATAATATATTAATTGAAAATTGCGAATAAGCTTACGTTTCTAATGCGATTCATAAGAGAAGGTCCTGCACGCATAAATATTTAAGTACATAATTTAAAAAATTAATCAAATAAATAAATATTTTATAAGAACGTATTCTTAAAATATTTCGGGTGGCTCTTAACTTTTTTTCATAAATCAAATCGTGCCTTTTGATTTCGAAACGATTTTGCTTTTGATTACCGTATCATAAACAAATTTGAATATTCGTGATAGATTTAGTTTGATAATAGGCTTATTTTGATAATAACGGCCAAACTACGAGCAACGGCGGTGATTAAAGATCTTCCGGGTACCAACGCTTCATATGCTAATTATTCCATTTTGACAATATTTTTTTTTGTGTTTACATTTTTAGCTAACAGAAATTAGACTGTAATGTAATATATGGTTGGAGATTTAAAAAAAGATTTAACATAATATTGATCAAGTTTATTTACCTAGGCAAACGTAGACTGTTGAATTAAATACAATGACTGAATTTAAAACAATATAAAGAGAGCAATACAAATATATATTTTTCTTTAACCGGGTTTCTTCATTAAGTCCGCCCTACTTCGCGGAACTAGATTCTGAATACTGCACGCCCATGCAGTATTCAGAATTTAGTACAGAAAAACAATTTGTATTTCTCTATATCTGCGTTATTCGTTGTTGTCAAGAGAGAGGATAATATAAAAAATCCGACCAAGTGCGAGTCGGACTGAGGCACCAAGGATTCCGTACAAACTTTAGTTAAGTATCCAACTGCAAATAAGTATGTATACATATATTAATCGCGTATCTTTTTGGGATCAAACTACAAATATATGTTTTTCATATTTCCCTTCCATGTGGTACATGCCATTACTTCGTACTAAATTTCATGATGTTAGGTCAACGGAAGTACCCTATAGTAACGAAGAAAATTTATTGTCAGTGCCGCAAGACATTCGAGACCTGAGTATTTGATATTAATTTCAACTAGATACCTCCAAGCATTCCTAAGTAGAAGAGTATTGAAAGTGATCTTATAAGGGTTCTATTTTATTAAGTTATATTTTTTGGTGCGCAATACAGAACTCTAATAACAAGCGTGTCAAATGTCTTCAGTTGTTCAGTGTGAAGCAATTAGTAAGTAATCAATTTAGGCAATAAAAGTATTGAAAACCAACATAGGAACACAGTACGGCGTAGATGAAACGATGTACACCCACATACAAACGTACACATGTATGTTACGTACTAACGAGAATTGACGGCCCGTGTAGATTGACCACAGTCCATTTTATATCAACTGAGTCATAACACACAATCACAGCCAATTGAGTAATGAATCCACCAGGGTGAGACTAATGCATTGTTGTTAAACAATTCATCAGAAGGCACATCGTGTAAATTCAATACGGCAATCTGCACGACTGCTCGACTCGAAACGTGGCATTTTGTCTATTGATGGGAAAGATAGCTCTTTCATTATGTATCTGAACGTCTGACTAATAACAAACTTAGAAAGTACAAAGGAATTACAAGGCACTCATTTCGAAACGGTTTGCATTTGTCATATCATAAAAGAACTACAGATAAGTATTTAGGTACGGTTTGCATGGAAATTAATAGCGTTATATCACTATACATTGTCAAAGATAGTTTCTTATTAGTAATTTATTGGTTGAGTAAGACCAGATCTCCTCATGGGCTTGTTCAAAACATAGCACTTAGTGTAACTAGACTGCGTGCTTTCAAAAAATTGTTAACAATTAGCAATTTTCAATATACTAGCAAGATACAACTATCCAACACTCCGATATCTAGATACAACACTCCGATAAAACGTACATATATAAGAAATAATTAGGCTGTCCTGCTTGCAGAGAACATTCTACACAATGGACGAATATTTGAAATATAATTTTACAGTACAAACATTTTGTAATAACTGGTAATATTAAAATGTCAAATTCCTTATTGAAGTCATACAAAAATAAATTTTCTATTCATTTCTTTACGCTTTTATTGTGAAATTTAGTGTTAACTACTTATTATTACAACAATAAGCTAAAAGATGATAGTTCAATATAATATTTTTACAATATCTGAAAATAGTAAGTTCCCAGGCATATCCATACTATTGATGTCACAAAATCGCAAGTACATAAAATTAAACTACCTATTCCGAGCACTAGCCATCACTCGTAATCATCATTTCGGTTCACAATAATTTGCCCCTCAGGTAAATTCAAGAGTCAATTGATTGTTAAAGATAAATAACAAAGATTCGTCATATTGAATAGCTAATAAACAAGTCTTAACATTTCTGAGAATTTGTGAATACGAATAAAGTAAACGCCTTTGACAATGATCTAAGTATATGCTTCACAAATGTTATATATGTAGAGATGTGGAACTACCCTACCAGGCTGCATGTTTGATACTGGCATACATTTATACAATAATGTTAACCACACATTATGCCTTGACTTGAATTTACTTAAATATTTATTATTATTGTTACTTTTCTGGAAACGATTTTTACAGCCCCTAACATCACTTGCATTCTTCTTCAACGAATCTCCGAATAGAATTTAATAATGTTCCACTGTTTCACTGACACTTATTTCCTAAATGAGAAAGTAAATATTTGTATTTTTTATAATCATTAACTTTATTTCAATTTCTGCTTAACGATAATATGATCTAAGGTTTCAACTTTAACTACTTATAAGTTAAGTCATGTTATTTACAGGTACCGCATAAGACACATACATTCCTCTACAAAGATCTTAAAAATCCCAAATATTCTGAATACCTTTGCACACGTTTTTATTCCTTACCCAAACTACCAATACTATGGAGATTTTCTTTAACTCTTTGACTCTGTCACCTGTATCTTTGGAATAAGCAGCCAGAGAAGATACGTAAATACTCAATCACAATCTTTTTTCTCAACTTGAGTTGAATACATGTACATGTACATATTATATACAATATATATATATATATATATATATATATATTATATATATATATATATATATATATATATATATATATATACAATATATATATATATATAATATATATATATATATATATATATAATATTTTGATTATATATTAAAACTATCTGTATCTGTTTGATAATATATATTAATTTACACATTAATATCGAAGTTTTCATTAGATGTTAGCTACATTTTGACGAGATTGATGACGACCTCCATAGTCGAGTGGATAGTACACCGGTTTCAAGGTGTCGCCATCTCTGAGGTCCCGGGTTCGAATCCCGGTGGGGGCAGATGTTTGTGTGATGAATGCGAACATTTGTACCTTAGTCATGGTTGTTGATATATATTTCAATAAAAATTATTTATATATGTATTATATATGTATGTCTATCCGTTACCCTAGATCCCATAGCACAAGCCTTACAGAGCTTACCTTGGGCTAGGCTAATTGGTGTAAGTGTAACAAATATTTATTATTATTATTATATTTATTATTTTAATCATGTCCGCAAATGAATGTGTCCAACTCTGCCTTCAATTAAGTTATCTAGAAGAAACCTTTATAAGGGATAAATTTCATCTCTATGTTTTATACTCCATGTTTTATACATTTATTATTTCTATTTAGTTATTTATGTAAAATAATGAGTTTATTATAACATTACATGTATTACAAATAAATTGTAATAATTACAAGTACTATCTATTTCATAAATAAGTATTATTTAACAAGACAATGTCATCGACCTTTTTTTTTACACATTTACAATATTCAATCCCGAGAAACTCTTAGAAAAAGATAACGCTCGGAATGAGCGAAAAAAGCGTCTGATGTAATCAGACGCACGTCACACTTCATATCTATAAAAATAGACTTACCTTATCCCGCACTCCATAAAGAAGAGTACCGCACCGTACACCATACATCTCCCGGCGTACGCTTTGAGAATAACTCGTAGGAGACTCGGGGTGCGTTGTTTGCCTGAAGCTCGTGTTACTTCTTCCTCCCAAAGGCGCGCGAACTTATCCCCCAGTGGTCCTAATCATTAAAACTTAATAAATATGAAAAAAAAAACAATAAACATTTACAATTCGGGTGCCCCTTCTTGAAGAGCGAGCATTACATTGTTGACCTTTAAGTTGGTTTAACCAAAATAGATTTTATCAGTGTAAGTAACAGCGGATCAACATGCAGTAAAGAAATCTTTATAGATATCTTCAAAATTGATTACACGAGCTTACTAATTTATAACCATTTTGCAGTTTATTAAAAAAAAACTAAAAACGTATATAAAAAAAATAACGCAAGAAAGTTTTCGTCTCAGGAGGGATTCGAATTCGCGTTTTCAAAATATTGATATCTGAATTAACTATTTAAAATATAAGTAAACAAATATGTAAAAATAAAAAAATTACTCGATTACAAATCAAATATCACAAATGATTTCCTATAAAGACAGAATGCGCAAATGTTACGCCTTTTCCGGCCAAACCCGAGGTTCGAGTCTCATTGAGAAGCTGCCAATTTACTACTCTATAGTTAGTGGGTTTTTTTTGTGTGGAGTATGAAGTGTATATCTGTCAAGTGTTTGAGTTATATTTATACAAAATCTACACAAACCTAAAGTAAATATATTGTATATTGTAAACTGTATTGTATTGAGAATTGTAGACACACGGTACAAAATATAAATCTCAATTACAAAGTTTAGTATTGAAATCTATTATGAAGACAAATTAACCACAAGCAAATTTTTTGTATCAAGGGATAATTGAGGATCTTATTATCTTTATAAGTTATCAATTATTGCTTAATAATTATCAAATATCGTTTATTATCGACTTGGCAATTTGTAAGTGTTCATATTTTCTTAAATCTGCATGATTGTATTCCAATGGTACAATTTTAACTTATCCCTATACATACTCGAAATGGTGTCAAACTAATTTCTATTGTATCTTTTGTTGTCCTGTCTTGTAATATTTTTTTGTGTTTATGACGTGTTTGTCAAGTTTCGAATCATAATTCGCATACACAACGACGACGAGTCTTTTCTACGAGTCTTTTAATATATCACTTAAAGGTATAAATAAAATTTGTTTTTATCATGTGGATCTAGATTTTTATGTACGGTTAAATTGTAGTATATTAATATCTCTGAATAAAGTAAGAAAAGTCGCCGATGTATAACTCAACAATCCTTATCACACTATTTCACAATTAATCTTTCATCGTCACTCCAACCACTGCCCTCAAAGCTGTCATTTCCCCTGCATAATCTTGTTTTTATCCTTCTTTTATTACCACACCCGTATTCACTCCCATAAATAAACGTAGAAAAAAGCATGCCTTCATGCATAGCCATACGCACCTTTAAGGACAAGATCTGACTGATAATGAGATATACCATTTATAGCACCATTCACTTTGATTCCTGCCGTTACTCTTCTTTTAATGTCAGATTCATACTTTTTTTTTTGTTCCGCTGAGGAAAATGCATTGAATTGCATACCCCGGCTGCGGAGAGCCGGTGGTTATGTGGGGCTCTCCTCCCCAGAAGGGGGAGGCCTACCCACTAAAAACCTCAGCGATGGCCATCCTCAGGCGTTGTAGGGGGCCCTCAGGATCGAGTGTCGCATCTGAGGACCCCGGCCTTTGCTCCCCTGGGTGCGTTAGGGGAGCCCTACTCGGGGAGGAAGGATCTTGCCACCTCCTCCCCTCCAACCTCCTACGACGTCACGCCCCGGCCATCCGGGGGTGAAGTCCCTCCCGGGTCGCCTCCACGGGCGCGGACTGCGTCGCGCCCGCCAGCGACCCGTGGCGGCGGCTCAGGCCAGGCTATCTGGTCCGAGGCCGCCTTCCTCGAGCGGGATCGGCCATCTCCCGACCCCGCCCGGCGGTCTCCCTCCGGAGCATCACCGCTTCACAGAAGGAGGCCACAGCCCTCCAACCTCCCTCATCCGCCAGCACTGCCGCAATCAACGCCGGCGGAGACAGATCCCGCCCGATCCCTTCGACCAAGACTCGGCGTCCGGAGTCCCAAGCGGGGCACTCCGCCAGCGTGTGCTGGACCGAGTCGAGGCCGGATGCGCAATGGTGGAGATTCATACTTACCATCTCTTGTCATATAGATCCATCAACTCTTTCAACTAACTGCTCTTGAAGGTTCGTTTCCGATCGTAACCTTACCTTTTTACATTTTTTTCCTCTTTCAAGCATCATTACTTTCGTGTTGCTTTTATTTACTTTCATTACTTTTCTTTTTAATGCGCCATTCATACAGTTAACCATATCTTGTAACTCCTCAGTTAACTAGTTCATTCTCAATGTCATAATTTTTGAATATTTTAAACAGATATCCATGAATAGGTCTTTAAAACAACCAGGATGACCTTTACCGATATCAAACCAGTCTCTGTGTGAAAATTTATACTATGGCTCTAGAATCTTTGTATAGTAATTTCAGAGCCCGCCTCAGGTTTCTACACCCTCCATACACGGATAATGTTTTCCACAGTTCATCCCTCAATTTATCGTAGGCCTTTTCCAAAACCAAGAAAGCGCAGCAAACTTTTGGATAGATACTTAAATAAATAAAATTGGCGCCGTAGCGATTAACACGTAACGCCATCCAAATTAGTGATTTTATTGCCGCAATAACTTCAAAATACTTAAATTAAATTCTTTGTGTTTGACGTTATGTAATAAAACCCGTATGATTGTATGTATATATATTTCAGCTCAAGACGCTTCCAGTCATGTTAGTTAAGTTATTGTATGTATGTTAATTAATGTACTTGACTACATTACAGCGAATATTATATTTATTATATTTTTGTGAAATGTTCGTTTTCCATTAGCCAACCATCGATGCTCAGAGAGCTCAGAGCAGTGTTTCCCAACCTTTTTTAGGCCATGCCCCACTTTAACATTTCTAAAATTTTTATGTATATAATATAATTTCAATATAATATAATTTTTAACCTTTAAAAATTGTTTTGTTCACTTAAGAAATATAAGTGTAGTAAGATATCAGATGTATTTATTTTTTGGTGAAACGCGCGATTTTTAATCAGATGAGCAGCGCGGCGTATAGTGTTATATCTTGACTTGCCACGATGACGATAAAACATTTTTTCATTTTTTAACGGCGGCGGACTCCGCGGTGAATCCCAGACGAAGTTTACTTGACGACTCTAATAACCCAGTTGATATTTTGGTAACGTTAAATGAAATTATACCTAATAATTATTTACAGCATTTTTCAAGAATTTACCTTTTTTGTTAAATTTGTCACCGATATTTAGCATTGCATTTAAATAACCCAAAGCGAAAGGGTTAAAGTCGTGTCGAGTCCATTTTTTAATTGCCCCCCTTAATTATCAAATTGCCCCACGTTGGGAAACACTGCTCAAGAGGATAATAGCTCATGACTTTTTTGATATGTGTCCTATCAAGCGCAACTTACTTTCAAATTCTCAATATGGTTTTATAAATTCTTATAGTTCTGTCAGCATGGATGCTGTTGAAAAATGTAAAAAAATATTACTGACAGTGTTGACAAAAGTTTTATAATGTCACAGTATTTATAAACATATGAAATTCTTTACTGTTTCTCTCTGCATACTGCTCGTTAGATTTAAAGACATTATAATAAAAGGCCGTATCTCGTTTCCAAAAATATTTAAATAGAAGTGTATACAATATGATATTGTGGTGAGGATAACGCTAAAGGAGTGAAACAGTAGCAAGGAACTCTTCATAATGCACGGAAATTTGAGTTCGATTCCAAACGTATCCATTTTATGTTGGTCTACACTTATTTCGATCGTAGTAAATTATTTTGACCTAATTTTTATTAAACGCACATCTATTTCTTAACAAGTTTTGACTTATTAAGAAATGGATGGACCCACAAATCTACACCGTCTTGCTTTCAACCTTTGCTTGGCGTGCTATTTTACATCCGTCTTCCTCAGCATAACATGCGCTATCTCTGATTAGCCTACAAAAGAGAAGCGAAAATATGGATTCCATGGATGCATAGTACAAGTGCCGGGACCCTAATCCTCTCTTTGAGATGTGTACCATATAAACCATGGGATTTGTCACCCAGCTGTGGATTTACGATACATTAACTATAACTATCCTTACACGCATTCCAGTACATAACACTGAAAATACTAGATAATCCCGGATCTTTTATGAATGTGTTGAGGAATTTAGCTGGGTTACCCTCGCGCCTATTGTGTAAAAAGGAACAATACATCCATTGCTTCGTTAGGTTTGTTAAATTAAAGTATTTATTTGGTTTACCAGGTAGAGTTCGACAACGGACCTTTCACCGTATACAGTCAGCCGACAAAAGAAAAAAAGAATTATATCCCGTCTGGATGTTTCTCGTATGTATCCAAAGATCAGTCTGGAGCTGATCCTAAAATTGATTACGGCTTGTAATTTGATGATAATAGTATTATTCCGGGAATTAACGCGAAACATGCATTTTACCTTTATTGGCTTGACTTGACATAGGGAAGACAAAGCGGACCATAGCGGAGAGGCTAAAAAAACATATCGCGGCTGTAAAGAAGCGACAGACAAATAAATCGGCTATTGCAGAACACATACTACAGCGGAATACCAATCACTGGATAGAATTCCATCGTCCACAAGTCCTGTCTACCGATCGCCGTGTCCACGCGAGATTAGTGCGGGAAGCAATAGAAATTAAAAAATATCCTAATTTCAATAGGGAAGACGGTTACAAGTTGTCTGCATCGTGGAATCCAGTGATTTGTTTAACACAACCTCGCTTTACTGCGCTGTCGGGTCGCGCTCAAAGTACGGACACAGTCAGTGTAGTAGAGGCGGTATCGCGAAAAATCAAAATTTGTAGATACATGAAGAATCTTCTGCCTCTCACACGGAGCCAAAACACCGCTTCTCCAGTCTGCTTGCGACCACGGCCAGTGCAACCTGCGCCGAAACGTCAAGCCAATAAAGGTAAAATGCATGTTTCGCGTTAATTCCCGGAATAATACTATTATCAACATGCAACGCGATAGTTTAAAAGTTAGTATTGTAATTTGATTTCGGTTCCGAGCCTTCTTTAGTAAAATTTATGAGGCTTCTATTTATTGCAATGTTTTTTTTTTAACTATCGCGGCTGCACAGATAACAGCTTCACCTATGACTACCTTATCTATGATTATCTTAGGACCATATCATGACAACGCGATTAATGACCTGTCTTTAGTAACACCCGACCAGTACTTACTGCCTTTTTTTTTCCCTGAGGAAAATGCATTAAGTTGCATACCCCGGCTGTGGCGAGCCGGCGGTTATGTGGGGATCTCCTCCCCAGAAGGGGGAGGCCTACCCACTAAAAACCTCAGGGATGGCCTTCCTCAGGCATGTAGGCAGCCCCCGGGAATACCAAGCTACTTCCGGGAACCCCCAGCCTCCGCTCCCCCGCCGATACAGGGGAGCCCTCCTCGGGGGAGGCTACAGTACTTACTGCCTATAGGACTCGGAGGAGGAGGAGAACTCTTAAGACGCTTATAAAATGTCGATAGCTTCTTAAGTTTCAGACCAAATTATTACAATTTCTGGACTAACCTGAAGATCTGAACCACGATTTCAAAGTTCTTGTAAAAATAATTGGATCTATCCTCAATGGAAGGTTTTAATAAAATCATAGATTAAGAAAGGCCAGTTCCGACTTAAATTTAGATAGCTTTCATAAATCCAGAGATATATCTTTCTACCAAGGAACCTAATGGGTTCTGTTTCAGAAACTAGAAATAGGATAATATCACATACATACATACATTTAGCACTTCTCCTACCCAAATATAGAGAATCGCAAAGCTAACAATTCCTAGGTTTTATCCTCATTTCGTTAGACCAAAAACAAATTCCATCAATTTAATAATGGATACTGCTATCTTGCTATCATTATTACTAGGTTATCAGGAAAAGCTGAAATAGACTGTAAATTTCTTATTGGCTTTAAATGGATAACCCCATCTTTATTTGTAACCTACAAGCTTATAATATAATAACTATGTTGAAAGCTATTGGTGATAAACAACAGACTTGGAACAGAACTTAATAATGGAGTAGACCTTAATATGTATAATAATAGTATGAATAGTGCATTGTATAGAATGCAGTCCCAATTGCTACCTACTCCTATACCTTATAGTATAGGACATTTGTTTTTTTATTTAAAATAATAAAGGTATCTAATGTCTATTAACATTAAAGATAGTTTTCATATTTAAATAGCTGAAAATCTGAAGAAAGCTCTGATTTTATATGCACTTGTTGACAAACGCCACCTCCACATAAATAAACTGAGAAGGTACGTCAAAGTTTAGAGGATCCAAATAATATATATGTATTTGAAAATTATCTACTTTGGTGCATTATTGGTTTTGTCGTTTTTCAAGTTACGGATTTTATCTGAAACTTATGTGTAGCAGTTGTAATATCAACTGGTTATATATACAATTAGTTGATATTACAAAATAATGTGAATTCTTGTGGGTTGGACTTACCAGATGAATGTTCTTCCAATGGTTCATAAAGTTCATTTTCTTCTAATTCCTTCTTAAGTCCACTCCAAAACATAGGTAGTGTCCACCTATCCAAAAAATAATTACACACTTTTACAGTAGTAATCACACCTACATACATGGTGAAAATAAATTATATTGAATACATACATATGTCATATTTTACAGACAGAAAGAAAATTATTTTCATATTTTAACTCATCTTTATTTATTTTTTTGCAAGTTTTTGCACTCCTGCTATGTTATTATAAAAATGTTAACACAGGTGTTTTAATAGTTACTCAGCCATTAAATAAAACTGTTCCAATAGAAATAACTAGGTTTAAATATGACTACAATCTAAATGCAGTATCAGCATGTCATTGGAACATATTTGTGAATATTGCAGACTTGTAATGTATGAATTAGGTGTGCATTCTAATATATTGACTAAAGAGTTGATAAATAATAAGAGCACCCAGATCAGGTACAAATACCCTGCTGTGTTATAATAGATTACGAGGACTATTGTAATCATAATAATTACTTGAAAAATTAAACTTACGCAAACGTAAGAGCAGACAGTGGGTTAGCCTTGGCCCTCGGATGTGGCGGTCGACCCCTTTTTTTTGATGAATCCATATTAATTGATGCTAGAAAAAAAAATATTTTACCAACTAACTATATTATATTACAATAACTGTGTGTGAAAGAGACTTTGAGAATTTATAAAATTGCTCGTTGCTAAATAACTAGTTATAAGCCAACCTACTTCATACCTTGCGAAAAGAGGGGTTTCAAATCATAAATGTAACATTTTATGGAGGAAGAAAAACGGCACCTAACTCACGTTTCTAAATTTTTGCGGTAGTAGTTAAATTTACCCCCACAAAAATAAATAGATTATCAAAGTATGCCACTTAATATTAAAAAAATTGTTCCACTATGATTGACGAATGATATTTAAAAAATAATATATATACTTCACAGTTTATCTAACCAACACCGCTGACTCTTTTTATTTTAATTTTATATTAACAACACGACCGAGCCATTTCACGAAACGAAACAGAAAAAGTGAACCAAAGGCTGCCTGAGATCTGTCAAAATTGACACTTTTATGTTAATTTTTCTTTTCCATGAAAGCAGATTACTGCATCCATACAGCTATATTCTCTAATTTTGTTTATCTTTAAATATTTTCTTGTTTATTATTATTTGCATTAAAATGCAGGTATCACCACCACAGGTATATAATAGATGACCATATTCTTTTGGATGTGTGTTACTGTTTTAATGCATCTTGGACTGCTTGGCATAATTTGATTGATTGTTCATAATTTATTGATAGCAAGAAATGAATAATTAGGAAACAAACTAAAATCGTACACACTAATTCTACTCCTTATTGTCTCCAGAATAAATGATTAAAAAACAACGTATTTATTATTACTATTACAATAAAGCTATCACAATATCAACGGAGAACACTACATAACTGATATTAGTATTTTCGAGTAATATCGATTTGCATATGTGACTTAAGACTATAAAACAGTAGGTAACAGGACCCATGCTCCCTCTGAGGATAGCCGGGCACGTATTCGTGATTTACAGCGCACTGTAAAGCACGATATACAGGCTTACAGGAATTCTCAATGGGACGCACTACTCGAGGACATATCCCCCTCGCATGTGGCCTACTGGCCGCTAGCGAGATCTTTCAAATTTGAGCTTGAGGCCCCTATGCCTCCACTTAAAAACCCCAACAACACAACGGCCTTCGATAACACCAAGAAGGTCGAATGCCTAGCCGATAGCCTTAAGTCTCAATGCTCTCCTAGCACTCTCCCCTGTTCCTTCTGAACACGTCAACCTAGTCGACTCGGAAGTCGAAAAAATAGCATCTACTCCCCCATGGCTACCTTATCCCCCGTCACTGTCGATGAGGTTAGAACGCTAATTAAAAATCTCAGTCCCCGCAGCGCACCCGGCGCAGACGGAATATCTAAGAAAGTACTAAAGATCTTCCCCGCTCAGATAATCTGTATTCTGGTTACTATCTTCAATAGTACCATCTCTCACTGCCTCTTTCGTGTCCTTCTGACGCGCCTTAGAGACTTCGCGGAGTATAATCATCTCCATCCCGACGATCAGTTCGGCTTTCGAGCCAAGCACTCGTGCGTTCACCAAGTGCACCGCCTCACGGAGCACATCCTACATCAATCTTTAGGAGACCCCGTCCAACGATGGCGCTATTCTTTGATGTAGCGAAGGCGTTCGATATGGTCTGGCATAATGGTTTAGTGTATTAACTACATCAACTCAATGTACCGGATAAAGTCGTACGAGCCTACCTAACGAACCGCTCCATCCGCTTCCGTATAGAAGGCACCCTCTCATCTCCCCGTCCAATTCGAGCCGGCGTCCCTCAAGGATCCGTGCTCGCTCCCCTACTATTCTAGGTATATGTGAGCGACATCCCTAGGCCGCCTCTTGGCACGCAACTTTCATAATTCGCGGACGACACCGCACTATTTACGTATTATGGCTTAAATATCCCAAAACTATTAAAAACCCTCGTGCGTCTTCAACATAGGTCAGTCTAAAAAAAATTACTATACAATACAACGCTGAGCAAATAATGTAAATTTAACTTTTGCATGTGTCGGTAACATTTCGCAATAATAAAATAAGCCATAGTCGTTACTTTTAAATTTTGTTTTATTATTATATGATATGATCATTTTTAGGATTCGTTATTGCAACCTATATATTTTATCGAGATGTGTCCTATAAGTAAGTCCGTAACTATTAATACTATATGACATTACCGATTCATCAAATGCATTATACAGTGAAAGCAATGCTTTAAACGCAATGTTATTATGACTATACAGAGTTTAACCATTATTCATAGCTTTTTACACACAGAGTCGAAGCGGACAATCCGTTTCATACTACTAACCTTTGCCTAACTCAGGTCTTTTGATGAGTCAAAGCTTATCATGACAGAATCGCTCGCATACATCTATCATTTCAAATGTACTCTTTTCTTATTTTTTTAAGAGTATGTTTAATGTGAGTCTTAAACGTGTTATTCATAGTTCAATAATATTTTTCAGTTATTTGTTGTAGTGTCAAATGCGTTGCCCTATAATATATATATATATATATATATATATATATATAATATATATATATATATATATATAAAATATATAATATTATCAATAATATTAGAGATACATAGCCCAGGTACAGTTAATTGTTAATTTTATTGTACAACAAACACGGCTGAGGTAAGTCCAAGTTTACCATTATTAAGATCTGAAGGCCCCATAATACATAGAAACGATAATAACGACGCGGAAGACAGTGGAGTCCTCTGATTTAAGTTTCTCTTTAAACTGTAAGATTGGGTTATGTAATATCAGTTTAAGGGATTGTTTCGTTCCTTGTTACAAATAAAGCTCATAACTCAATTCGGACTAATCAATATACTCATCATACGTAGGTAGTGTTGTTGTATCTGTGTTTGAGAGTGTGGGACGGACAACTTGGTTACTTACTAGTCTGTGGGACGGACCCACACGGACCGTGTCGGCAGCACAGAGTACTTTGTATAATACGGAAGTCACTGTCATCTGACAAGGTGATAGACGTTAAATGAGAAATAAATATGTATAGCTTTATTATGTACTGAATATTTTAATTATTAGTAATCACATATTTAAGGCTTTGATAGATTTTAGTGTTTATGATCAGTGTGGTGTAACAACTCCTATTTAATAAATTTCACTGAATATAGTAAATATTAGTAGTCCTCATCACTTATTCGTTTTTTTTTTCACTATAAGAAAAGGAAAGCACGTTTAAATCCTGATGGAGTATAATAAATTATTATTCCTGAAAACAAAACATATAAAAGTCCTACAAAAAAAATGGTTATTAAATTTATTCGAAGAAAGAGAAATATGATTTTAGCAAGTATATTTTTCTTTTATATTGGCTGCGGTATTACGTTGAGCTTCTTAAGAATTGAATGTACTAATTTATCTAGTAGTGAAGATAGTAAACTCTCGGGTCCAGAACATGATGAAAATGTAGAGTATGCTGTAATGGTATTGACAGGACCTGATAATGAAGTTAGACGTGATGTTATAAGAATGACATGGGCTAAGTTTGTCTCAAATATATTTGTAGAGAATGGAGAAAGACTTTATAAATGGAATCATACATGGATTAAGAAAAATAATGGGAACCAGAATTTTATTAAAATCTACTTTGTAGTAGGCTCTCAAGGATTAAATTCAGAAACATCACAACAATTGGAAAAAGAAGCCAGTAGAAATAATGATATGCTGATTTTTGATTTTCTTGATAGTTATAAAAATTTAGCACATAAAGTGCTTATTGCAATAAAATGGGCAAACGAAAATTTGAAACAATTAAAATATTTAATAAAATGTGATGATGACTCTTTTGTGAGAATTGATTTAATTGTGAAAGATTTAGAGGCATTTGCACCAGAAATGAATGCAAAACAATTAAGTAGATATGTTACATACAAAGTAAGTTTGTTACTGTCATTACTATTGGCACTTCTGGACCTCTAAACAGAGTATCATTCAAAATCTTTTCAATATCTTCTCTATAAACAAATAATGGATAGGGGCCTAAGACAAGGTCCATCTAATTATTTGTTTATTGGCTTGTTAGAAATAATCTATTGTAGTTTGTTAACAAGTTCAACAATAGATTGGCATAGTCATAATCAGATATCACTGTTCATTTACCATCATTAAATGATGTTATTTGCAATAAATATTTATTACCAACATATTTTTATTTCTTAAATATTTCAGAATAATCTACTGACATACAATGGATTGTACTGGGGATATTTTGATGGCAGAGCAAAGACATTTTCAAAAGGAAAATGGCAAGAAAAAGATTGGTTTTTGTGTGATACATATTTACCCTATGCTTTAGGGGGTGGTTATGTGATATCTCAGAGTATAGTCAAGTTTGTAGCTGACAATGCTGATTTCTTGAGGTAGCTATTTCAATAAATTTGCTTATTGATTCAGATTAATATTAGGTATGTTATTGTAATAACAGAATCAGATTATTTAAGTATTATGACATGCAGTCAGAATTACATAATCAGAGAAAAAAATATCACTCCAAGTTGACTTATGGTTCAAGAAATGTATGCGCCCTACATATAAAATTCTCATTTATAGATTAATAAAATAAAATCACCTTAAGATACTTTGGGGATTGCTCATACATGCTATGTGATATATCTGAAATCTGCAAACTATTTAAAAATATTAATTGTTGATTAGTATAATATATCTTACAAACCAACTCTTATTAGCAGATACTTTAAATTTAATGATTTTTTGTTGTAGCATGTATAATAACAAGTTTTAAAAGGAGTCATACACATACTCTTTACCTTATTGATATCTTTGTGTTTATGTGTAAGAAGAATAAAGAAAATGAAAACAAGGTGTAAATTCAACCACACCAGATATTCAGTATCAGATTATTGCAACACAGTAATAAGAGCCATATAAAATGTCTATATACATAATTCTGTAGATAAAAAATATTTCAAATTGGATGTATTTTTGTATTATTTCAGTATTGTCACTCTTCTTTTTACATGTAAATATCGATATCTCTTTGTAAACATTCAGGAAATAATTAAGGATTTGTAATAGTCTTTGAGATAAGTACATTTAACAACATAGACCCTTTCCCTCTCATCACAACATTGAAATTGCAAAATTCAAAGGTTATTAAACATTCTCTATACCAAATCAAAAAATACTGTTTTCAAAGTCATGATGAATGATATGAAATGCAGCCCTAAAAATAGCAGTAATGCTTTTCTAATATTATATTACTAAATAAAATTCAATTCTCTTAGATTTTTGGACCTCTCCCTCAAATCTGGTAGCTTTATTGAAATCAGTGTCAACCTTGGCTTAACCCTTACAATTTTTTCAATGATATGTTTGGAGATATTTTGACAAAATATTAAATGCAACCAAACATCAAATTCAATTATTACTACCAATAATCACTTAAAACTTTACAATTTAAATATTTATAATGTTTCTGTTTAGTTATAGAAGTAATACGTGATATGTTTACAAATAGAAAAAAAGGGAGAAACGACATGAAAGCAGAATAAATGCAGTAGAAATGAGAGCTTTGCGGAGTATGGCAGGAGTAAAACTGAGTGACAGATTGTATAATGAAGTGATTAGAAAGAAATGTGGTTTTGAAAGAGGATATCGTGACAAGAATAGAGAAAGGGATGCTTGGGTGGTTTGGGCATGTGGAACGGATGGATGAAAGTAGACTGACCAAAATGATTTATGAAGCTGGAGTGAGTGGAGACACGGGACGAGGAAGACCTAGGCGAACATATTTCGAACAAATCGAAAGTGTCCTCAAAAAAGGCCAGGTCAGAAGTACCCGCAATCGTCGAGCATGTATGAGGAATGTTATGAAAGTAGATGAAGCGAAAGAGATATGTAAGGACCGTAGCAAGTGGAAGGACGTAATCTCTGCCTACCCCCGTGGGAAAAAGGCGTGAGTGTATGTATGTATGTATGTATGTAGAAAAAAAGCAATAAATAAATTAAATTGGAACAATTTTTGATTACAATATGATTAATATTCTAATGATATTCTTGACATTAAATTTGTGACTTTCGTGTATGATTATAATGCAAAACTTTAAATGTAATATATGCATTATTACAGAATAATAAAAGTAATTAACTAATAAGAAAGTGTTTCCTCTTCCTTTCTTCTAAGTGTTGCATGCATTACAGGGTCCATAAGGATGTTTCTTTGTTCAATTAATATGTTGTATATTCGCGTGGTTAAGTAATAAATGAAATAAAGAACTAAGTCTTAGTTCAGTATGTAAATCTATTATGTCTATATAATTTTAAACATTGACCATAAAAAGTAAATAAATGAAAAGGGAGCGAAATTGTTAAAAGTTAAAGAATTTATATAGAACAGG
Source organism: Scirpophaga incertulas (assembly GCA_036419045.1). NCBI lineage: Eukaryota > Metazoa > Arthropoda > Insecta > Lepidoptera > Crambidae > Scirpophaga > Scirpophaga incertulas. The sequence continues at coordinate 12,686,897 of CM071633.1, forward strand.
TTGGGGGGGGTACATTGTCAGTAGCTGCTAAATTGAGTTAATTGTAAGGGAAACATAGCTATTTTAAATAAATACAAAACTTCATGGTCGTCCTATCCATGAAGCTATTTTGTTTGGAAAAAATCTCAAGTTTAAACACTGATCAGTATCGTAAAATTACGGGTATTATTATTTAATATATCGTCTCCGAATGCAGTTTAACTTGTTTTTAATATGAATTCTACTTTAAGCAAAAATTGTATTAACAATATATGATATTTTCCCTCCAGCCATTGGTTTGAAATTTGCATTAAAAGCATGAAAAGTTGTAAAGCTTTACAATTATTGTAATAACCTCAAACATGTGTTGTTTCAGTTTATATAACTCAGAGGATGTTTCAATGGGAGTGTGGACTGCAGCTCTTCGAAGAATCAACAGAGTGCATGATATTAGATTTGATACTGAATGGAAATCACGCGGTTGTAACTCTCATATGCTTGTGAGGCACAAGCAAACACCTAGTGACATGTTCCAAATGTACAAAGCTTTGGTCCTGTCCAGTGGTGACATTCTTTGCAAGACTGAAACTGAAGAAAAACAATCTTATTCTTACAATTGGAATGTATTACCAAGTAAATGTTGTCATTAATTTCCTCTGTATTATTTCTAGTCGACACGGACAATATCTCTTCCCGACGAGCTGAGAGGGTTGCTAAGGGCTAAGAACGCCGCCATTCGGGCCTACGATATGTTTCCCTCTGAGGATAACCGGGCTCGTATGCGTGATTTACAGCGCACTGTAAAACACGACATACAGGCTTACAGGAATTCTCAGTGGGACACTGTGCGCACTACTCGAGGACATCTCCCGAGCCTTTAAATCCGAACTCGAGGCACCTCCCCTTAAAAATCCCAACAACACAACGGCCTTCGATGACACCGAGAAGGCCCAATGCTCTCTTAGCACTCTCCCTGTTCCTTCTGAACACGTCAACCTAGTCGACTCGGAAGTCGAAAAAATAGCATCTGCCCCACCCACGGCTACCTTATCCCCCGTCACTGTCGATGAGGTTAGAACGTTAAACAAAAATCTCAGTCCCCGCAGCGCACCCGGCGCTGACGGCATTTCTAATAAAGTAATCAAAATCCTTCCCGCTCAAATAATTTGCATTCTGGTCACTACCTTCAAAAGTGCCATCACCCACAGCCTCTTTCCTGACACATGGAAACAGGCCAACATTATCGGATTCTGCAAACCCGGTAAAGACCCGTCCCTGCCCACTAGCTACAGGCCCATCAGCCTCCTCAAATGCCTAGGCAAACTCTATGAACGCATCCTTCTGACGCGTCTTAGAGATTTTGCGGAATCTAACCACCTCATACCCGACGAACAGTTCGGCTTTCGAGCCCGGCACTCGTGCGTTCACCAAGTGCACCGCCTCACCGAGTACATCCTACACCACTTCACCCTCTTTAAAAGACCCCGACCAAAGATGACGACCTCCATAGTCGAGTGGATAGTACACCGGTTTCAAGGTGTCGCCATCTCTGAGGTCCCGGGTTCGAGTCCCGGTGGGGGCAGGTGTTTGTGTGATGAATGCGAGCATTTGTACCTTAGTCATGGTTGTTGATATATATTTCTATAAAATTATTTATATATGTATAATATATGTATGTCTATCCGTTACCCTAGATCCCATAGCACAAGCCTTACAGAGCTTAGTTTGGGCTAGGCTAATTGGTGTAAGTGTAACAAATATTTATTATTATTTATTATTTATTAAAGATGGCGCTATTCTTTGCCCCCGCAAAAAATGCCAGAAAATTATGTACGGTAAGCTGACTGAAGCCAACTCCAGTCTTGTTTCCTCCGAGGCGAAGAAAGACCCATTTATCGTAATGCCTCAGTTTCAGGGAGTCGCTCTTCGTATGAGCGAGTCTGTTGGGATTCTAGGTGTGGAAATTTCGGCCACAGTGCAGTTCGGGAGTCATTTGGAGGACAAAGCCAAAATGGCAAGTAAAAAATTGGGTGTTCTCAACAGAGCGAAGCGGTACTTCACGCCCAGTCAGCGTCTGATGCTTTATAAAGCTCAAATACGGCCGCATATGGAGTACTGCTCACACCTCTGGGCTGGCCTTCCTTGATAAATGGGCTATTCAATAAAAAATAATTTTTCAATTCGAACCAGGAGTTCCAGAGATAATGGCGGTTGAATCGCGAGAGCGCACCCCGCCATGTTATGGGCCCAGAGAACTCGGGGGGGGGTTTTAGTGGGTAGGCCGGTCCTCTTGACCGGAGAGCCCCACACACGGCCGCGTCTTCCAGCGCGGTGTCATGGTGCACAAGGTCGCATTTCCCCCCTCAAAAAAAAAAGGAGTTCCAGAGATTAGCGCGTTCAAACAAACTCTTCAGCTTTATAATATATAGTATATAGTATAGACAGATTTTAGCAATCTATCATCATCTAGCCAACTAACTACACCGGCGAGCCGGTGTCGTTAGGGTCAAGACAAAGGGAGTCGACGCAGCTTGAGCGCGCCGTCTAATGGCTCGAACGCTCAAGTTCGTCGTGTAGTGGTGGGTGAGAATCTACCCAGTACGTGACGGTACTGGGTATATGTTTGATGAAGGTGTGGCCCGGGTCTTCGCGCTCGCCGACGAGCGCGGTGAGTGAGCGAGAGACGTGGATGTCGCGACACTCTCGCGAAATATAATTATTGTATATAGCAATACTGATAATTTTGTATAAGGTGAGGAACTTTACCATAACTAAATAGTTATATAGTCTATGAATCCTCTACTTATTCTTTCACTCATTGAGACCGACGTTACGCATTCTTTTTACTTGAAGTTTTGGCGCCTACCGCATCTACTTAGTCTTGCTAGTTGTGAAGTTGTTATAAAGTCAGTGCCAGATACCTGTAAAGTTGAGGAGCCTCCAGTTGATGAAAGCTAAGTGCATAGGGTTGATGTATTAAAATCCTAATTGTTGTCCTGTGGGGGACTGTGTTTTGATCGTACCTTGTACCCACACCGCAAGGGTGTGGGGGCTGCCGGCAGAAGGGATACCCAAAAATCTAGCGAACTTGACCGTGAGGGTCTTGTTCGTGGTGTCACGCCATATCCCATCCCCTCTTTTGAGGTGAAGAAAATCGATCATAAAGCATGTAATAATTAAATAAATGTATTAGGTTGGACCCTCGCACTTGGATTTCCTTAACAAGGGAATGATGTATATTTTTATACCTACAGGTTGATGATTATGAAGAGGCTAGTCAAGTTATAACGAGTCAGGGTGAAACACAAATGGCATACATAGCAAATTATAATAAAGCGAAGCAGATCGTTACATCCATCACACGCTGGCTGAAGTAGCATGGAAATAAGTAAGTCAAAGTAATTCATTATCAAACCCTCCCCAAATACTTTCGACAAGTCGTAGGTAATAGGCACGGATAGGTACTCGCTGACAATGTCAAACGAGTCCAACAAGGCGACTTGCCGACAGTGGATGTGTGGCGTGAGGGACGATGCGGTTGGTGGTCGGACAGGATGTTTTTAGGGCGGCGGGCTCTAGCCGAGACGCTATCTATGGGGGTATAATCTATCATTTTTTGAATGAGAGTATTGGGGTGGGTGAGAGCGTTATTGAAATAGCGAGTGGCTAGATCTTTTATGTGGGCTTCGATCGACTGAAGGTCAAGATCGTAATGTACTACTATGGGAAAATATCTGATTCCTGTGGGAAAATCCGATAAAAACAGCTGAACGTATTCTGATGTAATTTGGTACGGAGATGATTAGAGACCCGCAGAAGACATAAAATCATTTTCAAAGCCGGAAAGATGTCTTTCTTCAGACGCTTCTTTAACTAAAACACGCAACTTACAATGCGCTAAGATATAAGAAATAATTATTGGTAATAAATTATTATAAAATTACGGTTCTTTATTATGTGAAAATGTTCAACCCTAGGTAGTCTCGTGGGAAGCCCCCGAGATTACAGCGGCCGTACGAAGACGAGACTACAGCGGGAACTTTGATATTATACAAATTTAAAACATGATAATATGAAGTAAATAATAACCAAATCCTAAAAACTACAAATGAAAGGTGACGCCTTCTTTTCGCATACTAGATGTTTTTTTACAGGTATAAACAGCACAGGAAGGCATTTTTGTGGGAGCTCTGATCGCCACGTTGTTTTGAATATTGTGTTTAAAAATGGCGGCTCTTTTTTTTCCTCAGAGGAGGCTGAGAATCCATCATGGATACCACCGGAACAGGCAAGCAGGGATGCGGTGATTATGTCGGACTCCTGGTGAATCGAGGCGGCTCGACCCAACAGACCTACCGACTAAACTCAGCCTGAGCCTTTGGTCCTAGAGACCCTACTGGCTTGAAGTGACAGAGAGCTGCACCTCAGGAGAGGCATGGTGAGGGCATAAGCGCTAGAAGAGGCACGGTTCACCAAAGTGGGACCGGCCTGTGTTGACAGAGAACCTACTCGTGGCTAAGCAGAAGGCTGCCGATTGAGGGATAACAAGGGAGGCGACGGCTCAGACGCCGCCGCTTGCAGGTCTGGAAGGTCCTGCATTAATTGATTAAGGGAGTCGCTAAGGACACGCTCTGGTCTACACATCCTCTGCCGAATATTGACTGTTGCCTGAAGGGCTCGTTACGATATTGAAAAAAAGAGAAATGACTCGCAAATTAACAGGTTGTTGGGAGTAGAGGTCCCTGCTGAGGTCACACTGAGGACATGGTATGGAATTAGTTGCTTAAGGCGACATTGAAAACGGGGTTAGGTCAGGGAATGCCTCGAAATGGAGCGTACTCCATGGAAATTTTGACCTGGCTAAGGGCCGAGGTGGCCTTAGCCATTGCCAGCTGGTATTCGCGATAAGCATTATCGCGCAGCTGGGTGTGAGAGGCGAGCGCGGCCACAGGGCTGCGTACGCCCCTGTTGGAGGCGGGGTAAATGGCGGCTCAACTCATCGATATATATGTACTACATACTAGATTCGCCCGTCCAGTCATGTCATACGCGTGTCCAGTCTTTGCGCACGCGAATCCTAATATCATTAATAAAATTCAAGTAATACAAAATAAATTCTGCCGCGTTGCAACTAACTCGCCATATTATGTTCGTAATTCAGATCTCCACAGGGACCTCGATTTAACGACCATTCAACAGCACTTCCGTACCTGCTCCGAACGCTTCTTCAAAGCCGCAGAGCAACACTCTAATCCCCTTATTAGACAGGCGGTGGACTACACACCAGCCCCTCCATCTCGATATTTACAGCGTAGACCTCGTCACGTACTCGTTGACCAAGATAACCCTTTGACGCGGGACCTTCTGTCCTTGCAGGCAGCATCTGCGCTGCCGGCGGCATCTGCGCCGCCACCTCCTCCATGATCCCTTAGCTCGGCAGCCTTCAGCATAGCCATGATTAGGTCCTCTCATGATAAGGCCGGCGTCACTTTGACTTCCCGCGCCTCTTCTAGCGCTTTTGGGTCCCCTTTATGGGCCTGCGCTGCATCGTCCCTCTCCTGAGGGGCGGTCGCCCTCACGATTTGCCTATATGGTTTTAGAATCTAGGCCAGGCTGAGTTTAGTCGGTAGGTCACGTGGCTGGACCGTTCCGGTCGCGTGGAGTCCGACATAACCTCCGTGACACTTGCCGTTGCGGGGGTATCCTGGGTACGTTTCGTGCTCCTTGTGAGGATTCTCAGCCTTCCTCTCCTGAGGAAAAAAAAAAAAAAAAAGATTCGCCCGCCCGAACACTCACTACGTTCCAGTGAAGTGCAGGGTAGACTCTGCACCGTGCTCAGTGAGTCGTCGCCATTCGCGCAGTGTGCATCGCTCATAGGCCGAGAATAAACATAATTATAACTGATTAAATAGTAAATCTGAACAAAAATAATTATTGAAAATTTAAGTGAGTAAAATATCTAGTTGTTTAAGTGAAAATAAGGATATTATAATTATACAACGTAAATATTTTGTATTTATTGACGCCGCGCTGGCACGTGCTTGCTAAAATCATAGAGTAAAGCCATACAGATGTTCCTCCATTCCTTACGCGGCGACTTTAGGTTAATATATGTATAGACAGGATGATTATAAAATGTTTAGTTCTCTTTTATGTTGCCATTCCTTCTATTATAAAACATAAAAGTGTATGAGGTACAATGTGCTTATTAAATTTGGTATCGCTTCTGCGGTGAAAACTCTTTGATACAAAGCGCTTTAACGTCATGCTTCACTGCGCTCGGCAAAACGTCATAAGTAAGCGGCGATTACGACATTTTGGTTGAACGAAATCTATATTTCGACAAGCGATCCAGCAGTTGTCTTTTTTCTATGGTTAGACGAGGTCACATAGATTTAGCGAGCTAGCTGATTATAGTTCTAACATTCACCAGTATTTGAACACACTTTTTCCTTTAGTGTTCTTGTCTATCGGTAGAAATGTCAATGGCTCAACTAGTTTTATATAACGTGCACAAGCGCATTCGATGCTTGTGCATTTGGCAGAGAGGAAATGCAAGCAAAGTCTACTCCAGTCTTGTTTCCTCCGAGTTCTTCGCAGTGAACGCGCACACTTGTGACTTCGTGGAGTTGAACTTGACTAAGTTCTTTGCACCTCATTCCGAGACTCGCCCTAGAGAGTCCTCGACTTCAGACACAAGTTGCAACCGTCTTTCATGTAGCGACATCCGAGGGACGTTCTGGTGGTTGGTATACCGCACATCACCCGTGCTGTCATCTGCATAACAATGTATGTTCTCAATGGACAATATATCGTTGATGTGCAGAATGAACAGTGTCGGGGAGAGCACCGAACCTTGTGGAACGCCAGCATTTATAGGCAAAGAGTTCGACCAAGAGATTGGCCTTCTCTCTTGCGCTGTGGGCAAGACTGTTATCGGCTACTCGCAGTGGTAGGAGACAGGACTGGCAGAAGTTCTGTTGCGCAGCTTTGGCGAGCGACCAGAAAGCACGGCTCCCACTGGGATAGCTTCCTAATCGCTCGCCAATCCTGGCCACGTGTTCCGCCTTGGCGTCAGCAATAGCTTTCCTGTTGGATCTGGATGCGGCATTGTACTGTCGCTTTTTCTCCGGCAAGTCTGGATCCCGACTTTTTCTGGCGTTGTCCCAGGCGTTGAAAGCAGATTGCTTGCGGTATGCAGTCCTCCTACAGGCATTATTATACCAGGGACGACTGCAACCCCCAACAGAAACAGTGGCGCTGGGAATGAATTCTTTCATTCCCATCAACACCGTCTCCGTGGCGCAATCTGCGCAAATGTCAGGATCTGCGGATGAAAAGCATAGCCGCTTCCAGGGATATGATCCTAAGAATTCCCGGAGTCCATCCCAGTCTGCTGACTTATACCGCCAGACTGTATGACTGTTAGTCGTAGATACGCGATGGGGTTGCACAAGTCTGGCGGAGCTACGAACAAGACAGTGATCGGATGATCCCAGAGGAGCCACGACCACAAACTTGTATCCGCTAGGTCGTGTAGTCAGCAGTAGATCCAGCAGGGAAGCTTGATGACTCTCTATGTCTGGTATACGGGTGGGCTGTACCAACAGTTGAGAGAGACCATAGGCCGAAGCCACGTTGAAGACAGTTCTACCCGGGAGGTTAGTGGTTCTGGACTTCAACCACTCTTTATGATGAGCATTAAAATCACCAAGAACCACCACCTCCGCAGATGTATACTGCTCCAAGGCTAACTCACAAGAATCGTTTTTATGGTAATCAAATTTGGATATGTCGCGTTCTCAAGATCGGGTAACAGCTGAGGTGGTTGTTTGCAAAAATAAATATGATGCTCAAAATAACTATTCCACGCGGACGAAGTCGCTGGCACAGCTAGTTATATATAAAACTATAGACTACAAATAATATAAAATCAATACTTCTGATGGTATGTTTTATTTATTTCAATAAAGTCAATATATTTTTTTTGTCACATAATATGAACTTATTTTAAGATTGTTAAAAAGTCAATAAATCTTTCACTACTGAGCAAATATAAATAGAGGCAATAATAAAAAAACAAACATAGATTTATAAATTGGTAATCAGATACTGACGAATAACATAATATCACATTTGTTGCAGGTATATCTTCTACCCTACTTATGAGGCTTTATATTTACATCCATATAGGTCTGATTATTATAAAAGGTTTTTCTTGACAATTCTTCCTTAAAGTAGTCTATAGTCCGTTGAAGTCCATCCTTTAATGTCACCTGAAATCCAATTATTTTATTAGTTGTGTTTAGTCTTATAATTAAATATAAATATTTAATGTAAGTTATGTAAAATGAGTACAAGGTATTTTCATAAAGTCAAAAATTTCATTATTTAAAAAAATATGGCAGGTTCAGGAATAGGTTTTTCAGGTTCAGGAATTTGGTTTATAATAAACTGGATAACAATAAATAATAAAGGTATGGAACATTTACGAACACAATAAATTATTGTAATGAAATTTGGTCAATTAAAATGAACCATCATCGCACATCATCACAATACGATCTCACTACAACCCTAAATAAACCAGACAATACGTTAGCAAGCTGCCAGCAATTCATTCCGCGTCGATATGTTAACAAACTTTTAACGCTCGTTTTGACGAGGTTTTCATTCTGAGAGTTTGAGAGATCGAATATATTTTGCTTACACAAACTGGTTTTTATTTAATTTTGCGGTTACGTTCATAAGTATTTTTTTCTCAAACATGCTTGGAAATTTGAGCGTTGTTTTGACCACCTTCTTCGAGATAAATCGAAATTGCTGTACTGACCAAATATATGCGAGCAGCGGCCGGCAAAAAATGTATGAAAATCCATATCTGTCGTGTTTTAGCGGCCAAATAAATATACATGTAAATTCATATCTATTGTGTAATTTAAAAATGCAACAATTTGTTGCTCCGAAAAATGGCAAACCAAGGAGGCATCTTATCAGAGTTTTATTTAAATATCGAACTGGCTTGCAAAAAAAACCTGTTTTATAATAAAAAAAAAAAATAAATGAATCCTTTGGCGCGTGAAAAATTTTGTTCATTGAGTTTGAAAGCTGTATTTTCAAATAAAAGTTCTGCTTGGTACTACTTAGTTTTAATTTCCGCGCATTATTTGAGAAAAGTACAAGTATACAAGCCTTCGCCACAACTAGGCATTGATGGACTTACGTTACGGTTACGTTCGTCCATCAATGCCTCTATTGCTGGCCGCTGCAGTAATGTACTATAATATTTACGAGTGTCATTTTTAAACGTCTTTTTTTGACAGACGATTAAATTTTTGAATGCAGATTAATTTTAAAATCAAAATAAAGTATATTTTCTACATAGAATATTTAAAATACTTATCTTCAACATCGCCGTGAATTTTTTTGTATGTATATTGTTGAAGTTTTAGCCATTTACCTTTGGTGACCAGTGCAAGTGCGCCTTAGCTACTGCAATGTCTGGCCGGCGCCGCTGCGGGTCGTCCTCCACAGCCGCGCTGGTGGACACCGTGCTGCGGCATCCTGGGACTAGGTTCTTTATAATCATTGCGAATTCTGCAAACAATAGGGTAGACGACTACAAATGATTATGGCTGTTTTTATACTATAATTATCTGATTTCATCAATTTATATCTCACGAAAGTATGTCAATATAGAAATTTCAGTTTAATTATTAATTTATATTGTTTTTAGATTTCTAAAAAAATGAGCAATTATTATTTACGTAATTCTAATGAAACGAACACATTTCTAACATTCTCACATTAAATGTAACATTTTTTTTATATAGAAAGTATACCTATAAACGTACAAATAACAAAGTTATTTTAAAATTTGTTTATACGCTCATAGAAATTTGACGAGTTTACTGAGTTATGACGTAACGATTGCAGTGTTTTTAGTATGGAGCGTTTTTCAGCGACCCGCGACAGCGTCGCAAACATGTCGATGTATCTTCAAAAGTAATAGGTGCAGGTGTATTGTTGGTTCTACAATATTTCTCACTTAAAAGAGTACTCTTATTATATATTGAATTTAAAAAATTGTCGTCTACCCAATTTATTAGCTCACATTTTTGGAAATTCACTACTAATAGATGTTAAACTCATACAGTGTAATTATCACAAAAATCGCTTTTATTATTTAATTTATTAATTTTTATTTAAATCTATCATAGGACTGAACTAGAGTAAAAATTCAAATAATTATTTAGTGAAAGTTTGTTCAGCTTTTAATGCTATTTTTATTTATTTATATTTATATAAAATGGTAAAAAAACCACTATTCTAAAAATATGTGAATCATTTCTGTAGAGTGGAAACTGGTAGAAAGTACCTTCTATTGTGTGCTCTACAGGATTCCCAATATTGACAGGTAAAGTGTAACTTGATTGCATCAGTGACAGCAATCCATCAACAAGATCTGACACATAACAGAAAGAACGAGTCTGTTTCCCATTACCATACACCTGAAAGAAAAACTTAATGAAAATATCAATGCTGCACATTGATTCAGTCTAAATTTATTTGTCACCTATTAATCGAAATTGTTACCTATAAGTACACTAGTTAGAAGCAAGTATTTTAAATAAGATGCAAATAAATAAAATCATATACATAATAGTTATCTCTAACAGTAAACTGAAAAATATCAATGCTTTATGTGTTTACACACATTCATGAGAATGCCTTGCAGTATACATAACATAAACTATAATAATTTGCAGTAAGTCACAGTCCTCTGAAATTTTACTACTTAATCCATAAAAAAAACCTCTAGAGGATTGTTGCAAGTAATAAAGCTTTGTGGCAGAAATGGGTGTAATACGACAGATACATTGTATAGGATTATGTGTCCATAGGAAACATGTCCGTTTGTATTTGAAAATGATTTACATATCAACATTGTATGTAATTGTTACACCAAAAATACTGATACTAGAAATGCTTAAATAATAAAATTTTATGTTGTTGTAAATGTAATTATTAAATTAATTGGAATTAAAAATAATCCAAACAAATTTAAAATATGATAATTATTTGAAACCATTCTACTACAAGCAGCTGTATATCCAGCATTTCCGGGGCAGTGAAAAGTATTTTACAGTATATAAGTTAGATATTACAAGAACCCTGGGTGCTGGCCTAAGACTTAAAAACTTAATATTGTCCTCAGTAACATCAAAATAAAAGCAAGAAAAATGCTACCCAGCTGTAGACGTAATTGCTGCATAGAATTCCTTCTACTCTGAGATAGGGCTGTCGATACTTAGGATTTAAAAATGATTTATTTAATTCGTATAAGAAAGTAGCTTAATTAAAGCTAATATATTTTTTCTACAGAATCTTAACTTCTGATGGATATAAATATTAATCACTGGCCCTAAAACAATCAATATATACCTCTGAAGAGTCTAGTACCAAGTCTCTTATAACACATAATTACCAAAACATATTATACTGATCTGGTATCTATCACATAGTTATATTTAATGAACATTCAAATTATATAGATTTTGATTTTACTCACAGTGATTGTCAAATTTTGTAATGCTTGCATAATGAAATTTGAGACTACTCTTCCATCAGATACATGCATTCTAGGGCCATATGTATTGAATATTCTTGCAACTCTTACAGACACATTTTCTTGTTTAGCATAAGAATATGCTAATGTTTCAGCTACTCTCTTTCCTTCATCATAACATGCTCTAGGGCCTGTAAAAAAATACCACATTACATATATTGTACTGATGCATCTGTAGTGAATAATTTTGTGATATTTTTTATTCTGCAAAAAATAAATCTTACCAATAGGATTAACATGGCCCCAGTAAGACTCTGGTTGAGGGTGAACCATTGGATCCCCATAGACTTCTGAAGTGCTTGCTATAAGAATTTTAGCACCAACACGTCTTGCAAGGCCTAATGAGAAAATATTAATGAAAAAGTAGATAGTTCAACTATCACTTGATATATCTATAAATATAGATAGATCTACAAAATATAGAAGTGTCAGTGCTAAATAAGAAAATCAGCAAGTGGAACATAATGAACTTTATAAATTGCTTTTAAAATTCTTTCTTTAAGCTATCTATTCATTATTATAAATCTATGCTTATAAAAATTCAATTTAATATAAAGCTGAATTGTGTTTCTTAATACACATTTAAAAATGTAATACAATATTTGATTTTGAAAATTCAATAGTTAGAAATCATTTATTACAATCATGTCTAATACAATATTGAAAGAAAATAGAAACACAGATCAAGTGTATGTATATATGTATGTGTATATATACTTTTGCATGTGCCTGTACCTAACATATTGATAGTTCCTAATGTATTTGTCTTGATAGTTTTCACAGGATTCTGCATATAATGGGGAGGACTGGCAGGACTAGCTAAGTGATATATTTCATCAGCCTGAAAGAAAAAAATATAACTTATAAAATCTCATTTAGCACATTTATACATAATTGATATTGAAATTTGTTTGTTTTATTTGTACCTCAACATATAATGGATTAACAATATCATGGTGAATCATTTCGAAATTTCTATGACCAAACCAGTGTTCAACATTCCTTTTGCGACCAGTGAAAAAGTTATCAACAACAATTACTTCATGTCCTTGGGTCATCAAAATATCAACTAGATGAGACCCCACAAAACCAGCTCCACCTGTAACCTGGAGAATATACAATATCAGACAATTTATTTGATCATAATTATTTTTTAAATATCATAAAGGAATTTTTTGCACATTTTGCCCTTGGCATACCAAATCAACTACACTACTACTACTACTACCACATTTTATCAAGAATTTTTTGTTAGTTTGAAGTAACAGCTATTCATGAAAATATTGGAATAGTAACAATTATGTGTGTTTTTCTGTCAACATCACAAAATAATGCTCCAAGATTAACATGGATCTCTGATGAAACCTGGTTTCCTTGGACTTCAGATTCAAGAGTGAAAACATCTGAAGGTGTCTGGATGACTAGTTATAAAGATCAACATTCATTGTCCAAACTGAATATCCCAATACAGTAACTGTGTTGTAAAGACAACATCTACTATGTGAAGAATATTTATTAGGAAATTAAAGTCTGAAAATACATAGTACAGATCTCTTTGGAAAAATTAAGTTCTACACGTTATGGTATAAAGCTAAGTCTTGACAAAAGAATATATGGGGTAAAGATGTCTAATAATCACATACCAATATTCTTTTTCTTTCCTTGTGCCCTAAGTATGTGACATCTGGATATTTTTGTGGTATTCGTCCCTCCAATAATGCAATTTTCTTTTCCAGTTGCTCAATGTGGGATCTTGTTTCAAGCAATTCTTTTTTGGTACTATCATTCTCAGCTTGATTGTTTAAATCAGATTGCATTTTTACAATTTTGACATAATTTTCTTCATATGATGGTACAACAAATCTTTGATCAGCTTGTTTTTGAATATTAAGGTTATTTACAATATCTTCATTTGTATGATTTTTATTTAATATTAAAAATACGAATAACACTGGAATAAATAAAATGAAATAACTTAATATTGAAGTATACTAATTTTAGTTAGTGGTGAGAATTAAAGAAAACTGTAAAGACAGAAAACTGTAAAGATTGAAAATTATAGAGTGGTAGATAGATACTTTCTAAAAGTATTATTAAATAGTATATCTAAGTTGCTTTAAGAATCGTTAAACTGTAGTACTGGCTTGAAGTAATTTAGAAGTAGAGAAATGCACTAATTACAAATGATTTATTATATAAAGAAAATGGTTTATATAAAGAAAAACAACAAAATTATTTCATTTAAAAGTACTCACCAAGAGATAAAACACAAACACCAGTAATTGCTTTTCTAAATTTTAATGATTGTCTTATCATTTCTAATCGTTACAACCTAGTCAACATTTTTGATTGTTTACACTATAATTCAATCGTTTTTAATGTTAACACAATGATGAACATCTTCAATCTGTTATTATTTTAGGTACGGCACAATGACTGACGTATACTTTGACATTGACGTATAACTCAGTTGTCAATTTTCGTCCATAGGGACAGGCAAAGATTCTTTTTCTTCTTTTTTATCTGTGGCGTGATGGCTGGTGTTGCCATTTGCCATATGCGAGTTTGTTTTGTAGATTGTGTTGACGTGTGACGACACGATTTTGGTGTATTAAGGTAGGATTAGGAGTTAGTACGATTTAAATTAAAAGCAGGAAACGATTTATGAATATAACAAGGTAAGTTGGATCGGATAGGTAGGAATAGAATAGCGGTTGGATAGGCAAAGATTATATGACGTTTAACTCCCCAGACTTCCAGTGTAAAAGCAATGAAATTGGACCATACTATCCATGACACTCAAGTTATCGATAGTGATTTCTTTTGTTCAAAATATAAAAAATAACCTTTGTTTATAAACTAGTTATTTTATGATTAACCTCTGTTTGTTTTTCAATTATAACAAATGAAAAAGTGTCGAAAATTTCATGCTCTGCGCTGTTTGTATAGCTCATTAGATTTATATTATTATTTAAAACCTTTGATTATATACACGTCTAGATAGAGCGGTGCGCTGCAATTGTCACAAAAACAACAGACCAGATTTGAAGCGCTTGGGTGCGTAAATACGCACACAGGTACGCGTAACATCTGTTGTGTTTCGTCACTGCAAGCGTGCCGAGTGATACCAGTTCCCAAAATATTTTCCATAAAATTGGGAAAAAAATAAGTTTTGATTTGGTATCTTTTTAATTTATTTTTGTTTTGATATAAAAAGTATTATTGTATTATTAAAGTAAAAACGCAAAAGCTCAGACATCCCAACTTATTTTTATTATGAAAGAATTACATAAATTATTAAATTTCATTTTCGCGGATTATTTTCGAACAAATGAGCATTTTTATTTTCTTGTTTTTTGCAAATTTTATGTCTTTAAAGTATGTTTTTTTGTAAAAGTATTCTTCTTCGTAATTGTCGACGCATTATCAATTTTCTTGGTATATCAAACAAGGAATCAAGATCAGAAAAATCTTCAAGTATGTCGGTTTCATTTGCAGCTTTTTGTTCAACTTCGATTTTGGGACCAGTAGCTTGTCCAGGTAGAGAATTACCAACACTACCAGATACTTTGTCTGTAATACTTTCAAAAGTTGCCATAAAATAAATGAAATGGTATGATAAACAAAGGGTTCTGTTCTAGGAAACGTAGTATGAAATAGTAAATATGAATATGTGTATACAATTTTT
This sequence comes from Scirpophaga incertulas, assembly GCA_036419045.1. Classification (NCBI taxonomy): domain Eukaryota; kingdom Metazoa; phylum Arthropoda; class Insecta; order Lepidoptera; family Crambidae; genus Scirpophaga; species Scirpophaga incertulas. The sequence goes on from CM071633.1 coordinate 12,702,193, forward strand.
AAACATTATCATTTCATAAAACTAATCTGTAGTATACATTTTTGGGGTTATATATACTTAGTAAGTACTGGTCATTAGTATTGTAACAATTAAAAATAAACAAAATCTTATATTTAAATTTGGAATCAGTCATTCTTATATGAATGTTCATGTATTCTTATTATGTGCCAATCGGTTGTTAAATATGTTTGTGATATTTAAATGGATTGGGGTGATAACGAGAACCGAATCGCTGTGTTTGCAGTACACAAATCAGGTAGGATATAATTTTTAAACTCTTTATCCGCTTAGGATTTGTCGAATGTGTATACCATGCTATTTAGTAGGTGCAATGAATCCTCCTCTATCTGTAACTTTTAAGATATACGGGTACACGCAGTGATCGTTTGAAAAAGGCGTTCAACTTAGTAATAGAAATAATCCGAAGAAGTCCTGTCAGAAAGCAAAAGATTGTATCTCATGAGATGAAATTAGCACCTAGAACCATGCCACGTAAATAATCTTTCTTTAAGAAAATTCTTATGGAAAGAGTGCGTGCTTCTATTGATAACAGGCTTCAATGTGTAAAGCGTATGTTAATGGAAATCATTATGTATAACCTTCATATATTTTACATGAGTTAATAAATTAACACATTAATCTTTATATGTAATGAAAAAAATACATTGTAATAATATTTGTCGCAAAAGTATATTAGTAGTAGTACCTGGGAATCATATTTAATCAATTTCTCTAAAATAGTACATTACTGCAGCGGCCAGCAATAGAGGCATTGATGTGTACATGTGGGCCGAGGCGAAGCCGAGGCACACATACGTAAGTCCATCAATGCCTAGTTGTGGCCAAGGCTTGTTCTTGTACTTTTCTCAAATAATGCGCGGCAATTAAAACTTTCAAACTCAATGACCAACAATGAACAAAATTTTTCACGCGCCAAAGGATTCGTTTGTTTATTTTTTCATTATAAAACAGGTTTTTTTTTGCAAGCCAGTTCGATATTTAAATAAAACTCTGAGTTGCCTCCTTGGTTTGCCATTTTTCGGAGCAACAAATCGTTCCATTTTTAAAATACACGATAGATATGAATTTATATGTATATTTATTTGGCCGCTAAAACACGACAGATATGGATTTGCATACATTTTTTGCCGGCCGCTTCTCGCATGTATTTGACCAGTACAGCAATTTCGATTTATCTCGAAGAAGGTTGTCAAAATAATGCTCAAATTTCCAAGCATGTTTGAGAAAAATGTATTTTGTTATGCTACTGTCCCTCTATTTTACTGATAAAGTTAAAATCTGATTTTATGGCGTACCATAGAATTATTTTCTCAAGACAGTGATGATGATGTGATGTATTTTCAGGTACGCAGTACAGTGTAGTACTTGACCAGGAACAGGGCCTAAAAATGCACTATTAGAACTATCAGGACCAAATTATTCCTTTCTGTTTGGCGCATATTTAAGTATAAATCACATCACTATAGATGTGTGAAAATGTACAGAGGGGTGAAGTCATTTATGTTTGTACGCCCTGACGAGGTTGTCGAGATTGTCGAGGTGACTACACGTCTACACTAGTATCGTGTTTTTTGAAACACTTTTTTTGATGACTAAATATGTGTATATGTCTATAAATTAATATAATAACGATATCAATTTGATTCATTTTATTGGAAATGTTTGATGTTTGAGAAGTAACCGTCTGCGTCAGAATTAGATTATTAATAATTAGATTGAAGGAGGCCTAAATACAATATCTCACTATTATGATTATGACGAAGAAATGCGTAGTACTAATTATTTTTTGCAGAAAAATACGAAAGTTCACAAACAATACTACGAGAGAAAAAAATCTAAAGAGTTAATCTAATCTAATCTCATATGAGTTAAAGAATCGATGTTGCTATAGTAAAATATGCAATTACTACTACTACAAATAGACAATTTTAAGAAGAAACTTTCGTACTTTTAAATATATTTCATTTGCATTTTTTTAATATAAAATAATGCATTTTTAGGGTTCCGTAGCCGAATGGTAAAAAAACGGAACCGTTATGAATTCGTTATGTCTGTCCGTCAGTATGTCACAGCCACTTTCCGTAACTATAAGAGCTATACTGTGGAAACTTGGTAAGTAGATGTATTCGGTGAACCGCATTAGGATTTTCATACAAATTTAGAAAAAATACAATAAATTGTTGGGGTTCCCCATATTTAGAACTACTTAATAGTTTGCGCAAGCGACGCTTCCAAAGTGGAAAAATGTGTTTCCCCCCGTAACTTCCAAAATAAGGGAATGATAAATGTAAAAATAATATACAGGTTGTCCCAAGAAAAAGTGTCAAGCGTAAGTCCAGAGTTAGAGCACCTCTTGGAGTACCCGAATCACCCCCATGTATGTTCCGCGATTATTGGTAGTTTTCGAGTAATAATTTTTTTTCAGACTTTTTGAAAATTTTCATCCAAATAACTTAAAATTTTTAAATAAAAAAAAGTAGAACATATTTTAATGTTTTTCTTTTTGCTACTGAATCACCTATAGTGCTTCTTTTATGTCCAAAATAATCAGCTTCGTAACTTTAGTGGAAATTTAGAAAACAGTAGTGTAAAGTCAAAATTTGAATGTTTGTGAATAATTACTTAAAAATTCATCTTTAAATTAAAAATCTAAACAGGCGAATTCATGGTTTCTAAGTATGTGTAAAAACTTCTCTAAACTCTCTGCTTTCATAATCAATTTGGTAAATTTTATGAAATGATCACCCTGCTGTCTTTGATGGCCGATTTAAGCCAAAGCCCTATTAAGTCCTTCTTTTTTTAAAATTTCTTGGGACACCCTGTATGATGTACATTACCATGTAAATTTCCACGAAAATTGGTTTGAACGAGATCTAATAATGAGTTTTTTTAATATGTTTAAATCGAAAATCGCATCGTTTACCGTTTACCTATCATTCAATCAACTTAAATATAAGTTAAGAAAAACATTTACTTAGATGTATAGTGGTACGGAATCCTACGTGCGCGAGTCCGACTCGCACTTGGCCTGTTTTTATTTTATTTTTTGAACAACAATGAATAATATACATAAGCTTTAATAAGTTCTTGTCACCTCCCAAATAGTTACACTAATTTGGCCATTAATTGCTGCTAATGAAACCATGTTCGACATATATATTCAGTGTTGATTATTTTTAACAATTATCATTATACAGGTTGTCTTATATCCTGAAAAACTCGTAAAGGTAAGAGCGATAATGTTCAAATTATATTAGATAATTAAATTTAAACCAATCCATCCAATAACGTCTATTTTATCTACTATCTACTTAATAGCTATTGGGAGAGAACGATGAGGTGGTCATATCGGTCATAGGCTATATCTTATGCGAGTTGGCTATAGCTAGCGGTTCTATACGTATTCCATTAGTTACACTTATTGCTAGTGCGCAGTTTATGTGGCAACCATTTTCCTTATGACCGTTATAACAGGATGTATCCAACCAAAAATAAGCAATGTAAAGTTGAAGTGAATTTTTATTACCCTATCTAACGTATGACGTCATGGTGCGTCATTATGTCCTGTATTGAGACTATACAATGCCATGAATCGAATGATGAAAACTGAGCTGCCAATATAAAATCGCTATCGTTTCACGGTTTACTGTATAATTTGGCCTTACTTTTAAAGAATTTAATGAGTGAAAATTCTCATATTCAAGTAACTTTGTAAAGTTAGAAGGTAAGTAAGAATGATCGATGATCTTTTTGATGTAGGTACATCATTTTAAAATGATGAAGATATACAAATAAAAAAAGCTATTCATATTAATTTATACGACATGATTTTTGCCTACTCGCTGTTACACAATATCACTTGATAACCATAATCGCTGACTTTGATATTGTCAGCAATCAGCGATTAACATAAATTGAAAGTGCACTTTTTAATCTCAAAACGTATAATATCATTCTCAACAATTGTTCTATCTTTAATGTTAATTATCATATGTCTTAATTTGGTTGTTTTATTAAAAAAATGCTTTAATAATGTCTTTCGATGCACATTTGGATATGTTATTTCCAATCTTAGTATTGAAATGATAGTATATTTCTGTTATTTGATTTTTATTACTCTATCATAGAGTGCAAGGCTTACGAATACTAATTGGTATGTTAGGCTGATCAGAAAAGAGACCGTCTATTCCTGCGTCCAGGTATGCTCTAATTTCACTGCTCAAATCACCGATGGCATTATCTGAACTTCCTCTGCGGAACTCGGCAGGCAAGAAAGTGTTTTCAGCACGAAACGTGTACGGATGTACTTTCAAGCCTACAGCGTGTGCATCTTCAACGAAAGCAGTGGGCTTTCCAAGTCTGTTGTTTGAGTCACGAGGAATAATCGTAGTTTTATCAGGTCCCACTGCATACGCATACTTAGCAACTTCCCTTAACCCTAAAGATGTAGCCATATCACCGTAACTATACCCAGTTCCAGCAACAACCTGATCGTAAGGCTGCATAGATAAGTCACTTTCAAATAACTGCAGTAACCTCAACTCGGTCATTTCCTTGAGTTCCTTTAGGTTGGTAATTTCAAAGGATTGTATGTAAATTGGTGATTCTCGTTTCCTGTAACCGTTTTTGTGCAGAATATCCACAACAAGCTGCTCCATGGGTAAACCCAGATTCTTGAAATGTGTGCTGTGTTTTATTTCTGGATAAATTCCAATGACATGTTTCTGACTTATCTCCAAACTTTTTACCAGGTCGATTATTTCTTGCAGAGTTACCACTTTAAATGCCGTATCTAAACGAGCATTGCCGGGTCTAATTTCTGGTATACGCTCTACGGCGTTGAGCAGTTTAATTTCTGCTAACGTAAAGTCTTCCGAAAACCAACCTGTAATTGATTTTCCGTCCACGGTCTGGGTGCGTCGCCGAGATGCAAATGTGGGATGTTTTGATACATCTGTGGTGAGTCCTAGTTCATTATCGTGTCGTGCTATTAAATGTCCATCTTTGGTCATTACAAGATCTGGTTCTACATAGTCAGCGCCCAGAGTTATGGCTAGTGCGTAGGAACCCAGGGTGTGTTCGGGAACGTATCCGCTGGCACCACGATGTCCTATTACTAGCGGTTTACACTCGACAATGTCATTAGCTGACTCATCTCTTGAAATCAAAGTAGCTGGTGCAACAGTTTTAAACAATAGGAACACTAGTATAATTGTGCTTTTTAACAGCATATTTACTGGCCACTGTAATAATTGCAACAACAATTGTTAAGTTTAAAACAGTCACTAAAGTGAAAAGTCTAAAACAGTCACTGAACAATAAAATAAAAATAAAGGTATAACTTATCTATAACAAATTCACGACATTAGACATGGTAAAATATGAATAGTACAAAAAATAACAAAAGACTCTTCCATATAATTATATAATACATACCGTTTTTGTGTTGAAGAGCACACTTACTGTATGAAATATAACAATATGATAAATATTCACTAGACTATCGGCAGTCGTCAAGATCAAGTTGGTACAGTAGCGGAGAAAATTGTTATTTTAGTAAATATGCAATGACATTTCGAACACTCGTGCGTTTTCTAGAATTTCTTACAAAGAGTAAATTATATTGAGGAAAAACGTGGCGAAAACAATATTTTACCTTGCACGTTCTTGTTTCCTTAAAGCAGGTAAGACCTCTGTTATATCTATATGACACTAATCATTACCTAGCCGTTGGATTGTAACTTTATATTTTATTATCAATAAGAAAATGTTTTTCTTTAATTGTAATATAGGAAGTAAATAATAGTCTATATCTACAAACAAAAGAAAGGGAATTTGGAGTAGTCTCGTGTAGTATTAGTCCAATCGTCATGGAATTTGGTATGGCTATAGTTTTAAATTCGGGAAAGTACATAGCTATCTGGATGGGTTTTTGAAACGAGATAGCAAGGGCAAGTGGGAAGGCTGTAAAAATAAAAAAGGAATAATAATTTGATTGATATAAAAAGAGATTGAAATAAAAATTAGATTGATTGATTATATTGGAATTGGAAATAATAGAAGATTATATATTAAAGATAAGGTATATAAAGTAGCATCTTTATATTTGCTTTATAGATTTATAATGAATCCAGAGCGCAAGAAAAATTCTAGATTAAATTTTATGTGCAGAGAGAGCATTTAAATGATTCAAGCCTCCCAGGATTTTTTACGTATCCTAAAGCTATACTCTTTTCCTATAAAATAATTATGGTTTTTGATTTGGTAATTTTTATTTATTGTTTGAGTTTTAACTAATTATTAAAAAAGTTATGCATTTTAATGCTTTCTAATACATTAGAATGCGTTCTGTCCAGCATTCTTTTCTTTCTAATGCGTTGTATTGCATACTAATTAATTCGAACGCATTCTTATGCACTTTAATACATTTTATTGCATCCCAATAATTTTTTCTAAGGCATTCTATTTAATTTAAATGTATTACTAACACATTCTAATACATTTAAATGTTTATAATATATTTTATCAGATTCCAACATTTATGTACATTCTAATTAATATAATGCATTTTAAAGCGTTCTGGAGGATTCTAATGCGTTCTAATGGAATGAAACAAGTTCAACCAAAACTTAAAAAACGAGAAATTTGCATTTCTAGATTATTTCCTACTAACAATAGCTTAAATTTAAACGGGAGCAAAGCCGTGTTTTGTTAAAAAACATCCATTTTTTTTTGTTTTTACTTGACTTCTTTACGTTCAAAATTTCTCTATACTCATGAAGTTTCAATTCCTTGATTCCCTAGAGCTTAAAGTCTTGCTTTATATGGAAGTGACATGACATGTGCATACGTGCTTTATGTGCAGGTGGCGTATAAACAATATTTCGTGTTATATATGTTATACAATATTTCCAATTTCAGTTCAGCGTTCTTGAACTATTTTTAGGGGTTTAAGGTGGTTTTCCTGTAACTAAAATGGTTAAGATATTGCTCATGCTGTCCCGTCCCCAAAACCTAGTTTGTATAGCATATTTAACCTATAGTATTATAAGCAGAATCAAGAACAGATGATATATCTACTTGCAAAGTGTAAACTTTTTTCCAAGTAGGATTTCAATTAATAAGTAAAGAACAACTGTCGTATGACTAAACAAAAATAAAGTAATTTTAGAAAGAAACTTGTATGCTACGTATGTACGTTCTGTACTGATAACCACTTGACGAACTGGTATCTACATATTGACGTTGATAAGATTGAAGTGGGTATGTAGGTATTTACACACTGAAGAACGAAAATTAGATAAATATTAATATGAGTACATTGACCGCTTCGTTATTATAAACTAAGGTTTTCTTTGTTGATCATCGACATATTTTTATAGTATTACTTCACTGTTAAGGGAACCAAAACTAATAGGGTACTTTCCATTCACTTAGCATCGTAAAATTTGGCATGAAACGATATCATGTAGCATAAGTAAAGGAAGAAATCATGCATCTATTTTTATAGTTTTATTATTTTAATTGTGGGTGTATGTATGTTATGGACCAAGTGTCTAATGCGGACAGTATTCATAATGTCCGGGCAGTATGAATAATGCCCAGCCATATCGGGCAAGGTGATTAATTACAATCTAAACTCACCTATTTATTACATTGCCCGAGCATTATGAATATGGCTACTGATGATGGGATAATGTGAATAACAGCAAACAAAAGCCAAATTATAAATTAACTAAAAAAGAAACAAGTTAACAAAAACATTTGACATTTTAAGCTTCATAATCACAGTTCAGTACTAAAGTGATTTGTTAATTTTTTTATGCTTATTTGATTTTATTAAGTTTCAAGCACTTAGTGAAAACTACTGAGTTTTATATCTGTTATTTACTAAATTACACATAGGTAGTATTTTTTGTTTATTTAGTCCAAAGATTGAGAGCTTTTATTTGATAAATAATCTATTCTTAACAAAACTATTACCTAGGAGACTGATTACAAAGACTTTTAACTTTAGAGTAAATTTTAAGTTGAATAATCGGAGATGTGTTTCCATTTAGATTGTTTGTTTTATAATTTAACTTATTCACGCCGAGAAGTATTATATTCCCATTCCTCGTTGCAGCTGGAAGCGCGCTTACTCGCAATATCTCCCTACATGTGTGTGAAAACGAGTGCGAAATACTTCCAAACTGCTCAATGCAGTCCAAACTACTATAGACTATAGTTACTAAATGTAGCCCTTCGTAAATTGATCAAAGTAAAACCGAAGACTGATTATTTAAATTTTACAAATAAATACTAAACTATAAAACATGTTGTTATGATTACTCTACCCGATAATTAATTTCATTACTTATAATGTTCGGTCTAACTAAGTATTCTTTTGAAAGTATTAAACATGCTTTAAATCACACTGCCCAATAGGCAATGGACATTATTCATAATCCCGGGCAAGGTGAAAATTAATTGGTTGTAATCACATTGCCCGCATTTATTGGGCATTATTCATTATGCCCGGGCATTATGAATAATGCCTGAAAATAGGAGGCGGAAAATAGAACATTATGTCAGTAAGTATTAAGAATAGGTGAGAGTACTGGCGAAGCTTACTATGTATATAAACTAGAAAGTGATCTAAATAAGCACAATCAAATAAAAAGCACGGAGTACGAGTCCGTGAAGGAAAAATATACAAATAAAAAAAATATTTTTGCTTCGAATCACGCGCGAGATCTTTTGACGACACATATTAGCTAGCTGTGGTTGTCCTGTCAACCAAGTGGCAGGTAACCGAATTTTACGACGAAGGAATTTCAAAGCTCATCTATCGAAACGATAAGTGCCTTAATTTGAATGGTACTATGTAGAAAAGTAATACTTAAGTGTGGCTTTCACCTGTATATAGTATTTCTTTTCCTAATGTTTTGTTTATTTTTAATTCCAAACCGCCATCTACTCTCTGGAGAGCCTTCGTATGAAATTCGCTTATTGAGAAGAGTGAGACTCATTTGAGAAGAGTGTACCTAGCTACTGAATGTCGATTTTTTTTTTATATTGCCCTCAAAAACATTGCAATTAGAACTTAGTACACAATACGATCCTTAGATTGTCACTTTACACATAGCGGTTAACTGTAATGTTTTATTGTTTTATATTCATAGACTGTTCAATATACTTAAACACAAAACGTTACACCAAAGAAATGGAATCAAAATGCTTGAGGCTGATCTGCATTGATTTGAACCGCGGCACGGTTGTCTTATTCGCACTAAAACATCTGGTTGGTCTGTAAACAGACCGTCGATGCCAGTTCCTAAGAAATCTTTAATTTCTCCTTCTGCTTTACCTATTTCACTGGGATTAACACTGCTTCTGTATTCACGAGGAAGAAAAGTGTTTTCTGATCTAAATGTCCACACGTGTACTTTCAGGCCAACCGCATGGGCAAATTCCACGAACCTTGTGGGGTAACCCAGAGTATCGTTTGCATTTCTAGGGATGATGTATGTTTTCTCTGGACCAACCGCGTGGGCATATGTCGCAATCTCTCGTAGACCTTGTGGCGTCGCCATTGTTAAGTATGTAACGTTGGTACCAAGTAGAACCTGATCATAAGGCTGGTTCGCCCCTAATAGTTGCAGCAGTCGAAGATCCGTTATATTTTTTAATGCCTTTAAATTATTAACTTCGAACGATTGGATGTAAACGGGGGCATTTTGTCCACGGTAACCATTTCGGTGTAATGTGTCTACAATAGGTTTCTCCATAGGTAACCCAAGGCGTTGAAAATGGCTTGAATGTTTTATCTCCGGATAAATTCCTACTTCTTTACAGTAAATTGTTTGCATGCCTTTAGCCAAATCGATGATTTCTTGGAAAGTGGGTATTTCAAATACTCGGTCCATCCTTTTATTGCCCGGTCTTATGTTAGGGATTCGTTCGATAGCACGTAGAGTTTTTATCTCTTTTAAAGTAAAGTCTTCGCTAAACCATCCGTTCACCATGACCCCATCAACTGTTTGGTTTCTTAGGCGAGAAGCGAACTCTGGTTTCTGAGCTACGTCAGTAGTTAGTCCAAGGTGGTTATCATGTCTTGCGATTAGATGCCCATCTTTGGTCATGACGAGATCAGGTTCGATGTAATCGGCGCCCATAGTGATAGATAGAGCGTAGGCTCCAAGGGTATGTTCAGGGACATAACCGCTGGCCCCCCTGTGCGCTATGACTAAAGGGCTGCACGCGTCGGCTGACAAAAACTTGGTTGAACTTACATTTTGTATAAAGAACAAACAAACGCTCAGAAATATCCAACTCTTCATCATATTAGAAGTTTTTTCCTGAAATATAAAATAAATTAATTTTTTTCTGGATTATATTCTGCCTTATTACACGTGGCATGAAGTTACTACTATTTTTAGTAAAGATACTTTGGAAATGTCTTCTGCAAAAGTTATTTTATGATACTGTATAAGTGTGTATTAAGAAATTGGTTTGATTTTAACATCAATCAAAAAGACATGCTACAATCTACAGGTATTTAAGCGAGAATATTATGACTAATTTCAATCATTTCTGTATGGCGTTTAATTCGTTAAAGTCTCCACAATCTGACAATTTTACAGGTGTCATCCCCGTAGTTTACTTGTCAAAATGTCATGGTTGAGACTGATAGACTACGACGGTGACACTTGTCGAAACAGGCGTCTTACATTGTGAAGACTTACAAGGAACTTTAAGGATATAATTATTGCTCGATTTTCGTCTCGTAGATGTCATGAGTGGTCTTTACAGGTCTAGGTCAACTACGCTGGGTCAGTGCGGATTGCTCATCTTCACATACACTTTTGGATTTATTTACATACTTATTTATGTAGGTTGTCTCACGAAATATTCCTTCATTTGTAAGAATGTCAAATAAATGTGCTTATGCAATTCAAAACACATTAGTACTTGGCGGTATCGACTTTCGGAGAGAAGAGGCGTGATTATGTTTGCTCGTATATAAGTTTAATGACTAACCTATTATAGTACTCGAATAGATAGACGCCTTGTATGTGCGTACACATGTTAAGCAATAAACGAGTTAGTTAAAATAAAGTAGGTTTAGAAAGCAAAGAAAACATAGTTAAATCTGCACCTCTTAAGAAATTTAAGCCATTTAAGAAAATCAGGCAAGACACACAATGTCTAATTCATTGCTGCATATTTTTGGTGTATTAATTATCACCAACATTATTTCCATTTTACTGACATGAGACAAAATAAAACTTACTCAAGTAATATCGCATAAATACAATAAAACACTATTGACACTCACAATGTCTGTGAAGTAAATGTTTCGCGAGCTATTGTAGTCCCTCTAGTGCGACTCTACCACAACTGCGTACTGCAAAGTAAAATGTAGGATTATGAATTATTTATGAGGTACTGATAGCGACTAAATTGTTTAACAATCCACGTAAAACATTTATATACTTATTATTATTACTTGGGATCTTAATACATATGTTTATTACATATAATAAATTCTCAGTAATTCGTTTAGATAGCGTTGTTATTGTAGTTGGTTTTGATTACATCATTGCATCATTACATCGATCAATTTTATTACGACATTTTCTATTTTGTTATAGTATGTGACAACGGTGTTGATGTAATTAATTTCATATTTGGAATATCTTTCAAAACTAATACAATTTAATTTACTCCAATTCTAATATCAATGGAAATGTAAATTCTGTCGATACATCATGTCAGGTAACTAAATTTTCGTTTCCTTTGTGAAGGTTGCAGATACTCGATATATTTTACACAAGAGTTTTAGCAATTTACTATAAAAAAAACACAATTTTACTGTGTATATATATAGTGTTGATAGTTTTATCTTTTTCGTTTAGCTTCTAAATTCATTTTAGAATTATTATATCAGTCTGTAGATTAAGTAATTTATGCTATATCTGTAACTGTACGTTAAAACACTAGTGTGATCTTATTTTCTATAAATCATAATCATATTTTAAAGCCTCTAATTGCGTGTCAATCTAATTGATTAATAACATTATATTACTATAATTATTTCGAGCACACTCACACTAGTTCCGATTAAAAATACAAAGAACGGAAATAATAAGTGTTTCTTGACAAAGTCTGTAGGTACTGCGTGTTGATATGTTTAAACAGTTGATGCTGAAATTGTTGTCTACACAATGTGTAAATACTACGTGAAATATATTATAACTATAATATTTCATTTAGGATAAATTTAAGGTTCCTCTCTTTTTTCTAGTGGCTGCATAGAGCTGAGTTTAGACTTGTAGGAGTTTACCACGGCTGTATTTCTGTTAACAGATAGAAAACCCGTTATAACACTTAGCGCGCGATTAAAGTGTTATAGGTTACGTTTAAAGCTTATGTATCGTTTAATACCAAAGAACGATGATTATGTCTTTAGGACCCACCAGTGGGACTTTAAGTGATGGGGCGTTTTAAAACATTCCTGTACCTGTACTGGCGCGTCTGTATTGATCAGCATTTACCAGGGACGAGCATTGATTGTTTTTAGTTGAATAGTAATCCATGGTTTTAAGTTAATAGATTGACATGATTTTTGCAGTTTCCTATATTATAGGTATTTATCGGAAAGGATAGCAAATTCATAATAGTTAACCAAATATATTACGGTTTGTAAAAGGTACTTCCCTTTTTCTATACTGTAGCTGAATAAAAGATTTTTAGTGTGACATATTAACAGACTTACAAGTTAGTTCATATATGCTAAGTTTATACTTCATTCTAGTCCCATTTTATAATTTAACAGTGTTTATGAATTATTATAAATTATGTACAATACTCGCACACATATTTTTAATAATTCCGCTTGTTTGCGCTACGGATTATAAAGGCAAAGCCTTATAAATACAATGTATTCTTTGAAACATTAAATAGGATTATGAAATATATTGTTTCATGACTAATCAACATAATTGTGAATAATATTAGGAGTAGTGTTATCTGTATTCTATTATGCTAACAATTTAATAATTCTTTATTAATCTGAAAGACAGATGAATATGTCATTGTATAGACACTTTTCAAATACAGCACCAACAAACCAGGGTGTCAGAGTGAAGCGAGTTCCTGCACATATATCATATGCATATAGTTATACAATATATAATTTTATTTTACATTATAATAAATGTACAATCTACTTAGCTATATACTTATCTATAGGTATATACTACCGGACGTATACGACTCTGCTCGTCTGCTTACTTACACACAGAACGCGTCACACTCTTCATATTGATCTTGAGGCAGCTCTTATGACGCTCGTAAGAACGTCGATATTCGTAGTGGGAATATGAAGCTTGCTGTTTTGTTGATGTACGTTCGGTGTATGTACCTATTTCCGCCACAAGGCAGGAGTATTTGCATTATTGTTTTCCTGTTTGAAGGATAAGATATGGCAATGAATTTACTGGGTGCCTTTATTTGACATCTTATATCACAAATTGGGAACGTGCACTGGCGTTGATGTAGGGGTTGTAATTAAAATTTTTCGAGCTCTCTTGTGTTCTTCTCGAAAAGGATCAGCTATTTTTAAACAGGTGTAGTCTTTTTTCATTCACGTGTAATTTAATTATTTTAAGTATCTTAATTATTGTTGGTATTGTAACATACAAATATCAATTAGTTAATATAGTACATCGTTTTTGAATAACAATATTTAACAAAATGGATTAAAATTTTTGAGATCATGAAATGCCTGTAAAGATCTATGTTGAAAGATTTTTAACGGGACTGTTCAATAATGCATTGTATTGTGTATTATTGCAGAAAACCGAGCGCGAAGTCGTAGCATTAAGCTATTCAGTAAATATAATGTAATAAATAGCACAGAATTTAATTAATGCTCTGCAGGCACATTGCCGCTCCCATACTTGCAATATAAAACGTTTTATCACAGTTTTATTAAAAACAAACGCATCCCTCGAGGCGCGAGGTGCAGTTCCCTACATTGACATAGAGATTTAGATGATAGGGCTGGCGTCGCTCATTTATTCTATTCGTATATTCTTTTATATGTGAAAACCCTTCCTGCACTACCTCCATATTATTTATTTCACCATAACACATTTATTCTTCTTTATCAACACTTTTTTTTTTCCTCAGGAGAGGAAGGCTGAGAATCCTCACAAAGAGTACGAAACGTACCCAGGATACCCCCGCAACGGCAAGTGTCACGGAAGTTATGTCGGACTCCAAAATGCCTAAAACCTATCTGGTAAAAAATAGATTTCATTTTTATCAAATCGGTTTATATTTTCATTGTGTTAGAGTGAATTACAAAATATGTTACTATAAGGGATGCATACAATCACATTCACAAACAATGACATAAATTCTTCAATGTCATCTACACACTTACAACCTACAGCTGGGCTCTAGTACACTAGGACACTATACAGCAGTATGTGTTTTTCAAACGAGGATGTAGGGTAAATATTTATATTTACTCTACATCCTATATATGATACATCCGATATATGACTCTATATTAATAGAGTCATATATCAGCCAAAGAACCTGAAACGTTTTATACGACATATATAGCTTAAAAATAGAGAAGTAGATAGAAATTTGTATTTTGTTTCTGTTAATACCGTTTCTGTATTATTATAAAACCTTAACACATAAAATTAAAATTCACGCATTTTTTTCACAACGATGTTCACACTTTAGAAGAATAGAAATGCGTAGCGTTTTTCATCATCTTTCAGTCATGTATCGTTTAAGGTTACTTATATTTTAATTCCATTATTTGATCTCCTTCTTAAAATACAACGACAACCCTAGCTTCGTGTCGCTGACAAGGCCCCTAGAGAACCCGTCAGTTGAATTTCGTTTGTTTTTTCCGACCCTCTGCCCGGAGCGCGGCTATTCTAATCCTAGTAAGTCGAATTAATAAAGTCACTCGTTAATCATTATTGTAAGCTGCGAATACAAAATTAGACACTGATTCAGCAAGGGTGCACGACTAAGACCGTTTTATTACGTGTAAAGAATCGCTGTGAAATAAAGACGTTTATTATTTTTTAAACGGATTTAGAGATTAGCAAGCATCGATCTTTAATAGTTGGTGCTTAAATTAAATTTAATACAAACGCGATTGGTTGTTTGTTTTGTTAAGTATATAATTTCATTTTTAATAATTATAATAATTAATAATTATTATAATTAATTTTAATATTATATACAATTTACATTAAATAACCAATTCACATTAATTACTTAATAATAAATTGATTTTTATTGTATGAATTGTATTGTTTATGCTATTATGTTATAAGATTATATTTTGTGGGTTAAAATGATCTAAATGATAGTTCTTTGATGAGGATAAATGTAGTACTTTAGTGTATACATGCGTCCTCTCTTGGATGCCGTAGGAGCCGACTAATAGAGTATACCACAATTATATCTCTCGCTAAAAATATCGTGCAAAGAGAGTGTATTTTACTCCTCTGCCTACCTTTCGTGGAGAATAGATTTTAGTAGCGGACCCGACAGACTTCGTCCTGTCAAAAAGATTTGTAAAGTGGCAGTTTTTTGTTCCTACTTGAAATGACATATGATGACATAAAATTTTTTTGACAGAACTAACGTCACTTTTTCTGTCTTCGATTGTTTTGCCAAAAGTTCAAATTGTCTTTTAATTATTAATATAAATTGTTTGTATATGGGAGTATAGAAAGATGTTGATTTTACACTTTATCAAGACTTTTTTAAAATTTTCTCTACGTACAAATCTTTTCTGGACTTCTACGAATAATTCAAGACCAAAATTAGCCAAATCGGTAAAAGCATTGTTGAGTTATGCGCTTACCAACACATTTTGCAATTCATTTTTATATATAAGATTATGAACATTATTGCACTTATCTCGAAAAATTACAGTTCACAAACTAATACAAAATAAACATAATATAAATAAATTTATATCAATGTTATTCAATATAAAATTAAATTTGTTATTCTTTAAATAAATTCATTATATATTAAATTTGTGTACTCCGGTTCCCGTGGCTCCCACAATTAAATCTACTGCGGGGACCATTTCGGTTTCGGTGGGTTCGCGTCCCTCGGGGCACTTAACATCGTTACAACCTTAATGTTGTTATGACATTTGCACACCACTATACTATAGAGACAATTAAATATACTTGTCTAATTTATATGTACTTTTATTTTAAGTATACTTAAAGTACAGAGCGGTAATGCCGCCAGCATAATGAGATCTATGCCGCAAGCTGACTTACAAGACGGGGTTTTACATTTATAACTGGATTTCTTTTTTAATTAGATTAGATTTTACAGGATTAGTCTATTTTTTAGAATTAGGTTATTTAATTTTAGTCAATATATTTAATCATTGATTGTAGATTATAAAATTATTATTTATTGGATATTATATTATTATAATAAATGTTACAGTAGAATGTGTGTCAATTGTCCTATAAATAATTAAACAAATATGAATGGTCTTCTTGAATATATAGTGTATTAAAAATATAGTCCTAAGTAGTAACCATTATTTGATCTACATTTCTATAAATGTATCTATATAGTTCATCATATGCAAAGACCAATATTTGATCATCGGTTATTATAGAGATGAAAGTTTGGTGTTGTTTTCTGCATTTTATACAATCTATTTTGCCACGTTGTTATATAGTGTAGAGAAATTTATTGAGTTAAATCAGCCGTCTAGTAGACACTTATCTAAAAGCAAAAAAGTCCCATGGGACTGACTCAAAAATGCACTTTTATGGATAAATATATGTGGAAGTGGTACAGGTAGGTGGACCAGTGACGAAGCTTTGAGTGTAGTTTGAAAAAAAAATATTATTAACAATATTTTTACGATTTGATATTAATTTACCGGAGGATAATGCCATGAAAAATGATTAAAATAGTTACGAAATTGGACAACAAATTGGTAAAGTATTTTTTATTTCCATATATATTGATTTTATATTTCATTACATAATTGTAATTAGCTAGTGTTCGTAGTTCGTAACGTGTAACAGTCAATGAATAGGGCTGCTTTCAAGAAAATGATAGAAATCCAGAACTGATAATATATATATATATATATATATATATATATATATAATATATATATATATATATATATATATATATATGATTTCTTGAAATGAATAGTATTTCTTCAGTTCGTAAAAAATATAAATAAACACCAGATAGGACATCCTTAAATTGGTTCAGCTTCTATAGAGTAACAAGTCATGTGTTTTATCAAACACATTATAAAAGTTCGGAAATTAGAGTCCGATTGATGTTCTAAGCGTTGCTGTTATTTAAATAAGCTTTTATGTTCATTAATACACATACCGTGCAGAAACAAGAGACAGTAAAAGAGTATGCTTTATATATATATATATAAAATGAAAAATTGTTTATATTGTCTTTTATTTTGTTGAATTCTTATGGTTAGCGTTATAGCGTTGAATTAACGATTATTTATCAAAAATTACTTGAATGCAGCGTTAGTAACTCACTAGGTTAAAGAAAGCATTTTTTCTCTATGTTACAAATGTGAATGTAAAATGAAAATGAATAAAATGATACTAATCGATTATATTGAGGCTTATTGAATTATGAATCAACTTTCTCTTAATACTATTGTACATATATGTAAGCTATTATTTCAATTCGAAATTAAGAGGTCTAATAGTAGCAACCTTATCCTAGCTATAAAAAAAGAAAACAAAAATATTCTATAAGATAAATCGAATCCTGTAGGTACTTATGATTCGTCTCACCGTTTTTCAATTTATTTGGTATCAGAATGCTATATCATTTGTGTATAGGAGCATGACGTACTTTTTATATCTACCACCTTGTCACTTAAGCAACTTTAATATATATTTTTACGAAATACATAGTTTCTTCTTAAGTCTTCTTCTATTCCTCGTATCTAAACATATAATTAAATCAAACTCTACTAGACCGCTATCCTTTAAGATTGTTCTGAGTGTTTAAACATATATCCCAGTCTTACTACATAAATAAAACTTTATTAATTAGGCAATGACAGGAAGAGCCTCAGAAAATATTTGAACATGTGATAAAAAATCTTAAGTGGTCTCAGACACCGATTGAGAGTCCGGCACAAGCATATCCAGAAGTGATATAGTTAAGTGGTTAATGATGGGTTAAGCTAACTAGGGCGGGGCAGTCCCGCCCCCACTCAGGCCATCCTTGACAGAGGAACAAGAAAAAATATATACATTCCGACTTTAATAAATTCAAAGAATAAAATATATTATCTTCTGAGTGACATGCTAAAACGTTATGAGAAAATATAAACGGTATAGTTTAAATTTTCTCATCACTAATTGTGATGTACATTTCACCAATTTCTGATCATTTATTTTATTTACTTTGCCAAAATATCTCCATTGAGTTGTGAAGTGTAGGAAATTCTTAGTAGTAAGACAAAGTCGTATCCCCTTGCCTATAGTGCCCGGGTGGCAGCAATACATACATATCAAAGACTGTCTGAATATAACTTGGGTTTGTGTAGATTCATAAAACAACCTTTGACTAACCTTTCGAAAAAAGGTGTTATGATATGTATCAGCATGTATTTAATTGATGGCAGCAATGTGTTATTTTTAGGTAAATGATTAATACGTATTTTTAATAAAAACGACAATCGTAAATTTAATATTATAAGGAAATGCATATTTTAAGTATTGAATGCAACTTTTATTCAACTGATATGCCAGTGTTTGATATAAAAGTTCAATTAAATCAATTACAAAATATTAAACTGTGTCAAGACAAAGGTCAGGGTCCTATTAAAGTTTCAGAGCGATACTATCGCACTGATGGACGGATCTCAGAGCTAGTATCGAGTCACAATAAATTGAACAATCCCCGAGTTTGTATCGGCAATCGGCGATCGACACAACAACAAAGCTCTTGACGAAATCCTATACACAGCAATGGAACTATACTCGTACATATTTCGGCTGTGGTACAAACGCTACAGCGTCCGCAGTTTACCAAATTGTTCTATGAAATGCATAATATACAAAAATATATAATGCATAAATATACAAAAATAATAACTATATATTTTAACACATATTTAACTTATACATTTACATATATTTTTTATGATTTATTAGGAAATCATAATTTCTAAAGTTAATATAAAAATATGTAATTTTTGTGGGACTAACACATGGGACACACAATGATATTTGCACAAAGCTTTGATTAGTTTGCATAGTGAAATTAGTGAGTAAATAAAAACCTTGGCGAAGCGATCTTTGATATCTAGTTAACTTATAGTGTTTTATTTAGGCTTATAACTGTGATATGATTCATATTTACTAATAGATAGACCTATAAACGAACTACACCGACACGAACTGAGAAACGGATCCCGTGGTCCAAATGGCCAATGTTCGTTATTGTTGCGTACTGCCTGCTCGGAACTTACGCCGAATATATATGTTTGTGTGATGAATACGAGCATTTGTAACTTAGTCATGGTTGTTAATATATATGTTTCTATCAAATACATATGATATATATATGTCTATCCGTTACTCTAGATCCCATAACACAAGCCTTCAGAGCTTACTTTGGGCTAGGCTAATTGGTGTAAGAGTGTAAAAAAATAGTTATTTAAATTTTTTTTAGTTCGTTGTTATGCCTCAAAGCATAATATAAATTACTTTTGATCCCGCAATGAAAAGCCACCATAATATATGTATAAGGCTCAAATTTGGCCGCCTACTACTTGCACCTCTGGACCGGAACTCCAGAATATTAGCTTCCCTTTCTTGACACTTATTATAAAGACTCCGAATGATCGTAAAACCATAGAACTAAGATACCTTGGATTACAGAATGCACTTTAGACCTCTGTGCTTTTCTATCGGCTTTATATAAGTATCGCTTTTCAATGGTTCTGTGTCATTTTTCATAAATCTCATAGAAGCTGGGGCTGCAGAATGGAATCTCTCAAACGACGCTAGTATGCGTGTCACACTTACATATTTCATTCCTAAGGAACTACTTTCTAACTATGAGGTTTGACCAAAAGGGAATATGGACAATTATTATTATCTATACTATTTTTATATATGTACGCACTGGTAGGTGGTTATAGTCGTCAATATAGCACGTGTTTCTTGAGCAAATATAGAAAACAAAACTTCAATAGAACTACGGTGTTAGTTGTCAATTTATGGCATAAGATACTCGTAAAGTCACGATACCCACTCTTATCTTACCTTACAAAATGGAACAGAGATATAATCATAATTTTGCTGTAGAACAGGGATTTGATTTTTGATACATGTTATATTTAAAAAATAATGTATATAAATAAACATCCGTTTCTTTTTATGTACATATTTAATACAGTATCAAAATTACAAATGATTGCTGTCTTTTAGCTTTTACAGTAATTTGATTTGTTTCTATATAATTGCTCAAATAAATAATTAATTTAATCAAAATAGTGAAGTCGCTATCATCGGAACCGCAGCCGCTTTGACTAGCGTGTCTAACATACTATCCGACTAAATGAAAATTCTATTAAATAGTATTATAACCGTGAATTATTAATTTGTGGCCTATTGTCCCGCTCCGTGTTTTGCCGATAAAGGCGATTGTAGCATCATTATTCCACTGTTGGCGATTATAGTGTCTGAGCATCAATAGGGATGTCCTATGGGAGTCAAATATTAAATGATAATTTAAGTATTTAAAATTTTTACTTAACAAATTATAATGAAATTGTAAATGATATATCATTTTAAAAGGCTTTTAAGAAACATATCATTACATATATTCATTTATGTCAACCGATACTTTACCTAAAAATAAATCAAAAGTCAAACACTTTATTGCTTAGAATCACACGTGATCACTTACAATCGTCATATACAAACAAAAAAAAAACATATCAGCTACGTAAAACAAACAAAAGGAAAGTTATGATACAAATAACATATTACAATACAAATGTAATCTTCTTTACATACTTAGTATTAACCTAGATGACGTATTTTAACGCAATTTTCAGCAATAGACAGTGATTTTAGAGGAAGGTTTATATGTATAATGCATGCATATTATAGTAGAAAAAGCATATTGTAACCGTGCGAATCGGGTGAGGTCGCTAGTTTAAAATAAAATACAAAAATATTTGTTCCTAATTAGATAATTTATATATATACACTAAAAAAGAACTTAGTATCATGAATCTAAATTTTTCATGAATACAACCTTTCGAGTGAAATATTCGACAACCCTAATACTCTTAATGAAATTCGGGTAGGACTTACTATTTAATAGCTAATTTCTTATTGTGATCGAATAAATGTAATTATTGCTGTCCAATTATTTTTTACAATATTGTTGTAAATAATGCAAGTATTTATACCTTACTCCAGGTTGTTAATATATATTTATTTCAAAAATATTCATATATTCATAATATACGTATGTCTATTCATTACCCCAGATCTCATAACACAAGCCTTACAGAACTTGCTTTGGTTTAGGTTAATTGATGTTAGTATAAGAAATATTTATTTGTTTAGTTAAAAAAAATATATACCGTATTTGGAATACATGACGTATCAATATTATTTTTTATTAAACCAATAGAGTACGTAGTTGTTTGGTTTGAGCATCAGGTGATATCTTCTCAAATCTCTCAGTGTTAGTAGTTATGTGGCGTCAGTAATGAGAGTAATGTTCTTACTTGAAATAGAAATGTAATATTAAAGCCTATTACTGATATTAATAATTTTGCACAATATCAACTGAATGCATCAGTAAAATTCACCATTACATGAACAGGAGTACAATTGCTCATGGGTGTACGGTCTTTATTATTATTTTTTTGTTTTGACTTGGATAAAATATCGCGTTTATTGTACACTACTTCCTTTGAATTATTATTATCTACCGCTTATATTCTCACGTAATTATCAACAAATATACTGTTTCACTAACTTATCTGCTACAAATTGTTCGTGTTTTTGAAGATACATTAATTTAAAACTAAGCGATGCGGGCGAGGATAAAAAAGAAACGACGCAAGGCATCCAGAACACTTCATTATCTTTGGCAATCAGCTATCAATCATGTAAAGCTCGCAAAACAATAATCACATTATCATTCTCCAATAATAACAAATGTAGCCCCCAAATGCATAAAGAACCCGCTTTGTATTGTGTTTTTTTTTTGTAATAAAATGAAAAGAATTTCAAGGAAATATATTCGTGGTGCTGGGCTTGCTTGAAATCGAACAATGTAAACTTATGAGAGAACGTATTATTTATTGAAAATAAGAAAAAGTCTCGTATGCGACCGCTTGACATATTATTAAAGGCCCTTATAAAATTATTTGCTATCACGCCATGGAATATGCCAGGTGAAATCTTCAACAGAGACGAGTAAGACAGCAATAATATTTGCGTCTGCACAACACATGTATTGATCTACATTTTGAAAAAAAATGTAATATACCTTGTCAATACGGTTATAGTTTTCACTATAGAAATACAATAAAATACATGGAATTATTAACTTGCTGTCCTGTACGGATTGGTGACATTAAGGCCAAATATTTTAATTAAACTTTATCGCCAAGTATGTTTAATATATCATGATATAAATACTTATAGTTAATAATAATTTATATGTATTATTTGCCCGACTATGGTACAAATTAAATTAAACTTTTACGATACCAATTTAATATCCGTTTAATATAATATGATAAGTATTTATAATGTTTGCCACTTTCTCCCCATGGAAGTTTGGTACCGTTAAGGGAAGTGCTTTGATAGTGGCCATTAGTGCACCTGTTATTACTTTGTGTTATGCTGATGAACTTTATTAACGTTATCTAAATGTGAGCGTTTTACAAGGAGTAGTGGTGTTTTCGTTTAGAACAAGCGTAATAATATGAATAAAATAGTTAATAAATTTGGTCATATTCGATATTCATTTGAGATCTGGAGTACCTTCTCAGTTTGGGTTAGTGAACCTGTTGAGTAATTATGTGAAATATTTAACTTATAGGCCCGATTGAAATGACCACGTCTCGTCCCAATCGCTGGTCGAGCCACGTCTAAGAATAAGTAATGGTTGTCTTCTCATTATAATAATATGGAACCCACTTCAAGGGCGCTATTAATAATGCTTTGAATGGATTTTTCGAATTCCCAAATGTCATCCAGCTTATTAACCGGCTTCATTTTTTGTTTGAACTCTTGTTTGTTTTGGAGCGAACGTTTTGGTTTTGGCGTGGTCGTTTCGACCTTTCGTTTTTTGTCTTGCGCCGTGCAATCCGGTCGGATGAAATATTGTTTGAAGTTAATTACTTATGCTCCGATAGAGACCTTTTTCTATGAGCCCTTATGTTTGTGTAAGTAATTAGAGAGTTTAAACAAGTCCTTGATTTTGATTTACAATATAATGCTACTGTGGCAGAACGCCTGAATACAAGGACAGAGGACAAGCTTTATGTGTGGATCAAGTCCTGAAAGATATTGGTATGTACCTATACAAATTATTAATATAGACGTGGAGTTCTAATGCTAAACTAATTTAGATCATTGCTTATATGAATATGTATTAAGATATGAATGTTAATATTTATATTTAAATTATGACAATTGAATATTGGAGACACCATGAGGTGAAGTTCACAAGTGAAGACAATGTGAATACAATGAACGTTCTTTTAGTATTGCTATATGTCATTTATTTTGACTCTTCGATTTTTATTAGAGTTATTTATTAGAGTATTCTTCGCGTTTGTTTTTAATAATGTTTGAAACTAAAATATTTTTTTTTAAATGTGCTATAGTGCTCGCATACTTATACTATTTGCATTAATGGTTACAAGTGTAAGTAATAATGATGCGAGTCTTTCATAACTGAGCATATTTTATACATTGGAAATAAATAATTAGCTATTACTACTGAGGTAGCAAAGATCACGATCGCATTAACTCTCCCAGTAGCGTTAATGCTCACCATCCGAGCGAGAAGATAGCTAATTAAAAATGGTGATTGGTTCCAATCTTATAAAACTAAAATTCATAACATTAATACGAACGATTTATCAAGAGTCTGTACGTCAGAAATCATCTGCAAAAAGATGCCACTAAATGAATAAATTTAGATTCCAATGCTCATGATCGATAGACCGGTAGATCCGATCTATAGATCATATCGGATTCGAAAATGGAATGCGTGAGTAAGACAAAATATAATTAATGGTCGTCCTTCGAAAATAGAATCGGTCTAGTGTAGACATGTTGGCGTCGACGCCATAAACAAAAGGCGAAAAGTTTTGCTTCGTTCTTTGTATATATTTTTTTAATTTACATGTAAAACGTTAGGCGATGCGTTCAATTAATCATTCTTGGATGTATTGTTGCATCTGTCCTGACCTCATGGGCCTATAAACGCCATTGTTACCGAACCAATGCTTTAGTAACGCCAAAAAAAGAAATATATTCAACACCTGTGTTAGTAACGGTACAATTCTCTATTCTGTCGGACTACATATAAAATAGATTAGGACCTATTTTATTTTGAAATTAACTCGACACAATACAATCATCAAAAACCGATCGAAATTTTAATTTGAAATATTGATCTCGTCGTCTTAATCTTCATTCTGGTATATGTAATTAATTAGGTGGGAGTATGTGCCTAAATAATGTGACTAATACTCCTAGTTGTCTTGAATCTTATTACAATAACAGTTGTTAATTATCTACAGACACTAATTTTAGCACGAAAATCATGTCGTGATACAATATTTAATAACGTGGTTATTTTATCCTTATTTATTCTTTTTATTTAAAAATCCTGTTGAATAATTTGGCTTTGTGTTGATTTTGATTTTTTTAAATGTGTGTATATATCGTCAAATTCTGCTTTCATAATATGCATAAGGAGATTTCCGAGAGAGAGACCTTGAAGTTTCTTCATAGCTACTTTCTTATTGCTCTTTTGAATATAAACCACTTTCAGTGATCAATTGGCTCCGATCATGACGGATAACACGTCCTGTCGTAAGGCAATCCGTCACGGTGACGATGTGCGGGCGCAACTGTCTGCCCGTCAGAGGCCGTGGGAAAATCGCACTGTCGGGGTTAAGGAATTGCTTTACATCGATTTTACACCACAAAACATATATACTTTGTTGATACATGTCCTATCTGACTCGGTGATTTGCTTATTAAGATTTGGTATTACATTCAGTGACATTTTTAGGTAGAAAAATGATGCGTATCCTTAAGATGGAATCGACTTGAAATTATTATACGGGGGAAATGTTTATTGGGACGGGAAAATGTTATCATTTTATTAAAGACAAGTTATAGAATAATTTCCGACATGAACATTTCGAAAGCAACAGAAGAGCAAACAAAACACTGAGAGCGAGTTTGTGGCGTAAAGCGCCCTACTATCGGTGACTATGGTTTATGTACCGTTATCCAAGACCTTGGGATGGTAATAATGAAGATGTTTTCATGTTTGATTAGAATTTCAATGACAATAGATTAATAATAAGAAAGTTAACTCTCTACTTTCTAAAAGGGTCATCTGCTCGAGTACCTATGTCTTACCTTTGTGTTTTTGTCATAAAAAATAGTTCACGTTGCTGTGTTTTGGACTCGAAGGGATAAGATAGACTGTAAAATTACTGGGTACCGTGACTCATAATCTTATGTCACATGCTGGCAACATGTACTGTGGTTTTAGTTGCAGTTGCCAATATGCTGCAAAACTTACAGGAATCATATATATTATAGGCGAATGTTTGTCCACATATTACTTAAAAATATACATTTATTACCCATCTATATAAATGTAATGTATTTTGCGTATTTTATAGAATAGATACATAATTTATTATCATGTTTTATATTGTAAATTAGGTCATTGTTTATGTTTGTCGGTTGCCTGAGTAAATATGTATGAAGATGTAAGACATGATTTGTATCCCAATACATCCTTTATGCTTTCTTATTTGTGACAAATTTAATATCCGCACGACACAACACGAACGACTGTAAAAACATTTATGTGTTTCAGATCAGTAAATTTGTGTTTTTGTCAAATATTTCATGTTTGTATTAATGACGCACGAATTGCGAAATCGCAGCAATCGAGTGGTCGGCTACAACGTAAACGGGTAGTGGGGTTTATTCCCACACGGGATAGATATCTTGTATGACCTAGAAAAAATTATTACGGTCTGGGAAAATTATTACTGAACCCTCGATACAGAATAAATATATAAATGGGGCCACGTTTTAAAAAAATATATTTTCTATCTTTTAACATAAGCGGGATTAGAATCAAAACATTAGTATTGTCTTTAAATAAAAAATATTGATTAGATAGTATAGACATATACTCGCATAACTCACACACAATTGGTGCTTAATAATATTATTTATAATATATAATAGTTTTTTTTTGGTTTCCAAATACAAAATACAAACAATATTCCATAGAAAACTATCCCATATTTCATAGCCGAACACCAACGTAAGTTTATTACATTCGCTCGACGTAATGCTATAATTGAATATATTTATCATAATTAAGCGGTAGTAAAGGATCCACGAACATTTTGAGATATGATGGTACTTCTAAGAACATTATCCCATCTTTCTATTCCGGGCCACTAAACTAAATCGGGTTAACATTTGAAAAAAAAGAAACAAACGAATGTGCGACCGCTTTTTTTTCACCTGACAACACCCAACGCTAGTTTTTATGTGCCATTTTGAAAATTAAATTATAGGTTATAATTTTAATATGATAGGTGTGTAATATATAACTTTGAATATATTTTAGATCCGTATCTATTTAATATTTATTTTATGCATACGCCGGTGCGTCTATCTATTTAAGTTTTATTTTCTTATCTTTTTGTATGATTAAGCACTGTTCGTTGATATCTACTCAGTACCGAGTTATTACATGACGTCTTTTATTATATTTTTAAGTGCAACAAGCTATCAAATTATGCGGTTTTACCTACTTTTGGTTACCATCCTTGTGTTGTTGTAAGTGTCAGGTAAGTTTTTTTATTTGACAAATAACAAAGTAAACTAATGAAAATGTTTTATGTTATATAACCTACTCCGCGTTTAACGGAGAGCAATTCGTGTCGTTAACTGTTGGGATATTTCGAATTGCTGCACAGACATGTAGCCTTGTTATGCATTCTGTAGGTATACCTTATATTACCTACGGGGAGCTCTCTGAGGAATTGTTCACTTTGATTCCTGGCTCCAATTTCACCATTTAACACAATAAAACATTCACTCTCATAATCAAGGTGGTTGGTAGTCCATAACATTGTGTTTTTGTACAAATTTTCTCCCTTGCATTACCAAACTGTGTAATGAATTGTCACCTGCGTTATCTATCATAAAAAGTGTTTTTCGTTTTAGGTCTAGTGTTGCGTTTGTCTATGGTTGGTAATCGCTTATCATCAGCTGAGCCGTCTGCTCGCCTATTACATAGTAAAATTCTTTTTCGAAACGAAATATCCGTTTTTTTACATTCGTACAGCTGTTCGGACTTTTCGGCAAAGTAAAAACATACTTCCTTAGAAAATTCTTAGAAAACTATGTATATGATAAATTTTCTTGTTCATGTGAATTTATAAAACATAAACATTTAATAGTGAAGTTATTGTTTCTAGTAAACGAAATTTTGCAAAGATTTAACACTTTAGATAAAACGCACCGATCGATACAACATAAAACAACAAACGGAACGGAGTTTCTTATCGAAAATTCACAAGCAATAAAGATAGAATCTACAAAGAATCCGTCGAGGATTCGGAGCCGACTATTCGCAATGTTTACGACATTTTTTTACACAGTATTAATGATTCTGTTTTTTGGTTTTAATAAGACCCGACGAAGACAAAAGACGATCGCATAGATCTGAGAAGATAGCAGAACGATAAATAACACGTAGATGTTCGGTGCGGCAGTTTTAAGTCCTTATGGTTAACCATATACAAAAAACAAAACAATTTATAGCCAACTACTCTATATTCGCAACATGAGCCAGTTGCGCATCACCTAATAAATATGTTTAATACAATTTTATATAATATATATTATTCATAAAATTTATTTAAAATAATTGCCAATATTTATTTTATTTAAACAAATTTGTAAGTTTAAATCATGTGATTTTAGTGCGGCCTAGTAGATTTCAGCGAAGAATGGTGCATTATATGAGAGTTACCTGTTACAATACTGCATGCGTCCCGACAGACCTATAAACTTAGATCGTACCGTTGAGAAGAACAATTAGTTATCGCTCTTCACGGTACCAAGCCTATACGAACCTAACAAATAAAAAATCTACCGCCTCTTTGATACAATTTAAGAAAACCAAACAAAAGTTTAAACACGATGCACATAAGCACAAACACGATATGAGTTATTTTCTCAATTTCCCCTAAATATTAACTGTTAGTGAAAATGTGAATGTGGTCATATCTCTATACATCTACAATAGATCTTTAGGCTGATTATTTAATTTTGTGATGAACTTGCTTCTGTCGCTATCATATTTTGATTAAAACTGCTAAAGGTGCATATACATTGCTTTGTGAAGATAATTATCTTAATAAAACAGCAGTATAAGTGTACTATCTGTCGGTTTCAATGAAATTTGGTAGCGATAATGTTACATAATCATGCGGTGGGCTTAGTCTTGTTATGTTTGATTTAATTTGTTCATTTAATTAAATTTTAATAAAAATTTTTCATTATTACAATAACAGATTGGTTTACTAAACCTTGTGTTTTTTAAATAACATTCACATACGCGCCATTTGATTTTAATTTATTGCCGTACGTGGCAGACGAGCAAGCGGCACACCTCTGTAGTGCAATTCTCCTAAATAAAGTCGCAGCGAGTTAGCAACGATTTAGTCTAAAAACACGTTTTTGTATTCACGTCTTTCAATCGAACTTTGATCGGACTTGAACTAGCTCGATCCAAACGTAGCGCTAAATCATAATCGTTACACTGTATTCTCCTATTTTATCGAAGTTAAACTGCACTCTAACCGCAACAGAATCGGTATTCTACTAAAGTTTAGATAAACCTGTCGATCGAGGTTGAGCTACCAAACGTCAAATTCCACGATTGAAATGCAGTTGTCATTAAATATTTATACATCTTTGGACTTTTATGCCAATTAAATAATGATTTTATACTCTAAAATCTAATAGTATCGTTTATTTTTCGATATATTTATTTTTTTAAATTCAGTGGATTTTGTCTTGATTCAGTTGGCAACATTCCCACCTCGCAATCTAAAGTTCGCTGAAATTAAGTTTTAGTTTCAATTTAGTTTTGGTTTTGTTCGGAAATGTGATACGTGAATACCGATTTTGGGTGGGACTAAGATCGAGCGATTGCTAAACTTCAACTAAATTGCGATTGTAAAAAAATACGAGAATTGCACTACTGTAGTGCAATTCTCCTAAATAAAGTCGCAGCGAGTTAGCAACGATTTAGTCTAAAAACACGTTTTTGTATTCACGTCTTTCAATCGAACTTTGATCGGACTTGAACTAGCTCGATCCAAACGTAGCGCTAAATCATAATCGTTACACTGTATTCTATTTTATCGAAGTTAAACTGCACTCTAACCGCAACAGAATCGGTATTCTACTAAAGTTTAGATAAACCTGTCGATCGAGGTTGAGCTACCAAACGTCAAATTCCACGATTGAAATGCAGTTGTCATTAAATATTTATACATCTTTGGACTTTTATGCCAATTAAATAATGATTTTATACTCTAAAATCTAATAGTATCGTTTATTTTTCGATATATTTATTTTTTTAAATTCAGTGGATTTTGTCTTGATTCAGTTGGCAACATTCCCACCTCGCAATCTAAAGTTCGCTGAAATTAAGTTTTAGTTTCAATTTAGTTTTGGTTTTGTTCGGAAATGTGATACGTGAATACCGATTTTGGGTGGGACTAAGATCGAGCGATTGCTAAACTTCAACTAAATTGCGATTGTAAAAAAATACGAGAATTGCACTACTGTAGTGCAATTCTCCTAAATAAAGTCGCAGCGAGTTAGCAACGATTTAGTCTAAAAACACGTTTTTGTATTCACGTCTTTCAATGGAACTTTGATCGGACTTGAACTAGCTCGATCCAAACGTAGCGCTAAATCATAATCGTTACACTGTATTCTCCTATTTTATCGAAGTTAAACTGCACTCTAACCGCAACAGAATCGGTATTCTACTAAAGTTTAGATAAACCTGTCGATCGAGGTTGAGCTACCAAACGTCAAATTCCACGATTGAAATGCAGTTGTCATTAAATATTTATACATCTTTGGACTTTTATGCCAATTAAATAATGATTTTATACTCTAAAATCTAATAGTATCGTTTATTTTTCGATATATTTATTTTTTTAAATTCAGTGGATTTTGTCTTGATTCAGTTGGCAACATTCCCACCTCGCAATCTAAAGTTCGCTGAAATTAAGTTTTAGTTTCAATTTAGTTTTGGTTTTGTTCGGAAATGTGATACGTGAATACCGATTTTGGGTGGGACTAAGATCGAGCGATTGCTAAACTTCAACTAAATTGCGATTGTAAAAAAATACGAGAATTGCACTACTGATGTTAAGCGTTAACCGCTGCTGATGGACTTAAGCAATTCCAGGGGTGGACACAGCTAAGCCGCTGCCTACCGTGATAAGAATACTATCTTTAAGCCTCGTTTGAAGAGGGACATGTCATAGCGCAGGAGAAACACCGCAACAGGAAGATCATTCCACAGCTTAAGGCAGTGGTCAGAGGACCCAAGAGGGGCGTCTACCACCACACTATATCCGCATGAGCTTGTAGTCTGCAGAAGATCCAGCAAGGAAGGTTCATGGCTCTCGATATCTGGGATATGTGTGGGTTGTATCACCAGTTGCGAGAGTCCATAAGCCGAGCCATATTTTACAGTGTGCGACCCGAGAGATCAGTGGTCCAGGATCCCAACCATTCTTTATGATGAGCGTTAAAATCTAGTCCAATATTTGATCAATCCCATTTTGGACGCTCTCGAATAAATGAGTTGACTCTGCATCACTGGCATGGGACCTGTAAAGGCATGCGTAGAATCGGGTTAGACCCCCATGGTCTACGCGAAGCCATAAAATTATCGCCGTATAAATAACAGATATCGCCCCGGACAAAAACGCACACCCCAGCTTTACGTCGGAAGGAGTCCTCCAGTTCGTAGCCGGGGTATTTCAAGTACGATGTATCCTACGGAACGCCAATCTGCGTCTCCGTTAAAAAGAGCAGGGCAGGAGAGCGTGCCGTCTCTAGATGGTGATGGACGTCATCGAGATTACTGTTTTTTTTTCACGCTGAGAAATTTAAATGCTATATATTTATTGTTTCTCTCTTACAAATAATTTTTTATATTAAGGGATTCTCTTTTTATATTAAGAATTTTTTTATATTAAGGGATTTAGTTTAGACCCCTGATATTGCTGAAGTCCACAGAAATTGTGGATGGGGTGTCCGCCGAGCAAATCCTGCTTCTTTTTGTAACCTTCATATTTTGATATTTTGAGAGAGAAAAAAGGAATATGTGTCATGGACCCAAAGTTGCACCTAGTCAAAGTGCGAGTAGACAAAGTGAGTGCTGACCTCAGCAAGTTTAGTGAGGAGCTGATACGAAGCACGGAAGGGCCCCCGGTGCCTCCCCGCCTGTGACCATCGGGATCCACTCCGGTCTCCCACTCCGGCGCAACGACCACAAGACGGGATTTTCGCTGGTTGGCGAGACAGCCTCCCGAGTAAGATAGGCTCAGGTTCGGGTCCCCTACTGACTGGCAGGTGGCCGGCGGAACCATTCCCACCGGGTCTCCCTGAACCCCGCCTCAGCCCCTCATGCACTACAGGTCCAACACGACTTGCGTCTCGCTGGCCAGATCAGTTGATTCACGACACATATGGAAGGGAAAAGGGACGAAAGAAAGGTGGGATGAAGGGATAATTGGGCCACCGGCACTCCCACTTACCGAGCGAAACACAACCATACTTAGTACAGCTGTTTTACGTCGGTGTTCTGTGAGAGGGTAGAACTTCTCCGGTCGAGCCGGCCCATTCACTGAAATTGGTGGTTCAATAGAATACCAGTCGCTAATTGCGTTTCCTTTGAAGCTGATATAGTTTAACGTATAGAAGTTCCATTATCTTTGTATCGTTTGATCTTGGGTAATTTGGGTGCGAGCTAAAATATTTTAATAAAAATTGAAATCGGTCATGGATAATATTTAAATTGAAATAACGATCACATTTTATATTTTTAATTAATAAATGGTTTGAAAGCTTCGATCATATATTAGTTTGAAAGTATTAAAAAATTTAAAAGTGAGGCATGCTTGGGGTCACTTTCAAATAAAGGTATTAAATTTATCAAAAATAAATAAGATACCGCAATCATAAATGTGACATATAGAGTGATATTATTACATTTGAAATTATTATTATTATTTTTTAATTTTTTGCGCTTTATTAACTATAAATAAGTATACGTTTAATAGTCAGTACTGTAAGGAATAGATATTATATTGTGACACACTACTTCGTGTGAAGTATTAGAAATAAGGTTTACTAGCTTACCTTGTACTCATTGAAGTATTTTGTATTATCACCGGTGAGGCCACAACAAAAGATGGCCACAAGACGCTGTGCTGGGCGTGCGGGAAACGTCGTTCAGTTGCTAGGCAACGCGCCGTGGGTGGGCGGGGCAATCGATACAACCCGGTAGTACTTGCAAAACGACAGTAGGATATATTTGCTATTTCTGGTTACACTCTAGAAGCTGCCAAAGTGTAACTTTAAAAGATGTTTCCTTTTTTCGCCGTGGATTCTTCGCCTCTGTAATTTTGGTGTACCATTGTCTATAAGCAGTCAATTGAAAATCCATTCAGTTTATTGCAGGTTCCAAAACTGCGTTGTATTCTTTTGTATCACTGTCCTCTTTTACCTGAATCCCATTTAAAAGGTAATAAATAAATCCTATTCGAAAAACTCCAATTTATTGCATTCTTCCAATATTTCCAATTATTATTTTGTGATTACTAGAGAAATATAATTATCAATTATCAGTCAATCTAGATAATCCATTTAATTTTCTGATAGGTAACACGACACTCGGGGTATTTGAGATGTGCGGGTCCGCCATACGCCACAGGTTAAGGTCGAGGTGTGAATTCTAGACAAAATTAAACAAATGATAAAAAAATTCACCATTCAACTCTCCATCGAATTAGTGGCGAATCAACGATGACAATGTTTCTGGTTTAAACCAGCTGGTTCAGTTTGGTGATTTTCCCAAGCTCAACGCTGTAGTAACGTACTGAAATAAACGAACTAAGTTAATTAATTAACATTTTTTCACTGCCTGGCTACAAAAGTTCATGTAAGTCATCTGCGACAAATGTGGTAATGTACCGTACTAGTCCCGTGTACTATATATACCGTGTATTATATATTAGAGAATGGTTTAAACTATAATTTATTTAATAATTTATAAAGTTTGCAAATTCATATAAAAAACTATAATAACTACTTTAGTCAAAGACTGTGTTGTAGTTATTAACGCTCACCCCAAACAACCTCTTAACAAGAGAACTATAAACTAATATAATTATAAGTTATTACGTGTGATCTGTGTGTGTGTGTGTGTGTGTTTGTATGTGTGTGTGTGTATTATATGTTTAATTTAATTTATTTAATAAGAGACTCAACATCATCATAATCCAGATCGAGTAGCCATTTCTTCAGTACACGCTTACAATCATTGAGGGACAATTTATATATATATATAATTTGTGATTAGTTTTATTATATAATAATGATGAGCTTAGATATATAGTTTGACTAGTTCTGTATTGCATTTATCAATTACAAATATTATATTTGCCAATCTTATATTTGAAGCTAATCATATCTACGAGACGAGTGCCTGGGCAAAATAACATTAAAAACAAATAATTTACGAATGGAAAGAACCTTCCACGGGGTATAAAGTTGGTGAGTTAGATACCGTATTGGCTTGAACGCCACCACTTTCAATACTTACTGTACGTTGCGCTCGTTCCAACTGCATAAGATATATCTTTCTCGCTGAACCCCAGATAGAAATACAATAGGATAATATTGATTGAGCCAAGGAGAAGTAGGCTATCTTGAGTATATCCTCATCGGCATTGCCTCTCAGTTTCCGGAAAACGAAAATAAGTTTCCTAATTCGGGCTGAGAGAGATTTAACATGCTCTTGCCAAGACATGTCTATAATTACACCCAAGTACCTCACATGATTCGACTGAGATATTGTACTACAGTCACATACAACACACTGAGGACGACCGACAGTTAGGCAATGGCTCTTATGTACAATTATTTTAAACAGTTTATCAGGTTGTGATTGTAATCTAGGGGCAAAGGTGACAAAACTGTTTTTTTTTTAAGATTAAGGTGTAGCATATTCTTCGATAACCACGCTGTAATGGTATTCAACGCATTCTCAGCGAAAATATGGGCTTCCTCCCAAGTCTGACCATGAATAAGAACCGCTGTATCATCCGCATATGTCACAATTTTGCAGTTGGGTAAGGACAATTAAGTCAGTCCATTAACATAAATTAAAAACAGGGTAGGCGCGAGCACACTGCCTTGCGGCACACCAGAAGTGACCATTTTTTCATCACTTACTATACCATCAATGGTGACCGACTGATATTTGCCATTTAAATAACTAACAAAGATATCATGAACCAAACCTCGAATTCCCACATGCTCCAGTTTATTCAAAAGTATTGGGACAGAAACAGTATCAAAAGCTTTTGAGATATCCAAATAGTGATTTCAATATTTTGTTCAAGTTTTTAACTCCAGCGCCTGTAAATTCAAGAACCGCATATTAGGTTGATTTTCCAGTTCTGAAACTAAACTGGCTTGGAGAAATAATGTTTTCAGAATTCAGGAATCCAACTAACCTTTTATTTAGAATTTTCTCAAATATTTTGGAGAATATAGACAACACATATATTGGTCTATAGTTAGCGATACAGTCTCTGTCTCCATCTTTATAGATAGGGTGAACAAGCGAATTTTTAAAAACAGTTGGAAATATCCCAGTTGATAGGCAAAGATTAAAAACAGTATTTAATATTAGTACCAAGCCATGCCTGGCGGCCTTTATGAGTGAAGCAGGAATACCATCTCAACCACTCGCTGTACTTAGTTTAAGATTCATAATCAGTGTATTTATTTCTTCCTCATCTGTATTCAATAAAGTCATCGATTGTCGAGTGGGTGGGTTAGACGGACAACCCGACAAGAAAGGGGTTTGATTAGCAGTTGAGGTCAAATTATCTATAGCCAATCTATCACTCACGCTTGTAAAGAAATTATCTATACATATAATCTATACATATACATATAATAAGACAGTAAAAATATTTTGTCTGTACATTTAGTATTTTTGACTGAAATGGATAGAGGGGCACTTAAATAGATTATTAGAAAGCAAAAAAAATTTTTGGAATTTTTTGTCTGTCTGTCTGTCTGTCTGTCTGTATGTTTGTTCACGTTTATCTCCGAAAGTACTGAACCGATTTGCTTGAAACTTTCACTATTTGCTTTGTTTTAACTCAGAATAATATCTAAACTTTGTTTCATCAAAATCGGTTCATTAAAAAAGAAGTTATCGTCATTTTAATGAACTCAAGGCATGATAATAAGAGGGATAATAGATTGTATAGAAATATAGATTGTATAGAAATAATTGTTAAAACTACTGAACCGATTTAAATGAAACTAGGTACACAGATAGTCTAAAGCCCAAGAAAGGACATAAGCTACTTTTTTTATACAAAATAGGTTGTAAAGGGTTGTAAAAGGTTGAAAGAAGGGATGCTAGGTTGTATGGAAAAATTGTTAAAACTACTGAAGCGATTTAAATGAAATTTGGTACACAGATAGTCTAGAGGCTGAGACAGGACAGAGGCTACCTTTTAAAGCAGAAAAGGGCTGTAAAGGGTTGAAAGGAGGGGGTGAAAACCACTGAACCGATTTAAATAAAATTTTATAACACAGATAGTTTACCCCGTATATACCAATCGTAAAACCCGAGGACCCAAGGAAGGAAATAAGATAATTTTACCGACGGAAAACATATCCTTCCTGTGGGAAATTCGAATATAACGCGGGCGAAGCCGCGGGCGGAAAGCTAGTTTACTATATTGACAGAAGTAACTGGATCATCTGACAACAATATGAGTGCGTTTGGTGCCGTTTTTCTTTTAATGTTAGATACATTTTTTATCGTATTCCAGGTACCCTTTATATTAAACTATATATTTTAAACTGTTCAATTGATTTTGAATTAGTAAACTTTAGGACTATGAACTAGTTGCTTTGTTTGTTATCCTTTGTTTTGTTTATCGGAGTGGCTTTTCAGTTATAACTTTTGTAGCTACAAAACTTTATATTCACTACTATTCTGACAATTATAATTGCAATTAATTATATTTAATTTACCTAACAATTAAGTCTCTGTTGCCGTCTGTCTACTTCTACCCAATTTTCACTGTGCCTTTCGCGCCGTCACGTGGCCGTCCTTTTCCTTTCAACGCATGTCGTGTTAAGAACTTTTCTCGAGGAAGCAGTAAAAAAGTGAATTATGGATTTCCGCAGTTTTATAAAAAAATCGCGGACGGACTCGCATAAACTATGGAAATATTTTACACTTTAAAAACTGTAAGTGAAGCATTTGTTTCAAGGCACAAAGTTTATTGAAGTAAAGAATGCTATTTAACTTCCCGAAACTTCAATGCTTGAAGCTGGTTAAAACTAGCAACACGACGTGTCTATGTTTTCTTAGAAGCTATTATTGGTCTTGGGTTAAAAATCGTTGTCCTCGATCTACGGATTCCCACGAACGCTTGGAATCAATAGATGAGGTTGCTATGAATCCAGACCAACCTCAGCGTAATAATTTACCCGAATAATAGCAGATGGCGGTCACTTCGATGCATCTATACGCATTATTCCTGAATACTAGACGTATTTAAACTTCTAAACAAATATTATACTAATTTATAACTTTTAAAATCGAATTTATCGATTCATGTTAATATTGCTGTCAAAAAAGAAATTGCGTCCCTCCTCAATTTTTGTGGGGCCCGTCCCGCACAGGTCGTGTCGACACACTGTACTATTATCACACAAAGGTCGCCTGTCACGAGCAACCAGGGAGGGGCGAGTTATGAGCTGTCGTCAGCAGTGATCGTATACCTGATTCTAATTTAGATGTTTCGGGTGGTAATCAACAATTTAATTAGTGTGCAAAGACACAATCGGAATTCGTATATCTTTGAAAAGTTTTGATTGAGTATGCTAATTTTATTATTTACCAAATATATCCCATTGAGTAACATTGCTGATTCACTATGTTTCTATAATTGACTATATTCTACATTTTACGAATACTCTGCACGAAATAAGAAACCAATAATGTATTACTGTATTAGTACAGTATTTGCTGTATTTGTAGTTAGTGCGTTATCCATCTGTTCGTATATAATAAATCGCTGGAAACAATAACATATAGTTATATTAAGAGCAATTTCGTGTCTTAACCTCCTTATATGTATAGGTATGTTATATGCATATACTATATACATATACGGAGGTTAAGACGATGTAAGTTAACAAAGATTTAGGTATATGAACTATTTGAGCGCATGATTCAATGGTTTGCTAGAACTCGAGCTTATTATTTTATGTAATATGTAAATGTGTTAAAGTATATTTTGTATACTGATATGTAAAATACATTGCACTTTCAAAAGAAAGCACATTCGTACCTATTGCAGAATATAGGAAATGATAAGAATCTGTAAGCAAAACAAATATTTTAGAAAAGTCATCAAAAAATTAATAAGATAATGTTCTTTCTAGTCCTAATAATCATTATTGTATTGTCAATTTCAATTAGATGGATTAAACTGACAATTGAGTAATATGGTCAACGGTCATTAGGTTTTTATTCTATCAGTTTCCTCCGTTAAATTAATAATCGCCCGTCTCAATATTACATGTATTATTAAGACTGAATTTTATCTAATTTTCTATGTACTGCAATAAAACGTAACAGATAACAGAGATTCCGGCCTCCAAAGACGGACTCCTCGACAAACGAGAATCTGGTTAACTTACTTTTTACATTATTGGACCACAACATAATACGAGTATTTTTCACATTCTTATTAAAACTAGATCTGTTCAATTTTGGTTAGACCTAGTAGTATGAGCAAAGAAATAAGATATAAAATGTTTATCATGCGATTAAAGGTTAAACTGATAAATCGCTCTATCATATCGCGTTTTGGTGATAGTAAAACGAGGCGGATCTAATAAGTTAGTCCTGAATTTTATTAGCCAAAACATGATTTTCGTGTCATATTTTCCCATTACATATTGAATGAAGGTCGTGTAGCACAGTAGATTAAATAATATTTATTAAAATAAATATTGTTTCGTTGCAAATTTGTGACATGTAGAACCATTCAAAACAATCTCGTATTCTATTGGTTGAAAGAAAACAATCTTATAGTAAACATAAATAAAACAAAATATGTAGTTATGATATATAATTAGTTATGACATTAAACTGAGAGAAGAAACCAATTTTACGTAACCTTTCTGATATGACACTTGGTAACAAAAGTGCATAAGCACAACACAATTAAATTATATCATAA
This sequence comes from Scirpophaga incertulas, assembly GCA_036419045.1. Classification (NCBI taxonomy): domain Eukaryota; kingdom Metazoa; phylum Arthropoda; class Insecta; order Lepidoptera; family Crambidae; genus Scirpophaga; species Scirpophaga incertulas. The sequence continues at coordinate 12,741,164 of CM071633.1, forward strand.
AAAAAATCCCATATATATGTATATGACAGATTTTATAAGGACATATCCAGAATTATTTAAATGCTTGTATGATGTTGTTCATACGTGCAGCCAGACATCCAAATAGATTTCTTTTATTTTACCAGTAAATGCAAACAACTCCAGAAATTGTCGCTCAATGGCTGTAAAGATTTATAATAAGTATCCAATTGACATTCAAAGTCTAATATGGACTCAATTTAAGCGTCACCTTAAGACATGGCAAATATTATTATAGTATTATTGAATATTTTGGCCAAAGAATTTGATATTTTATTTCAATTGTATTTTTATTTATTATTATTTACGTTTAGTTAAAAAGTAAAGTTCTGATCTGTACCACACATTCATTCTCATTAAAATTCAAATCTATAATGGTTTATATTCTTTCATATATTCTTCATACCATATTCAATGGTGACATTGTAATGGGATGAAGTTGCTAATTTGTATAAATAAAATTTCCAATAACTTTGTTATTTGTATGTTTATATGCATACTTCTCATACTTATCTTACATAAAATCTGTTTATTTTATGAAGAAACTGTTTGTTGTTTTAGGTTTAATATTAATTTATAACAATAAAAATAAACTGAAATATAATTTTGACAAACATTTATGAGATAATAAATAATTAAATTAGGAGATTACTTATTTATCATCAATACATAGTATAAAACAAAGTCGCTTTCGCTGTATGTCCGTATGTATGCTTAGATCTTTAAAACTACGCAACGGATTTTGACGCGGTTTTTTTTAATAGAAGAGTGATTCTTAAGGAAGGTTTGTATGTATAATAAATGCATACTTAATATAGTAGAGAAACACTGATAAATTTAAAGGTTTCTAATGTGATGTCGTAAATAAGCACTTTTTTGCGCTTATATTGCAAACGCTGGCCAAACCCTACGAGATTGGTCAAAATGATGTACTACAGTATTGTACAACTTACAAAAGTCCACAACAAAGTCTGCGATGGTATATGTCTATCTTTTAGGGAGAATGGCACCCGTGCGAAGCCGGGGCGGGTCGCTAGTATTATTATATAATAAAGATCGCCATTTTCCTATTGTCGTCATCTCGATTATTTCCTATCGTTATTGCTGTTATGCGGTAGAAATAAGTTAGACGGAACTATCCGAGCAGACTATTTAGCCTTCAACTATCATTACAATTATGCATATCAAAATTTAATAGCTGTACGAAGCTGCGTTCTGTTGTAATCTTTTAACAGACTCATTAATGTAACTATACAAAGTCGATCAGTTGAAGTTTGTTTTTATAGATCGCTGGAGCCGTCCCTTATAATTAATACAAATAGGTCCCAGGGTCATCCCGACCCGAGGCTTGACGTTCGTCCATCTCAGATATATGGTCCATAAAACCACGATTACGTTTTATAAACACTACATTTATAACTACTTTATGATTGTGTTATTTATTTTACGTAATATATTATGTTGTGTCGATTTTTTTTTCTAAGCTGTGCTTTCAAATATTTAAAATTCTCTGGCACAGTACACTCCATTAATTTATAGTATTCGGGAACATGGCTACGTTAGAGTGGAAGGTGTTTGTTTTTCTTAATTTATATGTATTTAACTGGAGATATAGTTAGCACCCATTATTTCATATTTGTTATTCTCCAATTTTAAATCGAACTTTAATTAAATTTACACTGCAAATTGAAATTAAAAGTAAATGAAGTGGAAGGAATGTTATTGTGGATAAGTTATAAAATTGATTTTTGTGTGATGATCTGTATTTTAAAACCATGCAATGTAATAGGCCACTGTCCGAATATCTTTAAAATAATTTTGTAGAGATGTAACTGTCATGAATTGCCTTAGTCGGCCCTTACAGCATCGATGGAAAGGCAAGAAGCGGTCACACGTGTTTTCTAAATAAGTAACGATTATATATATAACAATGAAAGTATAACGAGCATGTAGCACCTTAGTTCACATCATTGCTTTGTAGCGGTGGCGAAAATGTGGTAACCAAAACTACAATCCAAAAGTTTTGTTTTTTTTGTTATTTATATTTACACCAATTAGTTTTGCCCAAATATTGTCTGTGCAAATTAAGTATTGGAAGGCATAAGTTAATAGCCCTGATTAGGACACAAATGTCGTATTAATCACATAACTGTCTGTCTGTCCCATCCGGGTCTCGAACCCGGATGCACAGACTTGGCGACACCTACAAAGTCATATAATAAATAGCCAATAAACCATTGTCATCATCTTTTATTAAGAAGAATTCAAACATACACTAACATGTTGTAATGATTTTTTTTTTATGAAAGTTACTTTTAAATTTAGAATAAAATCAAGAACAGACACCAAATTCTTACTACGAATAAACAAAATCACTCTCCACAGTTTGTTAGCGGTCAGATCGTGGCTGGCTGGCCAACGCGACGTCTGGACTCGCCCGCACTAAATTTAAATATTTTAATCCTTAATTTAAATTTTTGACATTTTTATTTTATGTTAGTATTCGTGTAGTTTCATTTTTAATGTTATTTGTCATATTCAAGGGACGGTGTAACAGCGCTGGCGCCTGGATACATCTTTTATTGGGCTGATGCTGCGAGATGACATGTTCATGCGACATTTATGCATAGACTCGTAATACGATGGCTGTAATATACTCATACGTTTCACTATATCGGTTGTTTAAATGTTAGTATTATATCTAAAGAATCTATCTAAATACAACTAAAAGAATTCTTGTCACGCATCGCTTTATAAAGTGATATAAAGTACAGTCAGGGATACATGTATCAAAAATACTATTATGTACACCTACCTGTATTTTTAATATGTAGTCACTGTAGGTCACTGGTTAAAACCCTCCTTGTTATCCCATCCCATTCTTCTCAGTTCTATTCCAATTCTTTTACCGTTCACTCTGCAAGATTATGGAACTCTGTACCGCACAGTATCCGTGAATGTAAATCACTACACAATTTTAAGCGCCGCTTTTTTTTTTCCTCAGGAGAGGACGCTGAGAATCCATCACGGATACTAACGCAACAGGCAAGCAGGGATGCGTTGATTATGTCGGACTCCTGGTGCTGTCGAGGCGGCTCGACCACACAGACCTACCGACTAAACTCAGCCTAGCCTTGGCCCTAAGGGCCCTACGGCTTGAATGGAATGGTTGGCGCACCCTCAGGAGAGGGCACGTCAGCGCTGCCCTCCGAAGAGGACATATGCGCGAAAGAAGGCTCGGTACGCCAAAGTGGGTCCAGCCTTGAAATGATGGGGCCTACTCGTACATGTGCAGCAAGCTGCGAAGTATGGACTAACTAAGGGATGGCGGCGCAGATGCCGCCTCTCGCAAGGACTGGGTAAGCGCCGTGTCAGAGCACTATTTAAATTCCTGTCTCTAGCAATTGACATTGATAATTTATGTAGGTTATAAATATATATATATGTGTATATATATATCTATATATGTGTGTACGTATGTATGTGTATATGTTTATAAATATATATGTAGATTTGATTATTATAATAGTTGTAGTTTTTATTGTACCCAAATGCTGTATCATATATTGTTTCCTATCGCAGGTCTGCTGGTAGAAATTTCTTTAGAAATAAGTAGAACCTACGTACCTCTTTATTCATATTGTAATTCTATATGTCGATATGTTGTGTATGTGTACATAATTAGATATATAAATGTAGTATATTTTATAGCGAGGGACTAAACAGAACCGCCGCATACTTGAGTAACTCTGTGGCTCGTATTAATAAAGATATTTTAAGTATCTATTTTGTTGTCTTATTCCTAATAATAATAAATAAAAAAAGTGAAGTAGATTAACTAACTCAGATTTAAATTAACTTTTTTATAGCCTTTAAGAGCCTGTGAAAATAATTCTGATAAATTTGGCTTTTAGCTTTGATTTTTCTTTTCACTCTGAATGCAAGTAAAATAATTAATGAAAAAAAATAATAACAAATATATACAGTTCACTACTTCTAAACTTCACTCGTTTTTCTACTCGACTGTCTGAACATTTTGAAATATAGCAATTAGCGCTAGCGAAGTGCGCATTGAAACTTTGCTGTTCAAATTCGGCCAAATGGTATAATTTCATTAAGTCGCATATAACGAGAGGACATGCCCAAGGGTTTAGTAGGCCAGCGCTACATCGTTGGTTTGTGTTACATGTTTAGTTCCATTACTTGATAAATAACAGAACTAACTTCCTAATGTCTGTAATGCCTAATGTCTTTAGCCTGCGCTATAATGAATTCTCTCGTTTACACCTTTCGGTCCTGTGTTGCTAGCATCCAGCGTCTTTCTGCAATCTTCACTGTAACCTCATTCCACCTTATAGGAGGATTACGCTATTACCAATGCAGCGCTTCGCAACGTAGGCCTGCTACTCGAGTATATGGACTACTAAATAATGTGGCCATTTTCTTACAGAAAATAGATATTAACTTTGTTCAGCCATAGAAAGCAAATATTATCCAATTTCAAATATCACCTTACGCTGCTCTCTTCTAGGATATTCAGCCATGCCATAAAAAATAATGCAAATCATTTTAGTCGATTTTACTTGAAAAACGTGGTTACGTTTTCCAACTGTCTGTAAAACAACTGTCAAGCAATCGGTTTGATAGATTGATAGTTATTTTCATATCTTGTATAAATAAAACTATAAAGTGTTAATTACATCGCCTATTTATAAGTTAGGGACATATGAACCGATTTAAATGATATACAAAATAGAGGGATTTATAAAGAAAACTATTATATTTATTGTAATATCAGTTTTAGAATCTGCCGCCTTCCGTAGTCGACAATCCACGTAATCGGCTGGGTAGCATGATGTAGGCAACTTACATTAAAATATTAGTAGGGATAACTTTAATAAAACACTTAGTAACAAATAGCTGTAATATACCTAATTAAAAAAATGTATTTTATTGATCGACATTTCTAGCTAATTCAATAAATAAAAAAGTAAACAATTTAGGCTTAATTTGCCATAATTGGTTTAATTATACAATTTACAAAGTTAATGGGCGAGCATAGGCTTATCATATAACATAACACTTATTAGGAAGTAATATCTAAATTTCCTAGTAGATAAATATGAAAGGTAGATGTTTACTTGGCAACTGGCACGTAATTTCAAGGCTGTATATACATGACGAGGTGGCCGAGTGGTTAAGGCGTTGGACTGCTAATCCAATGTGCTCTGCACGCGTGGGTTCGAATCCCATCCTCGTCGGGAATATTTTGTTATTTTATTTTTTCCTTTTAAATTTTTCAGTAATACATTGTAAAATTTTATTGTTTTAAAATTATTAATCTAGGCTTTTCGAAACTTTTCTGTTTTTTTTTTTAATTTCTCTGCATGTTTTATTTAATTATGATGTCTGTTTTGGTACATATTTTAAATATTAGGAAATGGAACTTATAACATTTTATTATTACTAATAGTATTAAAATATAAGTTTGTTTAATTTTGTTTTATAGAAAGCGTTGCTGGTAGCTGGATGATGGAATAACTTATTGCTAGCTACTCTATTGCACAGCAAAAATAAGGAACAGTAAAAATATTTTAATAGAGGAATATGAAATTTTGGACTACGGATATATTAATTAAATAATAATATATAGTCGTTATTAGTATTCCAATAATTCTCTCGTTGCAAAATGTAAACTCCTAAAAGAATTAAGTCTTAGTAATTAGCGGATTTTATCAAAAAATATCGCAGATTAATCGATATAATAACTAATACAAAGTCTATTTTCTACAATACATAGAATAAACTAAAATTAAAATATAGTTGTCTATTAAGTTGGCAATTATAATATAATGGTATGGTGGTACACTATTATACCTATAACCATAATATTACATTAAGTAGCAATAATCATAATTTAGGATATTCATTATGATTATTTAAATATATATCAGAAAATACATAAAGTATTTTATTATTATTTTTACTGCTTAATGTTGTACGTGCAGTAATTAAATTAAAAAAATAAAGTTACTTTTTCCAGTGCCATTGTGCCAATGTCAGCGGAGACAGATCTCGCCCGATCTTTGCGACCAAGACTCGGCGCTCGGAGGCCCACGCGGGGCACTCCGCCAGCGTGTGCTGGGCCGAGTCGAGGTCGGATACGCAGTGGTGGCATCGTGTCGATCCCTCCCGTCCTATTAGACACAGATACTCACCGAAGCAGCCGTACCCGGCGAGTATCTGAGTGAATCGGTAGGTGACCTCCTCCTTCCCGTGGAGCCAAGCTTCGAGATGCGGGAGTACAGCACCGACGGCCCGCTGGCGCACGCATCCAAACTCGAGCTGCGCACGCCAGGCCGCCACAATCCGTCGGTGCCACTCTCGCTTAGGCACTTCATGCATAGGTTCCGAGGCGCCTGAGGGGATAAAAAAACTCATTCGTGCATTCGGCTCCTTACGCAATGGACGCAAGTGACATTGATTATTTCGAGTTTTTTTAACACATTTTTATGTCGTTTTAATTAGCATACTTATAACTTAAATATCTGTACCTATTTATGTCTACACGTGCGAAGTCGGGACGGGCCGCTAATATTAGATATTTCACGGAATTTTCACTTTACTATAAATAGGGTTCTTCTAAAATTTTTCTAATCATTAGATATTACTATTTTATATTATTATATTACATTACATTCCGTCGGCATCAGCTGTTATGACTTGGACATGTTTTGCTGCTTAACTTAGAACAATTTATATACATATATATATATACTAGAGCGTTCTTTACAAATGTGTATGTAAATAGTGCGTTAATCATGGTGATCTCGATCGATCGGTGATCGATCAGAACTAAAAAAATGGTGAATGATAATATGTAATATTAAATAAAAATACTTTTAAGTAATACTACGACCCGCCCCGGTTTCGCACGGGTGCAATGAAAAAATGGTTATGGTGGGTTATCCCTAAGAGATATACCATCGCGGACTTTTTTGTTGAACTTTTTAAGGTGGAAAATACTGTAGTACATTATTTTGGTCTATCTCGTAGGGTTCAGCCAGCGTTTTTGCAATATAAGCGCAAAGTCGTTTTCGTAATGTAGTGATACAGAGTTGACGATATCATTACACAATGTTCGCAGTTCTTCGCCGGCGAAGATATTCAGTGATATTGTAAACTTTGAATAAATTATTGTTTCGCGACACCACTGGGTGGTGCCCAGCGCCTGCGAATAATTAGATGTGGCGTGGCGAGCCGCGCACGCGCCGGCGCGTGGCGCATCATGCGCGCTATGATTCCCGTTATTTATGTATATTGTTTTGGCGGCCGCTGACGGAGTCTGCCACGCGTCGCCAATACACTACATGTTCTTAAAACACTTTAGGGCCCCGGATGTAGCAGCAACGGCTTAGAGGGCTCAATGCTGCGGAATCGGTTACGCGTAATTAAATTGTGACAATCTTGTTTACTGTTGGGGTTGATCGGCTCATTGAGGATTTAGAGTGCATGCAAGGCTAGTTTTTTCGGCTTCACTCATATTTATAAACTGCACAAAATGGGTGGAGTATTAATAAAGTTGAACGTATAAGATACACATTTCTTAACTATTGTTTTGATATCGACTGCATTAACACGTACTGTTTAATGGATTGATATAAGGACATGATAAATATAAAGCCAATTTAAACATCGAGTCTTAAAATCATTTCAAGTCAAATGAGTACATCATAACTTCATAAATTGAAGTGGCCGAACACATTTTATGTTTGTCTTTATCACAAGTCATCCTATTATAAGGTCTAGGAAAATAGTTTTTAATATCGTTGCAAAATTACTTTCTTCGTTTCAACTGTCTTGTAAAGTTTAGTTCATTTTTAAAGCGCAATGTCAGTTTAAACTCATAGATCCCTTTATCTACAACAGGCGGAAAAATATTCAGAAAATTTAATTATACTTAACTGCATTCTTACTTAAGTTATAAATACAGTGTAGTTTAGAAGAGGAGTTCAATTCGATTGGTATCGGAAGCGGGCGGGCCGGGTGCGAGGACTTCCGTTCTAGCTTGCAGCCTGCTGCCTCCGTAACTCATCATCAGCGCACCGCGGGGCGCCTCTCCCTACGCAAGGAACTATAAAGATTTGTGTGAGCATCCCCAAAAGCAAAGGGGAGTGTAAAAAATCATCCCTTTGTTTGCCACATGTAGCTGAGGTTTGGACGCAGTAATGGCGAAAGTAGACAGATTTTATTTTATTTAACGCCATTAGTTTTAATAAATGCAATTGTGTCGATCTACTGTAAAGGGTGAAAACCACAGATTTTGTTTTTACTGTCGGTGAAAATATTAGTTTAATCAAGAACAACTAGCAATCATAATAATCTATACATATCATATTATCATCATTTTCGTTAGCCTAAAGGCGTTTAAAGAATAATTTTATATTTATTCGCCGCATCGTAATAGTTTGCACAGCCTCATGATGGAGATTACTCGTATTGACCGTCACAGGGGAATTGAAGATGATAATTTACCCTTAACATAAATTGTCCCACAACAAAAATACACAATAACAAAAATTGTCCGTTAATATACCTACTGGTTGTAGTAGAGCATCAGTGGCTCAGTGATCTTGGTACAGCTTTTCTTGTGGTGAGATCTGGGGTTTATTTTGCTATGTACCATTGTGTTCTTGGTTGTCTAATTTCATACATACAATTTCTCGATAATATTATGGTGAAAAAAAATATCGGAAGACAACCTCCGGTCACTCAAATATGATATTGGCCAAACCACGACGAGTCTGGGCCTGATTGAGTATGGCCTAATCACCATAACTTAGTTATTCACCTATTCTAGTGTCCCTCAGTGAGGCCGTATAGAGTTGTGATAATGGTGACAATGATTGGTATAAAAGATAATTTCTTCCGCTTAAACTGGTACCCGAACTGGTTTTGATTGTTTACTATTTAATACCGGTTGTTTCTTATTTTTATTATTTAAATATTTTCTGGAACTGCTTAGAGTGTACTCATATAAATCGGTTTTGCGTAGAGTGTATTCATATTAGACATATGCGATGATTTTGATTTTGCTTTGCGCTTACTTAGCTGCGTAGCTCAGTCATCAGTAAGTCTTAAACATATCCTATAACCCGTATAAAGATAATAAATATTTTGTTCATATATTTTGGCTGACACAGTTCCTAGGGTGAGAACGCTGCTTCCATCTACCGCAGACGTGTAGTGACGTGACGGTAGAAAACAGAATCCGAAAACATGCAGAAAACTCGTTTCTATACAGCTTCACTTCAAATATCCGTTTAATTTCATAATTTAAGCCAATAGACGCCCACTCTCCCACGGATCTCCAAAACATACATACCTATATGTGTTGGAGATACAGCGCCTACAGCGCCTACAGCGCATACAGCGCCTACAGCTCCTACAGCGCCTTCCTGTGGTTTTCGCCAAATATGATGTTTATCATCGAACTATGTAGTGTACCTATATTTAATATTAGTTATCCGATTTTTTCGTTCTATTTTAATTTGTATTTAATGTATATACTGTATACAGTTCATTGTTCTGTATGACCAACCTTTTTAAATGATTAAACCTATTAAAAGTTTTTGTTTTTTTGGAAATAAATGTTATTTGCGTTGGCCTTCACAAATTGACATACTCAAGCTTAATAGTTGAAATTCGTCAATATAAATGTATAATTAACACTTTAATATTAATTGATAGTGTACTGTTTACTACCCCTATTAATAAATAGATGCCATTGTTCTACTGGTTGGTTCCATTCAAGCCGTAGGGCCAATAGGGCCAAGGCTAGGCTCAGTTTAGTCGGTCGAGCCGCCTCGATTCACCAGGAGTCCGACATAATCACCGCATCCCTGCTTGCCTGTTGCGTTGGTATCCATGAGGATTCTCAGCCTCCTCTCCTGAGGAAAAAGAAACTACTGGTTGGTCTCTGCTACTCAAAGCTCATCATAAGTTCTTGTGTCATCAATAATATTTATCAAAATTTGACTTGATTCTCTGTGACTTTATTGAAATTGTAAAGTGCATTTATGTGATTGTTTATAAGTGAAAATTTATTATCAAACCGATTGCATATTAAGCTCCTTGCAATATTGTGATGATTTGCACTGTACTCTACCCCTTATACAATGAGAGTTGTGCTACCTTTAAGAGTAGTGAACAAGTAATTTGTAGTATTTTTCAACTATAGCGTTTTCCTATTTTCTCTTTCTGTACTAGATAAGGCATATTCTATGTTGCTTACACATAAATTTCACAATATTTATTTTCTTATCTCTGAAACGTAATAGTATATTAGTAGGTGCTAACCTGTGGACATCTTTTTATTATTGAAAAAAGCGGCGGTCACTTCGAGCACCTACTAAAATAAAATAAAGTATGTGAAAACAATGCATTTTATTCATTTTAGACATCATGTTTCATAGAGACATTTACTGCTTAAGACCTACACAATCGATATCTAAATAGAAATAGTGTAGGTTTTTTTTTCAAAACAATCGGGTTCGATTCCCGAACGGAGTACAGATGATTTTTAAAATGTATGAATGCAGTTTTTCTTGTTATTAAAATCGATGACATGGTTCCTCAGAACAGATCTTCGTATGTCTTATAGTTTCAGACTTTCCCATACTGACCGATTTGAATGAGACACCCTGTATAATAAATGTTATTCCTTTTTTAAAATATCATTCTCCCTATTCGTCTTTTCGTCGCAATTTAAATAATCATTTGTATATTTCAACTGTTGATAGTTTCTTTTTTATCATTTTAAATATATATCTTCATTTGTTGCTACATGGGTCATAGGTCACTTGAGAACAAACAGATTCATGCATGAAAGCCAATTCGGCTTTACCAAAGGTAGATCCACTACCGATGCCGGAACTGCACTTATGAAACATATTTTTGACGCATGGGAGGGCAAGCGGGATGTAATTGGAGTGTTTTGCGACCTTTCCAAAGCGTTTGACTGTGTGAGTCATGAAACGCTTTTAAGTAAACTTAGACATTATGGTGTCTCGGATGGAGCTGTTAGCCTTTTAAAATCTTATTTATCAGACAGATTGCAGAAAGTCATTATTAATAGATCAGAATCTGCTAGCTCGCCTATAACTATGGGGGTTCCCCAGGGATCAATATTGGGTCCTCTACTGTTTCTAATATATATAAATGACCTTCCTTACTACATTACAGAATCGTGTGAGACAGTATTGTTTGCAGATGATACTTCTTTACTATTCAAAGTTGATAGACAAAAGGAATGTTATGACGATGTAAATAGTGCTCTCTCGAGAGTTCTGTATTGGTTCACAACTAATAATTTGTCTTTAAATTCTAAGAAAACAAAATGTATCAAATTTTCTTTGCCCAATGTAAGGCAGGTTGATACTAGTTTAAATATGAATGGTGATGTCATTGACTTGGTAAATAATACTAAATTCTTAGGCATTACGTTAGATTCACGACTACAGTGGGATCCACATATTGAAACTTTGGCAATCAAACTTAGTTCAGCGGCGTACGCAGTAAAAAAGATTAGACTTTTAACTAATGTTGAAACGGCAAGAATTGTTTATTTCAGCTACTTTCATAGTGTTATGTCCTATGGACTGCTGCTATGGGGATCAGCGGCTAACATTGAAAGTATTTTCCTTTTACAAAAAAGAGCGATTCGTGCTATTTACTGTTTACGGGCTAGAGAATCCCTAAAAGAATTGTTCAAAGAAATTAATATTTTAACTTTAGCTAGTCAATATATATATGATAATTTAGTTTTTGTATATAGAAACTATAATAAATTCAATAAAAACAGTGATCTACATAATGTGAATACTAGAAACAAAAATAAACTTGCCGTTCCAATGTTCAGACTCCATAAAACTAGCTGTTCGTTCTTGGGGAAATGTATATCTATGTTTAACAAGCTTCCGCAAAGTGTCATTGATTTGCCTTTATATAAATTTAAAATCCATATCAAAAATACACTCATGAGTAAAGGTTATTATAAAGTAAGTGACTATCTAAATGATCACAGTATTTGGGAATAGGGACACTATTCATAGAGCCATGTTTGGTAACATTATTTATAATATTGTATTATTTTATATGTGTATGTAAACATACATACGACTGTAATCGTATTAGGTATGATTGTATCTTATACTATATTGTATTTTTATATTATATTATTATAATTATTAACATTGAAAAGAGGAGATAAAAAATAGACCTTCAGAGTTTCTTGCCTGTTCTTCTCGAGAAGGCTCTCCCAATTTCCGAACAGGTGTCGAGTCAATATATTTTTTCTTTTGTTTTCCTTATTCGTACGTACGGACAAGGTTTTTGTTTTTTTTTTTTTATTATTTAACCTTTTTTTTGTTTTGTTTGTTGACGTCAATAAGTGCCTGTAAAGGTCTATGTTGAATAAATATTATTTTGATTTTGATTTCATGTTGTACATTCTTTCATACACTTAACAACTATATATAACACATTATAATAATTCGAACTTACTCCTTAATAATTATATGGCCTAATCTTTCATGTCACGTTTTATTTCTTCAAAATTTGTCAACAACAATTACAGATTATTCTTGTCATATTACATAAAATGAAGATTTAAGTTTCAGTTCATTATGTTGAAAACTTACAATGCAACTGTGTGGTCATCTAATATTGCAATAAATAAAAACATGTCTCTTAGTGTTAGCACATCATTCAATACACCGTCCTCCCATCGACTTACATAATATCGATTGTTTCAGCGCTCCAAGGCCCATAAGGCTATTTAAAATACCTCACAATTAAGGACTACTTAAATATACATATATTTATTTAAAATAATTGGACTTAACTAATAATTACAAGTAACGAGGCAACTATTTTTTTAAACTAAAACAGAACAAGTAGTTTCTTTGTCGTGTAGTCGTAAATAAATGTCTAATATAAGCGTGTACTAGTGGCAAGGAAATGTATGTCTGACACGAACTCACGCGGAGCGCGCCCGAAAAACCTTTCTGTGCTCTGGTATTTGCATATCGCCAGGTCCATCGATTGAAACATCGCCTTTTAAATGTCACTTAATGCGAGTCGTCTGTGCTTGTCGAAGTTATCGGTGCATTGAAACTTTATCTAGGCCGGCTATCACATTTACTTTGTTTTCTTTTTTTAAATAGAAAGATAACAAATAATTTACAATTAAGTAATATATTAAGGTTGTGTTCGCATAATACATCAGTAAGCAACCATAGTGAATAGGTTTATTGAACTTCGAAATATACCTTTTTAATAAACTAAGTAACGAGTTGGAATAGGAATCAGCATGAGATATTTTGTACAGAAGATTTTCATAGCTACTTACTAAAAAGTTGAAAATATAGACAACAGTTGCGGAAGATTACGGAAAACTACTTATGGAAAAAATAATGTTTAATAATTGTTATTACTATAGTACCATAGTCAGTGTTAGTACCATAGTACCTGAAGACAGATATATTTTATTTCAGAATATTAATTTTATTTTTAACAAAGTTCATATTCTCAATGTCATACAATTCACATTTTTATATATAGTCACGATGACTTTCAGAGCTTTTAATTGAATTTCATAACTACATTCATAATTCACTTAACAATTATTATTGTGGAAAAAAAACGGCTCTGCTTTGCCGAGGCAATGTGGCGTCTAACTGTCCTCTTAGCTTTTTATCGGCTGTCAATAACAATACAGTGGAGGCAGATATAAACGCGAGTTTTATAATTTGCCGATTCTAATAAATAAAGATTTCAGTCGTTACAGATCGGCCTGTCTAAAAAAGACCGCCCGGGTTGCATGTATTAGAATTCGGACTCTATTGTGCTTACCATAAATTCTTTTTTGCACCTCGCTGGAATACATTTGCAATAATCATGGTGAGCCCTTTTTGCGCTACGCTGACTGATTGGTGTTTCTATCATGAATCCTTGGAAATGAATAATCAATTTTGCGTTGTTTTTGTTGTAAATGCAAAAAAAGTAAGCTGTTAGAAAGTTGTAAGTGATTTGATTAGCAATACTATAAATACGTTATAATATTGAGGGCGATTGAAGTTACGTATACCTTGACTCCATGTGCAAAAACAGATGATCTTTTTTGAGCTCTGTATTAGACAAACAAGCTTACTGACCACAACATGGCAAATGACTACAGTTGCTTGATAGCTTGATACTACATGTGGTTATTGTGGCATTATATGTATAATGTGCGAGGCCAGTCTTTGACATAAGACGTAAAGTGATATAATCAGTTTTTATTCCGCATCTTATTGCTGTTTTGGTGTAAAAATAGCTATGGAAAAGGTACTCAAACAAACTCAAAAGCTCTATAAAACTCTATACCTATACTCAGAAACTTTATACCTAGGTCTTGTATAGAGTTCCCTAAGGGTACCACTGATAATCTGAAAAGATTCAGATGCAATCGCAAAATCACCAATCTCACAAAAGACTGCCTGATGAGACGTTTAGTCTTCCCTATTTTTTTATTGCAATTGATACGGACTGTTTAGCTGAAAATTGGTAAAAATGAATGCCCTTGAGATTTGGTGCATGGCGACAGCAGCTGTGACAATACTAATCATGAATCAGCTTAAACTTATAAGAAACTGTACAAATATGAAAACTAAAATAGAGACACGATGATAGATATAATAAGTATTATGTGCCCCTATTTTAGTTTTGAAGTGTTGGTTATTGGTACGTGAAACCAATACTTCAGATACATCTGTCGTCAAGTCTCATCAAGTCTTAGGCATTGCTAGTCTGAAGTAAGTGGATGGTAATCGTGAAAATGATCACCGTCTAAAGTACGCTACTGAGGAGATTAGAATGACCCAATGATAGTGCGTTTGTAAAGTATTTCAATTATTGAAAAAAACACTTATTGAAATAACAAGTACATGGACTGTATACTGCAGGTAAAAATTTGAATATAGAATAAAGTCGAATTTAAAATCAGGTTGTTATGGCAAAACTTTACTCTAAGCAAATTAATTAAACACTTATTTAAAAGGCTAATCATCCGTATGATTGTGGATACATTGTAACAAGTTAACTGTAAGTTTGTATGTGCCTTTGGAAGGATTATTCTAAAACTTCAAGGAGCTATGAAATCTTTTTAAGATTCTGTTAACTTATACATACATTAGAGTAATACATTAAAGTTTAATGTGTAAATAAGACCGATCCACTATTGTTACAGAAATAGTGAAATAATATTTATAAGATTGCCAGATACTCAAGAAAATATTCAGTGCGTCCCTATTTACGTTCGCCAATGTATCATCGAGTGTCCCTGCCGAGGGCCGCTAGAGGCGTGGCCAGGTGTCACTCGCAGCAGATCTTATCGGGGTTGCAGGCGCCGAAGGGAGCGCCGATGTCAACTTTGTGATTATGTGTCATTATGCTGGAGCTGTGCTTTATTTTTTTGTTGTCGTAGCTTACTCGTGCTCTAGCAGTTTTTTCTTGTGTTCAATGCAAGTTACCTACATATATTAGTTTTAGTAATAAAAAATATGGTATTTATTAAAAAATACTAAACATTACATGAAGTGTATATTCCCTATATACCTTGACCCTGATGAATAGCGGATTCAGAATTGGCGGTTGGCTACTGTTCAACAAAGGTTTTTCCTCATGAATGAGAAATGTCAGCGTTCCAAAGTGATAAAATCATGTATCATTTATTGAATATATAATTTAAAAAAGATTCAGAGATGGTGCAATATTTCGGTGTCGAGTTATGGCCTTAACAATCTGTGGAAAATAGTATAGATATAACTTCTTTTCTAACAAGTTTAGTCAAACTTTATGAACGTATTAAACTTTACAATGCAGCGTACTTGACTTAGGAGCCGTTAAATTATAATTTGCAGACAAGCAGAAAAAAGAGGGAATTGTAAAAGTAATGTTTCAATCTAACATTTTGGAAGCAAAATATATTTTAAACTCTAAGTGGGGAGTTGACTTAATTATCAGCTTGGGTTAGTGCAATGCATATCCAATAAGTTATTGGTACCAATGTGGCTTAAGAATTTTAGATTAAACCGGAAATATCATATTACTATTTGGGCTGTGAGTTAGTTGTATACTCTTTTAATACAATTTTCTATTTTTGAAAAGGGAACCTTAGAAATTGTTAAAAATCATATCCCGTCTGTTCTATAAATACACCCATTTTTTGCCGTGAGTTCCCATGATCTTAAAGGAATTTTTTAGTGGAGATAATATGAACAATTGAAATTAAATATTAATATTTTATGAAAACTATATTGGTATAATTGAAATGTATATAGTTAAACAATAATGCCGACAAGTAAAATAGATTGTGTTTTATTAATTTAAACTTTATGTATATGTATTATTATACATTTTCTTTTCTTTGGGAGTGGTCGTCTCCTTTGATGCTTCTACCCTGCAAGAGATAAAAAAATCGTTTAATTTTTGCATTGAATGGCAAAACAAAATTGATGGACTGTGTGAATGTTGATATGTTGAAGACTATATGTTGAGTTCTACACTTACTCCCTGTAAGTGTAGAAATCGCGAGTGATACGGGAAAGTGGAAGAGGAAGACATGTTGCGCCGACCCCAAATAAAATTGGGAACAGAGCAAGAGAAGGAAGAAGAATGGCAAGGCAGTTACTGTAGTAGTCTTCTATTATTATATTTTCACGCTTGCAAAAAAATTATTCATTAAACATTTTTAAATGTATTTGGAATGAATTTACCCCGAAATGGTTTTGTGAATTTCATTGCATTTTGTCGCGACTCTATACATAGCCGGATGTAAAAAAAAAGTATAAGGTTAAAACTTTAACTTTATTGCTGATCAGTAATCCGAGGGATCCAAGTATTTACTACCACTGGTGCTGCATTCTTGGATCTGAGTAGCCAAGAAAGTTGCCTTCACAAAGTCTTATACGCCGAACAAGTGTTTGGCTCAACAGCGTCGACCACTTGGATTGGATATATATTTGATTCGAGTAGGAATTATCCTACTTACATTACTTGGATAGTATTATTCAGTAAATCAATATCTTTGTAATCCGTAAAGCAGGAATAATCATTAGATTATTCAAAATATGTGTATTGTAAATAATCAATGGTAACTTGTAAATATTATTTTTAATCTATAAAATGTGGCTTGAATTTAGCGCTATCTATGAACAGGTTCACTCGAAAAATCTCTTACTCTTACATTACATTTCTTAAAATTGCGTCATATTTGTAACAGATGTTAGGTAGCATACCACAACACGTTACTTAATGTCAGTAACTCGATGTCAGACATAATATATAACATAAAGTTCATAATTTTCACGTCAGCCTGGCGACCACTCTAGAGTTTAAGATATCTAAGGAAAAAAGAGTGGCTCATATATTGAAATATTTATCACAATGAAAGTATGAAAATTCGATAGAGTGATAGAATATCTTCATTTCGTTTGTACTATATAATTTTAACATTTATCTAGAACGTAGTAAACGTTTGAGTTTCTGAAACTTACCTTGTTGGAGCTTAGCTTTGTGATGTAATGACAGTTGTCAAGGCTTTAGCACAGAAAACGCATTGTTGCTAGTAATAAATGATCAAACTACTCCGCTCAATCATGTTAGATGAAGATCATGGATTCCCAGTCCCAGTCATCAGATGGAACCAAAAATCTGTCATCGAAATAGTGTAATTTAACTCGAGAAGAAAGATATCAAAATAAGCTGTTCCTCTCTTCATCATCATCACAGCTAATATCCGTCCCCACCGAAGGACACGAATTTACCCTAACTAGTTATGTTAGAGCAATTAGGTCTTTGTCAACCACGCTGGCCCAGTGCAGATTGGTAGACTTCACATACAACTTTCAGTTTCACCGCAGAACTCAGATAATTGTATACATGAAATTCGCAAAGTAAGACACACATTGGGACATAGCAATATTGTTACTGGGCCTCTCGATTTTATTCGATCTAAATACCAATAGTAAGACCACAGCATCACCAACACCGATGCTTGAACGGTTCTTTTATGAGAATGGAATTTATTTAGTGTTCCGTTGTTTAGCACATTCTCTCTATTTTAGAAGCTAGCTATGCTAGAAATAAGCAGCTCTCTATATAAGGGTAGTACATAAAATGAGTGCTTTAAATATTTTATTGGTAAGAACTTTGTTGCGGACACGCGATCGCAGCGGAGCCTTCTCAGTAGACGACAATAATGTACGCGTCGTAATCAATTAATTGTGTGATACGAAGCGAACGTTGCGAACAGCGCGCACGCAGTGCAAGCAAGGGTATCGTGCTGAGGCGCACTAACTTAGTCAGCCAATTACCCCCAGTGTTCTACGTCCAACCGACCAATGCAATATGTTAACATATTTTTTAATTTCTGCACCAGACAGCCAAAGACGCAATCGCGAGCTCATGCGCAGAAGTGAGATTTATAATAAGAAAACGCTCCTACCGCGCATGCACCAAGGATCTATAAATCTTTTAAGTACTCGATCGGCCAATCCCTGTTGAGAAACGATAAATCATCCCCGCGGACAGTAAAGTCGAATACGAATACGATCGCCCGTCTTACTCACACATACTGACCCTTGGATGCTTTAGATCATTTATCATTTCTGCATCTCGCTCCTTCTCAATGATAAATTCAATTCTGTTTTGGAATATGATTGTTCTTCGTTTTGTTGTTGTGGTGTTTTATTGTGGGCATCGTCGTGGAGTAGGTTTTTTGATCGGAGTCTGATCGAAATGATCGCGAGAATTGGATTTCCATTTTAGATTTGGTGCGTTGAACGATCAATCTTGCGGCACCCGCTCCTCAGCTGTCTTGTTTATGACTATCAAGAAAAAATATGCATCGTTATGCGATTTAAAGTCATCCGGCTTATTCGATACTAATAAATACGTTTTATTGATTAGATTTGAAGTCTTAAATCATAGATTTAAACTTTATAATATAACAAAAAATAAATAGTATTCTTAATAGATAGCATTACTGCAAAATTAATGAAAAAATCATAGATTCTATAGTTATGCATACCTACTTATCATCGTGACAGATTACGTATAACATAATGAGTTTTACTAAAGCTCAATTTGTATACTTTACTGTAACAAAAAAATGTTTACCAACATATATCATAGGAAAGATAATATTAAAACTAAAAATAAAAATACGGAAGCTCTCAAATCGAAAAATGTTTTGTTTTCTTTATTTCTTGCTATTTACAGGGCTGTATAAAAGACAACATTTCTTTCTTATCATAACTTAAAATAGATCGTGCTTTTCAGTCAGTTATATACATACAACAATTATATAGATAGACAGGTTCACGCCATCTCTTTACCTAAAACTGTTATTCGTGAAAAAATAGTATAATCACTATGAACATACATATCAATATTTTATTATAAGTAAAATACTAAAATTCTGAATTATTTAGCACAATAGTAATAGCAACTACACAAGTAATTTACAAATAAATCAATCACTTATTCCTACTATCACTGGGAGTTTATAATTTATTTTTACACGACATAGCTTATAATAATTACTTTACAGTTTTACAACCTATAAATCATAGTTTTATTATTATTAGACTTCGGTGCTTTGGCCATGCTGATAAATATAATAAGGCTTCTTATGAACATTTCTCTATGCCTAGTGAAGATATTGTGACATCTCGTTTTATATTTTAAATAAGAACAATATTCGAAATATTTTTTTTTAAATTGTATTATTTAACAATAGGATTATTTGTACATCACTGCTTACACTAAAGAAAGGCTGCAATAAATCACTGTCAACAAGTCTGTTGACAAAAATATTCTCTTTACATTGTAGTGTCGCGAGATATCACAAAGCTCCCAGGATCTCGCGGACAATGCCCTTAGACGTTTGCCAAATTAAAAGGCATATTTGTTAGAACTTGTCTACGAAAATGTGCAGTCACTTCCAATAATAATTGGCGACAGTGACCATGTTTACGCGATTTCTTCTACAGAGGAGCGTGGCTCGAAATATAAATAGCCATTGTAAAATATACATTGTATCTTCACAGCTACCTGTCTCGTCAGTCAGTAGGACCCATTAATTAACATTTTAGGACGGCTGCTCTGAATCATCAGAATGGTCAATTTCATGTACGGACTATTTAATTTGCGTAAATAAGCGTAACGTTTCCAAAAGCACAAAATGGTCCGGAAGCGCTTTAGCAAACTTTTTATTCCACGTGTTGAAGCTTCGCCCTACCTATTACAGTTTGAAATGTGTTGCAGCAACGATGAGCATCATTCGCCGTCGAATAAAGAGTTTGCTAAGCGCGATGGGGTCAGTAAGCGGCAGCGGCACCTGAGTGGTGCATCAAATGGTGATGGTGGTAGGACTCTTGCGTTGGACACCACCACTCGGGCACCCCATGCGGCACGGGAGGTGCAGGTTGCTGGAATTGCGTCCAGTGCCCGCCGAATCCTAATTTGTTATCCATGACGCCGTTGCCACCGATGTTGGTCAAGTGGGGTTGGTGTTGATGAGGTGGCGGGGGTCGATCGTACGGTTTCTGCTCATGTGGATTGAGATATTTCTCATTAAGACTTTCTAGTTTGTCCGTTATAGTTGGATGGTGATGAGGGTTATGGGGAGGAACAGGGGGTGGCGGTATGGGCAGTGGAGCAACAGGGCTGGCGGCACCAGCAGTGACGCTGACACTACCCGCTGACGATGAGTCATCACCGTCGCTATCGTAGCGGGGGGACGCGTCACCGGCGGCACCATGCACCTTCATATGCTTGCGCAGCGAAGAAGGGTGAGTGTACGATTTGTCGCAGCCGTGAACCCGACAGTTGTACGGCTTGTCGGAAGTGTGGACGTGAGAATGTTTCTTCCTATCCGACGAATTCGCGAAGCGACGGTCGCAACCCGCGTACTCGCACTTGAAAGGTTTTTCACCTGTAATGATAAAAAAGGAAAATAGTTACGATCAATTTTTATGGGAGACTGACTTTAATTAAAACGATTTAAGAGCACAACTCAAGGTAAGGCTTTCCTCTCAGCATTTGCCTTGGGAGTCGATTCAGCAGTGTTTTCTAAACAACACTGCTATGGTGAATACATCGTGAGACAATGTGCATACACCTGGCGACGAAATTCAAGAAGTGTATGTGAACTGACCGATTCAGACTGGGTCAGCGTGTTTGACTAAGACCTAATATACTTAGTAAGGGTGGGCTTGCTCGTGCTCTTTATTGTGATCATATATGAGCAGTTGTCGAGGATAAAGTTGAGGATAAAATTAGTTAGCTGTAAAAGTTTGTTAAGAAAATAATAGGCCACAAATCAGAAAAGTGCAGTTAGTTTTACAGAACAGAATTATAAATTAATAAGTTTTGTTTTCCAATCGCTTCCATTGAGTTCGCTTCGAACCAACTTTAGCTGGTTTTTTTGTGGTTCTTCTAGATTTGTAAATGCTGGTATAGATTTCTGTCTCTGCGTACAAGTTGATGGCAATCTATTGTACTTCGTATAGTATGTAATTAAACAGTAAAGCTAAGTAAAAACATATCTAGAATGTACGAGTATTATAATTTAACTTAATTTTAGCTTATTTTCATTGTACTGCTGCTTTTGCCTGCCTTTTAAATTGTGTCGTTTGCCACATTCCCGCAATTATAAAAAAAATTGCTTTTTAATCTTTTTGAATTTAGAAAACAAAAGATTGTTTTTAGATCGGCTGAATAGTTTTATTGTATCGTCTATTCAAAGATCACAAGTCAATCCTCAAAGATCGTCATGTGACATACCGTGAAGTAGAGGCATCCGTGGGCGTTTCAGGGACTGTTCTAAAAAACAAGGCGTAAGAAAGTTGATCTTCCGTTTGATACCACATTTGCTTAGCGAAGACCAAAAAGCAACCCGTGTTAGTTGGTGTCGCAAAACTCTGCAGCGATTTAATCGAGGAGAGTCAAAGCAGGTGTATGATATGGTTAGTGGTGACGACTCTTGGATATATGCTTACGATCCAGATTCTAAGCAACAGGCTACTATCTGGGTCTTCTAGGATGAGCCAAAACCGATCAAGGTCACACGCGCATGGGGGTCTCCTTTGTGCCAAACGGTGGTCACATCACCACTATTGTACTAGAAGATTGCAAGACGGTTAAAGCTGACTGGTATAGCACCGTTCGTTTGCCACAAGTCATCACCGAATTTCGAAAAAATAATTCAAGACGTCGTATGATACTGCATCATGACAATGCAAGTTCGCACACCAAAGAAATTTTACACCATCCGAACCAATTATAGACGATTTTTTTAAGTTCCCCAAAATTAAGCAATGTCTTCGTGGTCAACGTTTCAGCTCACCTGCTAAATGCATAACGCTGTTATTGCATACAAATCGACCATTGACTACCCCACCATTTCGTAGTGGAATAAACATTTTAATAAGTGGTTTGAATGCATGTGTGTTAAATATCGCGGAAAATTCTTTGAAAAACAATAAATAGGAATAATCTATTAGATTGTATATACATACATACATACATACACTTACGCCTTTTTCCCACGGGGGTAGGCAGAGATTACGTCCTTCCACTTGCTACGGTCCTTACATATCTCTTTCGCTTCATCTACTTTCATAACATTCCTCATACATGCTCGACGATTGCGGGTACTTCTGACCTGGCCTTTTTTGAGGACACTTTCGATTTGTTCGAAATATGTTCGCCTAGGTCTTCCTCGTCCCGTGTCTCCACTCACTTGTATATACATATGTACTTATTTCAAGGGCAGCCCTAGTATTTATTATTAACCGATGTTTAGCTAACTTAACCAAGAGGTGTATGGCCATAAAATAAAGAATAAAAAAAATCGAAGTTATACGACGTATAAACAAGTAAAACCCACAGACTGCATATAGGTAATGGTATATATTAGAGTTTAAAAAATCTTAAACATCAAACACATTATCAACAATCTCCGTGGCCGAATGGTTTTAGGCCGCTTGCAAGGCATCTCCACTCTGAGGTTCCGACATCGAGTAACTCTGAGAACAAATATTTAATGTGATGCTAAGAGAGACGGAAGCTCTTGTTGCCGGGGTTATAGTCTTACATAGCGCAACTTTATGGATCCAGCAAAAAATTATTAATTATATATTTTGATTAAGTACAATTTAACATAAACTAATATTGCGTTTAAGTAGGTACTATGCATAAAGCAGTTGTAGGAAAACTGGAAGCGTTACCTGGCATAGAATATGAAACAAATAATAAAAGCCGTAGTCTGGCCTAAATGTTCGACCTTGTCTCTTCCCAACTTAAAAACAAAACTACAGGACTCCAAACGCGAATATCCAATCACACCATAAATAATCAGATTTGCTCAATGTTTATAGTTTACGAGTGCAAATAAATATTCACAACAATTGCACGGGGTACTTAACACGACCATAAATCACATTCGTAAGAAGACTTTGTCACATTGCCCTGACAAAGCCACCAGAGAGCGAGCTATAATCGACTTTAATGCTCAGAAATTAGCTTCCAATTTAACGCGGAGATATCACAAAGAATCCTGATATTACGCTAAAAGCCATCCGCCTTATGGAATATCAATAGGATAAAAGTGAGCGATCGAGTTAATCCTTTATATAAAGTGTTAACTATGCCGTTCCAAACTATCTGTTACGTCTTAACTACAGTAATTTTTTATTGAAATCTGGTTGTACAATATCGTATAAGATAATTATCTAAAACAGCAAAAGCTGAATGTTAATGAAAAATTACTAGCCGTCTGTAAATGTAATATTTAAAATTAAATTTTGTTATTTGTAAAAACACAATGTCATACATTTTGTGAAATGTTCGAATTATTATTTATTTTTTGACTTAACATTTATGTGGAATGAAATTATCGCGAACAATTTGCCAAGTGATTGTCTATATGTAAGTATATAATGTATTTTGGTAAATAAAAATTATATCACCAGTTACGTTTGAACGGTTGATAGCTGATAGATGATTTTTCTAATTTACGTGTGACACGTAAGAGGTTTAGCATATTTTTTATATAATCGTAATCAACTTTTTTTGCCCTAGAAAATCACACTAGACCAAATTATGTTTTCGTACCAATCTATCGCTTTTATCACACTGTCCCTATAAGTTTGAAAAATGTTCTAAGAAGAGTCAATTAATTTTTCTTTTTATTATGCTATTCGTAACGGTAATGGTCCTTTGACCATTTACCCTTTGGTAATACTGTGCGATAATGTGAAGTGAACTTGTCGTATTCAAATATCATGACTCGTTATGTACTTACTACTATATGCATAATAAAAGATTTCTTTCCTACCACCCATTCAGGACGTATTTTTTAGCTGATAAGAAGAATAGGCGCAAGAAACTTATCAGCTTTATCAAAAGTAATAACAACATTTACAATATATTATGTCGTTATCATACAATGTACATATGTGTTTACAATTTATACGGAATATAGTGGTAAATGTAACGAATATCTGTTTAGAGTCGTTTGACAGTTGCTGTAAAAAGCACAAGGGAAACGTTAAATGCCCTTGTGTTTTTAATCAGAACATACTATTAATTAGATTCCATTCTATTGATTAAATTTTATACTTAGTCAACTCTTAAACTATTATTTTATGTTTACACGGTTCGTTAAGAACGTGTTAAAACCGAGGTAGTAGCTTTGCAAATAACGCAATCTCTAATTTTTTTAGTCACGTAATCTGGAAGTACGCGGTAAGCTTGCGCGCAGCCCTAAGAAAACTGTACTCGTATAACAAGAAACATGGTCGCGATCGCGACAATTGAAATATAGGCGTTTATAAAATCTATAGTAATAGATTTTATAAATGCTTATATTTTATACAACGACAGTAGTCGCGCTATGCTCTAACTCACCCGTAGAATGCAATAGAAGTTACAGCAGGTTGGACAAAAAATACCTACGAATAAAATGTTAAATTGACGTTTCGTCGTCCCCTGTTTAATTCTCCAAAACTGAACCGATTTAAATAATTTCTTTAATATGAAAAGTTTAGCTATGTCCCTACGTATTGCTTAAATTTGATGGATGTAGGAATACACCAAAAAATTTGTCTATTTTTATAATTGTTTATTATTTATATTTCTGTCTGAATTATTTATAACAAAAAAGCCATAGATTTTTATATTGTTAATTAATATATTGTTAAAAATATTGCTTCAGTGTGTTTTTCTCGGGAGAAAGCAGGGGTATATGTTTGTATCGAAAATATGCCGCACGGTTGGCCGCATGGTGTAAGTAAGAATTTAAAAAAATAAACCTTTTAATAGAATTTCTTTTCTGCGCTTCACATATCATAATCAGTGCAGAATAATTGCTTCATTACATTCTTGTTTCAATATATTTTTTCACGTTGTACTTAATTTGTAGTGCAGTTATGATAGAAATATGGCATAGTTAAATAAATATATAGGTAGTTACTATAGGAAATTAGTTATCCAAACAAATAAAGTGCTCTTTTTTTACATGGTTATAACTATATACACTGAACGTTTTTTTAGCATCTGTATGGAATTGTAATTATCTACGAATAAGTGTTGAAAACATAGTGATAGATAAATTTATGAAACAAATTACTTTCCTTATTAAACTGAGAATTGACAACATAAAAAATTTGTAGATGTCTAAACACGTCTGAAGCTTTACGAGGTACATTTCTATGAAAAATGTCTGCCTATACAGTTTATGAATAACATCTTTTAAATGCTTAAATGCCATGGCATACGTAGTTTGTATACATGATACACAATCAAAATCCATAATATCACAGCAACCATGAGAAACTGTCAAACTGTTTTCCTCGCACAATGGATATGCCTCATTCGAAGTGCCCAATTTTTTGCGGTGATTTTTTCAACATTATATTACCAGGCATGGATAGACGCTTCACGAGTTCACCGAATCGTGCCACTATAATGTTAAATAAAATACATTACAAGTAGTTTCGGCCAGTGAGACCGCACACAATACTTTTTACTCCCGTGTTTACAAATAAACCTCTCGGTAATCCGATGTATTGTTGCGCTCGAAGATGAGCACAGATGCTAATCTCAAGTGTGTGTTAAAGTGCTTATAATAGGGCTTTTTACGCGATCCCTCGCCGCAAGAATTGTTCACACATACTCAATGAAATCACACATCGTCGGATCATGTTCACTGGTGTTCTACTTCCTTTCGTGACGGAGCATTGTGGCTTTGCTGTCAGATTAGCAAGGCGTCGTTACATTTCAGTTGCTTCATTGGCTTTGAGAATGGATGTGGATATTTTTGTACATAATAATTTGAATCCTATACGTAGAATAGGACTACAATGTAATTATTTTCATGACTGAGTAGTATTGTATATTCAAAACCAAAATGTTTGGGTTTATACAAAAATACTGTTTTAAAAGTTTAATCTTTTCATGGTATTCTATAAGAAACAGAAACGGAGTCTTCTGAATGAGTAGCACACACAAAAGGCATTGGCTACCGTCGAACCGTGTTTAACAAAAACACTCCGATCTGGATTCCTAATGAGCTTGTAAGATAACAAGCCAGAAACATGTGTCGCCCGCCTAATTACTAATCGGGCGATCTCGAGTCCTCACAAAAAAGGTCGATGCGACGAAATACTTCGGCGATACGTTATCGTGCGCACGCGTCGCTTCATCAGTTTTTTGGGACAATTTGTAAAACAGTTTGACGTTTTTTGTACTCGTAGATAAGGCAACTAAATAATAATTACCGAAATAATCAATGAAAAATTCATATTCAAAACACACATATATGATCTGAAATTATGACACGAAAATTAATGATTATTGTGATAAAAATCAAGATAATATTTCACCACAGATATGGTAAAAACTAGCAAACTTATTTCTACTATAATTAAATCCATACCTCCAAATTTATAATATACTGCGTATTATATATCACATTACTTTGAAATAAATTTCTTACATAATTTTTATTTTGGACACTAAATTCGTAGGCAATAAAGTAACCATTCAAATGTATGAATATGTGTTTCACGTGTTTAGTGATACAAACAAAAACAACAAATACAAGTATAGAATGCACATCGTGAATTCGTCGCATGCCGCCCGGGACACGGATAGGGTCAGATGCTTATCTTAAACGGCTGTATCACCCACGGGAGACACTTTTTTGTGTTAAAATCGACGTGAAACTTTATCTGTAGCTTGTTCTCCCAAAACACATTTGATGGGTTTTAAGCCTTTAACGAGATTTAAGAAGATGGTTTCCTGTGGTAGCTTAGCAGTACAGTAGCATAGCTTTGACATGTCGTTCGGTTTATTTAAAGCTTATGTCGTTGTACATGTTTATTTCCTTTCTTAAAATGCGTAGTAAAAGGGTATGTTGTAACATATGGGTATGTTGTACGTAGATCGCGCTTTCGGACATTCATAATTAAAGAAAAGATAATATATTTTGCGAGTTACACGCTGGTCTCTTTTATTCAGCAAATGTACTTTAAGCTTAAACTTTCACTATTTCATCGCCGGTGATATTCTAAAATATACATTTGAAATTAGAACAATTCGGAACTACGGAAACATGTTCAGTTCAATGAATATCGATTACTGTACCTATACAGATGATCCATTTTAACGAATCAAGATAAAAAAAAATACTCATTTTCTTTAACCATGAGGAAAACATATGAGTTGGCAAACCGCCTAGCCTAAATTCATCAGAAGAGTCAAGTTACAAAACGCTACTTAAAGGCGCTCTCTTGAGAAAACAAACTTTTTAGAAATAGCGCAAGTTGATGAAATCCGATGCCTTGGCCTTTGCACCCAAATTGTGGTAAATGGCTCTGCAGAGTTTTGACAATAAACAATCGGGCTGCAGGTATCCGGTTACTGAACGTTCGGGGCGTATAAACAGATATTTATTATGACTTGTTAATGGCAATTAGGAATATTAGCGTCCCTCGACTTCTGCGTTTCATATCATCACCTTGAATAATACCTGGACGATACAAGATTTCATTCAGATACATCTGTTATACATGTTTTGTTATTGCCAAACAATTTCAAGAAAATAATTTTAATATCACAGGTAAAAGCTTTAATTTATCTATAGTAAAGGTAAACAAAAGTATATCATACTGTTAGTAGAACAACTTATTGTTATGGTAACAACTCCTATAACGAAACGAAACGAAAACCGTTTTGTATAGATTTCAAAGACATTCGCTTATTCTTAACCAGAAGTAAAAACTTTAATAGAAAGTAATACAATAGTTTATAAGGCAAGACAACAAGTAAAAAAAGTAATTATAAAGTCAATAATAGTTTATAAGGCAAGACAACAAGTAAAAAAAGTAATTATAAAGTCAATAAAGTACAAAATTCTTTTGAGATTTTATTTTAGTTCAAAATATCCTATTTCGGAGAGTAGAGCAAAAATATTTTCTATGGCGCTTAAATTTAAAATGTAATGAAGTTTTGAAAACGAGTGAAAAAAATCGGTAATTTCATAGTTAATAACTCATTATAATCGTCAGTAAGTGGAACATTTTTTCTATAAAATTGGTATTGCTAATGTGTCGAAATGATGCTGGTCAATCAAAAGATAGATTTTGAGTTCTAAAATGTCAGAAAAATGCGGGGATCTTGAACTTTTATCAATTACATAATTTAGGTTAGCCGGTTAGTTTAGGTACATTGTTTCAATTTATTAACCACTATAGAACAACGCATATCAAAATTAATTCAATCTCCAGCAGACAGCCGGCTAATGAGCGGTCGATGACTGGTCTTTTATTGACACGACACCGATCAACGTGAGCTAGCCCGAGGCCTCCAAACTGACACAATAACAGAAACAGAGCACTCATTGCCTATTCGTTCTCCATAAATAAGAATTTATTATTACTCTATTTATGACTATTTAACTTATTAACAACCGTTTCTCGTTATTGCAATAAAAACCGATCCAGCGACAACCTCTTCAATACACAACAATGGCCGCTTGATGACGCTTCTTCGAAAACAGATTTCCCTAGCGTATTTAGACGAAGTTTCATATGACGATATAATGATTTATAGTGTTTCTTTTATACAAATCGTATTTCAAATCAGAAAGATATATTAATATCTTAATTTTTTCCACTTCTCAGAGAATAAGGCCCTTGTCCGGGGAGCACAAAAAGAATATGCGGGGTCGGGCAGGCGCATTGGGCGCCCAACGACCGTGTGACAAGGTGCTTTATGCGGACGATTATGAGCGAACCGAATAATGTTCCGATACCCGATAAATATCTGCCAACTCATACAAAAGCATCCCAATAAAAATATAATAGTAAATGTAGCAACAACACAAGCCACAAACTGCACAGTCATATCTCGCTGATAAATATAAATTAAATGAAAACATGTTGCTTGCAGACTACATCTCGGAGGTTGGAAGAAAATTAAACTTTATTTTAGTTGTTACTGAAACCATTTCTTTATGTTTCGCAAATTGTCTCTTTGATGCTGCGGCTGAAGTGGTTTTTTTATCTAGTGAATACGCTAGTCTAGTCTGGTTCCCAACATCAAAGGCAGTTTTTCATATAATAGTTTTAAGACGTATCTCAAGAACACATCAAGTTTGAAGTATCTGTATCTATTTTATTAATTATTATGAGAAAATCGGCGTGAAAAAGACCGGTTTATTTGGTTTAGTGTTAATTTCGCCCTGGTTCGAAAGATGTTTATTGCACTACAAAATTTGTGTATGGACAAATGGTATTCTTCTAGTTCAACTAGTAATATATATATAGCATTTAGATATCAGCTTCTCTGGTCGAGAACGTAATTTTCTAGAACTCTTTCCATATTTCCGTAATTCAGCGGACTGTAGGTATATATATTTATCATTATATGTATTTTTAGAAAGACAATTGAGGCGAAATAGTAGCTTGAAAAAAGAATTAAAATAGAAATTACATTTAATTTCCCGCCATTAGTATTGACAGTGTTTTCTAACATTTGATTATCTTCATAAACGCAGGATTTCCTAAGTTATTTTTATCACACACAATTTATTCAAAACAAAGCCGCACTAATCACAAGATGATTATGTAAATGAGAAGCAATGAACGTATAATGAATTCTCAGATCCAAAATAAATAACACAGAGCCTCACCAATTCAAGCGATTTTGCTCCGTGAAATATTTTATGTTTTGGCTTAATAATCTTAAAACTTTGCTTAAAATGTACGGGAATATGCAAACATTTATATGGCAATCGCCTGACTGCAACATCGTCTGTTAGTCTTCAGAATTTCATTTTTACTGGCAAAATGATACTAATGAAACTTAATTAACTTAAAAATTCATTTTGAATTAATTGTATATTATTTAAGTTATATTACATAGTAATAAATCTTAAATTAAATTAGGACACAAAGTAACCAAAAATGTAATATCCACTTTAATGCATAATTCATTGAGGTCCAATGCCTCAGGACATTATTGCCACAGTAGTCATACAGACTACATCGAAGTAGTTCGTTTCTCAAGGTGCTCTAGAAGCTATAACCTCCTGCTTCAGCGAACATAATTGATTCAGTATTTGGGAAGACCCATCAGCATCATAAAGGCATCTTTTCTTTGTACGTGTAACACAGTGAATAAATTCTGTATGTTGTCACATCACAAATTGTAAATTGTACAGGTTTTAAGAGAATGCTTTAAGGAGTGTAATTTTACATCAAACAAGCTAATCCAAAACAGCTTATTAACTCCTATATACGAGAACCCAGCACGTTTTTTCTAATATTTGGCAATAATGCATATTTTCTACAATTTCTTTCACTATTTAAACTTCATTCGTAAATTAATATTTTATAATTCTGTCTGCTTAAAACCAAGTATGTAAATATGTTTAGCAAAGTATATGAATGATTTTTCCATATTTATTGGGTGAATCAACTATTAGTTAAGATTAACAAAAATAACAATTTAGTTTTTCTTATTCATAAATTCGATTATGATTACTGATCAATTAACAATATATAAAATCTCCAATCAGATCCATAAAACATACTCGTAGATAGTATATGGTTTCGAAATATGGAAATAAACTTATCCTGTTGTTTATATTAGTGTGAAAATCGTGTTTATTGGATGCAAATATTTTTATTGTAGTAGATTGTAATTGAGAAATGTTAATGTAATTACATGAATTATTGCAATTTTAACCGTTTTCTAATTCAGACAATTTTATCATCAAAATAATGTAATATAATCAAAATTAACGAGTTGAATTAAATAAATGCATAAAAGTCACAAAAGCCGTCAGATTTAGAAGTACGTAATTGAAAATAAATATCTCCGTGTAAATCAAACGTAAACACTTTCCCATTAAACTATTTCCCATTTTAAAATGAAGTATTGTCACATTTCATGCAGTATTTTGTCCCAGGTGAAATTTCGTAGATACAATCTATCTTGCAATAACGAGCTAAATTGTATAAAGAGCATTCGATATTAGCCTTCATTTACAAATATGTTAATCGAATTTATTTATCTCACGCTTCTATTGAAGGAAAACGTCGCGAGTACCCACACCCGCCTACATAAATCCGCAATGAGACTTGTACTCATCGTTATCATTTCAGCCAAGAAACGATCACTGCTGGATATGGATAAAAAATCGCCACACCGGTCTCTATTGCGCTGGATGCTTCCTAGCTTACCAACGACGCTGTGAATTCGGCATATGTGGGCCAATCGAGGACCTTTTGATCCCAACGGCCGTCTTCCTTTCAATGTACTTTACCCATTGTCATATAAGGTTCGTAATTTTTCGGACTATATCAGTGACCCTGGTTCTTCTGCGGATTTTATTTTTGATACGATCACGTAAAGAAACCCCTAGCACAGACCTCTACATTGTCTTTTGAATGACTATGAGCCTCTGTTTAAGACCCATTATAGGCTTGGGTTCAATATATCATCACAGGCAACACGTACGAATCAAATTAAGAATTTTTACTTGTCAATGTATACATAATTTTTTTCAGTTTTTAGTTGATTATAATTATTAACCTAATTTATATATAGTTGTTTTGTCTTTAGTAGCTTTGAACCAACTTTCCATGTTAAAAAACTGAAAAAAATTATGTATACATTGACAAGTAAAAATTCTTAAAAGTCACACTCTTACCATAAACAATTATATGAAACTTATTAAGTAGTAAAAGTATAGAACCTCTACATCCTCCCCACCTTGCATCTTCAGGGAAGAACAAGATACAACCATTAAAAAAAATTGAAAACACCTTTATGTAACAATAAAAACAAAACAGCATTATCAAACAAAATTAACAAACCTAGAGATTAAGCCTAGCCGGAACCTTCACCGGACGACCAGTACGAGTGGTGTAATTATTATGGCCTTGAGAATCAGAGTTGGGATTGGTGTTTATTGTTTTATCCGCTTCTATAACCACTGGGTCCTCAAAAGAGACCTCAAGTCGATACAACCGCTGAAAAGACCTATCTCGTTCCCCAGCAGCAGTTTTAATTCGAGCAACTCTGCACTGTCCATCAACACCTGGAAAAACTTCGACAACAACTAAACTACTAACTACTAACTACTCCATTATTCCATAATTAACGTAGTAGACTATAATTGGTGTTATTTTGTGTTAAATTAATTACAACTCTATTTGGGCACGTTTGTAGAATTAAAAATCATTTAAGGGTTGAAAAGTGCTGTTGGAACATTTTTAAAAATTTTATGTACTATATTATAGTACTATGTAAGTAGTTGACTGCTTACTACCAGCAAAAGTAATATATTAGTTGTAGACATTCTAGTGGCATTTTAGTAAGACAAAAATGCTTTATTGCTTTTACATTAATTTGGAGAACGGTCATGTTATATGAAAACTTCCAATAATTCTTAGAGTTTATTTACACTGTTCAATGTTTTTTAGATAGATGTCTCTATCTAAGAAGTCATCCCGTTGCTGTAATAATATTTGACCTTGTACGACTAGTGGCTCTGACAGTCCTCACTTGACCTTACCTTGACTCTGCCTAAATATTTCTGAACAGACTATAAGATGCAAAATTTCCCAGTCTCTAAAATGTTGATGATTGGCTAAAGTACAGAAAGTGATGTGTGTATTATTTTAAAACCAATCTCTTTCTATTAATCAGTTTCACCCACTTAATTTTTGGATAGTATCAGATGTCAAAATGATTAATCTGAACAGCAGTAAAATCTCATTATATTTGTAAAGCCGGACCGACATTTTTCGCAAGTTCTTTTCATACGTTATCCACTTTTCACCATAGTCAGCTTTTTCTCAATGTTAAAAAACTACCCGTTTCAATGGGTTTCTTTCAATGAGCTCATGTGACACCCAAAAGCTTTTATATATTCATAATCACAGCTCATATACGTCCCCACCGAGGGGCTCCAGCCTACTCTAACTAGGTTGGGCGATTAGGCCTTAGTCAACCGCACTGGCCCAGTGCGGGTTGGTTGACTACGTACACCTTTGAATCGCTTCGCAGATGTACGCAGGTTTCCTCACAATGTTTTCCTTCACCGTAGGAGCGTCGGATAAATGTACATATGAAATTCGGAACGAAAAACACATTGGTACACGGTGGGGATTAGATCGCGGGCCTCCCGATTCTATGCGGCGCACAAACCAGTGCAGAGACCACATCTATATTCACCTTTTTAAAATAAGTCTAAACTTTTTTTAATTTTCTCAGTTATATCTAACTACTAATACGCCAATTTAGCTCCACTTTTTTATAAATCACTTCCATTTTATCTGTAATTGGACGACCAGAGCGAAATGTATCTTACACATGAAATTCCCATATTATAAACGCTTAAATTAACTTCGTATTAGTTTTACTGACATCGCATTAGCACATTGCTACATCGCATCATCAAATGTTTAATTATCATTGCATGGCTTTTAATTCATATCCCTTATTGTCCATAACAAAAGCAAACTCGTAGAAAGATCATTTTCAATGATATCATAATAATATCAATTTTACTTGTTATTGTAATACTTAATTATATGTTGAATTAATTTGATAAGTTGTTATTGTATTAATTTGAAAATTAATATGATAATTGTATCCATGATATTTTTTTAAATAAATATTGTTATGATTATACAAAATGGAAAAATTTTTACTATAATTATAATTATACTGGGTTTTAGCTTTAATACGTACTTTAAATTCCTCCCACTCATCTTAAGGACCCCTTCATAAATTTATTTTCCTGAAAGGATATTTCATATAAACCAATAGTTCTCTTCCTTACGCCTCAATATGTTAGCGTGAGATTCTTAACATTTTCCAAAATCAAAAACCCATTTTCGTTTATTTTTTTCTTGCTGTCTGCTCTGACGCCGGTTAGGCCTGTCAAATGTCCGACATACAGATTGACGAGCGTGGCCGCCTTTTTGTACTTATTACGGCCGGGCAGGTGTCTTGTACAATATTGTTTTATCTGTGGCATGTCTGCTTGGGAAGGTTTGAGAAGGAAAGTCTAGAGCACTAGCAGACTTGATGGATGATATGAGCGTCAAGGTTTTATTGGAAATATAGAAAAGTATGTTTATAGAAGAATACTAAATAGTATGTGAAAATTAAATTGTCTATGTGATAACAGGCGTATGTAGATTATTTCTATATATATATATATATATATATATTTTTTAAGAAACTGTACTTATAATCTCTATATATTTTTAGTTAACCATAATGATATTTTATATAAACAATTAAATTCTATGAGTAATATAATAAAAACACCGGGAGCTTACGTTCTGCTCCGCTTCCAGTTGCAATGGCCGATAGGTTTTAAAGCTTTCTCTTCAATATTTTTACTTTTTATATTTATTTATTTAAAAAAAAACTAAATATAAGACAGAGACAGAGAAATTAAAATAAATCCATAATAAAAATAAGTTTCAAAATGTTGCCAATTATGCAAATGTGAAATTTGTTGTCAATATTTTAATTTGTTTTGTCGTAGTTTAACTGTTTTAATTAATATTAATATAATGTTAAGATAAGATTTTGTGAAACTAAAAATATAATATAATATTAAGTTGAGATTTTGTGAACTATCAATATAATGTATTTGTCCTACTTTATTCATCACTTCAGCCGAGAGTTTGGTGAGCTGAAGCAAGCAGCGCTCTAATGCTATTTTCATAAAATCATTGGTCAAGCATGTGGGAGACCTCCGATACTAGGTTTTCTGCCATATGCCTGCTCCTTTGCACCCTGTTAATCCTACAGGCATGTACCTTTCCCTGCCTACATATTTATTTTTTTAAATGGTATATATTCTTGAAAATTGTATCTATGAAGAAAAAATAGTAAGAAAAACTAATCTGTAAAATAAGTGTGTAAAATCACAAACATTAATTAAAATTGTTCCATATCTAATCTATTGAAATCTAATAACAAAATGAAGACGCACTGATTCACCGCCCAATATTAATAGCACCAGCTGTAGGTATAAAGTTTCTCAGTATTAGGGGACCAATATCAAAACCTTTGTTGTTTTTGTGATTGTAATAGTATGGATAAGACTATATCATATATAAATATACATACTCATATAAATATTAACACGATCCTATGCCGTTCAATATATTTTATATGCACTAATGTGAATGTATATCGGTCGTTGGGGTAGTCAATCAATTTATCACAAGTACTATAATTATTCTGCTTAATTAAATAGTCTTTGTTCTAATTATTGTTAATTACTACAATTACTATTCATGTAGGTATGTTATAAAGCAGCATTTTAATTAATATTATTTTAAAAGAAAATTTACGATATTGGTATGTAAGTACCTAATTGTATCGATATCGAATATACATTGCTACATATCCACTTATTCTGATAAACATGTACCAAAAACTAAAAAAAGAAGCTATTAATTCAGACGTACAAATTTACGAAAATATGTACAATAAAAAAAGTAGTCGGGCATCACAAATTAGAAATCACATAATTTGCCGCATTGACGCACCCAAGTGTCCAATAAATTGGTTCGGTAACGTATTTGCGCCCGAGGCTTGTCCACTCAACACCCACGCGGCTGCGCCAGCCCCCGGCCGCGTTTTTGGGACAAACTAATATTTCTAACGAATATTAATAGCTATTTTTTTTGTTCCCATTTTAAATCTTTGTTTCCTTGAGACGTGGGTGCGTACCTTAAATACTTCGCATTCTTGTATCCCGATTTTACGAATAATACGAATGTTTGGATTAGGAATACTTGATTAATATGTCAACTAAGTTTGAACTTTGAACTTCAGTGACTGCGGACATTATCGAAGATATTATTTATACAATAAGTTGTATGTAAATGTGAGCATATTAGATTGTAAACACATAATAGCAGTACAAGTGCTCAATAAAAAATAGTACGAAAAAATGGTTTGGTTGTTTTTACGTACATATATAATGACCTTAGTAATAAATTTTAACATGATATGGATAACATGACACTTTGACATACTCAATTGTTCTACATACACTAAGACAGTGATTTGATTATCCAATAAATAGATAATCTTGTGCTTGTGATTGATAATTGCTATTGATGTTTGATGTCATTTTAAAGAGATGATAAAAGTTACTCTGTTACATTAAATATTACGTTGTATCTTAGACCTTTAACGCTTTTGTCGCTTTTGTGTTTTCTGAGGTGAGGTAAAGTACTTAAAAAAAATACAGGTAATTATTGGAAAACAATACAACGACGTTTTAAATGCTAAACAAACTGTGTTATAACCTCCAATTGTGAGACTATTCTATAAAAAGTAACCCTTTTTTTAATAATTGCAATTTCGTCAGATGCTTAGTTTTCATATCTTTCATTTCAAGAAGTACTTATTAAATGTGGAAATCATAATGCAAATTTGGTATTCGGAGTTGAAATCGATTTTTATTAAATTTGACATGGGCAAAATTTTTGAACCGGTGAAGGGTATAAGATAATTTTCACGGTGGAAAAATATCTTAAATATAAATAGTTTTGCATTTGCAACCTAATATTACTTACGAAATATTATTTGGATATCTATAATTTATGTTACTTAGATAATGTTTGACTTGTCCCAGTTGTATGCTTGCTTACATGCTGCTTACTTGTATGGATGTTACATACCTGCTGGCCTGCTGGGGTGCAAGGGAGCGTAGAAAAGGCTATAAATAAAACCTTGTGAGGTTAGGTTAGACCAATAATCTTACATATTACATATTGCATGCTGCATTCTTACTTTTGATTGTATAATCTATCAGTTGGCGAGAATGAATAAAGCTGTAAAAGTTTGTCACTATAATTAGATAATAATTTTCGATCAATAGAATAAAAAAGATAAGATGATAGTAATATCCTTTTCATAAACTTCAACTAAAAATATGATAACATTAAGATTAATGAATAAAATAAATCTTTCGCCATAGTAATCTATAACAAATAAGGAGTTCATAGATCTAAATCAGATTTCTAGAAACAAATATAGAATTTACACATTTTGTAGATATTACATCACTTCACAAGTATTGGACGTGTTATTTAAAAAAATAACAAAATTTTTCTTCCAGTCAACTATTCCAATATTTTTACATAAACATATAGAGAGGGTTACACGTCTTCTTAAGCGTGGCTAATAAGGTCGGTCGTAATGACCCGAGTCTGCCCTGGCGGCCGCATCACACACATCCATACATATTGATAGCGACAAGGTGTCAGAGAAAAAACGCATGAATCATGCAGTGAGACCTGCCACCAGCGCTACACCACTCAAGAATTTCGCACGGTTTGATACAAAGCGTGCACTTTTTCTTAACGCATTGAAAATGTCTGATAGCTCATTTAATTTAATGAGCACTCTCTAGTTTAGCCAGAAACGAAGCAAACTATATTTAGCTTTTTATTTTATTTACCAACACATCTTTACACCAGTATCAAGCGAAATTTGCAAATTCGACCACTTATGCAGTTACCTTTCAGAAATAATAATTTGCTATGTCTGGATTTTTTACGAATAATCTGGAAAATAATTTTTCTCTGGTTATTTTCTCATCATCATAATTTTTGCCTCCATCGAGAGGCATAACTTTTTTAAGTTAAAATGATTGGGTTTTAGTCAACCATGCTGTACCAGTGCCCATGAAATGCCGACTTCATATATATTTTGAACCTTTCTCATAAGATATCCTTCATAGGTACTACGGGGATTCTTTGAAAAATATGATATGAAATTATATTTGCAGGCTACTACGGAGACCACAAGGCCATCGAGATAAATATGCATACATATTTAATTTATAATCTAAATGTGTCATTTAGTATAACAATAAAATAGTTGTCTTGATTTCGGATATACACGTGAAATAGTTAGGAATACTTAAAATAGTAGTTCGTAGAAATTATGGAATATGATTGCAATAATCGGTGTAGGAGGCACATGCTTTAGGGCGTTCCTCCTTTCTAGGGCATCCTTTGTGGAGTTCCTGTAACAGGACGAATATTGTATTATATTTAGTAATGAAAGTATGTTACTGTTTTAATTTTATTTTTAATTATAATTTGTAATAATAATAGTTTATATGCTAATAAAACATAGGTGTATTATTAGATGCCTTAACAGTAATTATGAAATAGGGTACAGTTACGTTTTGCTTTAAGCACATGAAGCTTCAAAGCAAAATTCCCAATATTAAACAGAAAAATTAATTACAGTATAATTTAAACACAACATTTTTACATCCACTACACTTTTTAAATTAAAATTTAAAAGTTTGATTCAGTCCTAAATCGATGATTTCTTTTTATTATATTCGATAGAGACAGATGAGATAGAGATAGATGACAATAGTCTTTTTTATATTTCTCTATAACTTCTCTATGTTATAGAGTCAGATATATGGTTATATCTTATATACTTTAGTTGTCAAATAATCAGACTACCTACCAGATGGTATATAATTTCCCTTAGTAAAGGCATTTCTTAAAAAATTTGGTGAGTATCTGTGTCGAACAGGACGGGAGGGATCGACACATTGCCACCACTACGCATCCGACCTCGACTCGGCCCAGCACACGCTGGCAGAGTGTCTCGCGTGGGCCTCCGAGCGCCGAGACTTGGTCGCAGATATCGGGCGAGATTTGTCTCCGCCGGCATTGATTGCGGCAATGCTGGCGGACGAGGGAGAGGGCTGTGGCCTCCTTGTGTGAAGCAGTGATGCTCCAGAAGGAGGCCGCCGAGCGGGGTGGGGAGATGGCCGATCCCGCTCGAAGAAAGCGACGCCGGGCTCGGTAGCACAGCTGCGGCGCCGCCGCGGGTCGCCGGCGGGCGCGAGGAAGTCGCGCTACGGCGACCTGGGATGGACCACGCCTCTTCCGTGGCCGGGGGGCGTCGTCGGTAGAGGAGACCGGGGGAGGTAGTGTAGCCTCTCCCGAGAAGGGCTCCCCTGTATCGACGAGGGAGCGGAGGCTGGGGGTTCCCGGAAATAGCTTGGTGTTCCCGGGGGCTCCCTACATGCCTGAGGAAGGCCATCCCTGAGGTTTTTAGTAGGTAGGCCTCCCCCTTCTGGGGAGGAATTTCCTCAGGGGAACAAAAAAAAAAGGAACATATAACTACTGCTCACGTAAAGCCGACAACAAAGTTAGTGAAGCAACCCTCTATGGAGATAGCGTTACAAAATGAAATTAAACACAAGTTTTGACAAGAGTTAGTTAACAGTTTTGGACAAGAGCACAGTGATTTAACTTACCATAGTATTGAAAAATATATTCTGATTTCCTAAGAAAAATATTATATGTGATTAATCACATATAATATCTTTCTTAAAATAATTGTATTATTTAGTTCTAATAACTATAGTTTTACTTCTGTGTTACTATTATAATGTTATAATCATAAGAAATCACTTTTATCTAATTATAGAGTAAATCGGGAGTAATAAAACAGCCAATATATCCCTTACGTGGTTTTTTATGGTATCTACATTTGGAGCACGAGTATTTAAAAAAATATGAGGCCTATTACGTTTTCATATTTGATAATTTAGATACTCAAGATAATTATAATGGGCACTTAATGAAGCGTATTGTCAATGAAAATCAAGCTCTGGCGTCAGGGTAGGGCGTGTCTTCTATGTTATTGGTCAATATGTAAGCGATGGCCTGTCTATCGAGCTCGATTGTCTAATACTAGTTCGATTAAATTATAATGGTTCGGTCTGATCGATTGTGTTATCGACGCTTATCTTTCCGAACAAAACATCAATCGAATTAATTTATAATTCTATTTGGTAGATTAAGTTTCAAAGTATCAATTCTGCTGCTTAATAAGTATGAGAAGGGATTTGTGGATTAGTGTGGATTGTGAACGTGCCAGTTAATGTTAAATGAATATGCAATAAATTAAACAACATATTTATCTTATTAAAACAATAAATAAATTGTTTTAGTAAAAAATAAAATTCAGATTTTTTGCTATCACATTATAATTTATCACATTTAAAAAAAGGTTTTCACAATATTGTTTGATTGATTCTTGCAGAGAGTATATTATAAGAGGTTTAATACTCCTTGTGAGTAATCAATGTACCTATTGGATATTTTGAAAGCTATAAAATATAACACTTGCAATGTTGTAATATATAATTGGTGTGACCACATAAGGTGCTACCGATTCGTGTCTTTCCTCGAAGTATGCGATGCCATCCGATAGAAACGAGCTGAGAATACTTGAATACATGAAATCGGTAGAATGGCGTGACGGCCTTAGTTTTTGTCTGCGCTTCAAAAGCCTGTTCGCACCAACACTTTGACATTTAGCAAAATTCCTTTGCAAATAAAAACAATTTTCACGTCTCCGCGGCAGGAATGTGCGGTGTGCGGGCGAACGCTTTGCCTTCGCGGAGACGCGACGTTTTTTCATCGATCGGCAAGTCGTTTTAACGTTGGACGTAATGTATTCGGTGTCGCTCACTTTGTTATTTAAATGGTCGATACAAAACCGTATATGTTGATCATATGTGCTATGGGATCGTCACGCCGATGATGCGGCGTCGAGAGCTACAGGGGTGTTTTAACAAAGAACACAAAAAAGGAAAGCGCTTAACGCTGCCATTGTCTATGCTGGCGATAATACCGCGTCGCCGTCGCCGCCGGTGCGGGGTGCAGTGAGCTCGCGTAGCGTGTACGCCTCGGTGTGTGAAGAGGGTTGTAATGGCTTCAGACGGGTGATGGGCCAGCCACGCCCATCAAATAATCGTTTGTTTTTACACGCTTATTACGAAAATACACGTAATATATTTATTTGTCATAAGTCAAAAGTCGTTACTATGGATCAATAACAATTGATTTTAGTCAGTGTTATAATTTTGTTCGATTATAAATTGAAGACTGATTTGAACAATTATTTTTATTCACTTCGTAGCAAATATCTGTTTACGTTATCGTACGGTATAAACTCGACTTACTAAGAGAGTGAACTAAAAACCGTAAAGAAAACTATAATTTTTAAATAGAGATTGCTGATGACAGCAAAGTTTTAAATGACAATACATTTAATCCCCTCTTCAGTTACACACACATATGCACGGAACACCGTACGGGTTTGTGTTATATTACACGCACAACAGTGCGGACAATATTTTTTATACAATTTATCAATCCAAGGCAGATGGCCCCAGCTCACATAAACACCTTTCAAAATGCACCCATCTATTGTGGGGTTCATAATCGTATGCGGATAAAATGGCGAGGCATTGTGACGTGGTGCTCGGCTTAGCTCAAATCGGTTTGCAATTTAATGGCATACTAGATTACATACCGTTTTATTTGATACCTCAATTTCATCTGTGCGTAAAAACTCGAATTTCGATAAATATGAATCATAAATGTTATAAATAACTCACAGTTGCATTTAGCATTTGTTAATTTTTAATAGTTTTTTCTAAAGATTTAAACTTACTAATTTGATATATTTGTAAGTTATTGTATACTTATTTGAGAATGTTGTACCTACCTTTAACTGCTTATAAATTGAGATTTGTTTCTATTTTTGTTTGTGTAAATGAAATACAGTAATAACTATTGGTGAATCATAATCAATAAATTAAAAAGCAGAAAATAAGAGACGATAAAAAATCTAAATAGCTCTCTGTCTGAGCTTCAACTCTACTTACTACTCCTTTTTTTTTTTGAGGGGGGAAATGCCACCTTGTGCACCCTGACACCGCGCTGGCAAGACGCGGCCGTGTGTGGGGCTCTCCGGTCAAGAGGACCGGCCTACCCACTAAACCCCCCCCCCCCCCCGAGTTCTCTGGGCCCATACGGGGCACATGGCAGGGTGCGCTCTCGCGATTCGACCGCCATGTGTCCCGGGGCCGGCTCGACCAAGAGTTGGTCAAGCCACCGCCACTACTTACTACTCCTAATGAATCCTTCAAATACGTTAGGGGAATATCAAAACAAAAGTACTGGTTGGTAGTTAAGGGAATATTATAAGTGTAGATACACAATAGTGCACATTTCATCTATCTTATCTTTTCTATTTATTATATACATAAAACAAAGACGTGTTAGTTATATTACTGCTCTTTCAAGAACGATTGAAAAGATTTAATCACTTGTCTCCGTTAGGAACAGCAGAATAACTATTCAAATATGAGAAAGGAAAAGAAAGAATAACGAAAAATATTTGTTATAATATCAGTTTTGCAATTCTGTCATGATGAACAGTTGACCGCTGTGTCAGTTCCGCCGAAATAATATTTTTTTTACAACGACTATGGTGACAAACGTTATAATCTGTCTAACTGTAAGCAGTAACCGTAGCCTGCAAGAACAGGAGTATCACAAGCCCATTGCCGTTCTTTCAAAAATCTATTTACTGTCTTCTTGAAGAATCTCGAACTGTGCTCCCCAGGGAAACAATTTATTCCACAATCTGAGCGTGTGCGGAGAGAAATTCCTTTGAAACCTCTGCGTGAGGATGACACCCTGGCGACGATGGCGAGTAATGCGATGACATAATGTGACTATTGGTAGCATGTCACATAATTCTTTGTGGTATAACCCCTTGTACAAGCGGTACAACATACATAAAGAAGCAAAGTCTCTCCACAGAGTTAATGACTGAATACCGCTTGTGAATTTGGTATCGTCAACGACATGAGCGTATGCACCTCTATATATTTCACTGCTCTATTTACTGCCTTCTTGAAGAATCCATAATCAGCTTCAAAATCAGCAAAACCTCAGGAGAGAATTT
The DNA here is from genome assembly GCA_036419045.1 of Scirpophaga incertulas. Classification (NCBI taxonomy): domain Eukaryota; kingdom Metazoa; phylum Arthropoda; class Insecta; order Lepidoptera; family Crambidae; genus Scirpophaga; species Scirpophaga incertulas. The sequence continues at coordinate 12,784,652 of CM071633.1, forward strand.
ATTCCACAATCCCATCAGCCTGTGCCGACTTCTATGCAGCCATCTGTTGAGCGCGATTGTGTCTACAGCTAGTATTTCTTTTGGGTTAACAGTTGACTAGTGGCGTCATTTGATAGATTATACTTTCGTTTTGAGGTCAGTTATCTTGGGAAGTATTAAGTTTTCAACTCCTAGACAAACACCTATGATGTTATATCTAACTTAAAAACCCCTTTAATATTATTTCGCCGAACAATCAGTGCGTACTAGGTCTATGATATAAATTAACCTAAACCTATTAATTCAAAACTCTTTTAATAGACTATTAGGTTATGCGAACGTGAATATTAAAGTATAATGAAGTAACATAGATACTTATTAGTCAGCATTTTAAAGGACCACTTACTGTTTTATTTTTAAGAGATAACGTCAATCGTGTTCTGTATTAAATATAAGTTGATTTATTTTTACAACAAAACAAATACTAAAATTGGTTAAGTTCTTCCCGCCTTAATTCAACATTGATGCAATTTACTAAATAAGAATTTACCTAATACGAAAAAAATGCCATAAACACTAAATAATTTAAATACGTTAATTCCCATTTGTATATTGCTGAAATATTTGTAGGATAATCTGATTTACTCGAAATATCACAAATACAAAAGTTCGGTAGGTAGTAGATCGGTAGAAGGACAAGTACACTATTACTACTACTATTTACTACTATATAGTAGTACTTTAAACTACTTGTACTTACTACTACTAGTTCTATTCTGTATTCATTCATGAGTATTTTCGTTCCTAAAAATGTGTACCTTATTGTAACATAATTTCACCAGGCTATTAAAATTATTGATTAGCACGTAATACATATCGTTTGTTAAATATAAATTCTTCCTGCAGATGACGTGCAGTGAGCACCACATTATTCATGCCATCACTATCTGAAACATAGACTCTATACCCCTAACGTAAGAGCTACAGAAATGTAATACAGAAATGGCCGCTCAGCCGCAAGGGCGAGAAGGGTTCCGTATTGTTTGCAAAATATTTTGAAAGCATAATTTTATACGCTGTATTAGGCACTGGTTTTGATAGTTGGGGGACGTCTTCTGCTCCAATCATATCATCATTACACATTGTGTTCACCCCAGGCGCTTCACCGTTGAAGTACTCATAAAGAAACTAATAAATTTATAACATTTTTTATAAAGCGTTGTTGGTGAAAAAGCTATATTCCATTTTCTAATTGAATCATCTTTAAATGAAATCTTATATAAACCGGATACACATATACAATTTGAAAAACAACAATTTAATTAAAGATATGATAATTTTCCCACAAAACCGGAAAAAATTATTGTTTCAGATTTTGTGGGAAAATTAAATAGTTGAAATGGCAAAATGACGGCATTTTATCAGTAATTATTGAAATCGTCAAAGAATTCAGTACAATCTACTTTCAAAGCAACTTTTAATAGAAGTATGAATTATTGAAAATACCAGAAATCAATGATCCCTGTCATTGGATTATTGATTTCTGGTATTATTATGATAAATTTTATGTTTATTATGATCAATATTTACTTCTTTTTACCTCACATTTTCCATGATTGGAAAATAGCTAGTATATTATTGCTGATACGAGTTCAACTATTAGACAGTCAACATGTAAGTTTATACTGTTTAATGATCAATGAATATATTTCTTTCTTTTCCACGCAAATTGTGATGATGGATGATGTATGTGTCAGGCGAACCGAAGAAACTATTGTAATGACTATATAATACATCGATTAAGAATTGTTTTGTATGGGGGCATGTTCATTAGACCGTGTATCGATCGATTCAGAATAAATCGACTCGGTATAGTCAATAGAATCTTCAATCTTATTGCATTAATGGCATATATTATTTATTATAAAACAAACATTATAATCATGTAAATTTAGTAATTAAGTAAAAATTTATGATCGAATGATGAAAATGAAATGAAATGAAAAAACAAAACAAATGACCTCGAATCGCTTTCAGAAATTACAATGGACTAGAGTCTTGGAAACAAAAATACTAAACTTATAAACAAATATTGGAATATAAACTTGTTGGTTAACTTTTATTATTATTAAATGGAAAAATACAAATTTACTATAGGGCTGTTATTATTAATAGATTTGAATAAGGAAAACCTATGCAAGAAAAAATTACAGGGCACAGATAACGGGCGCAAGAATAGTGTACGAGGCGGAGATTACATGTGCAAAAAAAATACAGATGTAGGTAACAGATGCGAGAAACGTGTATGGGCTGAAAATGACACAGGCAAGAAAAATTTACGGGGCTCTAATAAATGAAAGAATACAAAGGTTATGATAAGGAATTGACACAATTGGGCAACTGTTGCACTATATACAACTATGAATTAGTATAAAATCTAAACATTATACCTGTTCATTAAAGTAAAAATCATGACAGAGGTGCATATTGAATGTAATTTGTGAGACTATAATTTGAATTTGAATGTTTGTATGAATATACCATGGCTATTTCATTTTTTCTAACCGAGAATTTTTTACATCTACATAAAACGTATTCCTAAATCAACCTTTTCTTACTCTGTCTACAACAATAGCTGTGGTTCGGGACATCAATAAAGTAATTTTCCCAACATTTATCATTCCTGTTTATGGGTATAAAATGTATTTTATATTTTAGACGAAATTTTAAAGTTCTTTTTATAGTCTTCAATCGCATTCAAAGAAACTAATATATAGTTTATTGCTATATATAGTATACATAATATAAAGACGTTAATTTTGGTTAATCAAACAGTCGACTTTTATTCTGTACACAACATCTGTTGGTTTTAGTACATAGCCTAACTTGTTAAAATAATAAATTGGAGATTAGTATTAGTAAATCCAATGAATTATTTTTGGGCCATGGAGTTCAGATTTTACGTAATTGTAAATTTAAGAATCTTCAGTGTGAATGAATATTCAAAATCTTAGCACAGTTGTGGATTTAAAGTACGTACCTATTATGAAACTAAGAATAAACACAAAAGAAGCCTTAACTGTGAATGTTATAATTATTTTTTGTGTATAATATAAACTCATTGGCTGCTATGAAATATAGCACCACAGACAATAATTTATTATTTTATTTGAAAATTAAAAGTCATTTATCTCTTTGAAATTGAACCATAGCGAGTAATAGCTACCGATATGTAAAGTATCAGTTTACACGCAGTCATAAAAATATTAATTTCAAATGGAGGCATATTGATATTAAATTAATACAGTCACGCTACAAATAGCGTGTGTCAGTAATCTGAGAAAAGATTGCTTTTTTGTTCCTAAGTTTAAAATATTTTGTCACAACAAACATTTTATATGATAGGTCTCATCACAGCTCCTATATGTCCTTATGTCAACGTTGATCCAATGACGGGTTGGCTAATTTCACATATAGTTTACTTTGAGTTTCTTTGAAGGTAGGCTGCCATAGTATATTTTCATTCGCGATTAGAGATTTAGATAATTAATATAAATGCAAAACAAAAATGCACATTTGTTCAAGCCGCGGACATCACGAGACATCTATAATGTCGAATGTATTCAACTAGATATATCATATCAACCAGATGCCATGAGACCATGGTAAATTGAGGGCTCCATAAATCCTACTTTAATTATCGAGGTAATTTTTTTCCTATAGAGTTCTCACGATTGTTGTATTTAGGTACCTAGGTATATTATAAGAGTCTTGGAACAGTCACAAAGCATAAGTATTTATGGCTTCTTTCTACGGTTTAACCATCGAGGTTTAATCATTCTTATCGCAGTAAGACGTTGTTATCTTTTACTGCATGCATCATTGAATTGTATTATATATTACTTATCATATATAAGAATGATAATACTTGTCTTTCTATAAGTATTGTTATAATGAAAAACCTTTTGCATTTTATATATTGTGGGTAATATATCAATTAAATAACATAAAAAAAATATGAAGTTAAGTCGAAATGATCTCCATGAGATACAATATAGTCTTTTGGACGTTGAGAGCAGTTATCAATTGAAACACGTACTCATTCAATAGGAACATTCTTCACTGCCCATCTTATGGATTGTTTTAAAGGACTCCACATTATCGTGGCGTTTAGAGCAACTCATACTCTCTAAAATTGTATATAATGATAATTATAAATGTCATAACAGCGGATTAAGACCGGGGCTAGACGACCGCCGATCTTAATCAGGTCTGATATAGTCGGGAACGTTCGTTTTAAATCATGTTTGGGGGATCGAGCGTTATGAGACAGGGCTGTCTTACTGAAAGCACCAGTCTAGTTTTGGAACATGGTGTTATTAAGGGGACTTAACCATACACACACCATAACTATATACTTGTGGAAATAATTTGATACTTTTATCATAAAAATAAGGCTTAGTGAATTCTTCGAAGTTAACACCTAATCAAACCGTTACTGATGCCGAATATTGTCTACGTTGTACTCTGTTGCGTAATTGGGGAGGTTTTTTGCAGCTTTAAGTATAAACACGGTCAGTCGGGCTTGCTCAATTGTAAAAAAAATATGATCCGTACACAAAATATTTCTGTGATCTGCCTTTGAATACCGCTTAAGCAGTTGTTTTAAGTCAAGATTAATGCATCTCATACAGCCTTACTTAATGAAAAGTATTTTTTTAAAATCCGCAACATGATTCGATGTGCTTTCGATCTTCATATCGCGAAACTCTTTCTCTGCTTTGGTCGTTTTTCTCGTAAGAATACTGCGTGAGCGGCTAGATCGTTTTCTGACACAAACAGAGGAGGTTTCATTAAGCTATTAATAGCGTGATACGCAAACATTGGACTAATAACAAGTGGATGAAAGTTTAAATAATTAAATTTGTCGCAATACCTACTTTGTGTAATGCAATAACTGCAATGCGGTTCTTTTTTTTTTCACCCAACTTTATTTTGATATTACAAATTAATATATTGAATAACCAATATACGCGAAAATGAGAAAACGTAATGAACATTTATGCAGGAATTACAGATTCTAAATTCAATGTAATATTTTGTTTATTATTAATTATAATTTATGGATAGATTACTTAATTCATCATATTATATTTTCATTTTCTTGTTCTTCAATTCAATTCAATTCAAAAAAGACATTATTAGTAGACGTTCAAAGCTACTGCTTTCATGGGATTTAAATATAAATATCTAAAGATACAATTAGCTTTCATGGACGAGACCACCGAATGTAGAGTAGTCAAGATTTCGATTCCGCGTGTAGGTAAAAGTTTTTCAGCTCGGTTTAGTTGTTAGTCTCAATAGTATTTTACTGAAGTTTGTCGCCATTACTGCAATGTTAATTACATTGTTGTGTACCAGATCGAGCATTAAGGAGTACCGTTAACGCTCGCTTCTAATTTCATCATTTAGTAGGTTAAGATTAAGCATAATAGTTTCTGTCATTCATGTAAAAAAAGGTCTCAATCATATATTACTTCTATCTTCAAAATTGCATCTTTTTTTATAATTTAATTAAAACACAATTGTGTTTTAGTTATAAATCAATAAAATAACAACTAGCCGATTGAAAACTGACCTCCGTGGAGTCCACTAATTTATGGGCCGCCATAAAACAATTCTACAAACTCCCTACAAAAAGGTCCGTCAAATTCAAAAGCCCGTATGAGATAATAGGGACAGGGGCAGACAGCACAAAAGTCTAAACGCAACACTAAATTGTAAAGAAAAAACAAACATCTGGCCCTACTCCGATACATACGAATTCTTAAACCATACGATCCTTTAAAATCAATGTTAAGTACCAATACTTTACAGGATAACAATAGTCCAGTGTGCGAGGGAGATGGAAACGGGACGGAACTGGACATTTTAATTTATGATACACTTTTTTCAGACGTACAGATGAATCTTTCTACTTTTGTAATGAATTGAAAAATGAAACACTGTGTCCGATAGTTTTTGTTCATACCAAGAAACGGACTTCACAAGTCGATAGTACGTATCGCCAGTGTGCTTTGTTTGTGTTCATATCATGTTACAAGGATCCTCTTTGACAACAGATTGTAGTGTTTGATGTGATTGTGTCCATTCGGTCACTATTGAGGCATGTTAACGTTGCGACCGTGAAAGCTGCGCTGTGGCCGTCGCCTTGGGGGGCGGTTCGTTATGATTTAATGTGAATCGAAATGTTTCGGCAGATCAACACTCTTTCGCTTCAATGGCGTCGACGTCTCACTATGCCATCACCGGATACGAAAAGCCGGTTTATCTTTGACTCCTGGGCGTGACCAATCAATTTTATACAGAATCAATGCACATAATTATTTAACTGTAAAATTAAGATCATTGACCAATAAGTGAGAAAAAAAATTGCACTTACCCGTATGTGTTCTTTTGTGGATTTTTAGGTTTTCTGATCTTGCGAACACTTTTCCACAGCCGGGGAACGGACATGGAAAGGGTTTCTCTCCTGTATGTACGCGTATATGATTCACTAGTTTGTATTTCGCTTTAAACGGCCGACCATTACGCGAGCAGCCCTGCCAGAAGCATGCGTGGGTCGTGCACTCGGGTCCACCGACGTGTTCTACGGTTAGATGAGTGACGATCTCGTGCATGCTCGAGAAAAGTTTGTTACACAGTTTCCGAGGCGGCGGCTGTTCGGGGTCGAGCCACTGACATCTCATGTCACGCCGCGGCGGAGCGCGCACGTATCGCAAGAACGCATGAGGAGCATGTGGGTGCGCATGCGACACCAGAGGAGGTGCGCCTCCTTGATAATGGACATCGCCCCGCCAATCCCAACTTTGATCGAGAGGTTGTTGAGGGAAGAGCTCGCCGCAGCCGCCATACTCCCGCAGGTAGCCGGTCTGGTAGGAGTGCAACGGGTAAGGCTGATAATGCGGCGGGTGGTGCGGCGGCGGGTGCGGTGCAGCGGCTCTGTGCTGCGCACCGACGCCGCATGCAGGGTCCGGCGACATTTTCAGCCCATAAGAGGCGAGGTGTGCATTTGTGTCTAGGAACGCATTCATGGCGGGGGCGGCCGACGCCGGCGCATAGCCCCATTCGCCCGCCACCATCCACGCGGCGGGCGCCTCCCGCTACCACCGTTGTCGCTAACACTTTTTGACTTGCACGCCACAGACGACACTTCTAACTTCTGGTTTATCAGTTTCTCTTGCGAGATGACATTTCCTCTGAATAACCTGTCAAAGAAAAAGAAATATTAAAGCTTCGCCAAATTCATTATATAAATGTACCAGGGATATACGATTTCATAGAGTATAGAAAGTTCAATAGGTTTTACTAAATATAGCGAGGCATTTTAGAAATACCAAGGTGTATAAAACGAACTCAAACCAAAAGGCGATCCCGAGACAAATTCAAAACCATATCTCAAAATAATAACAGGCATTCGTGCACCCATAACCGGCGAGGAGCGTTTATTTATAATAAAAAAATAATCGTGAGCCAGGTACTTTTGGACATTAAATTAAACTGCGGTAAAATTTATAGGACATTTTTATACGCCTGAGACAAAAATTTCGATTGTATTCGTGTATATTTAATTTTACTTTATTTGTTAGGCTGGCTCCAATCTCTTTTATGGTCGTGGTTTAGCATCGATAGTATATTAAAATAGTTTTATGAATGATAAAACCTGTTTCTCGGGTAAGAACATTTATTTCTCATCCCGTATGTAATTATTGCGTATTTATGCAAGCAGCAATATATAGCATGCATTTTATACTTCCATAACATTTATTTTTATCTCGGAATAGGCGTTTCTAAAGTTAGTCGATAACGTGTGAAAAAACCTGTTTTAATGTATAAACAATGTATAGTGTTTTTTAGATAGTTATAGTTTATACTTGTAACATTTACTTGCCAATCATGTTAAACTAGGTATTTTGAACCCAACTGTATAACCAGACTCACCTGATAGTCTTTTTATTTAATATAATATTATACGACATACCTAGTTATGATTACATTATATTAACACACGAGTGTGTGTGTACATAGCATAGGCTTAATTCACACGACGAGAATGTTCAAAGAGCACAATTCGTGATTGTACTAATAGCGTGTAATTATATTGACTTATTTATAATAACTATATTATAGATAATTAATAATGAGTTTATGCAAATGCGTCAAAGTTTTCAAATGTTGTTGACTTCAAATGCCTTCGAGACTAGGTTTACAGGTAGCTATTTTCCCATCAAATAAAAAAATATGCCGTAATCGCTGACGTATTTGCTTGACACTCACTGAGCAGTGTCAAGCAAATCCTAACTGTCAATCAGTCTGTTTATTGTTCACTATAATAATCCTGTTACTGCAAAATTATATTGTTTATGTATTGTTTGAAACACTTCAGCTGAGTGCCCGAACGAACCTACCTGGCCCGTTAAACAATGTCGTACCTTTCAGATTTACATCTAATCTTAACATTATCTTTTGACTCCCCGCGGCGCGCCCGCTTCATCACAAAGCAACGGGTTGACAGATATCTACAGGCAAACATCGGGCAATAGGATTAAAAATGTCTTTTTCCCAACCAAACTTCACATTTTCTCAGCCATTTGTAACTTTAAAAACATTAAGTTCAGCTAAAAACGAAATTCCGAAATGCAAACTTAAAGTTGTCTTAATTTTACAGCTGCCAACAAGGCCAGTTTTACAGAATTAGCTTTAATTCCATTAAGATATATTTGACTTTGACCGATTATCTGCTAAACGAATCGTCGTTAATAGGAGGTGACACTCCAAATCACATTTAGATGTGCCTAATTATGCTTGTTCAACTTATCCAATTACGAAGAGATAAGATTTTATTCAGCAGAAACTCCGTTGAGAGGTTAAAATAAAGTTCGATTTTTTAAATATTTTGTACATAGTATATATAGGTAGGAAATTATACATTAGCTTAATCCACATAAACCAAAAATTACTAGTATGATACATATACTACTGATTCTCAATAGTAAATAAATGTTACATTGAGCACTGAAAAATCCGTTTTCAGTGCTCAATGTAACATGTACGTGAATTTTTTGTTGTCTAGATTTTTTTTTTGCTACGCCCTGTTTATGTAAATTTAATAAACAGTGCTGAAATATTTGTTTGAGTATGTTACCTAATTGTTATAAACATAGAAATATGAAACCTGTATTTATCAAAATACCTAGTACAATATTCAACAATACCTCTACACTTATATTTTAATATCTAGGAATAGACACAAACGAAGTAATTTGTAAGATAGAAAAGCTAACATAATCAATGTAATCTTGAGATCACTGTACTCCATATAATATATATTCATAATATTGTTTCGAATTATTAACAACTTAATCTTAAAGTTGACTTAAAAATATAAAAAATAATGTATATTATTTTCTCACTACAATGGCACAAGAGCAAGGTACACAGTAATAATTAAATGTTTTGTTGAAGTCCGTCGTTGAAGAAGACCAGTCGATCTCCATACTAGAGTGATCCATGGGTAACGGATCGCCATGTCCTTACCTTTAGGCTTATCATTTTACTTAATTGAATAGTTAAGTTTCACAGGCTTGTGCTTACAACGTTTTAAATTATCGTGATTAACATTACTAGGTAGTTGTATTTTAATTTTGTTATACATGTAATTCTACTTTATTATAGTTTTTCTTTTTCGAAATTTTCATGGAGATAGACCTCGACTTAAGTTTCAGTTTTAAGTCTTGGTTTTAGATTTTGATTTCATATTATCACTAATTGTTTCTGCAATTTTCATCTCTCATATACTTATTAGGATTTGTGTTTACAAATCCTTATCTTTTATGACAGTAAAGACTAGTTTTGTTTGTTCACGTTGTTTTACGTTCTGCCTTTCAATAAATATTCTAAGTTAGAAATAGAAACAAACGTGGATTTACTAGGTCAGAGGTTAACTAAAATTTATTAATACGAGCCTTATTGAAATAAAAGTAGTATTACAGAAAAAAGGTGTGATCAAATTTCTTGAAAGCTTCTACCTAAAAAATGTATAGTCAAATTTGTACAGATCATCACAACAAGTCACAAAGATTTCAATTGCAATGCAATGAATATCAACATCAGCTAATTTACATAATTATTATAAAGAAATAAACTCGAGAACTACTTGATACATTTTAAATATTCTTTCATCAAGAGAATATATTATCATTGTTAATGGAATTATTGTTTGATATAAATAAATGTTTACCGTGCGAAGCCGGAACGTACCGCTGCTGAATTATATGGAATATGTATTTTCCATTATGTAGAGTAATAATACTATTTTTATAACTAAATATTACTTTTGGATCCTATCACAGGACTTTGACTATTGAAAATAGAAAAGGAAAATTAATACAATAATATTTTTTGTTGTATTGTAAATTGCTCTCAATGTTTAAATATTTATGAGAAATGTTTCCGAGAAAAATTCTAATCGCCTAAAAAAAATTTGGAGAAAAGTATAGAAAATGAATGACAATAATCTTTAAACAGAAAGTAAACAATCTGGATTTTACAAGTTCACACATCAAATTCCTGCAATACTACCATAATAATAAATCAAGTTATTTTGCTTATTAGTTCCTCTATCTTTTAGCATCCTAAATAATAATAATAATATAAATAATATAGTAAAAAAATTTATTATAACTATAATAAGAAGAAAATATTTTCTAAAGTTGAAATAAGCAGTAAAGTCGTTTGAGGCAACAACATACCAAAAGAAACAGTGTTTGCATATATGTAAGTACATTATGGGTATTATGCATAGTGTTTTCAGGCATACTTCAGAATTATATAATTCATAATACTTAACTAATATTTGTTACCCTAATTCTATTCCGGGAATAAGGTACAGGTGACAACTGAATTGTATAAATTATAATGCCACTTACAATCACACTAAAACTGTGAAATCTTTCTTGTTTCTAATTGTTTAAAAACACTAAAAAATAAAAATATTTTATTCATTCGATTGTCTTTGCGACTTGTAATGACCGACTGCTATCGGGACGGTCCATTATAGTCTTTTTAACTAGATAACCGAGTGAACTCCGTATCACTATTCATTATTTACTTAATTTTTTTATATTTTGTTACTTTTATACTTTTCCTTGGCTACGACAAACATTTAAAATGAAAATTAGCTGAATTGGTCAATACATTTTCGAATGTTAGCAAGACTTACGCAAATCAATATTATTTATACATGTATAAAAGATTAAGTATACTACAAAGTTAAACATATTTGCAAATTTCAGAAGTGCTCGCAAACATTGTTTGCTGTGTCCGTTGTCATATTTATTTATTTCTTTAATGGAGAAGTTTTTTTTCTATTTATAATTAGTTTAAACATAATTATTATATGTAATTATTTACACAATTTAAAATTATTTCTAAATATTTACACACTTGAACGTTCGTATCTGTAGAAGCTTATATAATTGTGCAATTAATTATTTTACCTACTTTTCCTCATTTTCTTGAATAAAGGTAGAAGATAAGTGTCTACGAGTATGTATAATACTTAGTAAATATTTCAAATGTTATGTTCATTCTAATTCTGCAAATATATCATGCCAATAAAATGATGCAATTAAAAATGATTAATTTAGATATTAAAAAATGTTTCGTTAAATATTTTGCAAATCGCGAACGGCCGGACCCATTCGGCATATTTAACGGCACGTTTTGAATTCCGGGCTAGGTTATCATGGGGAGAAAAACATATCTTTTCTATCATTTAAATCTACCGATGTGCACGAATTTAAATAATTCAATCAGTCATCAAAAAACAAAAGCAAAAGTTTTCCACAACACGATATGTGTTAAATCAGTTAGTTAAAACACGTAAAGCCGACCCGAGCTTTTAAGTTGTGTTACCTATCTTGTTGATTTTAAAAGATTTCAATATCTATAATAATATTATTTTGGTATAACAATAACAAAAGTAAAACAACCTTAGGTATATATTACATACCTTAAAATATAATTATTTCAAAAGTTCATTTCAGTAATATTTTGTCACCGTATACGTGACGTATAACTTACATGAATGATTAACGCTTCTATTTAACAAATATTAAGCATTTAAATGAAATATTATATACGATTTACTATCATCTCTAAAGACACATAAGTTATTCAAAAACAATGATAGCACAAACGGCTAATGTACAGAAAACCATGAAAAAACTTACTTATAGACTTTGTGGAAATCCAGTCTTTACTTTACTTTCGAGCAGTATATCACTATGTTTATTATATTTAGCACAAAATATACCAAATCACTTCACTCTATGTAAGTATAATGTATATCTAAAATAAAATTCTGTAGTGTTATCTAACTATATCAATGCTACATGTATCACAGTGTCTGGCGCGTCGTTATAAGGATTTGTTATCACGAGTATGGTCGCAGTGCTCAGGTGACATGTATTTTCCGGACGAATTGTCACGGCACGATTTTTTCCCGGGTGGTTGAATGTCGCGATGTGTGTCCGGTGACTCCGCTGAGGCACACAGCATGACTGCGGGCTCCCGCGTCGCCGCCCCTCAGTTCGACCGACATACTGTTTCTTAGAACAATATTTTGTACGAAGGCGCGAACGCAGCCCTACGTCCGTAGTGAAGGGCGGGCCGACAACTTTTTCGCCCAATCGAGTCACCGCCGCCAGAAAAATGAAACATACCACTGTCTCTGTCTAATCCTTGCCTAATCGTGAAGTTAGATAGAGCAACAAGATTCTACTTACGTTGTCGTGACGTTCTAAGAAGAAAATTTCTTTGTGTTAGTGCTGTAATGCGTTCGCTTTATCAGATTTACGTTGAAAGCTCGCTGTTAGCTTTAGAGGGCGCATTTAGTGCGTCTTCTTTTGCCTTAAGTGATTTTTCATTGGTGTAAAGAAGACAACAGTTACACGGGAAATGTTTGGCTAATATATTTTCCTGTGGGAAGGAAAACACATGTCGTCGCTTTTAATTTAATACGTGTCATGCTGGGTCCTCGTGCTCGGGGTCTCGCGTGGGCTGTTTTCGCCAGAGGTTCTATTATACTACAAATATATTTATTGGCCAAAATAATAATGTTCGCTTAAGATGATTAGCTCACTTATCTCTCATCTCATTTTAATTGTAGCTTCTATTAGACTAATGTCTATAATGTTTGTTTTTAATGGGTGTGAAAATTAATTATGAGTTATTTGTAGAATATATCTAAGTGTAATACCAGTGTACCAGTGTAATACCTTCGTGATGATACCAGTTAAATTACATTTTTATATTTTACTAGAAAAAATGTAGGTGCCATTTTATATTATTTTATTGGCAAAATATGGGACACTCCGTATTTACAATTCAAAAATAAAATTTAAATTCATGTTCGGTTTTAAATTAAGTAGATAATATTTGTATATAAGGAGCGTTTTAACTTTCAATGAATCGACTCTATTATGTAGCTAGTGGTTGAGATTACCGGATTTCGACAGAAGGTCCAAGATTTGATTTCCCGTGGAGCCAGTAGTTTTTTACCATAACAAAAATTATTCATATAATCGGGCACTCGGGATTGAGCTGAGCTACTCAGTTGTTAAGGTGACAATACATAAATTTAAAATAAGAAACGATATATTTTGGTTTTGGAAAATATGTTTATAATGGAATAAAATAATACAACATGATTCAGTTTTTTCATAAGTAACCACTTACAGCAAGTTAAATTATATTTAAGTAATGAAGACTATTATTATAATTGTTGCGTAAAATAAGGAAAAAATACTATAGGTAAACTTTTGATTGTAGAGATAGGGGAAAGAAATAAGAAATTATGTGGAAATCACGAGATAAAGAATTATTTTTTAATTTCTTATTGAAATTACAGAGTGAGATACAAGGTGTATCCATTTCACAAAATTAACACTCAATAATGTTGAGTAAACATTACACTTAATAATGTAAATAACAAAATTCTGCTAGTTTATAGGTAAAGTTATTGACGTAAATATATTTATTTATATATATTTTTGTTACTCTACGGATAAAAGAGATTTTTACACAGTTTTTCTTACTGATTTGAATGTACATTGGTTTTTGGGCATTATTACATACTAGATACTTTTTATTTAGCATTATCAAAAATCTGTTGAATATGGATTAGCCATTATTACATACATACATATACATATGTCACACCTTGTTCCCAATGGGGTAGGCAGAGACCACCTCTCTACACTTGCGACGATCCTGGCACACACTTATCTTGCTTCCTCCACTTTCATGAGCGTATTAAGTATAAGGTGAAAAATATATTTTATTGGGACATTATCGCACGGTGGTCGAATAGCTAAGACGGCGACATGGTTTGTTCGAATACTCATATTATTACGACTATTTCATATTTATAAATATTTGTATGTTAAAACATATGAATGGGTAATATTCTATACAGCTGAACTTATTGTGGAATTGGAATTTATGAAACTTTCCTTAATTTCTAAACAACTGGAAAGACAAATTTCCCTTTGTCTTCTATTTACATACATACGGATCTTCTAGTTATAATATACGCGTGCACGTAAGGGTAAAGCCAGTTTTGTTCTTTTTCTGTTAAGGTAATATTTTTTGACATCATTATTGAATAGTTAGTTATTATTTAATAGTTTCTCACAATTGTTAAGTCTCGAACCTTTATCGTGTTAGCTGACCTTACATTTACGTAGCACGTGCTTAGGGCTACAAGTCTACGATAAAGTCACACGTAGCCGCTTCACTCGCAACAGTAGTGACTTTCTAGATTTAAAGGTTAAGTCAGACTACTGCGATGGCAACTTTGCTGTCTATATCGTCTTCTCAGATCAGATAAGGGTTGCTAGCTATTATCATTGTTTCGATTTTCTGTCAAGTGATTTCAGTCTGAAGATAATGGATACGTGTATCGATAAAATATGCAGCTTGACACAATATGAAAAAAAAACCCTTCACTTTGTTCAAATATAATCACCGAAGTTTCTATAATGTAACAAACAGAAAAAGCTGACTAGAGAAATGTAATATTTCTCCCTTTTTTGTTCTATTCTAACCATAGACATAGAATGTACTGGCATACTGTTAGGTACACACCCGAATATAATTGCACCTATTCATATCTGACAAATATGCCACATTACGTCAAGCATAAGACTATATTGAAGTATAAAGATCTAATCTTTGCATTAATACAGAAAAAAGTTTTGAAATGCAAAGAATGCAATAAAGAAAGTTTTCTACACTATTGTTATAATGGAAAACGGTAACTTTATAAAAATGGTAACATTTCTTGGGGGATTTACAAAAGTAAGAAATTTTGTCACAGTTATGTATATTGTTATGACAAGAAGAAGGTAATGTATTACTGCACTAGGGGAAAACAAAGCAATTTAAATCTACACACTCTCTATCTTAAACAAAAAGTGCGAACTGACTTCTTTTCCGCGCACTACAGGTCACGTGATAAAAGAGTACTGTAATGCGTTCAGAGAGTCGTCAATAAATACTCATGTATATTGATCTAAAAGATTTGTTACTACAAATTTACCTATACCATCTTCAAAAAAGAAGGGGAATCTGATTAATTTTTTTCGTATAAGACATTTTTCTTACTTACGATAGTTTTTTGCGTCGTGTTTATATTTATTACAGTATTATTTTTACCAAATCATAAAAAACTACACACTTATTTATTATTTCTAAGTGTATAACTACTGCGTTCGAAAGTGCTCTATGTTTTTTTTCAACAGTTTTAAAAAGTTTTGACTCCAAATATCGCTATAATTCATGATTAGCAAACGAGCAATGAGCCATAGAAATATATTTTATGTGATTTGATTTAGTTTTACATAACAATTAAAAGAGATATTCAATATTGGTAATGCCTTGAACAAATTTTAAACTGTTTCGAGCTGGAGCGTATAAGCCACGCGCGGCGTAAATAATTGAAATAATCAATATAACATGCTTGTTTCGTAATGATTTTGATAAAAACACGCATTCTACATGTGAATACGCCCCTTAAACAAACTCCGTCATTGGTTGCCACGGCGCACGGGGGCGGGAGCGCGAGCGCATTCCTTATTTTTATTAATTAATTATTCTCCACACGAATGTCACTGATTAATTTAATATTATTTCAGAAAGATGCTCTTCTCACGCGATACTTCAGTGTTTTTTGCAATACTATCCGTTTATTTCTTATGTGTATTAACTTTTACCAATCAACACGATATATTATCTGGTACTTAGAAAACAAATGTAAATTATGAATGTAACATGCATCAGTCGTTTGTTTTTGTGTAATTACAAATCCAATTAGTGATTCATTATATTGCTTCCATTTGTTATCTATGAAATGTTTATTCATTTGCTCGTACGATGTCTTTGAACGCGTGGTTTTAGTAATTTCATTAATGATTAATATAGGATATTGTTAATGAATTAACTATAATTGTGTTTCCAATCATTTTTCAGCTATCGTAATTGTGACCATATTATAAAGCACCCATCTTTCAGTATCTTATGCATAATTCAAATTGAGAGGGATGAGATATGCTTGGATATTACTGATAAGAATCATTAATTGTGTGCACTTATTTAAAAATAAGTTTTAATATTTCGTAATATAAAATAAAATACTTTATTTTATAATATAATATACGATGTTGACTATTGTGTTCATGAAAAAATACTGTATTAAAAATATAAAAAATTGTGGCAGTTTATTTCTGGAATTGGATTAATTAACACTCCTGCAGGCCCAATACGAGTACAAAGGTCGTGGGTTTCTCTGTTACCATTTGAACAATAGCACCCTCCCACCTCCAATGCTCAAATAGGTATTTCATTAGAATAAATAACGTTATTATTTATTTGTACGCACAAATACTAGCTACAAATTGGCCAGGACAATGCCCTGCGGGGCTCCGTCATTATTAAACAGACTCAACAGATGTCAGCCTGGCTACCCCTGTAAACATTATTAAATTAAAAATAGTTGTTTTGTTCAGTGCTCTTGTCTAATGGCCAGGTTAACAAATGACAGGCAAAAACTTGAAACTACATATTTAAGATCATTGTTTAGTAAGTAAGTACTACAAATGTATGAGGTATCGACTTTCTCGTGTATGATCATAATCATAAAAATACAATAACTTTGATTTAGATTAGTCAATTACGTATACATTGTAAAGTTAATACTTTAACTATGCATTCGAGTTAATAAAATAACAAGTTTTGTGTGCATAATGTGTGGTGTTGTGTGCAGTGTTTGCGTTAGATATTATGTTTTATATAAATAAAGATAAGTCGCCCTTGTGATGTTGGGTTTTGACTGATGTACGTAAAAAATGCCTTGTTTACGTTTATACACGTCTATATTACGATTTTAATAAAAACCAAATAAACTGATCTACAATTTTTTTTCCTATATCGCACATTGTTATGCGAAGAAGAATCTAATACATATCTTCTCATTAACCAAATCAAGATATAAACAATTTTAATACAAAAAAAAAATATTTAACCTTGTTCCTTACAATGATAAAACGTATACCTAAGGATAAAAATAAACTACACCACACCTGTTTCAAAATTGGGAAGCCTTCTAAAGAAGAATAGGTAAAAAATTGGGAATATTACTTTATTGTCTCCTCTTTTCAGCATTTATAATGTTTGCTTAATATTATTAATTATGAAATATACATTATATAATATAAACATAATCTATGCTTAAAATCTACCACTAATAGTTTAATGAACATTACCTCAAATTAATACTTATTAAATATAATGCAACGTCTCAAAATCATTGACCTACCTGCTAAAAATAGAAAATTGATGATGACAGCTATTGGTACTCAGCTCCAAACATAAATTGACCAATCCGGAAAATCGTGATCAACCGACCGAGCACTGGCCACGTTCAATTTTTTACGACATTTCGTTTAATTTCCAAAGAATTATAGCTTGTGCAATCTTTTGGTTACATGGTGCCAATTTGTGTTTTCAGCTTCTAAAGAAGAATACTGTCGTTTAGGAGGACAAAGTTTTGTGAGATGAAGCGGAAGTTAGATTATGTGGCCTGACAACACTACATAAATATTTAGATTTAGATTAAGTGGCTAGAATCATTGCTTTTATTTTCAACTCCTAAATAAAGAACAATCAACAAAACGTTAAAAATACAGAATGCTCTCGACAGACGAGGAGCAATTAGTTACAGCAAACTGAAATAAATGTTATACATGAAATTTCGAATTCCTGTGAATTATATCGTGACACCAACGAAGCAATGACGACACAGAATTTCAAGTAAAATTTAATCGCAATCGCCCTCAGAACACGAAATACTTTTTGGCGACTATATGTATTGAAAATAAATTTATCATAAACAATAAACTGTAATTTATATGGAGAAAATTATATTCAAATTACTATAGTGAACTATTAAATTAAAATGATTGTATGTGATAGCTACTAGACTTACACTTAAAGTAACGCATTAAAAAGAGGGTTATTTAATTAATTTCAGTATAGTTGAAGAAGCCCTCTCCCAGTGATATTGGATTGTGAGTCGACAATCGATACGATTTATTTTTTATCATCTATTCGAATTTGATTCGATTCACGCATGGGTATTTTGTACTTTCAAAGAATTTGCCGACAATGTCCCTTAAAAAACAGCTAATGTGTGTAACAAGAAATTTCTTTTTGTTACTACTCGTATCTTAAAAAGTAGTATTGTAATATTACCTTATCTATTTGTCACTTGTAATTAAATGAGTATACATTTTAGCGATGGGCGATAACTACTAAAAGTAATCGAATTAGTCGATTGTTCAGTTTAGTCGATAAAAGTCGATAACAATCGACGCCGTTCCGTTGTTATCTACTAACGGCGTGCGCCCATGCCGTGCAGCGGACAGTGCTGCAAACTCCAATCTGCGAAAAAAAAAGGAGATGATAAACAAAAAAATCAGGAGATAGTAAAAAACAAACAGGAGAAAAATTAAAGACCTTTTTTCCCAAAACATGCAAATAATTGTAGTGAGTATATGTTAGTGAAGTTTGATAAAACCAAAAACCATGCATTTTAATATACAAACATTCAATCAATTACTTCTTATAACACATCTGCTCATAGTCATCTAAGACTGATTGCAAGATTAAACAATAATCTCTCAACTCTCAACCACAGATCAGATCTCAACAAGTCAACAGATTAGAGAGAGCAGACACTATCCATACTACGTGAAAACGTATCTCGCACCACAGATACGAAACTTAATTTATGGTATGGAATGAATAATTCAAACTTACCACTCACAGTCACCTCACTTGACTAGAAAATGTTCGATGTGATGCGTACTTTTATCCGTCTACGATGTGACGTGATGAAAATAAAAGTTGCCAACAAAACCAAACACAAATTCCCAAAAATCCAGGAGATTTTCTCTATTTGCAAAAAAAAAGCAGTATACAAGGAGATTAAGCCTAAAATCATGTAATCTCCTGAAAAATCAGGAGAGTTTGCAGCACTGAGCGGACGAGAACTGACTGAATAACTAAAGTGAAGAATCTGGAGCGGGCAGGAATAATGAAAGACTGTGTTGATCTTGCGACGTCTATTGTAGGATTAACAAACATTACAGATGTGCTCGTATTTATATTAAAATTAACTTAAAACTACCGACATACATAATAATATTAAATCTACCATACATTACACCTCCCAACTTAAATGTAATTGCTAACACTAATGAATAATATATTACAAAAAATTAATAATCTATCCCATAGCGCAGTACGGGTTTACGAACTCGCCGGGGGCGACTCACGGGCGTACAAGTAGGTTCAGAGGGGTCCTCCACTGGTTTTGGCACAGATATCTCACTGTTACTTTTTGTAACTGATATTGCCTCTGCAACATCATCATTGCTTCCCACATCGGGTATATTGGAATCCGCTAGAGCATCCTCACTGCCAATACTGACCTGACCTTCAAATTGATCGCTATTTGTACCAGAAGGGCAAGGAACATTCGACATCCTTGATCGGCGTCTGATTTGATCTATGTGCCTAGGTATAAGTCGACCGTCACCGCTATTCACAACATATCTATTAGTACCCTGCTTATTAGCAACTGTGCCCTTCAACCATTTATCTGGTTGACGGAAACTTCTAGCCCACACTGGTTCGCCAGGCGCGAGGTGTCGCAGCACGCCGCCGCGTGCTGTTGCTGGCTGTGCTGCGCGCGGCTGACGCACAACTCGCGAGCACTCACGCTGCGTAATAAGTCGAGCCTCGAACGTAGTGAGCGTCGCTGAAGCAACATAGCGGGGGTCTCACCCGTACTGCTATGAATACTATTTCTATAGCTTAGTAGAAATGTTTGCAATGCGCTATCTATATCCACTAGTTCCCTATTAGCTTTTTTAATGACCCGCTTACATATTTTTACCGCGTTTTCTGCCGCGCCATTTGATGAAGGATGATAAGCGGGCGAAAATGACTGCCGAATACCATTATTCTTTAAAAAACATTGGAACTCTAAACTTGTAAATGGTGGTCCCTGATCTGATACTACCTCTTTGGGTAGTCCAAATCGTGCGAATGTGGCTCTAAGTGTTCTAATTACTGTCGCTGCATTCGTTCTGGGCATATCAAACACCTCAATCCATTTCGAACTGGCATCTACTAATATTAAATATATTTTTCCGTGTAATGGCCCAAGAAAATCGAGATGTACCCTACTCCATGGCTGAATGTGATACGGCCACGGTTTTGGCGGGGCGTGCGGTGGAGCCGACGCCTCCGCCGCACACGTTTCGCACTGCTTGCAGAGTGCTTCAACATCGGAGTCTATGTTTGGCCACCATACATAGCTGCGAGCTAAAGATTTCGTCTTTACAATACCCATGTGACCGCTATGTAACTGCATTAATATTTTTTCTTTGAGGCTTTGAGGAACAATCAATCTATAACCCCACATAACACAACCGCGTTCTAAATACAATTCATTCCTTTTATTGAAAAATTGTTTAACGTCTTCCTCGTCACATTTACTTGGCCAGCCCGATTGAATATAGTACATAATACGACTAAGTAAGATATCCTTTGCCGTAGCCATCCGGACATCATCGTGTGTTACTGGTAAAAATTTCTCAACAAAGTTTATATATGTTACTTCCTTGCGTATGTGTGATTTAGATTCCGATTGTGACAATCGAGATAAAGCGTCAGCGCAATTGTTTTTAGATGCCACATACTCTATTTCATAAGTGTACCCGGATAACAAAATAGCCCACCTCTGTAATCGAGACGCTGCCATAACAGGTATACCCACTTTGCTACCAAAAATATATGTCAAAGGTTTGTGATCGGTTCTCAGTTTAAATTTACGGCCATATAAATATTGGTGAAATTTCCTAACCCCAAACACTATAGCTAAAGCTTCTCTATCTATTTGTGCGTATGCTCGCTCAGCCGTCGTAAGTGAGCGAGACGCGTACGCTACAGGACGCTCTCCATCTGGTGTAATATGCGATAGAACCACTCCTATTCCAACGCAGCTTGCATCTGCTGTTAAAATTAACGGTTGCTCTAACGAATAGTGTACTAGAACTTCACTAGAAGCTAAGCTCTGTTTGATTGAGGTAAATGCTGTTTCAGCCTCTGAACTCCACTCAAACTTTACATTGTGCCGTAATAGATTATATAAAGGCGCCAAGGTAGTACTAACATTTCTAATAAATTTTGAATAATACATGACCATACCAATAAAAGATCGTAGCTCTGAAACATTTGTGGGGGGCCTGGTATTTAAAATGGCTTTGACCTTGTCTTCACAAGTGCGCACGCCCTTTTTGTCTATAACGTGTCCTAAGTAATTTACACTATCTTGAAAAAATGCACACTTTTCCCTTTTTACTCTAAGTCCATTATTCCGCAAACGCTCAAAAACTTTATTTAAATTATCCAGATGTTCCAGGTCCCCTCGCCCAGAAATAATGACATCGTCCAAAAAAACTCCTACATATGGTATGTCAGCAAACAATTGCTCGAGATGTTTTTGAAAAATTCCTGGGCTAGACGATAATCCAAATACGAGTCTATTATACATGAATAGGCCTTTATGTGTGTTTATAACTGTATACTTCTTAGAATCGTCCAATTCGAATTGTGCATACGCCTGTGACAGATCTATTTTACTGAATTTTTCCCCACCGTGTAAACGTGCTAACAAATCCTCCACCTTGGGTAACGGATAACGGTCGACTTCTATAACCTTATTTAAAGTTAATTTATAATCAGCGCAAATTCTAATATTACCGTCCTTTTTGACGACTGGTACAATGGGCGTGGCCCAGTCCGAGCGGTCTACAGGAGTGAGGATGCCGTCGCGCACCATCTGATCCAGCGCACGCTCCACGGGCGCACGCAGCGCGTATGCCAGCGGCCGCGCGCGCATGAACACCGGCCGCGCCCCCTCTCGTAAGTGAATGCCCACTTGGCCGCCCGTGAAACGACCCAGACCATCCGCGAACACATCACAGTATCTGGAACTAAAATCATTTATGTCAAAACTATTATAATTCACTTTATTTAAACTCTCGAACCTTGGCAGTTGAATATTTAACGCCATAAGCCACTGTCTGCCTAGTAACGACGTCTTCGCATTTTCTATAACGTATAAATTTAAATTCTTTTTAATATTCATATACCCTACTATAGGTTTTATAACACCCACCGGTTTTATTATCTCTCCTGTATAGTATCGTAAGTGCAAATTTTTTTGTTGTATTAAATAATTTTTTGTAAAGTACTAAACTTATACATGACACTGCGCTACCAGTGTCACATTCCATCTCGATATCGTGACCATTTATATTAAGCGATATCATTATTGGATTACACTGCTTAAAAGATAATTGGTTTAGTGGTACCTCATCGCTGTCCTCGTCGATGCTCCCGAATCGCTGGTGATCCTCCCGAATCGCTGGTGTCACGTCCACGGCGTAGTGACTTGATAGATTGGGGCAGACTCGCCGTAAATGCCCCCGTCTATTGCAAACTCTGCATACGTAGTGAGAAAACTGACACTGCGACCCGTCGTGATCCGCACCGCATACCCGACATGCCTGCTGGGGAGCGCTCTCTCTCGCCCGCTGGCCAAACGCAGCACGCCCAAGGCACGCCGCCGATGCCTGCCGATTGCCCCGCGCGCCGTGCGCGGCCACGGAACTCGCCACCGCCGCCACTGGTCGTCAGTCTTGTCGGTCCCTTATTTCGACACGATTCCGCGATTGCCTGACAGGATGCTGTGTTATCACATTCTGCCATTGTTCGGCCTTCCACTGTCGCCGCGTCCTTCTCCGCTGCTTCCATACTCACAGATAGGGCATAAGCTTTTGCGAAATCCATCTTGTTCTCCGTAAATAAGCGTTGTCGTATAGTTTCGCTTTTGATCCCACATACTATTTGATCACGTAAGCTCTCTTCTAGCCAACTTTCGAACTCACAAGTCTTCGACATCTTCTTTAACACGGCTACGTATTCAGAAATAGTTTCATCACTACCTGCTTCTTCTGTGACGAAATTTATACCGCTCTGATAATATACTCGGCTTGGTTGGAGGTACCTTTCCAAAATATCCGCAAGCTGTTTAAAAGATTTACTCGTCGGCTTTTCTGGAGTACACAAATTTACCAACAGCTCGTAACATTCCGCTCCCATAACCGTGATCAACGTCGGCACTTGTCTATCTTCTTTTATGTCGTTGACAACAAAGTATTGCTCGAGTCGTTCCACGTACAATCTCCAATTCTCCGTGCGCACATTAAACTCTGCTATTCTTCCAATCGACATCTTACTTTCTTCTTTTTTTTTTTTTTTTTTTTTTTTTTTGCAGCTTAATATCGCGCTTCGATTCGTAGAATAATCCCATCCTCGTCGCCACTGAAGAATCTGGAGCGGGCAGGAATAATGAAAGACTGTGTTGATCTTGCGACGTCTATTGTAGGATTAACAAACATTACAGATGTGCTCGTATTTATATTAAAATTAACTTAAAACTACCGACATACATAATAATATTAAATCTACCATACATTACATAAAGTAACTAAACTGTAGCGCACACACCGCACGCAATGGGCGATTGTTGCAATAGTGATCGACTGAATTGAAAATTGTACCACTGCGCTGTGCGCGTTCGATTGTCGATTTAGTAGTTCATCGCCATTACTATTGATTCTCGTATTACTAATTTCGTATACTACTAAATAAGTAATTTAAATACTAAGATGGTGCGCTCAGCGCTGTGTTGTGTAGTGTACCTACATACAACTATATTGTTTTAAACTGTTGTGAATCGTGTTTAAATCTTCGTAAATATGAAAGTACTTATTGAAATTCGTAACTTTCGACACCAATTTATTAACAATTTCATATTTATTTTGTAATTGTATGTTACACTCATGTGTTTTTAGAAACATTTTATATGAAATATAATTATTAAATTGTGTGATCAAAAATTTACATTAGGTACCTAGTTACTAACTTCATAATTCTATATTTTTTTATTTCATTAATATGTTACCATGGTAATATATTAATGAAATAAAAAATATGGTAAGAAAATAAAAACCTACAACTTTATCAGCTCATAGCTTATTTATTTTTTATTTATTATTGTTTTAGTAACATGAACAGATAACTACAACTATTAAAATTTGATTCTACCTAACAATTTAATTTACACAATAGGTTTCATAGTTTCATACAGAAATAACGAGTAGTTAAGCTTTTAACTTTCCGCAGCCGCCGTTTTATCCGAATAGGAACTACCTATATACTGCAGGAGATAATAAAATAAAAAAAAATATATAGTATATTCATTTGTTATAATAACACAATGACATTTCAAGTGTATAGATTTTTTTTCTGTGTATTATTTGCAATAAAGAGTTTACAAACATACACACAATCATTACACAATCATAAAAAAAGATTCTATATTAATAGTTAATACAAAGAAATCATAATACAATAGAAGCGCACCGTCTTGATTTTATTATATCTTTAAATATCAGTTTGAATTATTAATAATGTGAGTACCTATATGAGAAAACCAAATGTTAAAGTAATATAGTAATACTTTAAGTAATACACCATCCGCATGCCCTCCGTTTGCCATTCCATACGCAATCAGAAAGTAGTTTAGTAATTCAGTAGTAGTAAAATATACGCAAAAATTCCTCATGCGTCGCACAACTACTAATTCTATACTACTAACTCAATACATACTATGTATTGAGGATCGCAATCCCAGTTAGTAGTATAGAATTAGTAGTTCGTCGATTGTTATTCGAATAATCATGATGAAGAACTACTAAATCGACATCGAATGCGCAGTGATACAATTTTCGATTTAGTCGATTGCTTTTTTTGCAACAATCGCCCATCGCTAATACATTTATAAATATGAAAGTTTGTCAACTATATCTACTACCGAAATAGATAACCTTAAAATGTTTGCCCGACTGAAAACTTAACGAAAATTACCAAAATTAAAAATGAAATCGTTTTATGTGGTAATACTTGTTAAATTAAGGTCCTTCACAAGGTATTTTTTTACTATCCAACTAACTAACGTACAATAGATATTTGGATATCTAATTTTTGAATTAGTAAGTGTACATATGAGAATTATAGTAATGCGGTAACGAAATACCTTATTTCTAATCTAAAAGTGGAAAATACCCATCGATATTGGAATAGGACAAAAATGATACCCATTATAAAACTGTAGAAGCGCACGCGAGTGCCATGCGCACGATACGGCCAAAACAAACAGGTAGTGCCGTAATAATTAACGATATTATACAGGCTCATTAGCAATTCCGTTGCTGCTGCAACCAGACTTTATTACTTACTTACGTTTATTACATGCTTGCTGCTGTCTTAGTCATGCCTTTTAACATACATTTCCATTAAAAATATTGATCTACATGTATATGATTAATATATGTATGTCTATCCGTTACTGTAGATTTAGGCAACAGTTGAAGTCATAGACAGAATTACATATTCTCTAGGCGAAGAGCTCGTATTAGATGCATGTAGGCAGATTTTCTGCCAAGATTCTTTCATTAGCACGTTATTTATTTGAAGTGTTTCAACCGAATGATATTAAATAAATAGTTGTTAAATATCATTGGTTTCAACCCCTTTCTATCTACTTTTTGTCTTTTCATACTATCTGCTCAGTCGGTAACTTTTAACTATTTCGTTAAGTATGAGATTTATGTTAGGAGACTTTTATTATTCAGATAATATATTATTAGTTGGTATTTCTTATGTCAATATCTATTACAGCTAGTATTATTATTAAAACCTCTTTCTCACCCTGCAGTGACAATGGTCCAATCGAAGTGATAGAATCCACACTTAAGACCCGTCGCGTCGCGTCGGTGTGCCGTCAGATGTTCACTTGGTGCTGACTCAGTACCACAACAATCATGCCGGCCCATTATTTAGATATTTTAATCAAGCCGCCCAATTGTGCCGTGTAGGTATAAAGGAAGGTAATTAATAATAAGAGTTCGAGAGCATCGATGTTGCCACATGCCGTAGCAAAAACCAATTCGAAATGGATCGATTCGAAACGCACTGGATATAAAATGGTCCGATTGTAGCTCAGCCCTTTTTGCCCCTGTGCCCGTATTTAGATGATTTGCGGTATCACAGGAAAGCGGGGACAAACAAAAGGCAATCGAAATGAAATACAACTCATCAAATTTTGGAGAGAATTTTTTTTAAATGTATTTGTTTCTTCTTATAGTCACCAGTGAATAACCACACAGAAACTGGTATTTTTAACTAACTATGCTGTATAATTTACTTCGTATTTTTAAGTTGGGGAGCAAAAGGATGGCGCACCATTAATTATTCCTAGAATTTTATAATAGACATCAGTTATTTTATTTTGGTTTTATTTTAATTTCTTTATCGACTACTTCTGTTTTTAATCTTAAACAATTGACAAATCATTATGAATTATCCATAATGAATCATACCATTTATTTGAGATTTCAAAAATGTTCTATTATAATAATCTAATCATAAATGAAAAGTTAATAGATAACTATTAAACAATGTTTTATGATAAGCTCCTAAACACTTATAAAAGGCTCTCCTATACTCTGAATGTCTAGTATGTCTATTCTCTAGAGTTAGTATTAATTCTGTAATAATTATTTGTTTAGACTTAAATATTAAATTTATCGTACGTAGGTTGAACAAATAGACACTTCATAACAAGTTCGAGTCGACGTGGGACACATTTTTAAGTGTCAATAAATATACATACGCTGCTATAAGTTCCTTTACATGCCGCAATTCTGCACTGTAAACGTTATGCCCTCACATACTATACCAGTGTTTTCTTTAATAGTTATACAATTGTAATGCAAATTTAATACCGCATCGAAACAAACAAATGCCAGTAACCCATATGCCATAATATAATGCGATAGAACATCAATATTATTGCATCGTTGCCAACAACGTAAAACGGCCACAAAGCAAATTTGACCATTCTAGCATCGACAGCCACGATGAATTCAATTGAAACAATTCTAATTATCTTTGCTGTATCACTATCAAGAATGAAATAAGACTGAATAATTTCACATTCAACCAATTTTGTAATTAATAGGTCCATACTATCGACGTAAAATTTATCTTCGT
Organism: Scirpophaga incertulas; assembly: GCA_036419045.1. NCBI lineage: Eukaryota > Metazoa > Arthropoda > Insecta > Lepidoptera > Crambidae > Scirpophaga > Scirpophaga incertulas. Next base: position 12,812,504 of record CM071633.1, read on the forward strand.
CACCGTTTCGTAATCAATTACTACGAAATACCTATTTAATATTTGGAATTAAAAATCTTTAGAAATCTATTCCTTTATAGTTATATGTTAGTTATATGTTTGCTAATAAAAACATGATATGACTCTATAATTAATTACACAAAATATTTTTTAAAAATCCTTTTTTTATTTTTATATGTAAAAAACATAATGGACAATAATTTACAAATTAATTGTCTACACACTATTTTTCTTTCCTTTCACCGCATCAATGACTTGAACTTGAATAAAATCACTTTTCACTTGCTCTAATTTTCAATGGTAGCCTCCCCGGTAGTAATATTTTTCTTTTTTTTCGTAAACAGGCACTACAGCTATAGATGGAATAGAAATAACAACAAAAAAATAATAGGTTTGTAATATTTTTATATAGTATGCAGAAAAAACTGATGAGTACCAATAATTTTCCTACCCTCTGCAGAAGGTTGCGGTCACCATCACAATTTGCCTGGGCGACTTTTAAGACATAGATCAAAGACAGACTTTAGTTGGTTCACTGTTCACGCTGCCTCGGTTCGGGTTAAGTCATTTTCCAGCTCTTGTAAGGAAAATTACCTCTCCTCTGCTGAATATAATACAATAATTTTACATTAACCAGTTTTCATGCACCGTAATTTAAATAAAACCATATAACTTCTGTAGTTGATATGTTTCAGGCCAATAATGGTTGCTATATACGCTGATAATATTTGGTCAGTAACATACATAAGTTCGACATATTTTCAAGAAGCTTTTCAAAATAATATTTACATTTCCAAGCTTTATGTATATACTGTACTGTAGCTTATAAAATAAGAAAGTCTAACATCATTTAGATGCGAAAGGATAGTTAAACGGTTTGTAGAATAGGGTATATTTTTAATCACAGTTATTCACCAATTATTGACATTTTTTAACTCGTAAACTGAAATCAGTTTCCATTCCTTGTATAGAGTAAAAATTTATTGACTTTTTATTGTTGTTTCCACTTGGTAAACTTTCAATGGTATCAAAAAAATGTGTGCCACCCTTGTCATAGTTCCCTTATACATAAAGAGTCATCAAAGTTAAAAATAAGTTAGTTTGCTTTTTTTGGTTTTTCTATATAATTTTCATTTGAATCACTGTAGTACCAGATTTCATTTTAATTATATTATATTTGTATAGAAATAATTTGTTACGCAGGAGGATTTGTTAAGCCGCGACCAGAAGACTAATATTAAGTTGAATCATGGACACCGCCAGAACTGTCGTGAACACTGAATCATGAATCGCGCTTCGCTTAACCGCGGCCACAGCTTAGTTTAACTAGCGGACACCGCACCGCCCACAAAAACGAGCAAGCGATCAAAGCCGCCGCGCCGCTCTGTTCGGCCTCGCGACAAATTGACCGACCACTCGGACTTCACATTGCCCAAAACTGAACAACTGAGCCAGACCAAACCTAATTTGTATGTCGAGCCGCGTACATACTGTAGCTATAAATATTGTTGAAATAAAAAGTAATATCTAGCAATTTTTACACGATTTTATTATAAATAAAATAAAGTGAAGAGGAATGGAGACGAGTGTATGCACATAAGTTCGTTTGTACAGTGTACTCTCAGTACTCTCCTGTGCACGGAAATTGACTCCAATTTCCTAAAATTCCTACTGCTTTGGTCTGAACTAGAGAGATGCTGAATTATGCATCGAGTTTTTGATGACGTTGACGTGTTTATACTGATATCGGGGAGAAAAGTTATTTAGGGTAAGCTGAAGGAAAGAGCTAGAAAACGACTATATATTTAAATACCCGCCCTATTCTAAGTGGATTACAGTAAAGTATTTGTACAACTCAAAACCTTATTATAAGAAGTTATTTTTTCGACCACTTTTTGCCATCGTGGTTCTATTTCTGCAGCAATTTTTGGACTTCTTATACAAAAAAAAACTTTTGAAAAACAATACTCTTTATGTTAATCAATTCTGGCCGATTGCCCTTAACTTCCTGCTTTCGTCTCGTGGGTAAATGGTATTGGCAGTAAAGATTAAAAAATATTATTATACCAGGCGGTAAATATAAATATATGTATATATATAATAACTTATAATGATCAATGCCTTTCAATTCCACGATACAGATAGCATCACTTTATTGCTAGCTAACCGGAGTTTTGCCAGTCTGCAAAGCTTGACCGACATTTGACCACAACTCATTCCGCACGTTCTTGTCATACATTATTCACAATTCATAACCAATGATCATTCAATCTGTTCAAATACGGTTTGACTTCATTACGTCGGTCCCAATAAAGAATTTGAAATGACTGTATGATTTATTAGGTTTCTTTCAGTGAGCTCATGTGGCACCCAAATACCTTTTGTGTACTCAGTTATTTAAAAATGACTCAAAATTGTTTTGTGGTGAATTTACAGTTCTTTCTACTTCTTTCGTTGCTATGTCGTAACTATTGATACGATTTTGCATGGCATGCATTTTGTCCGTAACTGAGCAACCAGAGCGAGATACATCTATGACGTCAAATATACCAAATTGAAAAAGCTTAAATCAACTTTGTGCAAGTCTAACTAACACTAAATTAGGTGTATGAATGTCACAAATTTTAATCGCGACTTACGTAGCATTTTTCTAATAAAATTGTAAAATGTTTTAATTTCCTCCATTTGAATGACTCGTTTGAAAAAAATACCGGCCAGGTACAAGTCAGACTCACACACAAAGGGTTCCATAACTATATCTACAGTATATCGGCAAAACAATCTCGTTTTTTATATGGGAATCTGCATTACATATTTATTTTATTTTGTTTATAGCATTTGTTGTAACAGCGGCAACAGAAATAATAAATTATTATTTTTACAGATGAAATCTTTACAGATTTTTATTATAATCAAAACAATAAAAATTTTTCAACAATCTAGCTGACATGGTTAATGTAGAGCAGCTGGTGTTAGACAGACAGACAGCGGGGTCTTAGTAATAAAGTCCCATTTAGATACAAAACCCCAAACAAATATATATATAACATATATCTTATATCTTAATATATATATTTCTTGTGTGCGTGTGTATGTGACTGAACTCCTCCTAAACGACTGGACCAATTTTGATGAAATTTTTTGTGTGTATTCCAGGGGGCTTGAGGATGGTTTAGATTCACAATACGGTCATATAGATATTGTTTTTCAGCTAAATTATTTATTTAAAAACATTTGAGACAACGTGAGACAACGTGACATTTGAGACATTTGACATTTGAGACATTTGACAGGACAACGTCTGTTGGGCCAGCTAGTATATATATATATATATATATATATACTATATATGACGAAAAGCCTTTTTCGGCTTATTATTAAATAATCCTTTATTATAAATTAATATTATAATTAATATTTAATAAAATCTTAAAAGCAATAAATATATATAAACAGAATAAAAATGTTATCAATCCTTCCTAAAACCCTCATGACAAATTGAAAAACAATAACACGTTCTATTTGTCTTCAGAAATAAATTAATTTAAAACAAATGGTCCTTCATTTCTTTACATCACTACCGTAATAAAATTTTCATCTTCAATAATAACTATAAATATCAGAACAGACTGCTTAGTTACAGCATAATACTCTAATGTTTACTGGTAGGTAGATACTTTTACTGGTAGTTATATTCTTTTGGAAGCAATAAGGTTTTTACCTTAATATTTATTAAGTAAATTAAAATCCAGTTCACACAAATATGGTGGTGTATATGCAGCCTTTAAAGTCAGGTCGTGAGCCTGCAATGGCTACGAGAAAAACGGACTAAAAGCTTCTATTAAATGGTCACTATATCCGGTCTGACAAATTGATATTTTATAATCATGTAGTCGATTACATTTTATCCGCCATGTATATACAGCAACGTTTCATACTTTACATGTTGTCCTTGAGACAGCTCTTATGTCGCTCGTATTAGGTACTGGTTTTCGTAGAACAATATGTAAAGCGTGACTTTTTGCTGACTATACACATACCAACGCCGCCATTTATACTACGCCAAATATATTGGCTCTAGTAAATAATATAAGGAAACTATAGCTTTTATATACTATATTATAAAATACATATAGGATAATAGGATATTTTATAAAATACAGGGAGCAAAAAAATTGCCCTTGCTGGTTTTCTTGCTGTTCTTCCCAGTAGACTCGTAGACTTGTGAAACAATGGACGTGCAAAAATGATTGTAAAAATCCTATTTGAGGAATAAATTTTTGATTTGATTAGATTTGATTCAATAGTACGTCTAAACAAATACATGATTATTAAACTTATAAATTAAGTTTATAATTTATATTAAAAATATTTAATATTTTATAAACATTACATTTTAATTTGATCCTTTTTACAGAACCACTATTAACAGTTATTCAAGAGGACAAGCCAACCTATTGCATTCACGTCACATCTACCTTTGAGGTCACTTCATCATATTAGAGAAAAAAATCATATAAAAATCGTGAACACAAAAAAAAAAAACGATTCTATTTTCTTTAAAAAGTTAAAAATATTTAGAAATAAACATTATTTTCTGTAGATATTACATTATTTTCTTGAGAAATGGATTATCTTAACTATCTTCAATATATTTAATTAATTGCTCTTTCTTTCGAGCTTGCAATCCATTCATCACATCACCTCGCTACTGAATAACAGAATGACGAAACGATTTATTGCAAACAAACGCGGTGATCAATGTGAATAGTGGAAATCTGTTAGCCCCAACTCGTTGGGGACAAAAATCTTCGTTATCAAGATGTAGCTAATCAATGCTATTGAGTTCCGATGTAAATAACGGAAAATAACAAATAACTGACGTTGTGATCTGTAGAATGCTGGCAAACAATCGCGTCTTAATTTTGAAAGATTAATTATTTATTTATATTATCGTTCTTGATTCTCTATTGTGGTTGTTAATTATGTGTTTATAATAAATGTCATAAAATGGTAGATGTATATTTTACACAGCTATTACATATTGTGCAGTATGTTTTGTATTTTTATTTATAGTAATAGGTAGCAACAAGTTTATTTTACAAATTTACAATAAACTGAAAAGTTGAACGCAAAAAAGGTGCTTTGTATCGGGAGACGCGTAAAATAGGCATATCGTGTCTTTACATTACATTCTTAATATTCATTGTTTTTATCTATCAAATTGTTCTATTTTTGATGAAAGGAAAACCTGTTTGCATGTGGTGATAAATTATCTACAAAATATGGTTAAAGGAAAACACGTTAAATTCAAAAACAAAAACATAGTAGGAAAGAGAGAGGTGGATGGCGATTTCAACAACGATATATCGAAAGTTTGGATTATGAAAGCGAAATTTCAGTCCCCGTAGTATATGTAACTATATATATAACTATATAACTCTTTATTGCACATAAAAATTTCACAGGAAATAACATTAAATATAAAATATGTACATAGGTGGGCTTATCCCTAATAGTGATTTCTTCCAGCCAACCTAACTGGGGATTTAGTTATAAAATTGCGGATACTACTTAAAATGCAATCAACATCAGTAATGGAATAAGATATGATAAAGCGATTATCATACGATATAACCGCTACGTTAATTATTTACCTTTGAATTTTGACAGTTTCTAATGATAAATCACTCTATCATATCACATCTCGGTGGTCATGTTACGGGGGCTCGGCTATCGATATCGATATATCGTAAATTCGGTTTTATTCGTACACGCCCTGAATATTACCTTCCACAAACATCCCAGTAAGCCTCTGCTATAAGATGTACCTCAATTTCACCTGATTTTGTGCAATGTTTGGTCACTATTTTGCAGCTTCTTGATATCAGATTCAACGACGCTGTCCCAGGATGGCAGCAAGTTCAAAATCCTTTGATATGTGGACGGAATACCGACATTATTTTGATGACCGCCTTAGTAGAGTGGTTGATATGCCGGTTTTATGGTGTCGCCATCTCTGAGATCTCGGGTTCGAGTCCCGGTAGGAGCAGATGTTTGTGTGATGAATGCGATTTGTGCCTTAGTCATGGCTATTAATGTACACTTCTATAAATAATGTTCATATATGTATTTCTATCCTTTACTCTAGATCCCGCAATACAAGCCTTATAGTACTTAGTGGCTAGGCTAATTCGTGTTAGTGTAAAAAATAATTAGTATTCGTTTGGTCGAGTATCAACACATAATAGTGCCGATATGCTCGGACATTGTACTGAAATTCTGTATTCAGCTGTATGGGCATTAAGTGGAACTATTCGAATATTTGATACTATCTTGAACGTATGATCACAATACAAAACATGAATTTAAATCTATATACATACATACATACATATATGTCACGCCTTGTTCCCAATGGGGTAGGCAGAGACCACCTCTCTTCTCTTGCTACGATCCTGGCACACTTCTCTTGCTTCCTCCACTTTCATGAGCGTCTTCATGCATGTTCGTCGGTTGCGAGTACTCTTGAGCCGGCCTTTCTTTAGGACATCTTCGATTTGATCGAGATATGTCCGCCTAGGTCGACCTGCAGCGATTCGTCCTATCATTCTTACCTTGTGTATCTCTTTCGTTAATATTCCTTCATTCTTTCTTTCAACATGGCCGAACCATCTAAGCATCCCTTTCTCTATCTTTGTCACTACATCTTCAACTACGCCAAATCTATATACAACACGAATTAATTAAAGTAATACTTACACGCGATACACAATAACAATAGTTACTTCTTGCTGGTAAAATGATTGCTCATGAATTCAACATAACATAGCCAAAACAAAAAACATCTCAACTAAAAATGATTTATTGCCTAATAAAGTTAAATTAATTAGAGTAGGTTTGCGATTCACATCGGAACATATAAGGACTTTTACACACTGCGACCTTTTGTCGTAGTACAGTAGAAATAATGAATAAATAAATTAATGCAAAAGTTAGCCGTAGTAGTAAATAGAGTTATTACGAAACGTCATTTTTTGCTAGGTAACCTTAGAGCAAAAAGGTGTCAAGTCAATTACTTCAATATCTATAGAAATATCTACTTTATTTATCGAAATAAAAATAGTTATAATCAGTAATCTCTATGAGTTATCCCATGAAGAGCACTTGCTGTTGTAATTTAATACTTAACAGTGTAGTACCCTTTTTTTAAGAATGATCATTATTTATTAATCTTAGGGAACACGTTATCTTTATATATATAAATCTTCTGTATGTGTATTAGACATTGAACTCCTAAACGGCTGGACCGATTTTGTTGAAATTTTTTGTGTGTTTGAGGATGGGGTTTGAGGATAGCTTAGATTCACAATACGGTCATCTAGATATCGTTTTTTTTTAGCTAAATTATTTATTTAAGAACATTTGAAACAATTGACATTTGAGACATTTGACAGGACAACGTCTGTCGGGTCAGCTAGTTATATTATAAATATACAAATGATGCAATATCTTTTTATAGTTTACTATGTGACATTTAAGTTTAGTAAAGGTTTGTAACGTGTATATCATAGTCTATGTTTTGATATTAAATATAATAATTGTATTAGACGTAAAAGTTAATAATTTTATATCTAGACGTTCCTAATAAGATTTAAATCAGACAACCCAATATCATTATAATACATTGTATTGAATTTTTTTGCTTCAATTTCGACAACCTTATTTGTCACCACTACTTCTTTACTTCCACTGCCATGATTCAACTAAGAAACTTGTAAGAAATTACAGTAGAAACAATTGCAAACATACTCACAGTTTATGTTTTTTACATTTTATATAGAGAGAAAGCAACACGATAGACTTTACATGTTGACTTTGAAAAAGCTCTTATCTCGCTCGTGACAGCGGCAATTTTCATGTCAAGTGTAAGGCTTGACATGCTTGCTGTGAGTACAATAAAGTGTACATAAATAAATAATATATATTTTTGTACATGATCTAAATATGTTTTAAAATCATATCACTATATTATGGCAGTAGGTTCACGTGTGGGTGTTCAGCGCCACTATGTTATTTTTTATTCACGCTATATGATTGTGAGCAAAACTTTTTATTCAATGCCGTCGATTTTATGTCTCTCATTGTGCGCAAACACGAAGCAGTTAAAAAGAAGTAGTGAATTAACGGGTACTAAGATTTTTATGGTTGGCTGTGATCGTTGTGTGTAAATTATTTGTGAACATAAACTTAAATGTTTCACTGATTTAAGAGTGACGAGCTAAGCGGTGACACAAAATATGTGTCTCATATTCTGCATTATATATGTATCTATTCCATGGTGCCACAATCACGTATCATCAGCAAAATCAAGAATAGGAAAGAGACTGGATAGTGTAATATAGACTTGGTTGAAACTGGCAAAAGAGGCGCTCGTTTCAAGGGGCCGACATATCAAACACTTCTTCGCAGTTCTTTGTCTATCTTAAGATAGACAAACGTTAATATCACTACATAATATAAAACAAAGTCGTTATCCGCCGTCTGTCTGTCCCTATGTATGCTTAGATCTTTAAAACTACGCAACAGATTATGATGCAGTATTTTTAATAAAGTGATTCTTAAGGAAGGTTTATATGTATAATACATAGTAGAGAAACACTGGTATATTTAGAGGTTTCTAATGTGATGTCGTACGTTGTGTTGCGCTTATAAATAACGTTATGCAAAAACGCTCGCTGAACCCTACGAGATAGACCAAAATAATGTACTACAGTATTGTCCACCTTAAAAAGTTCAACAAAAAAGTCCGAGATGGTATATGTCTATCTCTTAGGGATAACTCAACATAACCATTTTTTATCTTTTACTAATAATAGTTATTTGCGATGTGATTTCAAACAATACAGCATTAATTTTTATCCAATTAAGTGCCTTAAAGAAATTGTGTATTTATTATAAATCAATATGCTTTTAATGCAAATAAGCATTGCACCCGTGCGAAGCCGGGGCGGGTCCCTAGTAAATTCTAAAGCATCATGATTAATTTCCGTACTGCCTGCTAGAAAAAGTCTAAGTGTATACGAGTATCAGAATTAAATATGATTATGATTTCACAGTATAAAATCATTCACAAACACTCTTTTGCTGCAGGTCCTGATTTTTTAACCTTTAATAAGTCGCAGTGTATAAAGTGTCTAAACTTTACAGACGGCCGGGGCTCGGGCAGTAGCGACGAGCACGCCCGCGCACGCCCCTACCCGCCCACGGAGACGCAACGCAACCGGCGATTATAATTAACATGTTTATTTTTATTGCATTAAAATCGAATACTCTCATGATCAATTAATATTCGCTGCTTATAGATTGATGTCGTACCAATTGATATTCCATTGACATGTGTTCGACATCACACTGTACCTAATATAAAGTTTTTGATAACTGTATTATGGGTCTAATATTATTTAGGTTTCTCTGTTTTTAAATAAGAAATAAGATTTGCGTGATTAAAATATTAACCGTTACTTGACGATATTCATTAATATTTTCTATGAAATTTTAAGCTTTATTAACGACATAAGCATTAACTATGCTTAAGCAAAATGATTCTTTTTGTATACACTAAAACATCAAAACGAATTTATATTTTTTCGTTGAATAGTAATAAAAAAGTCTATTAATGGGGTATATGTAAGCATACTTGTGTGACTTCTGCTTCGCCTATGCTCAGAGGCTAAGGTCGCAGTAACTGGCGCATTACTCGCACCATTGACGAAGTCCTCATAAGAGCAATATCATCTCAAACATAAAAGCGTAACCGCGTGATGCCCTGTTCGTGTAATTCCAAGCAACCCTTACGAGCATCATATCGCGCCGGTACAGAAAAGGCACTTTACGTTTTTCCTAGCGTTATACGCGCCCCCGCCGCGCACCGCGGGGCTCCGGCCCTCACTTAACGCAATTTATTACACGACCCTTTAATAAATAAATAAATAACCGAGGAAAATTCGATGAAATAGAACCAACCGCACGCGCCATAGTTCGTCTATTAGATTCGCGATGAAAAATCGTTTTAATTTCTCAGGTGATGAGTGCTTCGTGTTTGTTCGTAGCTAATGGTTTCCTTGAGATATTTTACGGGTTATTTTTGTGGATATATTTCCTTTAAGTTTCTTTAGTATCCTTAACATTTTGGGATAATAAAGCTTTCATCTATTAAAATGGTGTTTCTCTTTATATCTATATTTTTTCTTAGTGTCATTACTATATTGATTGTATAGGTATGCGATGACGTATTAAGAATAAAGGTGTCACCGCTCACATCATCATTGATGTCATAAGACCCGACGAATAATTGTATCTCTTCCCGGAATATATCAGTAGCCCCTTCCGTATACACTAGGACTTGACAAACTTTATGGTTTCACGGCCTTCCGAGACGCCGGGAACCACCCAGCTGCCGGACACGGGTAGGTGACGAGGAGGTCCAGGTGGGGCCCTAAATTAAGTACCCTGGCTTCACCTTGGACAGCAGGTGGAGCTTCGAGGAACATTTCGTGCGATTGGTCCCCCGAATCAAGAGAGTAGCGGGCGCCTTACATCGCCTGCTGCCCAACCTCGGGGGACCGAGGGATTCGGTACGGTCCGTGGCCTTGTATGGGGCCCCCGTGTGGTCGCAAGACTGCACGAGGTCCTCCCGCTGCAGAGCTCTGCTCAGGAGCATGCAGCGGACAATGGCTACGATCTCGTACGAGGCGGCGACGGTTCTGGCGCGGTCTCGCCCTTTCGAAATCCTGGCTGACATGTACGCGGTGATGTACAACGCACCGTGGCATGTCAGTCGGGGTGACGACGGGGTGAGTCCCCCGGCACCAGCGACGGGCCGAGAGGTCCTGGCGTGCGCAGCTACAGCGTGGGGCTGCGTGCGTCAGCGCGCCGTCGGTGCGATACTCCCGCACTTCGAAGCTTGGCTCTGCGGGAGGGCGGAAATCACCTACCGCTTTGCGTATCCGACCTCGACTCGGCCCAGCACACGCTGGCAGAGTGCCCCGATTGAGACTCCGAACGCCGAGTCTTGGTCGAAGAGATCGGGCAAGATCTGTCTCCGCCAGCGTTGATTGCGGCAATGCTGGCGGATGAGAGAGGTTGGAGGGCTGTGGCCTTCTTCTGTGAAGCGGTGATGCTCCAGAAGGAGCCGCCGAGCGGGATCGGGAGATGGCCGATCTCGCTCGAAGAAGGCGGCCTCGGAACGAAAAAAAAAGGACTTGACAAACTTATGGGTCTTTATATCCTTGTGAGTCGTGTAGCTACTAGTTATTTATGTAGAAAGGCAAACTCCATATTCATTCAGTTATAAATGAAACCTACGTAAATATGAAGTAAACCTGCATACGTAAAATTCAACGCATTTTTTTTCTCATCTAATTAACTGTTTAAACATATGACTAGTGTAGGCAATAATTCTACAGGTGACAACGACGAATGGTTAAACTTAAATTGTTTGACAGTTGTTCTTATATAGATTATTATACGGCACTGTAGCATAGCACAAAAAGTAATTATTATTGAACTTTAAGAGATCTAGAGTTTGCCGCTTTAGACATTAACATTTCACGACCTATCCCATCAATACATAAAACATGTAAGTAGACAGAACAAACTAGAATACATACAGTAGATACTAGAACCGTTATAAAAAAAAATTGTTATCAGAACGGCATAGTTATTATGATTAATGTCTCCTCCTCTTTAACTAATGATATTTATTTAAAGATTGACGTTTTTTTAGTAAAGGTAATAATACTATAATTATATGCAAAACTAAACTTTAGTTTGACTTCATAAAAATACATTTAATAATTTACTTTTGTATTACTGAGGATATATTTATAAAAAAACTGTACACACGGTATTTTGATAAACTGTTCTCAACTTATTAATACATTACAACAAATGTGTGGAAAAACCGATGGAATTTTTGTCTAAAATAATTTATGATTTAATTACATTTCTATCATTTTTAATTTTATTTATTTTCCTATTACCAAAGAAGCGTTTTGCACGATCTAAAGCTTATATTGGATTTCTAAACCTTATTTCGAATAGACAGTGTTTAGTCGTCATTAACGCACCTCATAATGTAAACAAACCTCAATCAATTATTGTTGATAATTAATATTTTATCAAATTATTACATACCGATTAGATGTTATCAAATATCAAACGTACATTTAGCCTTACTTTAATTATACGGTACGTAAGTTATTCAAGTTTTATTAATCATAATTGTATGTTTTTAGTTAAGTATTTTTATTTTATTCTAGTACTTATAACACATTTCCTTTCTTTTGTTTCTTTTTTTATATATAGTCCGGCTTTTATTGTAATATGTATTAAGGTATGGTCAATAAATGTATCGTTCTTACTTATTTACTAGTATTCAATAACAATAATCAATTATGGAAATAAACCAAACCTTACAAAGAGTAGATACGAAATATCAAATGTATATCAGCATTCAACAAACAGAGATTTATGTAGAAGAAAAATGTACGTCCTGTTCCACGAGCCAATGATTTGAAGAGGTCCATCCGTATGGCCGTAGATATAAAAAGTACGAACTCATTAGTAAGCAGTGCGGGTGCGGAGTGCGGAGCGGGCCTGGCGAAGGTGAACATAATTTAGGGTTTAATTAAAAGTGCAGCGCCCCGCCGCGCCGCCGCCGTGCGCCCGAATTATTATTTCTACATAATTTGTGAAAGCGGTAATTTAATAAAATCCCGCTCTGGCTGCGTTGATAAGAAATTATAAATAAACACTCGCTTTGAACTCAGAAAGATTGCTTGTTCAATTCTGTTTTTTGTTCTTTTCCCGGCTCTTTAAATGGATATGCCTTTGTACAGGAATATAGATGTTTCCAAATCTCAATTAATTTGCAAAACTCCATTTTTATAAAAGCACGCCTTATTATATTACCCATTTTGTTTTATTGTTTATTGGTTTTCACTTCCAAAATCTTACTAATAGTCCTACACTAGTCATTAAATATTCAGTAATTTGATGATATCGGTCTGTGGCGTCATTCCATATAAAAGCTATAGACTCTTTGGACATTTGATAAAAAGTATGTCAATGATGGGTGGTATTATGATCTTATTGTTTTCAAAATATTGATGAATGTCATTGCATAATAATATCAATGTAGTATTCAGTAAAAAAAAAATATCGTGTAGCATAATAATTTACTGTGAAATATTAAAAATCTATGGAAATTTCTAGGTTTTAAAGTTAATAGTTTGTTACCTATATCAAGTTCACGGAGCGACAATGAAAAATGTAGAAATATCTTGGACAACACAACGTGCTTTCTTATTAAATATCGCTAGTTTTCAATAAAATAAAATTCCCATGTACTCTAGCTTGAAAACTAAATTCATGTTAAAACACATTAGGCATTATGCTAAATACAAATAAAATTTTTCAACAGTATAAAAGTAATAAATTCGCATTAAAAGTGAAAAATGTTATATAAGTGGAAACAATTTTTTCAATCAGTTATTAATCAGCTTAATCAATTGAAAATTATTCAAACTAATTCCTTTGTGTAATTAATAATGACAATCCTTACCATACCTTACATACCAATTTGGGAATCATAGTAAACACAGATTTTAATGTGATCATGTTTACAATTATATTGTGAAATAATCTCTAATTAGAACAAAATTGTACACAGGTATTGAAATCGTGCCAATTACAATTGTAACCATCATTAAAAGGAGGGATAGTCAACGAAATTTCTCACCGATATCCAGTTGCTCACGGCTGGGCAAAGAGAATGGCGCAGTTCTCAAATCACTGTTATTATGATCACAATAGTTTATGAACAACGCCATTCATTGTACAGAAACTATAGAAAAAAATAGTTTTGGAATATTATCTATAGTGATTGTAGATAAGTTTTTAGTATATTAATTATGAATGTGAATATGTAAAATGGAATTTATGTAATAATTAAAAAAATGTATGACTGAAATATTAGAAAACTATTAATGAAAAATATGTTCTTACTGATTTAACATTGAATAGGTTACATGAAATACACTTTACGTTTTAAGAAAATGATAATAAAGAGAAAGATTCACCATCAATTGTAGATAACTAACTTGTACGAGTATCACTTAAAATTTAATTAACACCAAAGTTATATATGTACAGAGTAATTGGCGATGCAGGTGCTTCCCATATTTAGCACGTGCAATATCTACTTATATCCTTTTTATGAACATGTTATAAAAAGAAATAACATTGCATTTTATACCTTTAAATACACTTCAGCACCATCGTTCCATTCAGAAAACGCCATCAGAACAAAAACGGCGTCGAGACTGTAGCAGGGCTCCTCAACCAGCCCCCTGCGGCAACCCGAAACGAAACGGAAGTGCGCGGACCCCCGAAGCGCGAGCGATTTTCTTGCGCTCACTCACGCGGCCAAGCAAATGCGCACGGGCATTTTTGTTATCGGCGCGAGCCATTGAAGTCAACTCGCTGGCATTGTTCAGAGCTATAATTACGAGATTCTTTTATTGTCGCCAGAATTAAAGAATATGTTATACAACTACCCCTGACTTTTGACTTGGAACATATTGTTCTGAGAACGGTTAAATGTTCTCACGAGCTGTCGCGTTTCTAAGAGTTTGCATCGAGCGTTAGAGACACAACTAATATTAGAAGAACAATCATTAACACTATTTATTACTAAATATTTTTATTAACTTTTAACGATTTAACGAACAAAATTTTCCTTTTCTGTTTCCAGCATATTATCTTGTACATAAGCCAGTACAATGTCTACCACTAGACACTACAATCTTGATATAAAGTTTCAATGCAGACTTAAATTTTTGTATAATGGTTAATAATAATAATAATGTCTTAATCTTATTAATATTTTAATGACGACTTTTAAATATTTAATGATTACTTTTTTCTGAACCATCGTCATATACATATGCCCCTATTGATGAAAGAATGCAGTGAATACCAGGAATAGTTTATGTCACCTGCGCTCGTTAATATTTTTTGTATCCCATAATATTAAACAAATACTGTGGGTAGGTATTATCAAAACTAGCGATAGTAACTATAAATCTTTGACTATCACAATCTACTCGTACCTAGTCCATATGTGATGTTGGACAATTTCTAAAGAATGGAAAACTTTTACTAAAAGATGTACTAATATAATATAATATAATATAATAATATAATATAATATAATCTAGTAAGTAGTAGTATTTATAATAACAAAAAACTGTAATATTTGATTGATCGCAAATATGTTTCTCTTTTTTTTTTAGCTCTTTTTGGTTTTCTGCGGACTCTTTGGTCCGCACTCTTTTTTGTTTGAGTTTGTCTTTTTTTTTACATTTCCTTATATATTATTTATTCTACAAGTAACTTATCATTTGTCGATCAGGAGAAAGGTACTGTTCTCCGTTTTGTGGGGACAGATGGTCTTGTCCTCCACAGTCATAGCCCCATCTATATCTATGTTCTAACTATTCCTTAAGACTAACAATGTTTAATTAGTATCTATGATTAGTATTTACCCGCAAATATGTTTGTAAAGGTTCTAATTTCAATAAATTAACGTAATATAATACGCTTGTATTATGTTAATTTGTTCATCGTCATCGGGAAACAGAATCGTTTATGCTTTCTACTTTTACTGCCGTTTGAATTAACATTGGTAAAGGAATCATGCAGCCATTGTCCAAGAATGCGTCCATATGCTCTACGAGAGCTCTCCACGACCCCTCAGCACGTGCAGGAGTGGCACCTCAAGTGGTCATTACCTCTTAATAATCTCCCAGACCACTGAGCTCCGAGTGTCAGGCTATCGTGTCGAGAGGCATTCAGCATGACTCGTGCCTAATTGTAAATGCTAATAATATTCTTAACAACTATTAAAGAGTCTCTATTTAAGAAACTTGATCTTATATAAAAGAAAATTGTATTTTAGAAACATTAGTTGACATCTGTAAGTTGTAAATTACATGGTAACTTCATATACATTGCCTATAAACTTTTTATTTGTATTTAGTTGGTAAAAATTGCCTTCAACCTACAACGGTTCATAATGTAGAATGTGCGTGAATGTAATTTTTGTAACGATACATGTATCGTTATCCTCGGTATTTTGTTTTCTAAGTTTGAATTCAGCTGAATATATATCTATTTATATATGAACAGTTAACTATTTGTTAACGTTTTATCAATATTATTCAAATAACCGTACAAATAGCTTTAGTTAATAATAGCCGTTAAATCTATGTTTTCAACAAACCGACAGACGTTTGGTTTGCAAAAAACGTATACCACCAACCACGTGGACATTGAATGAAATTGAAAAGTCGACTTTTTCAACAAGTATAATTTGTTTGATTTCTATAGAGCGACTATGGCTGCATTAGCGCTGAGGAGACCAAAGGGCCATTGTCTGGGGCACGCGGGTGTCCCGGAACCCCGCGATTTTCTCGCCAGGGCTCCGCTGAGGCCCACCAGGCTACCAAATGCCCCGTTAGCTGTCAACTAAAAATGGGCTCTTGCCCTTTGAACACTGTCATTACATGTATTCATAATGCGTAAAGTTAATGAAAACATTATTCCGCACAATGGACTTGAAGTAAAAAATAATTCAAGCTGAAGTTTATGTAATACTATAGTTTTTGTTTCGGGTTGATTTTTACGACACAAATTGTACTAAGAAAAACATTATTACTGGGTGAAATAAACTTAATAGATAACATATATTTTTTTTAATTATTATTTTTTTGTTCATTTCCTGAATGCTATAGTGAATTATTCTTACGCAGGAACCTTTATAAGGGAATAATATTTAAATATGATCAATAAATCAGCAGACTGCGGCACCATCCAATTCCGGTATATGTTCGGAAAAGGAATAAGACAAACTCTGTAATAAATATTATAAAAAATGCAGTTACTTTTTATAATTCTGTAAATCTCACCAAATGGTCATTAAACCGAATAATAGATCAAACGCGCAACCCAAATAAAATAAATAACATAGATCGCAGAAGCTAAGACTACTATTGCTCAGTCGCCGTGAAGTTGGTGTCGCCAAGTGTTTTACTCATAAACTGGTAGACATTTCTGAGAAATTTACTGAGCCCTGTTAATTCTTCTAGACAAAAATTTTATCAAGAATATATTTTGTTCCAGAAAATACAAATTAATACAATTGAGGCTTTATCACCAATTATAAAAAGACATTTAAATATTAAATCCAACTTTACCACAATATTTCCTATTTAAGTGCACACAGTAATTGCAGCAGCATTGGAACAGTCTATATTTTATGATTTAAGAATATATTTTTATTATTCAGGTTGTTTTATAAAAATGTCGACTTGGAAACATTGTTAATTTATTAAGGTTCATTTTTTTCCGGTTGTTGTCGAAATATTTGTACGTGACTACTTTCACACAACCGTAATTAAAGATGAAATCACGAAAAATGGTTATATAAAATAAATGAGACATTAGTGAGATCTCGTTCGTTTAGTTTTAGAATAAGAACCAAAGAGGTTAATCGTCGGAAAATTTCAGCTCTTTGTCGGTGGATGACAAACGCTTAGATTACGCCGCGTGGCTTAGTTGCTTCGCTATCCCAGAACTAATCGCAGGACGTGCCTCCGCGACAGACCACTTTCTACCGACAGCATTTAAGATACCTTTATTCTTATTCTAGTTTCCATGCCTTAAAGGAAAGATGAATTTTACATGATAACACTTTTAAGAACGGATTTCTTTAATTAACTGGCTTTCATATGAAACACGCTGTTCAGTAATAGCGGTTTCTATTTTTTTGTGCCTTTTAATAGACAATGAAACTATTTATTCTAATTTGTTTCAGAGCTGACAAAAAAATATTTAAGAGACATGTAATAGCAAATAACAATAGAATGCGTTGTAAACCACGTACACTGATGTAGGGCTATTGGAAACTTAGCATAAAAAAAATATTTGCTTGCATAAAGGGGAAAAAGTAACTTGATTAGAGCAAACATTTTTTCTACAGAATCTTAACTTTTGACATACCACTTAATATTATTTCGCCAGACCCTGAAACAATTTGTATATATAATATCAAGAAACATATAAATGTATAAATTATTCTTCACATTTACTCAATTGGGTTGCATTCCTTTTTATTATTTATCTCAAAATGTTATATGCATTATATTTCCACTGTAAAAAACCAGCTAAAGGCTTACGCTTGCGACTAACGCTTGCATAAAGTATACATAACGATATCATGAAAGCTAACTATAAGAACTTCTTTCTCAAGCGTCGGGTTACATGTCCTTATTAGAGGCCCCATGTAACTATGGGAAAATTGTGCATCAGCGAAGACGTCCAAATCTCAGTTTTCTACCCAAACATCCCCAGAAGACTGCGAAATACATACATACATATATGTCACGCCTTGTTCCCAATGGCGTAGGCAGAGACCACCTCTCTCCACTTCCTAAGAAATGGACCGACGAAAAATGACTCAGCAAGGACACAAAAACAAAATGAAGTGGCTGCTTAGGATGCCGCCCCACAAATCAATTTAAATTTCAAACACTCTAGAGGATGCAGAAAAGCTTAGGCTACCGCTCAGAATAAGATCAGGCTGGAACGAAGATGATCTAGTCAACGTCAATCTACTGTAGTACCGTTGTACTGTATGCCGATGAAACACCACTGTCGCAAGATTTTTGAAATATTTCTAATAACACTCGCATGTTGACAGATTTCCTTGATGAAGCGAGGATTGTGGTCTACAATAAAGATGCCGAAATTATGGTGGTGAAAAACATATATATAAAAGACAAATGGCGTCATATAATGGCACATAGACATGGCTTTGATGTTTCATGTAGTATCAGTTACTAGATGATCTCGAAAGAGAAGCTCTCACATACCTACCATACACCGATTAAGGAGTACCTAACTGCTAATTATGATTGCCAGGTACACCTTCATGTTTGAGCACCGGATTTTCGAAATAGAGAATATCGTGAGCGGAAGCTGAAAAACACAATTGAAGATTTACATATATATTTAGTTTTACCCAGTGAAAATGCAAAAAGATAAAATATTGTAAGTTTAATAGAATATTGAAAAAAAAAATCAGCAATTAATTAGACCTAATAATTGAAGATAATGCATCTTAATGGTTCAAAAATTTAAGAAATCCTTATTATTTATATGTATAAATATAACCGAATCTGTCAAAATGGTTTAGGTTTTATTATTTCGCCATAAAATAGACCCTACAAATGTGACTGTCAGCGGGTGGCTTACCGCCCGCCCGTTTTATAAATCGAACAAATAATAAGTACTAAATACAAATAATATGTATAAATAAAATGTTTTGGTTTTATACAAAAATATATAGCACCTTGGTCAAAAAGGTTGCACACATTAATGTGAAAATCTCTCATAAACAATGTATAAGCGTGACTGTAAAAATTTGTTTTTTTTTTTTTACCACTAGGATGTATCTTAGGAGGATTCACCGTTTTAGCATAATATACAAATATACAATGCTAAAAGTGCGTTTTGTTCGAGCGGAGAATCGACTGTAGTCTCGTTCTCCGACCCAACTACAGCAACAGGGATTTTTCACAGACTGGCAAATAATTTCCCAGGATAGAAAATAAGCGACTACTGGATTCGGGAGCTCTACTTACCTGCAGGCGGCCAGCCGTTAGCCGTATCACCGGATCTCTCTGACCGCTGCACTCATACTTCGCATCCGCAACGGAAAATAATCATATTGTACGCAACACTGTGTCACCGCTGTCAACACATGAAATCCTCTGGAGATTGGGATTCCTTACTCAACGCAGGAACACGACACTACGTGGGAATGGTAGTATTTACTTGTTGCGCAGTTCTTGTGTCACAATTAACACAATTGTATAAAATGACACTGGGTTTAATATAATACACTGTTGACTAGGTTTTCTGTTCCCAAGATTATTTTACAATTATCTACATTATATAAACGATTAATTATTTAATATGTAGTCGTTAACTTGATTTTTTCATTGTTATTGATATAATTGGTC
Organism: Scirpophaga incertulas; assembly: GCA_036419045.1. NCBI lineage: Eukaryota > Metazoa > Arthropoda > Insecta > Lepidoptera > Crambidae > Scirpophaga > Scirpophaga incertulas. The sequence continues at coordinate 12,832,654 of CM071633.1, forward strand.
TATATTTAATATGAATTAAATTTATTAATATTTTAGGAGGCTTTGAGAAAGCAGGTGACCGGAGTCTCTTCTATAGCCCGATTCTCATTACCACCTAAATCGAAATGCAATAGTCCACAAACGTTCTGACCTGTAATGTGGATTTTACTTTTTTATTTCAAAGTACAAATAGAGATGAGACCTAATTTATACACTCCATGCACACTTTCATTAATTTTCGCTTAAATGGCCTCTGCGCGTTGAATCTGTGTCCCCGCGCAAGCCTTATAAAGGACCGTGTCTTTTAAAGATGCGTGATATAAGGCATTCAATTTATTAATTTATTTATTATTAATACAATATATTTAACAATGTGATTTGTATACATAATATAGGTTATGACCTATATAGTACCTGTATAGTAGTACACGGACTACTTATATTATGTTTATCTATGGATAAACATAATATAAGGAGTCCGTGTACTCCTTATAATCTCATTTTATTTCAGGCATCCAATACTACTCATCACTTCAAAAACTTCAATTAATAACAATCAAATAACACTACCCTAATTAATAATTAATTAGGACTTACCTAATCAACCCACAAGCCCAATGCGTACTTGTTGACTTCATTTTCGAATTTCTTCGCAAGTGCATGCAGACACACCATGGTGGATTACTTCACTGTTGCACGAAAAATAAATATAAGTACATACAACATTCCAATAGCGAAAATACATTGTTACTTGGCAGGATTAAACCCTCCGGAGTATTTGACCGAGCATCACCAACCAACCGTTATGAAATTTACCGTTGCAATTGCAAAATACTAATGCATTGCACCCAGACTGCGTTCATTTGAAATAGTTAATCTTTCCCTGGCAATCACATTTAAAGAACGGACATTACATTTTTATAACAATAAAAGGAACATACGTGGCAGATTAATCGGCCACTTTGTCACGGCATGCGACAGTGCGCGGAAACGGCACATTACTTCCACAATAAATTATCGAAACAACTCCTTTACGATTCCACTTTTAGTAACAAGTACACATTAACTTTCTGTTCCCATTCGTTAAACGCGTTTAGAATTAGTATTTTCTTTTTATAAAATACAGATAAATTAATAAAATTCTTGTAACAGATAGGAAGTTATAAAAATGTCGTTAGACCACACTTAGCACAGTTCAAATATGAATATTTCCTAACATCATACAGTCATACTTTGAGTGTATACGTCACATTATCCGTCCAATAAGTAAAAAAGTCGATAATCCCAAGCTAGACATATTTTTTCTGCGAGACTATTTAAATAATACTGGTGAATCAACTGTGGTATTTCAAACAAAATAATTACTTATGTTTAGACAATATTTATTAGTTTATAGCGTACAATTTCGATGACTGCTTTCCCTAAAATATCTACTATTTATATGTACATACCGGTTACATAAGCTATATTTGTTATGTTTAGCATAAGCTATAATTACAGAGTTTGTTTTTATAAATCATTGAAAGTACTAACAATTCATGCCTAATCTACAAATGTAGATATATCTTAAGAAGAATAGAGGCTCATCACTGTTTATCATGATTTCAGCCAAACAGACTCCCACTGCTGGACATGGACCTCACTCAAAAATCTCAACCCCGATTGGTCCTGCGCTGCTAGCGTCCAGGGCCTTCCTGCGTATCCGCGGGCGCGACTTCCTCACGCCCGCCGGCGACCCGGGAGGGACCACGCCCCTCCCGTGGTCGGGGGGCGTCGTCGGTGGAGGAGATCGGGGGAGGTATTGTAGCCTCCCCCGAGGTGGGCTCCCCTGTATGGGCAGGGGAGCGGAGGCTGGGGATTCCCGGTAGTCGCTTGGCGTTCCCGGGGCTCCCTACATGCCTGAGGAAGGCCATCCCTGAGGTTTTTAGTGGGCAGGCCTCCCCCTTTTGGGGAGGAGAGCCCCAGCCACAGCCGGGGTATGCAATTTAATGCATTTTCCTCAGGAGAACAAAAAAGAGGGCCTTCCTGCGATATTCACCAAATAATCTTTCCATCTCAGAGGAACCAGACGCCGGCTGGGGTTCCACCCTTATGTCAATGATATTCCTGCCAAGCGCACGAAGCGATCCGCTTCTTCATTCATTTGTCGAACGGCAAGAGAGTGGAACTCTTTGCCCGCAGATTTGTTCCCTTCACAGTACAACTTGGAGCTTGTCAAGAAAAGAGTGAATAGGCACCTACTGGATAAGTAAGTTCCATCCTCGGCCTCATCTTCAGTTTCCATCAAGTAAGATGGAGGCAAAATGCTTCTCCAGCATTCATAAAAAAAAAATTATCTGCGTATCTTCTTGCGTTACGGCATCCGACATATTGGAGCGTTTCGCAACTGCAACACTTGGATGTATCGATAGTCTGTATAGCTCCGCTAGCGAGGCTGAAGCACAGCGGCCCAGGTCTCGACGGAATTGTAGACTTTTGTATAGTCCACAAACGCTAAGCGAAGTGGTAGGTTAAACTCTTTCGTCGTCTGTATAACTTGCCACAGCGTATGTATGTAGTCTATGGTACTGTAGCCTTTCGGAATTCGACTTATTCGGAAGGTGGAATGTCGCTAAATCTGTCGGCGAAAAGATTCGCAATGACTCTAGAGAACAACTTATATACTCAAGAACATGATTGATCTGGAGTTCTTCAGCTGGGTTCTATCCTTCTTTTTGAAGAGCAATATCCCCACACCCCTGCGCCATGCCTATACATCTTATTTATATAATATATTAGAATAATTTACTTAGAGTATGATAGAGTTGAGCAGCCTGTGAAGAATCTTTCAGATTGCTAGATCTTCAGAATCTCAGCTGATTCTATCACCACCCCGTGCCTAGGGTCCTGTCTATGATCAAGACGCCTGCATAACCGGTGGTCGCGAAACCGCGTAAGTCTATTCATAAAAGTCCTCGATCTTAGCCATAAGCTCAATCAACAGACTATGTCCAACTGACAGGTGTCTTGCGCACACTTTCGAGTCTTTGTTGCGTTCTGTGGCCTCTTAATACATTCAGTAATAAAGCAGCATATGTTGCGAGGCAGAGACTTCAAAATCTGTTACACATTATTATTACTATTGTACAAAATAGTACAACATACTAATATTATAAGGAAGAAAATTTTGTATATTTGTAACGAATAAACTAGAAAATTACTGGATCGATTTAAAAGATTTAATCTAACCGATCAGCGGTTAGATTAAATCATAGTAATACAAAATGATCCCAGTAGTTTTTTGTGAGGTTAATTGTATGTACCTATATTATGTAAGCAGTGCTCTCAAATACACAAACAAGTTGTTCTTAAAATGTTAAGAACAATTTGTTATGTACAATAGTACATAGATACATATACTCACGCCTCTTCCCAATGGCGATTGGTAGAGAATAGTTTTGCCCTCGCTACGATCCCATCATACTTCCCTAGCTTCCTCGACATTTATTAATACTTTTATGTAAGCTCATCCATTACGGGTACTCTTGACTTGAGCTTCGTTCAGTATACCTTATATATATATAATATCATAACGTTATGGTCCGTATTGAACACAATTCTTTGCACATTTCATATATTTTTACGTAGAAAAGCCATATGTCATTTGCTAGTGGTACATAAAAATACAAGCCGGTATACAAAAAAAAATTAAGCAAAATACATAAGTCAAACGGGTGTTAATCTCTCGTTTCTATACAGTGTGTCAAACAAATTCTGTAAAGTAGATACCGTATTATAAGCTACCACATATTGCAGATGCTGTCATATTTAGATTTTTTAAACTGTAGTTTCGTGTATCAGCAAAAACTTGAAATAATACATAATGAACGCTTGATCGCCATTCACATGTGACGTTCAGTGACACAAAAGGCGTCTAATCATTATGTATTTCTGTCACTGAACGTAAAATGGCATTTTTACGCTTACACAAATTAATAGTTAAGAGATCGCAAATATTTAGATGTGTACTTTTTATAGGCAATTTATGACTGTTATTATATTTTTATTTAAACGATATAAGCAAAAATACTATTTACGATGTTGTTCAGCAATACAAGTTGTTAGATCCACAGCGCATTCATTCTGCTTTATTTCTGTACACCAGAAAGAAAGCAGAATGAATGCGCTGTGGATCTCTCGTCTAATATCATATCCAGGCAACATCTGTGCCATTTCCCACGTGGCGGCACTGCCACAGGTGGGCGAGGCGTAAAGAGCCGCTGACATGCCGTAATGGAAAGCGTTATGAATGGCCACCCGGGATATTTATAGTATCAATTATCCACCCTCATGTTGTGTGGAGGTGGTACAATTTTGCGGCAGAAATGGAACAGTTGTAGCTGCCTGACGTATTCCGCCATATTGGCGATTTTTCGTTAAATAGTAATTTTTTAGTTAGCACTTTAGAATATAACGTATCTATTTTACACATTTTGTAAGGCTTTTACTGGAATTCTAACTGTTGTGTTTCCAGCAGTAAAATGACGTTATGTATAAGCGGCATTTATTACTTATAAAATTAGATGACACAATCTTAGGGACCTACATAGACGTACCTTCTGCTGGAATGATGCTGAAATGGAAGCTGACGGCCAGACGTGTGTTTTTACACATGCAACAGCAAGCCCCGATATTTACGTTCAGTATTCGTACACGATAAATGACGACCATATCTTAGATGTGGGTTTAAGGTGAGGTGATGTTTAAGAAGAAGAGAACATAAAAGAAAACATCCGGTGCATTCTACTTTACAAGAAAGATTATTAGCAGCAACATTTGAAACATTAATGGCTACTGAAAAATGGTTATTTCTTCTTTGATAATCTCTATGGACGAATTCCAAAGAACATAAAAATACAAAACACAGGATCCAGAGTGTATTTGTTAACAGAATCGTTACACTATATCCGACCCGAGGGTATAGATGGCTCAACGTCGTAAATGTTCACATTGGCATATTCGTCGGTTTTGCCGAACCGAAAAAATTGACGATCCAATATACGAATTGATGGAAACATAGGAATATCACTCCTGATAATGTATGTCATATATGTCATTTTTTTGACTAAATCTTTCACGAACTCCAATTGCAGTGCATTGTCTAGTGAGATTAATATCAAAACGAAAGTACGACAAGAAATTTTTTATTTCAAAAGCTCGTGGAAATCAGATTTTATTTGATTTAATAGCTTATATCAGAGAATATACAGTATTGGCATTGCTGTTCCAATGAAAGGTCAGATAGGCATTGAAACTATTGGGTACTTTACACCTTGTGACACGTGGTGGCACTTTGTACTTGTTTTTAAAGGGATTTTAAAAATTTACTGCGTATCTCACAGTCACAACGTCTACTACAGGCGGTTGTAGCCATTTCCATATTCATTATATAAAATTGTTTACATTGGCGCACTGGTTTGAATGTGCTCGCAGGTACATCTAAGCCCGACTGACCTGTCTGAAAACATTTGCAACTAGTATTGTTACACTTATGGAGAGGTCCAGATGTGGTGACTTATGGTATAAGTATTCAGTTACCTTTTCCGCCCACCCAGCGTGGGAGACATTTTTTTTTCGAGGAGAAATGCACCTTATGCACCTTGACACCGCGCTGGCTAGGCGCGGCCGTGTATGGGACTCTCCGGTCAGTGACCGGCCTACCCACTAAAACCCCCCGGTGGCCTCCAAGCCCATATCGGGGCGCATGGCGGAGTGAGCTTTCGCGATTCTACCGCTACCAAAAGCATGGGAGGCATATGGGATTGAGATGTTGTAGTGCCCAAATTGTTTAGTTGACAGTGGTACCCATCACTAGGAATAGCCCAGTACAAAGGTTGAGATGGTCCCGTTCAGCTGTGGCATGGATGGTATTGCCCAGCAATGGCGTTTTATTTTGAAACACAAGAAATAACTGTCTATTTAAAAGTCTATATCACAAATATTTTTTTATTTTTAATCTGGATCGGAAAACAGATTTAACATTAAAAAGAAAATCTCATATATTTTCTTAATTTTATTCAGATTAGAACATAGAACGATTTCATATATTTCTACTCCTCATGGTCTAAAATAAATAAAAATTACGACAACATAGAGTTATGGCATATTCTTGGCCCATCTACCACAGTGCTTCATGGCTGAAGTTTTTGCTGTCACTGTTACTCTTTAGCTGTCATGCATCATTCAAACTCTCTACGAGTAGTATAAAATCACTAACAGGTCATCTGAATAAAACTTAGCAATTATTATGAACGAGTATAGTGTAGATACATTAAGTGTACCATTAATCTTCAATGTAATTTCCTTTTTTAAATGTTCTACACAAATACTTTGACGGTTCCGAATTTTGACGACCTCCTTAATCGAGTATTTGGTATACTGGTTTCAAGGAGCCGCCCTCTCTGAGGTTCCGGGTTCGAGTTCCGGTGAGGGCAAATGTTTACGTGATGAATGCGAGCATTTGTACCTTAGTCATGGTTGTTATAATATTCTACTAAATTTATTTATACATATATGTTTATCCTTTATCCTTGATCCCATAATATAAGCCTTACAGAGCTTACTACGGGCTTACGGGATAGGCTAATTGGTGTAAATGTAAGAAATATTTATTATTTTTTATTCCTGCCCTCTGAATATAGCTTATAGAACTAAACACTACGCAATGTCCAAATACTTGTAAAATTTAGATGGTAAAATACAAACAAGTTATTTTACGGCCATAATAATTATATGTTATGCGGCAGGCAGACAAGTGAGGCGTGTCGCACCCACGCCCCGCCCATCCGCCAACCGCCTCAGCCCTCAAACAAGTTTTTATTTACCGCATACCTATCTTCTTTTGGTATTTCAATAATTCTCCAAGCGTTTCTAACTTTTATGACTACGAAAATATTTTTAAATTCGTAAAAATTCTCTTTAACTTATTCTACTGTGTTATCTTAATGGGCGAAGTAGTTAATTTTTATGTGATGATTATTTATCACGAAATTGACATGTTCCTATAATATCAGCAACCATTTGGAATAAACTCTTTAGCAACAAACTCTATAAAAACCGTTTCCAACTGTCAATAAATATAACCTAATTCATGCAGAGTTAGGTACTTACGTTTTACCTTGTTAAATAAATATCATAAGGGCATAAATGTACAAAGATATCCATCAATAGATCTTTACAAAGTATTTTACAGGACGTATGGCTAAGATAATAGAATAAACGCATGATCGTATGCTATGAAAACATAGTTATGTTGTAAAGGTATAGAAATTATACACCTATTGTGGTTTGGTGAAACAATGATTGTAGAGTTTAGGCGAAACTCGTTACTTTATTGTCCTTTAAAGTCAGGTAAGGGCATTGAGGGCATTGGTGGATTAGTTCAACTCGTCACTGGCCTAAACTGGCCTTTTGACCTAGGTCTAAGCTACTAACCCGTGAAGAGTAACAATTTGCCATTTCATGAACCTTAGCAAGCAATGCAAGACTTCAAGACTGCGTGATTGAAGTTGAAGACATCCTCACCCGTTCTAAGTAAGGTGTAAGTCTGGATTAATTTATATTATTTATTTAAAGGTCGAATAAGACAACAACAAAACACATCAAAATACGGCCTCCTATTATTTTTAATACAAGCAATTTACGTTAAAATATCTGCTTACAAGAATTTAAAAAACCTAATATGTAGGTACTTATGTGTGATACGCATTTTAAGTACGCAAACTGTTATTGTATACAGTAAGTAATTTATCATTACTTTTTTTATGCAATTTGTGTTTACATCCTTTAATGATTTAAAATTATCTGGCAATTTAATATCGGAAGTCAACTTGAATTGGACTGTCGTCTCTTTTCTTAGAACCATCATCAAAAATTTCACAATCATGTTACCATGATTAAATATTGCGTTTATTTATTGATACAATATTGGTCCTTCGATCCGCAACTGACGTAGCTAGCTATGAATGGAAAAGTTAATAAATAGACCTACGCCACAGGGAGGTATGCGACATATTAGAAAGTTCTGTAATAAATTAACATTTTATAAACCAAAACAAATGTTTACTTGTTAACAAACAGATATATAGATTAAACAAAGAATTTAAACAACAGTAATAGACCTGTCACTCTTAAATCTGTCACGCCTGAGTAAAATGTAACATTGCATTGTTGTGACATCTTTGTATTGAACAATGTTCACACACACAAAAGGTAGACCCAGCATCTTGTTTAGAATACATAAGTTCGTATAGAATAATAGCTAAGTGAAAATCATGGGCCTACCGCGACAATGCCAATGCAGATGCCATTTTGTCATAAATCACAACAAAATAACGTGGTAGGAATAAAGAGGTTTTGCTGTACTCAGAAACTATGTGTCACCAAAACTGACGAAAAATGTATCCATGGTCTCCGTAAACAAGTATTTAACTGTACAAAGATGCATTCAAATTATTTAAAGAGATTTTAAGGCAGAAATATATGTTTATTTATTTATTATTTATTTATTTATTTTAACATAAACATTACATAATTACATAATTGATTTCAGCGAATGTAACATAAATCCGATAGATTTTTCCGTACATTCCATTCATCGGAGACTCACGCGTACATATACAAAAATCAAAGAATTCATACATAATAGCTTTTATAAACTAGTACTTAGCAACTACTACCTGGTGGAACCCACATAATAGCAGCTTTAGAAATGTTATTTTATTAAATTGTATCAATCAATTACTCTTTGTGATTTGCAATTATTTGAGGTGCAAAAGCTGTGAGTAAACAATATAGAAAAGTACCTATATGTTATTTACAATAACATATGTATATATATAACATATATATATAATAACATATATATATATATATATATAGAGACTGTATATCTAAACATTAACTATGTAATTATATATAGCAGACACATATCGCAATAGTTAGTAGAAAAAAACTTGATGAAAGATTCAAAATCACGCAATGATAGACGCAGACTAATTACAAGACGTCCCATTTGGGACGTATTTGTGTCTTCACAGCTCGCGCGCCTATGACATATCTGCCTCTTGATTTATTTAATATCATTGAAATCACGTATATTTTTGTATTTTATGGCTCATCCCAATAAAACATAATAATATGGCTTTTACTACTAATTTCATATATTTTAATTATTGGTAATAAATAAGTCATACATAAAGGGCCAATGCAAAAATTGCGCAAAATATGAAAATTCGGCAAACTGACTACCGACAGATCTTGACCTAAATGGCCAATGTGTTCGGTATTGTTCAGTAGTTATAAAAAAGAGCCACCTTTAAATTATACTAAAAAACTATAAAAGTAATGAAAAATTGACATGACACAACAAACGCACGTACAAACACACCAATACTGACATCAGTGTAAGTACCTACATAGTTACATAATAAAATACAATCCAGTTTTTGTAATCGATTCACGCACTTAACCATTTTTTGTAATAACAGGTAGAAGCACAGTCACAGTTTTTTGGGTTTGCAGTAAGTAAACGTTTAAAAAGAAATTACTATGAAAGCAGGTTCTGACAACTTTTTTGAACTGCATTTGAAACAATTGTAAATTACTTAGGACTGTAACAGCCAGGCCATAGTTTGTGCAATGCACAATATGGTGTGATTTATAACTTCTTTTTTGTGTTGTGGTAACACAATAGAACGGTCAACAATAAACTCTATTAATTCTGGCGAAATCTTTTTTTGAGTTACTATAGTATTGTTTGTAGCCCAGACCATGTGGTTGAATGCATTTCAATGATATTCGTATTAATAGCTAAAACATTTTAAAATTTTATCCAAATTAATGATTCTTTTTTTCAAATCTTAGACTTTTTTTACTTGATAACAAATACCATGATGATACCATTACTATGAATAATATAATTAATATTATCTTGACTTATCACCGATTATGATAAAGGTCAATAGTGTCTCTGTCTGAATGTAAAAATAATACATTATATCAACACTTCAACCGAGAGATGGCCTCTGCTTCTTGTGATTTTTACCAAATTTTAATAGTTGTGGAATTTTAAACCTTGTGGAAATTCTACGAACGCAGTTTTTCGCGGCATCTGCCCCTCGAGGACGGTCAGTTCTGCAAGCAAAGTGCCAACATTACTTTTTATTTTGTACATTGAATATATGGATTTTGCTAATTGATTACTGTATCAAAAGATTGTTAATCGAAACCTATAATAAAATATCGGGTTGATCGCTGTTCCCGCATGAGAACGTTCTTTAGCTGTATATCCAACCATCCATCAAATAGCAATTAATAAAAATTACCTCTTATATAAAACGATTAATATCCAGCCGCGATCCGACGATAAGCTGATCGGAACTGTCGGCCACGGTAATAATAAATTAATTGTTTTATTATGTCACCAGAAAGTTATAAAACGCCGACAAATTACAACAGAATTGAGACGTCCCGCCATTCCTTTATGGCCACGTGCACTTAGAAAGCCGTTAGAGATAAAACCTGTAAACTACGATGAAAAATTAAAGACGGCCTCGCGTCTATTTTTTTCAGACCTCAGCGTGGGGCATATGCTAATAAGGCCCAAAAACAAACATTGTTACAAAGCAAATGTGTAACATACAATAAAAATAAATTAAATAATAAAGGGAATCGTTAAAACGAAAGAAATGCCCGTAATTTATCCACGAGTCACCTTTTAGGCATACCGCGGATTCCATCGCGGCGGGGTCCCGCCCGCTCTAGACGCGATCTCCAAATAAAAAGGCGCCACAAAAAGACGCATTCAATAACCCATTGGCCATTACTGGACGTAATCGATGAGATAAATTAATAATAATGAAATCGGTAGATACGCGAACAGACTTAGGCGCCGCTTGTCTTTGACAAAATCAATAGTACAATATCAACACCACCTAATAATATTTTAAAACAATACCAAGTTTCAATTTTCTTTATATAGTCGAGTTGTAGCAAGTGCTAAATATTTTCAGCCGCAAACATAGGCTACCAATTTAAGTTATAAGGTAAAACATATATATAGAGAATTAGCGTATTCTAAAAAGATAAAATTAAAAAGGCTGGTATGGTATAAAATGTACTTTACACATATACTTTACACATATGGTACACTTTTTTGACTATATAAAATCAAATCTAAATCAAATATTTTTTTCATTGATACTTTATTAACTTAAAGTAAATTTATAAATAAGAGAATATAAAGAGCTTATTGTTCCTTACATACAATGACGCATCGGACCTTACATGTTGATCTTGAGACAGCTCGTATGTAGTTTGAAGCTGAGGCAGCCTTCCTAGTGCTACTTTATTGATTGTAAAAGAAAAAATATCACTACCTACCTGTTCGGAAATTGGTGATCTTCTCGGGCAGAACAACACTAACCACATGGCAGTTTTTAACTCCAATGCAAATATTGTACTTTTTTTATGCACATTCAATAAAATTAGAACAAATCTCAATATTTTTCAGATCGTATGAGTACAATTTTTTTCTTTTTTTTTCACTCGGGAAATGAAGTATGTTTTGAATTCAGGATTTGAAGGAAGTGAAACGCAGTTAGATTATGTTTGACGAACGTACAACGCCAAATGAAAGAGTAAAAAATAAGAGCCCCGTTCGTTAATTGAAATTCATTTCCTGTAATGAATCGTCAATCAGTAATTTAGCCGTATATATAGGTAACCAGCTGGATATCCTTGTTTGGCAAGCTATTCAATATCCAGTGTCGGTAACATCTGACCAATTCATTTCTTTCAGCCTTGGTGGCGAATAGATTTGTGTTGTGATGTTTTTTTTTATCTGTCACCACAAATCTATCCGAGTGACCCTTGTGGCATAGCAGGCACCATACAGCTTGAAGTGCTCGAAATGGACGCGAGCCAAACGTGCCCCTTCGGTATCAGATAAGGCACTACACTGGTTCCGTGTTGCTTGAAGCAAATATGCACTATTTTATGGGACAGCGCCACATGGCGCTCCTTCTCTTCTGAGGCGGTTGACCGCGTGTTAAGCCTGGTAAGATCAATAGACTTTTTTTACAGGGAGTGCATAAGGATGCACCATGACACCGCGCTGGCAAGGTGCGGCCGTGTGTGGGGCTCTCCGGTCTGAGAGGACCGGCCTACCCACCGGTGTTCTCTGGGCCCATGCGGGGCACATGGCGGGTGCACTTTCGAGATTCTACCGCCATACGATCAATAGGACCTAGGATCGACGTAGAATTTAGTCGGTAGCACGAAGTAAAACTTAACCCAACATAACAACCTGCAAAATTAAATTTTGAAAAGTGACCGAGAGAGCGAGAGATTGAATACTTCCGTGACGGCCAATGAAAGTATTCATGAGAAATCCCTTGCATTCTTTTCATGGAACTTCATATACCACCGCGATGCCGCTCGAATTCGTCGTATAATGGATAATGGCGACCCGATGTGGCTTAGTTTAAAATGCCTTACTATTGAGATTTCGCAATTTATTATGCAACATATGCGTTAAATACCCTCAGCATAAATGCCTACAGCCTATGTACAGTCATATTGACTAAACATCGTATTTAATCAGTCAAGTTATTATTCTTATTATTAGGAAACATATAAGTAATGTAATGGCACAAATAGATGAAAATGCCACAGAGAATGTTCTCGGCAGCAGCTAAATAGAAAGTAATTGAACTTTGCCTAGATCCAATTTGTTTATTCAAGCAGATGATTGCGTATTTTTTAATTATTAAAATTTATTATAAAAAGGAATTTAATCATTTTATTAAATCAATAAATCTTCATTGTGCCTTTTTTATTAGGAACAGTTTGGGCATTCTTTTCCTATTCTTAGTTTTCGCTTGCTAGCATGGGTAGACAAGCGGTGGTGCACCATTTCAGATTTCTTTTATACCTGCTGTCAAACTAACCTATGGTAGATAAGAGAAAAAGTCATACTCAATAAAGTCTTCAAGAGAATGCACTATATTCGATTCATTCACAATAAACTGTATATTTCAATTCTCGTCAAGATTTTAGTATTAAATATGTCAAAGGATAGTTTTAGCATGATCATGCTCCGCCACAGTTGTACACTCGGTTTGTGACCATGACGATAAACTTTTTAACCAGGAGGTGTACTCTTAAAAACTATGTTCGATAATATCGTGTCATATCCTACTCTTAGTTTTTTTTTTCCTTCTCTTCTGGCTGCACGACTTGTGCATTAGCCACTAACAAGGGTAAAAGGTAGGGAAACGATTGAAATGTGTAAGGATCGGAATGAGTATTAGGATCAAGATCAGTAGGTAAATAAGGGTGAATTTTAATAAAATATTCTTGTTACAAAAATAATATAGAAATAATATTATATATATTGGGATTAATTGACAAAATTGAGGTTAAATAAATGTAATAGGAAGTAAATAAGGTTGGATTATAATTTAATATTATTGTTACATAAAAATATAGAAATAGCATTATATACATTAGAATTATTCAATGAAAGTAATGTTACAATAGATGTAGGGAGAGGAATTTTCAAGGATATTAAATTGGTTATAAAATTAAAGGATCGTTATGTGGACAAGCAAAAAAAATATGATTAAGGTCCCCAACATCAGAACCACAAGCACAGATATTACTGCTAACAATACCAAATTTAGCAAGATAGGCAGGTGTGCAAACATGACCCAAGCGCATTCGTATCAAGCTGGACGTAGAAAATTTGTTTAGGTTTATGTTATTAAACCATGGTTTAGTTGGAACAAATGGTTGAATACTTGCATAATATTTCCCCTTAAACTGGCTTGTATTTTTCCAAAGCTCTTCCCACGATTCACGTAGGTCGAGCTTAGGAAGAGACACAAGATCAAAGCTATAATTTTGATATGGAAACACATCTCCACAGTGGACTGCTTCTTTTGCCAATGCATCAGCGAATTCGTTGCCCCAACTCTTAGTTACTATCGTTTAAAATATTTGAACGAACGATCGATATTAATTCTGACATAAGAAAGCCTTAATCACAACGATAAATTGAATTTGACAGACGAACATTCGCAAAATAAACGTCAAATTTACGATGATTACGACACCTCAAACCGTATCGTATTACTTTTCGCAAATTTGACGTACATTTTGCGAATGTTCGTCTGTCAAATTCAATTCATCGTTGTCATTTGAGGTTTTATCGTGTCAAAATTAATAGCGTTCGTTCGATCGAATGCTTTAAACGATAGTAACTAAGAGTAGGATACTATACGACGAAGTCCACGATATATCGAATATCGTTTTTAAGAGTACGCCCCCAGAAGACTGGCCACTTCGCTGGCCGCAGTCTCATTGGTACTTTTTTGTGGGGCCATTTCGTTCACGAATTGTACGCGTTTGTTCGAGCTCCGTGCGTACGATTCAGCACCAAGCACAACACCCACATGGAGACTCCGTCTATAGACGTTCCCTTTTTTATTCAATACTTTATTGGTTAACCATGTTATTGGATGTTCTAATTTATATGATGATTTCTTTTATCAGTATATGAAAATAAAATTCATATGACTTACAGGCAATTATCATGAAGTTTAAGCTAGTACATTACCTTGCTATTGTTTGAATACCAGGCGGACTAACACATAACATTCCCCTAATAAGACAAGTTGCAGTTTTTATGATTTTTTTTGTCTTATATATAATAATATAATGTTGAGAAAGGTGTCTAGTCTAAAAAAATACAAAATAATCGTGTTTCTTAATTTTATTGGTAAATTCACATTCAAATCATAGACCACGTTGATGACAGATGTTACAATATTGAATCTACAGACAAGATTTAGTATAGATAATAATTTAATCACTATGATACTGTATCGGTACTTTTCAATTTCTAAATCTACTGCATCAATTGCTACATCGATTTAAGGTGCGTAAATGCTTCGAAAATCCTGTGTCAGCGGTGATTCAGCGATGAGACTGGCAGGAAAAATAGGAAATCGAAAATACACAATGACATCATCACGATACAGAACATCACAAATGTTTCTATAATATAAACGCCTACTCACGTAATCGGAACTAGAAAATTATAGAGCACGTGCTAGCCACGAGACGCCAGGTCGCGGTGTATCGGAGTGGCGAGTGTACCCCGACGATGGACAGCGTACATAAGCGCTATCCATGGTCACGGTACCGACATTATGTAAATATTAAGAAAACACCAAACGGCCGCGGACAGCTCACTGAGATTCAACGGCCGCGGGCCGGCCGCACGCACACACCTACAGTCGCGCCGCTCTCCTCCACAGTAAATCATTAAATACTCACGGGGATACTTCAGTCCGACTCTCAATAATCAGAGAAAAAACTAACTCCCCATCGTCGCCGCGACGACATAAATTATGGCTACTGACTTAACTCTAACATTCACTGAATAGAAGCCGATAGGTTTGAATCAATAAATACGAATCGTAAACTGCTATTTATAGTTCTTGTTTTGTGACAGATCACAAACTACGCCTTACAATGACGGCTTGGCTAGACTATAGGGCGCTTAGAAGAAAAGTGTGCCATTTCCATTACTACTCTATATTTCACATACAAATATTGATTAATGTAATATTTCATTTGCATATAGAAATGCAATCAGTTCAGATGTTTTTAATATAAAACAATAATCTGGTCTGATCAAGAATAACGCCTTCTTTAAGTTTCCGCCGCCTACCATACATTGACATACCAAGTATACAAACAAAATTAGGAAAAAAATATTTTGAAACATTTTATGTAACAAAAATTGTACATGACTCTGCTCGTTTTAAACGTAAACACTATCGCTAAACATCAGTCACTGATTGCGTAAAAATATGACATCGAGTTTTAGTAATCCAAATATACTAGGGTAAACTAACATTAATACAGTTTGCTAAATTGATAACATGATGAGGGCTGAGACCTTATGTGTACAGAGATAAAATGCTCAAAGGTTTGAGCTAGGTCTTGCATTGGAATATTCGAATTGCATACCTTCAATATTCGAATATTCGATCAGCTTCGGGTGTTTTCGAATTTTATAGTAATATCTATAACTAAGGTCGACGTTTCGTTACACAACCACTAAAATTATATTTGTAATACTTATATTCAACACCAATTCTTGTAAAAAACTATACTGATACAGATTTAAGATTTACAATGTGTTCCAGTACCAACTAAAAAAATACTCCGTTATATTCATATTACGCACAATTTGGTATTTTCAATAGTCGGTAGAGATCTATTTCAATTTATTTACTCCACTCAATATCAAGCACTCGTGGCCAATATCAATCTCATGTGTAACTTTCAATTTAGGACACTTGTGCTCTAATTTACTATTGTAGCACAAAAAGTTTTAGGAACTTAATTTAATTATTTAGTTTCGAATTATTTAAACCAAATTATTAGATACTTTTAATTGTTTGCTTTTATTTTACTTCCATGACAAGCCTGTGTCATAGTTGTTTCAAATTTATACAAATATTTACAAAATTATAAAAAATTTGATTAAATGTTTTCAATTACAAACTTAATTTATTTAATTGGCAATAGAAAACGTGACTTTAAAACATTAGATTTAGTTTTATTAATATATGAATAATGCCCAAATAAAAATCCAATATTTGAAAAATGATACTACAAAAATCCAGCCAATGAGTAGTAGTACCTGGACGAGATCTTAATGTGTTTGCAAAGGTATGGACAACGTCAAATCAAATTCGTAACATTTTTAATTTAATGCCGAACGCATAGAGTCCAATCAGGCAGCAACGCGTCGAACTTTACATTTGCAATACGAAGACCACCACTATTACGAAAATATAAGAGCAGATTGGGGAAAAACGACAATGTAGTAATTTGATATGCTGGCATCTGCACAAACTGTGTATAATAATAGTTTTAACTAGTCTACTAGCCCTCATCACGTTTAATGTAAAAACCTGTTACACAGGATATATTCAATTCTACAAAGTAGATGCCGATTGTTACATAATAATGAAATACCACGTTTACAGGCAACAAATGTCGCATTTCGCCTCACACTCGATATTTCTAAGCAAAAACGAGTATTATTAAAAACTTGAATAATAATATACAGACCAAAACGCCATTCAAATTTCTTGCTCGATACTAAATGTACAATAAACCTAGCTAGATATGAATACTGCGGCGATAGAAACAATATTTTTTGTAAAAAAATATACAATAAATCAACAATAAAATCTCATATTCGAAAATGTCATTATATTCACACTGGCTGGCCACGTATTCAAAATAAACATGCATTTAAAAAAATAATAATTTATTTAACTGGGCCACTGCGACTACGATCGGCTGGATGTAAACGTGGAATAAATCCTATTCACTAGTAAACAACAAAATATAAATTGGAATTGAACCGTGATTAATACATTCCTTGTCATTAACATATCAGAAATGTTTGGAAATCTAACAATTACAAATAAAATAGTTATGTTTCTAAAATACATACCTATCACTAATATTGGGAAATAATTGCACAAAAAACTTTTTTCAAAATTATTATAATATGTAGTTTCTAAATAATAAACAGAAAAATTAAATTATATCAATCCAATATTTAATTGTTGTTTATTTTATGGTATTATTATTGTAGATAATTTGCAGTTATATACTGCTAAGTATTGTCTAAAATTGTAACCAATTGCAAGAATTAAAATTTTTGGTTACTTACGTATTTTAAAACAAATTATAATTCAGTGAAAAACCTCAATCTACTAAGATTCACTGACTGCTTTCCAGGTTGGTTGAATGCAATACACTAGTTTATTGAGATCTTTCTACAGTTTTCCCAAGATTCCACTAAATAGTGCTGTCTTGGAGAAAACCTAATTAATCATCAAATTACAAACATCCTAAAAATCAAAGTAATACACACTGCAATCGAATGGACACGTTGAACTGCAAGCGCGAAACGCAGCGTTTAGAAAACATATTTTTTCTGTGACCGATATTACGTTCCGATACTTATATCTTATCGCGGTGTTTACTAGACCTAGTAGTTGTTTTATGTGAACTAACCTAAATGATCAGTAAATAAAGTCAGTGCTTATACGCCTTATAAATAAATGTTTTAATTTGAAACGTTTTAACATAACAATCGCATTTAACATTGCTCAAACTTATTCTCCGATTTTGTACATTTCCTGTCACTTTAACTGATAATGTACAGTGAATCATTAGTAAGTCAATTATCACACCGAAATTTAAGATTCAATCTACAATTAAATTCAGTCTGTGAATCGTAATAATATAGATAATTGAAATCAACGTGTAAAAAACAACAAGTACAAATAATGAGGTTAGTAAGTTTACTAGTGAACAGGCGAGCGTGGGAACGGTTGCGGAGCGGTTGCGTGGCGGTTGCGAGCGGTTGCCGTCGGCGGTGCGGCTTACGAGTCCCACCAGTCGGGGCCGCCGCCGCCGCCACCGCCGCCGCCGCCGCCGTACGAGCCGCCGTAGTTGCCGCCGTACGAGCCGCCGCCGCCACCGTATCCGTATCCTGACGAAAGCGAAACAACAATTAGCCTGCTGTAAGTTAAAATGATTAGGATTGCAGTCACGCTAATTTGGATATAAAAGTCACATACGACGATACACATGACGCCCGTCAACACCGCCTTCCGCGAGCCTATCATTACAGCAGTCAATATCGGCAGAGAATACGTAGACCGCGACATGTCCTAAGCGATCCCCCTAATCAACTCACGCAGGACCTTCAAGACCTGCAAGCGGCGGCGTCTGAGCCGTCGCCTCCTTTGTCACCCCCTAATCGGCCGCCTTCTGCTTAGCCACGAGTAGGTTCTCTGTCAATATAGGCCGGTCCCACTTTAGTACACCAAAGGTACAAAGGCACGGTACACCGTGCCTCTTCTAGTGCTTATGCCCTCTCCATGGGGCAGCGCTAACCGTACCTCTCCTAAGGTGCAGCTCTCTATCACTTCAAGCCAGTAGGGTTATTAGGACCAAAGGCTCAGGCTGAGTTTAGTCAGTAGGTCTGTTGGGTCGAGCCGCCTCGATTCACCAGGAGTCCGACATAATCACCGCTTCTCTACTTGCCGTAGAGCGGTGGTATCCATGAGGATTCTCAGCCTCCTCTCCTGAGGAAAAAAAAAATACATGTGACGTCCTCGTCCTCGACGACGGTATACGTGAGCCGATAGTGGGCCGGCGTGTGGTATGTAGCAGCCGGCGCCGAGACTGAGCAGCGTGCAGCGTGAGCGGTATACCTGAGCCGATGGAAGAGGGCCCGGCAGAGCGCGGCGGCTGGCGCGGCTGCGTGCGGAAGTCCGCGCGCCGACACTGAGCAGCGTGCAGCGTGAGCGGTATACCTGAGCCGATGGAAGAGGGCCGGCAGAGCGCGGCGGCTGGCGCGGCTGCGTGCGGAAGTCCCGCGCGCCGACACTGAGCAGCGTGCAGCGTGAGCGGTATACCTGAGCCGATGGAAGAGGGCCCGGCAGAGCGCGGCGGCTGGCGCGGCTGCGTGCGGAAGTCCCGCGCGCCGACACTGAGCAGCGTGCAGCGTGAGCGGTATACCTGAGCCGATGGAAGAGGGCCGGCAGAGCGCGGCGGCTGGCGCGGCTGCGTGCGGAAGTCCCGCGCGCCGACACTGAGCAGCGTGCAGCGTGAGCGGTATACCTGAGCCGATGGAAGAGGGCCCGGCAGAGCGCGGCGGCTGGCGCGGCTGCGTGCGGAAGTCCCGCGCGCCGAAGCCTCCGCCGCCGCCACCGAAGCGCCCGCCGCCCGAGCGGCTGCCGCCCGCGCGCCTCCCGCCGCCTCCGACCCGCCCATCAGCCGCAGTGCTCGTCAGCCAACTGTCACACAAATAATAGTACATAATATAATATAAATATTAGTTACACTTACACCAATTAGCCTAGCTCAAACTAAGCTCCATAAGGCTTGTGCTATGGGAACTAGGGTAACGGATAGATATATAAATATTTTTGATAAAAATGTATATCAACAACCATGACTAAGGTACAAATGCTCGCATTCATCACACAAACATCTGCCCCCACCGGGATTCGAACCTGGGACCTCAGAGATGGCGACACCTTGAAACTGGTGTACTATCCACTCGACTATGGAGGTCGTCATAGTACATTATTCAAAAGCCGAGAAATAAATAGACAATTACATCATTCAAGCGTGGACTCCAATGATAATTTATCACAGACATTTTGTCAAAGACATATATAGTGCTACTCTCTCAAACAAAATTACATGCAGAATGAATAAAGCTTTTGAAACAAGCACAGTAATAATGTTTTTTTATAGCATTGTTGTATTTCTATGGATTTACGACAATTTAAGTAGATATACTACAACCAATCCCTCAGTTGTGGACGAGTCCAAGTGAAATTTGCTTTGCTCTTATTTACTATCAAGTAAAATAATAAATGATTACTATAAAATGAAAACTGTTTTTTCTATATAAATTGTGATATTATGTATGTTTATGTATGTAGATTTCGACTCTTAGGCCTAGTGAAGCATAGTCAATATAAAATTCACTTTAGGGGAAGTTTCAGAACACATTTTAAATTATAGTAAAGTCCTTTGCTTTGAAACCACATATTTTTCCTATTTTGCCGTGTGTGTCAAGGTCAAAAAAACCCCATGTACGCAATTTTTACGAAAATAGATAAAGGAGATCTAAATTCTAATTTAGATCTTATGCTTATATTGTCGTCTTGTTGAGTCAACTCTCACAATGTCTGCAGTAAAAACATTACACATATTTCACTTTCTTCTGACCACCAAAATCTTATCTAAATAACTGCCAGCTACTATACTATAATACTCACTTAGGCACATCCTGTTTGGCCTCTACGAGCAGTTCGACGAGGTCTCGCGCTAACCCGCGGTTGCTGTCGTTGAAGAAGGACGTAGCGACGCCGAGGTTGCCCATGCGGCCAGTACGCCCGATGCGGTGCACGTATTCCTCCACGTCCGATGGCAGATCGAAATTTATTACGTGGCGCACGTGCGGGATGTCAAGACCTTGAATGAAGCGACAAGTGAAATATATCAATAAAAAATACTTTATTACTATATATAATTGTGTTGCTTCTATCTTATTTAAAAACTGCATTGTTAGTGTTGTGCTCGTAATTTGTTACTGCTGTACCTTCTGTGTTTTGTGTGTAATAATACACGTGCGTGGTGAACATATTATATTTCTAAATATCATCACAGTGAGCGACTTTTATTTTTATATTCTCACGCACCACCATCAGAACATTACCACACACATATACAGAATACCAACTGCCTGCCTTGGACTCAATCGAGAAACGTGCTAGGAAAGCTCATTGGTAACTCACGTCTAGTAGAGGCTAAACTGCAGAGCCTCGATCACCGACGCAAGGTAGCCTCTATGGCCAACTGTTATCTGATGCATTTCGGAGAGTGTGCGATGGAATTGCACAATTTAATTCCAGCTTCCCCATTCCACCTCAGGGGAACTAGACGGCGGTTGGGCTTCCACCCTTGTTGTTGATATACCACCTATATGTACTAAGCGTTTCGCTTCTACTTTCATAATGCGCACAGCAATGGAGTGGAATTCCCTCCCGCCGGATATTTTCCCTGATAAATACAATCTGGGCATTTTCAAGGCAAGAATGAATAGGCACTATCTGGACAGGCATGGACCATCTTCGGCCTCATCGTCACTTACCATCAGGTGAGATCGAGGCCAAATGCCTGTCCATAATACATAAAAAAAAACAATACATAACGCACACAATAAACTATTGCCATTGTAGCAATTTGTTCCAGACAATCTAACGGTTAAGGAAAGTTTCTGTATTAGAATCAGTAGATGGAGTTAAATAATATTTCACACTAAACTCCGTTCTAACTATATTCAAAACTTCATTAGTCGCACTTCCCTTCCTAAAAACTACTTTCTTCATAAAAGTTTCTAAGTTTTATATATTTCTATCGTAAAACAGCAGTGTTCACATTACTGTATTCCGATATGAAAGGTAATATAGACAGTGACATTACTGGTACCCAGTTGGTAACATGTTTTTGTGGACGTTATGGGGATTTGTTGCAAATCTCACACAAACACATGTACTATAGATGTCTGTAATGGCTTATCATTAGGTCAACAGTCTGCTTGTTAGTCCTCATTCCCATGGGGGGTAGGCAGAGTTCATAACTTTCCACTGACTACAATCCAAACATACGTCTCTAGCTTCCTCGACTTTCATTATTACTTATATGTCCGCTTGTCGCTTTTGGGTACTTTTGACCTAACCTTACTTCAGTACATTACATTGGTTAGTCAAAAATAGCATTAAAAAAATTTCACCAACTATTTTGAATAGGAATGAAAAATACTAAAATCATAACTAAAATAATTTTCAACAATAAAAATGTTGATTTAAACCAATTAGAATTTTGCTCATATCAAAGACCACTATGTTTCAAGACGAAGCATACATTTATCATATTTTGTCAGAGCAAACAATGCCTAACCACAAATTGATGAATAAATATTAGAACACAGGCACATACCTCTGGCTGCGACTGCTGTGGCGACCAGTATGGGCGTTTGCCCAGAGCGGAAACGACGCAGAGCTTCTTCGCGCTCACGTTGGGTGCGATCACCGTGGATCGAAGTCACTGGGTACCCCTGTATATCCAAGTATTCTTCCAGCTGGTCAGCACCTGAGTACAAATTGAAAAATTGGTTTAAAACCGCAACCAATTATGAAATAATTATAAACAAGACAAAACAAAAGACTGGTAATAAAAAATACAGTATTAACTTGTATGTTTGATATTTTTTAAATATATAAAAAAAGCAGTAACAAATTATTTATCATGAGAGCGTCGGTGGCGCTGTGGTCTCGGCACTGGTTTGTGTGCCGCATAGAATCGGGAGGCCCGCGATCTAATCCCCACCGTGTACCAATGTGTTTTTCGTTCCGAATTTTAAGTGTACATTTATCTGACGCTCCTACGGTGAAGGAAAACATCGTGAGGAAACCTACGTACATCTGCGAAGCGATTCAAAGGTACGTAGTCAACCAATCTGCACTGGGCCAGCGTGGTTGACTAAGGCCAAATCGCCCCAACGTAGTTGGGTAGGATCGAGCCCCTCGGTGGGGACGTATATGAGCTGTGATGATGAGAGAATAAAACACAAACCCTTTTTAGTTTCAACAAACACCAATATCAGTTGATCCTCTTCAGGACGTGAGCGCTGGAGCAAGTTTGATGCATTCAGCAGATCCAACAAGAAGGAACGTTTATCTATTTCTTCCACCCACACCACCTGGGAAATTATTATCCCTAATTAATAAGCAATAAATTCATGTTAGTTATATACATATATACATTTATATTTGTCTACTAAATAAATTATAAGTCATACCGAACAACAAAGTATGCTACCGTCGCTACATTAACCATGACATACCTTTTGTGTGATATTCTCCGACGTGGAGCCAACACGTCCGACCGCCAAAAATACATAATTGTGAAGAAAGTCCTGTGCCAACGCCTGAATCTGCTTCGGGAATGTGGCGGAAAACATGAGCGTCTGCCGATCGCCCGTTTTAGGCATAGTGTAGCAATCGACTATTTTCCTGATCTGCGGCTCGAAGCCCATGTCCAACATCCGGTCAGCCTCGTCGAGAACCAAGTGGCGGCAGTGGTCGAGCACCAGCCGGCCGCGGACCAAGTGGTCCGCCAGGCGACCAGGAGTAGCCACTAGGAGGTGGCAACCCCGGTCTAACTCGCGGAACTGCTCTTGAATTGGGGAACCACCGTATCTGCGTAAATTAGACAATATACAGAAGAAAGCAAATACGACAACCATTTGCTTGGGCACCTAAATCTTACCTATTTCTCCTGCAATAAGGCAGTATACACAACATTGTGTTCAGGTTTGAAGAGAGGTTTAAGATAATAAATTTTTGAGTAGAATGACTTCACATCTTGTCACATATGGGTAATATAGGCTATTTGACAGGTTTTTAAAATCCATTTTATATTATGTAGTAGGGTCTAAGGAACCCAGTAAAAGTTGTTAT
Organism: Scirpophaga incertulas; assembly: GCA_036419045.1. Taxonomy (NCBI): domain Eukaryota; kingdom Metazoa; phylum Arthropoda; class Insecta; order Lepidoptera; family Crambidae; genus Scirpophaga; species Scirpophaga incertulas. The sequence goes on from CM071633.1 coordinate 12,856,821, forward strand.
TTTTAATTCTGGTATATTTTAGCTGAAAAACATCGAATTAAAAATTCAATATTTAAATAGTGTGCCAAAACGCTACTTTGACAATATGGCGCTGCAATGAGGACGTCACTTGCCTGTATTCTGATCTGTGACAACTGGCATATATATTTGTTTGTTGTAAACAAAAAACGAAAGTGCGATTGGATTTACTTTTTATCAGTGATTTATGTAGCAAAATGAGTTACAAATGATGTGCAGTCCCAAAATGTACAAATACGTCGTTAAAAACTCCGGAAAAACTATTTGTAAGTGTTCCAAAGAATATCGAAGTGCGCCGAAAGTAGAAAATATTTTCTGTAGCTCGGTGTAGCCGCTCGTGAGTCACCGAGCGGGCAACAAATCCTAAAGATGTCTCGCTGAGAGACGAAACACGTGTCGACCTTGTCTGCTTGTTGGACAAGTCATCATGAACTGCGCGGAATCAGCAAAAAACAATATCCTTTGTAAAACTTAATTATTTATAAACTATATAAGTTCTTGTGGAAGTTCATAATTATTTCACTTTCTTATGATATAATTTAAGTTACCAGTAAAGTGTAATTATACTTTGCTGTTTTTACATTTTTAGTTCCGAAGCATAAAAGTCAGAATTATTTTTGAAAAATAATCCGATCATGATTTCTGCATGGTTTCTGCTGTCTGCTTTTACAAAATCGTTGTCCATGGTTGAAAGTACTTGCAAAATAGTGCAAATAAACAAAAAAAAAAAAACAATGCATAATAAAGAAATCTTAATATAAAGGATATAATCTACCACAACTAGGCAAACGAAGTTTACAAGCAAGTGACGTCATGATAAACTCGACCAATCAGGAGCGTTTTGTGTCACGTGACAAACGTTTAAAAAATGCATTTTTTATTTACGGATTTTAAAATATATTAATCATTATTTTCAACTTAAGTTAATAAATAATCATTTTTTAACTCTTAATTTATACTGTTAACAGTAATTGACACTTTATTTTTTGCATTGTCAAAAAGCCTATTCACTGTTATTTTTTTGGGATTTACAGATTTACTACAAATCTCAGTGGACCCACATATACTACAAAGCCCTATAAACTATGTACTATCAGGTGTTTGTCAAAACACATATGGCACATGGCAAGGAGTCTCAATCATTTAACTGGTGGCACAATTATACATTTTGTATATGTATGATGCAAATTTGTTTTTCATCTCTAATAATTTAATGCATGTAAATATTTGAAATTTACAAAAAATGCTCATCATTTACAAACATTGGGCATATGCATTACGTGCTTAACATTGGGTCCATATTTAACAAAACTGCAAACTTTGCACACTCAACCAATTTTCATTACAAATTATAAACATTAACTGAGATGTATGATTAGGATTAATTATAAATGGTGAGCAGATTTTTCGTGAACCGTTTGTGTGCAAATTGCACACATAACTACTGCTGACAGCAAATTCTAGAGATATAATATTAGACAATAGATTTGTGTAATGCATCTTAATACAATACATTTGTACAAAATTAGAAGTAGATTTAAATTTTATTTAAATTTTTCTAGTTGTTTTATGCAAACAGTTCTATTGGTTTTCAACTCCTGTGGTCTACTTACACAACGCACGGCCGGACACGTGAGCGGTAGGCGAATTTCCTAGCCTCATCATAAATCTGAGTGGCGAGCTCACGGGTCGGAGCCAGCACCAAACCCAGAGGATACTGTTTCTTTCTGTATGGCCTGAAATAAGAATAAATTCATTTTATATCTGTAGTTATTATATAGTATAATAAGAAATATAAGGAAAAATATATGTATTAGATTAGTATATAAGAAAATAAAAAGTAAACAAGTAAAATAATAATGAAAGATGATGGTATGATATTGTGCCTATATTGATTGGGGTGGTAAGGTTTCTGAACTAGACTAACTAGCTATAAAAGTAAAATTAAGAAGGTAGTACTTTTTATCAAACACACATACACACACACACACACACACACATACATATATATATATATATTGTCTCACATCAACTGTGATACTCACTCAACTATTCTAAAGTCGAGAATTATTTACGATAATCAATTATACATTGTACACAACAGAATTATGCTTATGTGGTAATTTTTTAACTAAGCTCCAGTTTCAAACTAAAACGCAATCGATATAGACGTAACGAGTAGCTCAGTCTCTCTAGATTTCACTTTCACAGATAGATCAATTTATAAGTAACAATATTAATTATCAAGTAACTATAATATCTAATAGATACAATTAACCTTACGTAATTAACTGAAATGAGATCAAAATCATTAATAAAGTATTTGAGAATGTTAACAAACAAGTCTTATAGGTATTTAGGATTATGACAGATACCATCATGATTACTAACTGCTAGCACCGGATCCGGTCTTCGGATCCGGTATAATGGTACCGGATCCGGTAACGATTAAATGATGCCGGATCCGCCGGATTACCGGATCCGTTTTTCCGGATTGCATAATCTCTATACATTGGCCCACCATCGGCTCACGTATTCATATGTATCGTTTGTCACTTTTATATCCAAATTAGCGTTACTGCAATCCTAATCATTTTAACTTACAGTAAGCTAATTCTTGTTTCGCTTTCATCAGGATACGGATACGGTAGCGGCGGCGGCGATTATGACAAATACCATCATGATTACTAACTGCTAACACCGGATCCGGTATAATGGTACCGGATCCGGTAACCATTAAATGATGCCGGTTCCGCCGGATTACCGGATCCGTTTTTCCGGATTGCAATCCCTAATGCTAGTGTAGTGTACTCACCCCGCGTTATGCTTGACGGGCCCTGCCTCGTACATCTGGTTGAGGATGGGCACGAGGAAGGCGGCCGTCTTGCCGGAGCCCGTCTGCGCGCACGCCATCACGTCGCGGCGCGCGAGCACTATGGGAATCGCGTACTTCTGCACTGGCGTCGGCTTGTCGTAGCGAGCCAGAGCTATGTTCGACCGCATTATTTCCGTCAGGTTAACCTCCTCGAACTGAAAACGAAGCAGCTGTGAGTGATCTTTGGAATTTGCATATTTTGGACTTAACTACGAAGGCTGCTACTTATGTATCCGGAATAGAAAAATTAAACAAATACGTATATGGCTAAATATGGGTTTATTGTTTTTCAAAGTATTCTCCGCGATGATCGATACACTTTTGCATACGTTGAAACCAATTTTTATAGCATTTTTTCCACTCTGATTGCGGTATCTCAGAAACGTGCTGTTTGAACGCGTCGACGGCATCTTCACGGGTCGAAAATCGTTGACCACGTAATTTATTCTTTACATTTGGGAATAAATAGAAATCATTAGGTGCCAAGTCTGGGCTATACGGTGGATGAACCCCGCCGTCGAAAATGTTGGGGTGGACACATCAACGATCGAAGCTCTCGCGGCAAGGCGTCAGTAAGGGACATTGTCAGGTTTTTAGTCGGTAGGCCGCGCGCTTGGATTCGTCCCCCAGGCGCGCGGAGAGTCCGACATAACCCCGCGGTTTTCCCGAGTCGCGGGGTATGCGAAAAGCATTTTCCTGACATAAAAAAAGGCATTTACAGGCACTTATTGACTTCTAAGACTCAAGCAAATAATATTAAAAGGAAACAAAGCTCAAGGGCTACAGAACCACCACAGACAAGGAGAAAGACTACACCTGTTCGGAAATTAGAAGAGCTCAAGAACAGACATAAAATTCTGAAAGTCAGATTATTATAAACATATCTGACATTCATATGTCCAATACAAAATATTTCAATTATATATTTTATACAGATTCATAAAGTACTCTATTGTAGCAGGTGTTATTTTGCGGAAGTCCATTGTATTACAAAGGATATTGTTTTTTGCTGATTCCGCGCAGTTCATGATGACTTGTCCAACAAGCAGACAAGGTCGACACGTGTTTCGTCTCTCAGCGAGACATCTTCAGGATGTGTTGCCCGCCCGGTGACTCACCAGCGGCTGGCTTGCGGCGCCTTGCGCGCTTGTATTTATAGGCCGAGGGGCTTGGCCCCTCCTCTGGGTAGGCGGGGCTACCGACCATTGGGCAACTGTTTGTATAATAGGCGAATGTGTAAGATTTGTTTGTTCGTTCAGCAATGTAATATTAGGTATATTTTTATGTTTGTAGATTTCCAATTGTTCCCGAATATTCATAATATGTCCTTTTTCACAAGTATGAAGCACTTTATAAGTATGGTTGTCTACTAGGTGGTGATCTGTATCCAACAGGTGTTTAGCGAAATGAGATCGCTCCGGATGTTTATTTTTATAGGCTGCCGTATGTTCTTTGTATCTTGTTTCAAAATTTCTACCCGTTTGTCCTACGTAAACTCCGTTGCATTCTTCGCACGTTAGTTTGTAAATGCCAGATTTTTTTGTTAAATTATACTTTTCTTTTGCGTTGAATATGCGACGGATGTTGTTATCGGTTTTAAAGGCTACCTGAATATTATTTTTATGTAAAATATTAACAACTTTATCTGTGACTTTACCATAATACGTTATACTAGCTGTACATTTGAAGGGTTCAGTATTACATGAAGCGGAGTATAATTGTTTCCGTATTAAGGAATTTTGTTTTTTATTAATTAATTTGTCAATCAATTTTGTAGTGTAACCATTAGAAATTGCAATGTGGTAGATTGTTTCTAATTCTTTTTTATAACTATCTTTGTCTAATGGGATTTCGAGTAATCTATGGACGTAACATTTGAATGCAGCTAATTTGTGCTGCCAAGGATGACATGATGAAATTGGGATTGCAACATCAGTCTGAGAAGGTTTCCTATAAATTTGAAATCGATGTCTTCCTTGGATTCTTGAAATAGTTAAATCTAGAAAATTGATGCTGCCATTACTTTCGCACTCTAGTTTAAATTTAATTTTATGGTGTAAGTTATTGATTTTATTTTAAAAATTATGCAATTCCTGATCTGAGCCTTTCCAACAGATAAGAACATCATCAACATATCTGTAGTAATATAGTAAATTTGGATCTCCGATGACATGTCTATTTTCAAAGTCGTCCATAAAGATATCAGCCATTAAGGGGCTTAATGGAGACCCCATAGCAAGTCCTTCTTTTTGTTTGTAGAATTTGTTATTAAATTTAAAATAATTTTGATTCATACATAGGTTAGTTAATTTAAGTAAATCGTCTAGCTCAGCGGGATGTATGTGTTGATTATTTAATGAGTCCTTTAATATATTCATACACTCTTTATAAGGTACATTTGTGAACAGGCTTTCAACGTCTAGTGAGAATAGTCTGGCGTTGTTGGGAACCTCGAGATCTCGAATGTGTTCAATGAGTTGAAGACTATTTTTTAAGCTGTATTGTAGTTGAAAACAGGCCTTTTGTTTAATGATATGGTTTAGTTTTTTAGCTAATTTGTAACAAGGTGCATTCACGTATGAAACCACAGGTCTGATAGGAACATCATCTTTGTGGATTTTAGGTAGACCGTATAATACTGGAGCCTGGGGGTTCATAGGTATTAAATCAGATCTATGTGGTGAATTATTTGCTAATAAATGCGTAGAACTTTTTATGGCTTGTTTTAGTTCAGCTACGCATTTTTTGGTTGGATCGTAATTAAGTTGTTGAAAATCGTCTGATTTAATAATGTCGTCCACTTTGTTGTTATATGCGGTCCGATCTAAAATGACTATGGTGTTCCCTTTATCTGCTTTTGTGACCACCAGATCATTATCCGTTATTCTGTTTTTAATTGTTTTCATAATGTGGTGTTCCGTACGCTGTTGGTGTCGATACTAGAGTCATTGGAAACTAATTGTTGAGCTACTAAACTTTTTACGATATTGTTTTGTTTGTTGCGAACTAGTGCAACTTCAGAATCCACCGCTAAAGTTTCTATTGAAGATTTTGTATTGCGTGGCGCTAGATTATATTTTGGTCCTTTTTCCAAGAGGGTCATTTCTTGTGCTGGGAACTGAATATTTGAAAGGTTTTTGACTCGCGGGTAGAAGGAATGTTTATCATAATTTTGTGGATAAGCAGTATTTATATGTTTTTTTTGCTGTGACCTAAGTTGGTCCAGTTTTCTCTTTTGTTTCAAAAACTTATTGTTAGTTATCTTAAATGCTAAATCGCGAGCTTTTTTATCTATGTAATCAAATTCAATGTTGTGTAACTTAAAGGATAGCTCTGAGTGTAATATTTTAAGGTGTGACTTTAAATTATCTCTAATTGAAAACCAATGCCGAGATTCTTCATTTAACCAAATTTTTTGAGCTTTTTCAATGGCTATATTTGCTGATTTACTATTTGAGCGAGTTCGTAGGTAAATATAATTTGGAATAATATTAAAATGTTTACATTGCTGATTAAACCAAACGTTCTGTACCGCCATTCGATGTAATTTAGTGAGTTTGATGTATAACTTCACCTGATCGGCTAAGCTTGCCGTCTTTAAGTACTCTATCCTGAAGATGTCTCGCTGAGAGACGAAACACGTGTCGACCTTGTCTGCTTGTTGGACAAGTCATCATCAACTGCGCGGAATCAGCAAAAAACAATATCCTTTGTAATACAATGGACTTCCGCAAAATAACACCTGCTACAATAGAGTACTTAAAGACGGCAAGCTTAGCCGATCAGGTGAAGTTATACATCAAACTCACTAAATTACATCGAATGGCGGTACAGAACGTTTGGTTTAATCAGCAATGTAAACATTTTAATATTATTCCAAATTATATTTACCTACGAACTCGCTCAAATAGTAAATCAGCAAATATAGCCATTGAAAAAGCTCAAAAAATTTGGTTAAATGAAGAATCTCGGCATTGGTTTTCAATTAGAGATAATTTAAAGTCACACCTTAAAATATTACACTCAGAGCTATCCTTTAAGTTACACAACATTGAATTTGATTACATAGATAAAAAAGCTCGCGATTTAGCATTTAAGATAACTAACAATAAGTTTTTGAAACAAAAGAGAAAACTGGACCAACTTAGGTCACAGCAAAATAAACATATAAATACTGCTTATCCACAAAATTATGATAAACATTCCTTCTACCCGCGAGTCAAAAACCTTTCAAATATTCAGTTCCCAGCACAAGAAATGACCCTCTTGGAAAAAGGACCAAAATATAATCTAGCGCCACGCAATACAAAATCTTCAATAGAAACTTTAGCGGTGGATTCTGAAGTTGCACTAGTTCGCAACAAACAAAACAATATCGTAAAAAGTTTAGTAGCTCAACAATTAGTTTCCAATGACTCTAGTATCGACACCCAACAGCGTACGGAACACCACATTATGAAAACAATTAAAAACAGAATAACGGATAATGATCTGGTGGTCACAAAAGCAGATAAAGGGAACACCATAGTCATTTTAGATCGGACCGCATATAACAACAAAGTGGACGACATTATTAAATCAGACGATTTTCAACAACTTAATTACGATCCAACCAAAAAATGCGTAGCTGAACTAAAACAAGCCATAAAAAGTTCTACGCATTTATTAGCAAATAATTCACCACATAGATCTGATTTAATACCTATGAACCCCCAGGCTCCAGTATTATACGGTCTACCTAAAATCCACAAAGATGATGTTCCTATCAGACCTGTGGTTTCATACGTGAATGCACCTTGTTACAAATTAGCTAAAAAACTAAACCATATCATTAAACAAAAGGCCTGTTTTCAACTACAATACAGCTTAAAAAATAGTCTTCAACTCATTGAACACATTCGAGATCTCGAGGTTCCCAACAACGCCAGACTATTCTCACTAGACGTTGAAAGCCTGTTCACAAATGTACCTTATAAAGAGTGTATGAATATATTAAAGGACTCATTAAATAATCAACACATACATCCCGCTGAGCTAGACGATTTACTTAAATTAACTAACCTATGTATGAATCAAAATTACTTTAAATTTAATAACAAATTCTACAAACAAAAAGAAGGACTTGCTATGGGGTCTCCATTAAGCCCCTTAATGGCTGATATCTTTATGGACGACTTTGAAAATAGACATGTCATCGGAGATCCAAATTTACTATATTACTACAGATATGTTGATGATGTTCTTATCTGTTGGAAAGGCTCAGATCAGGAATTGCATAATTTTTTAAATAAAATCAATAACTTACACCATAAAATTAAATTTAAACTAGAGTGCGAAAGTAATGGCAGCATCAATTTTCTAGATTTAACTATTTCAAGAATCCAAGGAAGACATCGATTTCAAATTTATAGGAAACCTTCTCAGACTGATGTTGCAATCCCAATTTCATCATGTCATCCTTGGCAGCACAAATTAGCTGCATTCAAATGTTACGTCCATAGATTACTCGAAATCCCATTAGACAAAGATAGTTATAAAAAAGAATTAGAAACAATCTACCACATTGCAATTTCTAATGGTTACACTACAAAATTGATTGACAAATTAATTAATAAAAAACAAAATTCCTTAATACGGAAACAATTATACTCCGCTTCATGTAATACTGAACCCTTCAAATGTACAGCTAGTATAACGTATTATGGTAAAGTCACAGATAAAGTTGTTAATATTTTACATAAAAATAATATTCAGGTAGCCTTTAAAACCGATAACAACATCCGTCGCATATTCAACGCAAAAGAAAAGTATAATTTAACAAAAAAATCTGGCATTTACAAACTAACGTGCGAAGAATGCAACGGAGTTTACGTAGGACAAACGGGTAGAAATTTTGAAACAAGATACAAAGAACATACGGCAGCCTATAAAAATAAACATCCGGAGCGATCTCATTTCGCTAAACACCTGTTGGATACAGATCACCACCTAGTAGACAACCATACTTATAAAGTGCTTCATACTTGTGAAAAAGGACATATTATGAATATTCGGGAACAATTGGAAATCTACAAACATAAAAATATACCTAATATTACATTGCTGAACGAACAAACAAATCTTACACATTCGCCTATTATACAAACAGTTGCCCAATGGTCGGTAGCCCCGCCTACCCAGAGGAGGGGCCAAGCCCCTCGGCCTATAAATACAAGCGCGCAAGGCGCCGCAAGCCAGCCGCTGGTGAGTCACCGGGCGGGCAACACATCCTGAAGATGTCTCGCTGAGAGACGAAACACGTGTCGACCTTGTCTGCTTGTTGGACAAGTCATCATGAACTGCGCGGAATCAGCAAAAAACAATATCCTTTGTAATACAGATTCATAAAATCAAATCCAAGTGTTTTAATAATTCAAGAAATCTTTGTCCTTGTAAGTTATTAGTTTTTTTAACATGTGCTTAAAATTTATGAAAAGGCAAAGCAAATAACACTTTGTGAAAGTGTGTTTGCACAAAAAATGCACACTTTTCACTGAACATTGTAAAGGCAATTTTATTTTCATTTCTCGTATGAAAGGTGAATTTATATTAAGTGTGTTATTTATGATTCTTGCAAACATAAGTTAAAGTTCCATAAACCAACTGACTAATATGAATATATTTTAAAATTTAATTCCCTAAATGAATCTCCAAGCAATTGTCTCGTCTTAAATTAAGATAGCAATAATTGATTATTACTCAGATATATTATATCCTGCTATAATATTTATATAATGGCAGGATAAAGATATATCCTACAGTGTGCAAGCAATCGCGGGATATCATACATGTCAGGATGTAAAAAAAAATATCCGGCAGTAAATCGCCAAATTGTTTTCAAACTTTATAACATATTTACTTTTAAATGTTTGTAAAAAAATAATTATAATAATTCAATAAAACGAAGTACTACTATTAAAATACTTCTTTAGCTGTTTTATGAAATTGTAATTCTTAAAATAAAATAATTTTAACTAATGTAAATAATAATTTTAATTAAATCTAAATTGTTTATCCAATAATGATATACATATATAGTTATAGAAGCAGACAGTCTAATAAATTGTATTTTCTAATTTAAACATTGACATTATACTCAATATTATAATTCAAACATTCTCCTCATTTTTTTAGTATGGCATTAAATTGTTCCTAATGTAATTTATTTACAATTGTTTCATTTGCATATTTTTCCACACTCTCTCATATGAGAATCACAAAATCTGTATTTTGAATTGCTGAATTGAAAAACATATGTGTCATATTCTAGGAAGTGTAGAATAGTATTTCTATTCTCATTCATTTCTGTTTCAATAGAATATTGAATCAGAAATTAATGATTTTAATAATGTCTATCACAGTTAATATCACAATTATACTTTATTACAGATAAACAACATTTTGCTGTATCTCTATAATATTTGTGAGGATACTATAAAACAATCTTAACATTATTATGACTAGTGATAAAAAGTCTACGAACTCAAATATCATACGCCTATGCTTATTCAGACTAGTGGTGAAATTAATCAATAGTATTGGGGGCCAATTCTCTAATAAATTGCAGCTGAAACGCAACAAAATGAAGCATACAGCCCAAAGAAATACCAGATTATCACATCATATACACAAACTCCTATTGGTCAAACAGCTTTCGTGTTTCAGTTGTGAAGTTTTTAGCAAATAGACTCACTGATTCCTTCAATGTAACGGTTTAGTTTCATTTTGAGTGCAATTTGTCAGCAAATAGACACATATTGGTTAAATGTAACGTTATTTTCTTAGATTTTATTTCCCAAATTGACCCAGTGGGCAATACTGACGCTGGTAATGAAGTCCGGTACGCGATCTCCGCTGGCCTCAACCGGGATATCCTCGTACTTGGAGAAGTTGATGCCTGTATTTCCAGTGCCAAACAGCTCCAACTCCTGCCGCTCGTCGCGAGGTAGCGGGACCGTCCAGTCATTCTGTAAAGATGATATCTTTGGATTACACTGCAACACATTTTACACAAATCACAATAAAATCATAAAGTTCGTTTAAATTAATTATAAATTAACCTTGTTCACACCAACTTAAAGAATCTAAGAGTGGTGTCAATATGTAATTATATATATAGCTTATTGCAACCGGAAGTCCTGCAATTCCGTAAATAATAACCAAATAAATTAAAATATTGTGTATGCACTATAGAATACTTTGAATTGTAAATGCATTACAAACACAGATAATTCCTTGGAACTATAAATAGAAGCGCGCTAGTAGCGTGACCCTCACGTATACGTTTTGTATAAGGTGAACAAAAGTAATAAAAGTTTCTATAGATTTCCAATCAAAATCTTCATTTAAAATCATTTGATTAAAATCAAGAAATGAAGAAAAAGGGAGTCCCCTCACTTAAACATTTATTTTTAAAGTGAATATACCAGTTGCCATTATTATCAAGAAAAATGTGACCTTTGTTGTATGGCAGATCCCCTTAAATATATATTTTAAATTGTTTTTACCATTTGTTGTTAAAACAGCAACATAAATACATCATCTGTGAAAATGTACAGACTGACAGACAGACTGAGGAGTCTAGTAATAGGATAGCAATATTTACGACGACGACGAGAACGAAGATTTGTAGTATGAAAACTGCCGGTATTAACAATATAACTCAATTTGTACAGGCTGACTTGTTGATGTACGTACTTTATGGTATACACTCATGACAGATTTCATTTATAAATAAAATGCTAGTAGATTGAATGTTCTACTGAATAAAAAGTTATGGTTGTGATATAATATTATGCATGTTCTCAACATCAAAGTAACTAATAAATTGTGTCTAACTATAATAAAAAAGGTGATAACACAGTAAATATTTTATTAAATGGAGAGTTATGGAATAAAATGATAAAACATTACAGAACCATTATATTACTCTTAAATATATATATATATCATTAAAATATCTTGCCATTGTGGTAATATTTTACTTATAGATTTCTGTGCCAATTAAGGTGTCATATTTCTAATTAATTAATATGCTTAACATAATACTACATATTACTATAATAGTTGCTAAACCAAACATGGAAGAATGAAATGGAAGTATCAGACCAGAATCAGGAAATACCATGAAAAATATACATACTCATACACAATACATTATGTGGTCCAAATTAATATTGTGTGCCCTGGACAAGTTAATTATAGATGTTATTCAATAATTGCACATATACAGTTACACAGAAAGTTCCATGGAAGGAAATAGCTGTAACTAATTTTACTTTTGTGTTTGTGGTTTTGGAAAATCAAAAGAAGTTATTTTTAGCATATATTTTGCGATAGTGCATTTGGTGTAGGTATGCTAAAATATTCTAACAAATAATTATTTTACCATTGTTCTTTCAGCTCTATTGAACACATTGTTTATAAGTTAAAATATTGATCACATGGTTGATCAATTGCTGTGCTACACACAGGCATACATACAGGCTTACACATAGGTTATAATTTTCTTATTTTTTTAAAAGAGTATAATATAAAAGAGTATAATATAAATTATTATATCTTTGCATGTTTGTAGTGTTGGCAAAATTTAAATTGCAGAAAAATTTTCTAATTTGTGCCGTTTTTTTTTATCTAATTAAACGCAATGACAGACAATACGTTAGGGATACCATACACTGTCTGATTATAGATATTTTGTATTAGATACATACATACATACAATCTGGCAGTCTGAATGAAATTCACCGTTCACTTAAAATAAAGACACAAAGAAAGAAGTGTCTAAGTCAAAATACGAATGAGTAAGTGAAGCAAAAAACAATCATTGTGTGCAGTGTATCCACGCGCGGTTAAAGCACACCAACTGCTACCAAAACTTTATGTTGAGTTTTGAGGACACTCAAAAAGTATATTGCTAGGGATTTAGGATTTTCAAATGGATAGATTGAATATTAAATTCAATTAATAAATATTCTGTATTTTAAACATATTGCAGTTGATATGTCGTAAAAAAAAATAATATTCTATTTTATTTATGATCACAGTGACGCCCCCATTGCTAAATATAAGCTTCCCCAAAAATATATAATTGTATATATATGATTTTGTTAAATGTTATCAATGGAGTTATTATATATACATATACACTTGCACTTATACGTTTACATTATTTTAGTCAAATTTTTGTAATATATTTTGTTTTATTCTAAAAGTAAAAAAAAAAACAGTTTAATGTAAATCATTTAAAAATTCGCAATGGAAGCAAGTAATCGTAACGTAAAGTAACGTACGCCGTCTAAGGCCCAGCGCATGTCGAAACGCTTATCGGGCTGCTGCTCTTTTCACCGCTAATTCAGAAAATGCAGCAATTCTGCATAAAACAGGATAATATACACTCTATTTGGAGAATAGCAAGTAACTCACCTCGTCCCTGCGAGAGTTGGTACGACGTACGTCATCTGAGGCCCAGCGAGTGTTGGAACGATCGTCAGGCCGCGGCTCCGGCTCCTTCCACCGATCGTTCCGCGGCTGCGGCGGCTCGCTGTACTCATCCTCGCGGCGGTCCCGCTCGCGCGCGCGTCCGCCGCGGTCACTCCACCGCTCTGATTCAGACCAACGATCTGACTCTCCATTCTGGTATCCTGGCTCACGACCTGGACGGATCACCAAAATATTGTAAATGAAATATATCATTTGCTAAATAATTTAAAGGGTTGATGTGTAATAGTAACTTTACAAATGTTTTTAATATGCTAATAATTTGAGTCCATTCCACTTAGCTCATATCTTTCAGCAATAATGATGTAATGTATATTTTCAAAATGTGATTTCTATAAGAAAACCATTACATGAATGGACAATAATAAATGCAAGAATTTAAGAAATCCTTGTAGAAGATGAGAAAAATAATGTAATTTTAAATTAACAATGAGGAATATGATAAAATTAATATTAATGACATAGCTTAGTGGAATATCCTGGTTTTATACTGCAATACAAATACCTATGTCACACATTTGTGTCACAATGACCAACAAGTGCTCTGAAAATAATGCAACATATCTTTTGACCTTTGACTAAATACAAAATCAGAGTCACCAGTTACCCACCAAGGTAGTAGTGATAACATACTATTCACACGACGAATATCACGAAAATCCCAAAGTCAAGCCCCAAGTCACAAAATCAGACATTTCATGTCGCGTTTTCAAATACATTCCTAGAGTGTTCCGCTGAAAACACCGAATCAGTTTTCAAAAAACTAGCAATGGGAAAGGGAATTATACAAATTTATTAGAAAATTTTTATAAAATAAAATAGTGTTTTGTCTAAATTATAGTGTAAATCACTTGAAATATATTTTTATTCTTTACATTCTTAGTAAATGTTTTATTTAAAGATAAAATACAACACAGTAGCTGAATTTTTAAAAATTTAAAGTTGCTGGTGGTGCTGCAATCTAATTCATTCAGCTAAATCAATCTCAATGGAAATTAGTCACGTTAAAATCCAATGGACTACTGAATTAATTACCGCCGCGGTCCCTGCGCGGGTATCGCGAATCGTAGCCGCGATCGTAGTCACGGTCGCGGTCACGCTCGCGGTCGTCGCGCCGACCACCACGGTCGTAGTTCCTAGAGCCGCTTCCGAATGATGAACGATTGTCCCGTGCTGGTTCGTTAGAACGATTGTCTAAGCTCTGGCGCTTAGACTCTTCCCCTGTCAATAGATGACCTCTGTTAAAATTTGAATGGTAACTGATGTATTTTAGAGTCAGTATACAATGTGATTTTTAGTTTTTCTTCCATTCAATAAAAACTATTAATAAAAAACAATTACACAAACAACTTGGATCAACAAATAAGGATGTGTAGGGAAGAGGTTGTTGGTAAGGATGCTATGCTGGACTACACGCACAACACCAAACACTATAGCTAACGCTATCCATATCTGCCGCAACAAATATTTTTATGCAAAATTTTATTTTGAAACTTTTTAAAATATTACATGAAAATATATATGTCTATACAACTAAGTGTATCCATATCTGCTGCAACAGTAGATATTTTCATGCAAAATTTTATTGATATTTTCTTAATAATTTTAAATGAAAATCTAAGTCTGTTTTATTAAGTGTATTACTTTTATATATATGCTGCACATTGATTCTTAAATATCCTTGTATTCAACAGCTCAATCTAAGAATAGACAACATATAAATGTATTGTTTACATATATGTAACAAAAACCTTATATCATCTTTAGCATTGATCCCGAGCAGTAGGCTATAAATTTGCAAATATTTACAAACTATAAATGGCTATGGCTAACACATGGCTATTAGTCCAGGACTTGGAATTTCCCCTTTTCCACTGAATGTAGTCTCCTTATTAATCATGGAAATATCAGATTTTGCAATAATATTTGAAATATATAATATTGATTTTGCAATAATAGAATATTTCACAATGAAGTAAATTTTAGAGACATGTATCACAAAATACTATATACCTAATCTACAAATGACATTATTAGTTAATTATTTTTTGCAACAGTTATTACTACATTAGTTAGTAATTATTATTTGCATTAGATTAGCATACATATCTTAATATTCCTTGTTCTCCATTGAATGTTTCTTTACTTCAATATTTAATTAATTAGCTTTGTGACAATCACAGAAAATATAATGCTGCTTCATGCTACCAAGGCATAATTGCAACAGCATCACAGGCAGATAGGGTTTTACCTTGTTTTGATAGTGTAATACATATTTATTTGTATAGTTAGTTGTCTTGCTGGCCCTCATAATCTCTTTGACCAACTTGTATATTTCAGCTATTGTTTCAGCTATCCTGCAATATGTTCTGGATTCTTCCTATTTTATATTTAGTACAGCTAAACAGCTCCTCTTCTTTGATACTTCATTGAAGAATATTATGAAGGTGTACTACGAGTATTTTTAGCAACCCTTGTGATTTTAATACTTGTCCCGGTTTTTGTTTTTGCATTCTTGGTATGGCCTTAGGTTGGAAGCACATAAAGCATTCAGCAGCATTGGAATACTGATATATAAAACAGTTAGTGGTACATGGTATGAAACCATGGCCTTCATAATTCTGACATCACTAACACATTGATGTTCCTAGATATCATTGTGTACTCTTCTGGTTTACTTCAAGAAAAGCTTTTCATCAGCATTACAGTATTTGTATTAACTGTTCTTGACATTCCTGCTGGCCCAGTATGCACTACTGGGCCAGCAGGAATATCAAAATAAGTATTGACATTCCTGCTGGCCCAGTATGATACTGGGCCAGCAGGAATATCAAAATAAGTTCAGAACACTATATGACTATCCTATTATATAAGTTAGTCATACTGTTTATTGACTGTCAAAGTGCAATAAAAATACATTGTCTTATATATTGCCAGGTCAGCCCTATATACAGGATGCCCCAGGAGCCGACGTCAAGCCGAAAGCAGGTGGTAGACTACCTCATATATGTTATCAGAAAATTAAAAAAAAATCTAAGTCACCTATTAAAAAAAAAATCTAGCATTTAAAAAAATCAATAAAATTTACACCCTGTGACAGTTTTTCACTGTTGTTGCTACAATTCTTGACTTTTCTAATCATTTTCTTTTGTTTTGTAGTCCTGAATAGTGTTTCTGTATACTCTAAACTAAAATTTAAAGCCAGCTGCTGCAAATTAGAAGAATATGCCATTTTTATCTAAATTAAACATTCAAAATTAAATTTTCACATAGCTTTAACAAAGCTGTACTGAAAAAAAAAGTACTATGCGAGTTTGGCAAGTAACTGCAAAAGTTGGCGCATTCAATAAGGATTCCAAAATGGTATGATGCTTGGCAATTTTTACGATTGCAGACAATATTTTATTTTTCCAAAAACAGGCAGTCTCATTAGCCTCATTATGAGCTGGGCATTTAGCAGACATGGGTGTGTTGCCATAAGATTCTTTGACAATAATACAAAAACATTTATGGCTAAGTGATCTGTATGTTGCTACTGCAGAATAATAAAAGCAAGGGTTTGGCATAAATTAATTAATACTATAGAGAAACAAAAATAAAGGCACACCTTGAGAAGTGTTGGCCTGCAACTGCCTTCGCTGATGCGGGGGAATGTAGCGGCCAGCACTCTTAGGAGCCTGAGGCTGCAAGTCCAGACCAGCAAGCTGCAACAATGGATATGCATTCTTACACCTACACTTTCACCATCATTTTAACTTCAAGCTTAGTAATCCCAATAGTATGTGCACATTGTTTGTTTGTATAATGAATGTATTTATATTATATTTTTTTTAGTATTAATCCAACTCCATAGGTAGGTAGCCAATGTATTTCTGTTAAAAATTACACAGGTATGAAATATCGCTGCAAATTTTCATAGGAATTTTCCTCACCATGACATGCACTTATAACGTGACAATGACCTCACTTCTAAGAGCTTAGAAACACTAACGCGAGTTCATAATTATCAAACAGTTATAGGAAAATATTAAAAGGCACAAGTGTAATTTGTGAAACATTTTCTAAACATGGGAATAGGAAAATGGGGTCGCCATGTTGGTTATCCCAGGACACGTAAAATCTATTTTATTATTTTTATGCAAGATATAACATTTAGTCTAAGTCTGGAATTACTAAATGAAGTTTAGAAATATAATAGAATTGAAATAGTACATCAAGATGTAAGTGTTTTATTCAATAAACCAAAAATCAATACAAATTGCATACATGAGGTACCGACCTGCTGCTCTAGACCTGTTCCATTTTGGTTGGTAACATTACTCATATTACTACCAAGCGGTACGTGTTTTTGGGAACTTTTCACCAAAAATATTAAACAAATACAGTATACAATGAATTTTTAAGAAACACAAATTCACAAAATCACATGAAATGGTTTCGGATTTTCTTTCATAGATCACTTTTTAGTTTTTTCATTCGCAGTTTTTGTTCATTTTTGCTCCTCCTATCAATCCGTCAATACTTCGTGTTTATAATTGTCTATGATCATTCATTCATAGGTCATTCGTTCAAACCACTTTTTAATAACCTTCTTTTTTACTTATACAGCTAGACAAAAATTCAATTTTGTAATTCCAAAATGTTTAAGTACATAATCATAAATTGATTACACTACCGTTATTTGTCTCTCGTATTGCAATACGAGAGACAGTTTGATGCGGCCGCCCAGATCCGGCGAACTGGGCGGCCATAAAATAGGACCGAGCCGGCCTATCCTCTGTGGGAAGTGTTGATTTAAATAATTTCTTACTACTATTGCGTAGTGAGCTGATTTATCATAGCATAGATTTATCATACCATTTTTAAAACTAGAATAACTAAGCATTTTTTCTTAATATAATGGGCACGATAAGCGTCATACATTTTTTATTTATTTTTACATGGTAGCTGACCAAACACGAAGAAAAATAATTTTTTGTTTAATTTTTTTTGGAACATTGTTTTTTTTAACCATTGTTATTGATAGCTGAACTGTTCCGTTAGAATCAGAAAAAGTCCGTATTTGTAAAAATGGCACATTAAAAACCAAGCAAAAGTGGCATTTAAAAAAAAAACTAACTTTACTTTTACTAAAGTCAAAATTTGAGATTAGAGAGGACGAAACCTATCAACAGTTATAGTTTTATCTATTGTTTCTGAAACAACCTGTATAATATTTTTTTCTTTGGGGCGGAGGAAATGCGAACCTTTTGCACCATAACACTCTGTATAATAAACTAATGGTTCAAATAATCAAACAGGAATGGCCGCTAGTACAATGTTAAGTAGAGTGGAAGACCATCAACTGTTACTGCATCCGTATTATATTGTATAGACTATAGTAATGTTTGTTTGATACCAAGGACTTTATAATCGAACAGGACTGCGCTCTTTAAAAATATTACAATACAAAACTCGACCATATGAAACCGCAATAAGGTTTATTTACAGTAAAAGTTGTTATAGAGGCAAAAACGAGCCGAGAGAGATAGCCAGCACAGAGGCCGTTTGTCACTTTCTAACACTTGCCATTCGAAAAAATATTTATTTTAGTAACTTTGTTAAAGAATGTGAAAATACTACACAGTGCCAAATTTTAGGTGTAAATATATGAAATAACGTACATAAGATGCAAATGTAATAAATAATACTTTAACACAACATAAATTTGACAAATTTTACCAATTTTTTGTAATTAAAGACTCAAGTAGACGTTATTTTTTGTCATTGGCAACACGTTATAATTAATAATAATATCTAGTGATGGGCCAACTCGGAAAAAACAATACTCGAGTTAACCCGGGTTAAAATCAACATAACTCGGGTTGAACTCGAGTTAGGTAACTCGAGTTAACTGGATAGACAAGTAAATGTTTTTTTTTTAGTTTTTACCCAATTAATACCTCAGCTGTTCCTATTTTTATCTGTTTCAATTCCTATGTATACCTACTAACTAAAGAAACAAAAAAAGTTATTGTTTGAAATCGAATCATTTATTGAACTATTTTTTGGTCGAATTTTAATTAAAAATAATACATATTTACTATCAATTAAACTATTAAATTATAATAGCAGTCTTTTCAAAATCAGACTTACATTATAATACAAGTATGTACATTAACAAGATCATAATAGGCTTGTTGCCTAAATTTCAGTAGTTAGATACTAATATACCTTGATGCCTATTCTATACAAAATAATAATTATTTTTGAAAAAAATGCTTATTTATAAGAATAATTTTGCATTTAATTAAATATTTGACATTAGTCATCAAAAACGCTCATGACTGTCATGGCGTCTTGAATGACGTCACGCCGTGCAAAACACAGCTGTTTTAGTATCGGAATATTCGGTATTGTGAAGTTATTTTAATAAAAAATGGATTCATCGTATTACAAGTACTGCATAGTGCCCCAGTGTACAAGCTCAAGTATAAAAACACCAAAAAAATTATTTATATACGTGCCAAACAATCAGCAGATACGTAAAAAGTGGCTGACACTCGCGAGAAGGAATGATGCCCATTCTTTTTCGCACTTCCACAAGACACTTGGGAATGACATTTTGACTTTGAAGTTTCGCACGGCGTGACGTAACACTTTTTAATTGGTGTTTGCTGTCACGTGACTTATGGCTTATTTTGTGCAATTTTATTTTATAAAAATATAAATAATCAAAAGTTATTATTTTATAAAACTTTGTTTTTTCATAATTAAATTATCATCTTAATAGTTATGCAACCTAATGCATCAGATTTGTTCATAGTGGATACAAGCCTATTGTTTTATAATCTGTCACTTAATCACTTAAACACAATATTTTCAAGAAAATGAATGATGAAAAAAGACGACCGAAGTGCTCATATTACTTTAATAGTAGAATTAGGATGCTTCTTTTTGATTTGTTTTAAAAGTGTGATCGTATTTATATTTGAATGTATTTGAACACATCTTACACGTAACACGTCCACTCCGTGAAGACGAATCAAAAACATACCAAACTAACGATAGTCTTTTGGGACCCGGCATTTTTAAAAAACAAATATCGCACAACACGCATTTAAAGATAACCTCAAATGTTTGTTTGTTATGAAAAAATGAATATAGTGACTATATTCATTTCATTCTTTCATAACAGACTATATTAAAGTCTCAAATCAACATTACTGTTAGCAGCCTGACCTGTGATGGTACAGTCACAAATATTTCTACATATGTAAACTTGGGGTGTAGATTTGATTTAGACAATATGGAAACAAGCTTTAAACATCCTACTAAACACTGCCAGATACATTGTGTATATTTGATCCAGTACATATACTAAAATTATGCCGCAATGTATTTGCCGAGACCAATTTGTCTTCAGAGAAAGGAACGATTGATTTTAATTATGTCAAATTGTTACATAATATCCAAGAAGAGAAAGGTTTAAGATTGGCAAATAGATTGAATGTCGCACATGTTAACTTCTTCAAAAAGAAAATGAACGTAAGATTAGCTGCTCAGTTGTTAATAGCATCGGTGGCAAATTCTATTGTTTTTTTGAATTTTAGTGGTAATAATAAATTTTGTGGTAGTGAGGCAACTGTGCAGTAGGTATATACGTATAGTAGACAGACTTTTTGATTTATTAAATGGGCAAAATCCATGGGGCAAAGGTTTTAAATCTCCTTTACGGCTGTCTAGTAAGGAATATTGGTGTAAGGTATATCTTAAAGGAAAGTAGAGAATATTTATTGAGTCTGAAAATAGATGGTCAAAGCACAATGTTACATAGACGTAAAATGGCAGCTTTGGGGTTAATAGTAAATACATTTAGTGTTCAAAACTTAGCCCTGGATATGTTAACTGAAAATAATCTTAATTATTTTCTGCCATACAAAATATCTCAAGATAATTTAGAAATGTTTTTTTCCTGCGTTAGAGCACGAGGTGGGGGAAATGATAACCCAAATGCTACACAATTTAGATATACTATGAGAAAACTTCTCTATCGTAACAGTATAAAACCTAGCGTAAATGCGAATTGTGTCAATGAGACGTTTGAACTCACGCCAGTACTTGAATTTAGACACCAAACAAGGGCATTGTCGGAACCTAATAATTCCCCCCGTTCCATAGATTCAGAATATGACGAAATTTTAATGACGTCATTAAAGTCAGAAAATCTTTCACAATACAAATTAAATGTTATCTATTATATAAGTGGATACCTGGTCAATAAAATTATAAGTAGAATCTCCTGTAAACATTGCCAAGATGCCTTAATAGCCCCTAAACAACAAGATCTTAATTATATTGTCAATATAAATGTATTTACCTCATTTACAACGTTTATAGACAGAGGGAACCTAAAATATGTAACAAAATTTGTATTTAAGCTAATCAAATGTTGTGAATAACTATTTATTACTAATGTTAATACGATTAATAAAACATGCATGTTGATGACCATATTGCATATATTTCAACCGAAATTGCACCAATTATTTCAACCACCGCACCCACTTCAATCTCTACAATGCGAGCAACCACATGAATTACAACTGGCCAATTCATATTTTAATTTACGTATTTTCCATCACACGAAACTCTGACATTGAAGAACAAAGTCAATCAAATTGGTTTACAGCAACAGCTGCATAAAACTGTATTATTTCATAATATGTAACTATGTCGAGTTTTATAAACTTATTTATTGTTATTAATTATTATTTGTAATTTAAAGATATACAACTGATATATACATACCTCTTTGTCATGAGTTGTGACATAAATTGTGTTTGACGTGACATTGTAAAAAATAATAAATCAATGGAATGCTATGCTTAGATATTTATTTCTAATTATAATACATAATAAATTGGCGACGAGATGTCGGAAAATATTAAGAAATTAAAAAAAGTACGCGCATCTTTACGAGGATTACTTACAAGAGCAGAAAATCACGTAAGTAAATTACAATTTCTACAAAATGAAGAAATCGATTCAAGATTAAATTCTCTACACGATACACTACAAAAACTACAAAATTTACAAAAAGATATAGAACTAGATACTGACGAAGATAATTTAGAAGAAGAAATTCAATATCGATTTGATTTTGAAGAATTGTACACAATAGTTAGAACAAAAAATATATGACATTACGCAACTCAAACGAATACCAACCTGGAACGTCGTCTACTTTAATAAGACAAACTTTCGATAATGAGACTTGTAGTGAAAAATTACCAAAACTAAACTTCCAACCATTTCAAGAAAAGGAAACTTTTCAAAATTTCAAAAAAAGGCTCAATGTTTTCTTCCTTATGAACAAAATTACCAATGCTGAAATGAAAGTTTACACTCTTTTATCGACACTATCACCAGAATTACATGAAAAACTCTGCGACTTATGCTCGCCAGAAGAACCAACAAAGATGGAGTACGAGACGCTTACGAAATTACTAGACGAGTATATAGATCCAAAACCAAGTACTTGGTCTTTACAACACAAATTCATTTCAAGGTTGCAAGGAGAACATGAGACAATACCAGTTTATGCAGCTGAACTTAAGAAACTAACCACTAATTGCGAGTTCCAATGTGTGAATTGTTCAAAAACTATAGCCGAAAAGTTCTTGATATTACAAATTATACGAGGACTAAAAGATAATGAAATAAGAATGAAGCTCTTACAAACCCGACAAGCATTGGATTTCTCTAAACTTGTTCAAATGGCAACAACTATGGAAATGAGTAAAATAGAAAGCAATGCAATCAACATAGAAACAAGAAATAACAGTAACTTTGCTGTACATACAGCATCAACTGCACAGGCCAAACGAATTGAAAAAAAAATTAATAATAAACCTATGACATTAAAAGACTTGAAGGGAAGTTGTTTCAGATGTGGTAAAGGAGATCATAAGGCTAATAACTGTGGTGCTATTAATGACATATGTTTCAAATGTCAGAAAAAGGGACACTTAGGAAGAGTGTGTCTGCAAAGAAAGCCAGTTACTAACCAAATCGATGATGAAACCAATGACTCAAGTACTGTGAGGAAGATATCTGCGACATTAACGTAGTACACAATGAATTCTCTGAAAAATATATAATTAGCGTGAATATTGAGAATAAGTAGGTAAAAATGGAATTTGATACAGGTGCTACATTATCATCAATGTCCCTTAACAATTATAAGAAATTTAATATTAACAAGAAAATATTTAAAACTGACATTAAAATGAAAACATATACAGGGGAATTGATCAAACCAACTGGGATGGTATTTGTTAAATGTACATACAAATCACAGTCATTTACGGGGAAACTTTACATTATCAACAAAGACGTGGACACAATTTTCGGAAGAAGCTGGATGAAAGAATTAAACATTGAACTAGCAGATATCAGAAAAATTGATACTGTAAATCCACTTGAAGAACTGGACAAAATATTACAAGAGTACTCCACTACCGTTTTCAGTCCTAATCTTGGAAAAATTCCTAACTTCAAAGCCCACCTAAGTTTAAAAGAAAATATAGAACCAATTTTTATAAAACCAAGAAGGATCCCTTACGCGTTAAAAGGCAAGGTAGATAAAGAAATAGAACGATTGGTATCAGAAAATGTTATTACAAAAGTAGACCAAGCAGATTGGGGTACACCCATTGTTCCTATTGTCAAACCCAATGGAAGCATTCGTCTATGCGCAGACTATAAAATTACATTGAACAAAGCGATTAAAGATGACAACTACCCTATACCAATAATTGAAGATATCTTTTCTGAAATGAATGGTGGTCAAATATTTTGTACACTTGACATTTGTCAAGCATATCTTAACATAGAAATGGACGATGAAAGCGCTTTACTACAAACGTTGAGCACTCACAAAGGGACCTATAAGGTAAACAGGTTAATGTTTGGGGTTAAGGTGGCTCCAAACTTATGGCAGAAGTTCATGGATAAGTTGCTACAGGGAATGAAAGGCGTTAAATGTTTTTTTGACGATATAATAGTACAGGGGACCACAGACCAGATATAGAAGTTTTAGAAAGACTCAAATCGGTTTTGGAAAAGTTAAAAGAAAATAATTTGAAAGTTAATAGAGATAAATGTCAATTTTTCAAGAAAAGTATTAATTACCTTGGTCATGTAATAGACAAAGATGGTTTACACAAGAACCAAGACAAAACAAAAGCTAATGCGAATACAGAAAGGCCAAATAATGTCAGTAAATTAAGAACATTTTTGGGTATGTCAAATCTATACTAATATAATAAAGCTGAAGAGTTTGTTTGTTTGTTTGTTTGAACGCGCTAATCTCCGAAACTACTGGTGCGATTTGAATAATTCTTTTTTTGTTGGATAGTCCATTTATCGAGGAAGGCTATAGGCTAAATAACATTACGCTATGACCAATAGGAGCAAAGACAGAGCGGTAAATGTGTAAAAAACGGGGAAAATTATTCATTTTTGAAGGCTTTCTTTGCGTGCGCTGCGAAAACGGTTCAAGATACACAAAAAATATGTATGAAAGAATTATTCCTCTATACATGATCTAAAAAAAAGTCCGCGACGGCATATGTGTATCTTTTAAGGTTTAGTCACAATGACCGTTTTTATGGTACCAAATTTGGTCGAAATAATTTGTTTAAGTTGTATCAACATAATAATATTAATCTTTATTCAAATATAAATATGTTATAGTTTGGAACTCGAAAAAAAACCATAGGTTTTATCCTAAAAATTCTGCGGAAACTCGACCATTCCGAAAATCCCGCAAGAACGGGAACTATGTGGGAAAAACCAAAAATCTGCCGGAAGTCACTATTCCACGCGGACGAAGTCGCGGGCAAAAGCTAGTTACTACAATAAATTCATTCCTAATTTAGCTACCCTTACACACCCCTTGAACAGTCTATTGAAGAAAACTTCCAAATTCACCTGGACAGCAGAATGTGAAGATAGTTTCAAAAAAATCAAAGAAGAAATTATGAGCAACAGAGTACTTATACACTTTGACCCCGCAAAACCACTGATTTTGGCAACCGATGCATCGCCGACTGGACTTGGGGCAGTATTATCTCATCGACTTCCTGATGGTACAGAACGGCCCATTGCCTTTGCGTCGCGAACACTTAATGAAACAGAAAAAAAATACAGCCAAATTGACAAAGAAGCCACGGCTATCTACTGGGGCTTAAAAAAAATTCTTTCATTATTGTTATGGGCGTAGATTTACTTTGATTACAGATCATAAGCCCCTCACAGCTATTTTTCACCCGTACAAGACTCTCCCTGCAATGAGTACTATGAGGCTTTTCCACTATGCTCACTTTTTGTCTGGATTTAATTATGAAATAGAATACAGAAAATCAATGCTAAATTCGAATGCAGACTATTTATCAAGATTTCCCATAGCAAACACATATGAACAACCTGAAGATCAACATTCTTTATTCCAATTGGCTCAAATACATACATTGGAAATCAATCCCGATAAGATTGAATAAGAAACAAGGAAAGACAACGAATTGAGAAACTTGTTGGGAGCCTTAAAAACCGGACAGACTGTTAAACATTTTGGCTATAATGATAACGAATTAACGTTACAGGGTGACTGCATATTAAAAGGAACTCGGATATTAATACCGCAAACTTTACGTACGCACGTATTAGATGAACTGCATGCTGGCCACATGGGGATAGTGAAAATGAAATTACTAGCCGTAGTTTCGTTTATTGGAAAGGAATTGATCTAGATATCGAAAACAAGGTCAAAGAATGCAGATCTTGCAGATTACAACAAAATGAACCCAGAAAAGCTTCACTTCACCATTGGGAAGAAGCATCAGAGGCCTGGGAAAGAATCCACATTGATTTCGCAGGCCCAATATTGGGCACATACTTATTCATTCTAGTGGATGCATATAGTAAGTGGGTAGAAATAATACCTACCAAGACGATCACCAGTTCATGGTGCATATCTAAATTAAAGGAAGTATTTTGTACGTTTGGTATTCCAACCTTACTTGTCTCAGACAATGGCCGGCAATTTACATCCCAATTATTTAAAACCTTCCTCGCAGATCAAGGCATAATACACAGAACATCTGCACCTTACCACCCTGCCACCAACGGACAAGCAGAACGATACGTCCAAACAGTCAAAAGGGCTCTGCGCAGCATGGCGGGGGAGAGGGGTGATCTAATAGACAAGCTTATACAGATTAAGCATTGCTTACGCCGTACTCCTATTAGAGATAGTAAATCACCTTACCAATTGATGTTTGGGAGAGAAGTACGGACGAGACTACGAGCAATGATTTCAAAACCTAAACGTGAACGACAGCAAATACTTGGTGATGTCGAAACTGTAAGGCGATTTGTTACTGGTGAAAGAGTACAGGCCCGCAACTACAATGGTCTCAACAAGTGGGAATTTGGGCGGATAGCCCGACAGCTCGGCCAGCTTCACTACGAGGTACGGATGGACTCTGGCGAAACTTGGAGGCGGCACGTAGACCAGCTTCTTCCAGCGCCCTTGGTAGCATGAACTCCATTGGGGTCGAGGGCTGATATATACATACCTCTTTGTCATGAGTTGTGACATAAATTGTGTTTGACGTGACATTGTAAAAAATAATAAATCAATGGAATGCTATGCTTGATATTTATTTCTAATTATAATACATAATAACAACCAAATACTAATACTCGTTTAATTTTAGAATAGTATATGTCATGCGTAAATAAGTTGGAATAAATATGATGTTAGTAATCAAATGGGATATCTACCTCTTTGTATATAATATATATACAAAATTAGCGACCCGCCCCGGCTTCGCACGGGTATAAAATTATTTACAACATCATATTTGAAATCTCAAAAATAACAGTATTTCCCCACTATTTATGGACGTTATTATACATATAAACCATCTTCCTCCTTCATCACTATTTATTTAAATTAACCGCAACAAAATCCGTTGCGTAGTTTTAAAGATTTAAGCATACATATAGGGACAGAGAAAGCTACTTTATTTTATACTATGCAGTGAAGAGGTAGATATCCCATTAGCCCGTCGAAATAAGAGTTTTTTGACATTTAATAATGAATTATTACCAACTAGTTAACCGTCCTGACCAGTGAGCAAAATTATGGATACCCTAAAAGAAAAGGACAAATGGCCTCTGTCCTCGCTATCTCCCTCGGCTCGTTTTTTCTATAGGAGTCAACAGTCCTGTTTGATTATAAAGTCCTTGGTTTGATACTGTCTCGCTTATCTGTGATGTTGTTTTTTTGATGATTCGAGATTCGAGCCCAGTACTCGAATTCTATATTTGGTATTGGAATATTTCTAGACTCGAGTTTATAAATATATAAAAATAGAAGTAGTATATAAATCGAACGAGTATATAAATAGAATCAAGTTAGCGAGTACGTACCAATTCTTCCTGACTCGAGTACCGGAATCGAGTCCGGCGTACTCGAATAAAAATAAATTGGTATTCGAGTAGGCGTGTTCAAAGCAGGAATCGAGTCTGACTCGAGTCAAACCGTACTCGGCACATCGCTAATCTTCGACTAGTTATACTAATCTGTGGCAATAATTAGCTCAGTTGAAAAAAAAAACAAAGTCGTAAAACTTTTATTAAAAAAAAATAGCTCAGTTGAAGGTACGTTGAAGGCCTTTGCACTCGTCAGAGTATTATTTTCTTTGCCTTTACATCACAGAACATAATGCTTTACATTCATGGCCGATTAAACAATAAAAGAAATGTTGTTTATTTTTTTTAAGTTTTAGATGTCTTGCTATTTTTTCGTGCCTCTTCATTTTTTGTAGTTTTTACGTTAATTGTTGTTATCTTAATATTGGTAATTTGTCTACATACTCGGATTTATTGTATTTTTAATAATAATATTGATAATACATGGATATATCTGTTAATTCTGATATATTTCATTCATGTTCTTCATATTCTAGGTATGAGGATGGTTTTGCGTACAAAAATCATTTTCAGTGTTTTCAAAGAATGCCCAAATATATCGACAGGTGAATATTTTTATTGCACATTTTGGCACATTTAGTAAACCAAGTTAAATGTTTCCAGATTATATAGAATACTCATGTGGATAGACAGAAAATATCCATCTACACCATCAATAAATTATTAACACTGATTGCAGGATGAATACTGATATGAAAGAACCATCAGCTCCACGCGTGCGTCAGGCGCCTCCTCCGCCAAGAGCGCGCCAGCCGCCTCCGGAGCCTCGGCGGGCAACGGCATGTCCGCCACCTAAACCCCGCGAGCGGCAGCCTCCGCCCCAGCCCAGGGAGCGGCAACAACCACCTCTACCAAAACAATAAGATCTTAACTATCCCCCAGTTTTATTTATGATAAGAAAGAACACTTAATGTCGATATTATCAATATGTATGGAAGTTACCGTTAAACAACTGTCTTAAATATTTTTATAATTTATCCTTTAAAAAGCTTATATTACACAGAAAACTTTATTTTGCCTACAAGATTTGGTGAAGATCGCAAGTAGGTGCTGCATCCTAGCAACGCAGGACCAATAAGTGTGGAGATTCTTGGAAGGCCTATGTCCAGCAGTGCTCGTCTCTTCAGAGTTCAAGAGCCTAAATTATAATCAGCTATAATTTAAATGGGTGTTAAAAAAAATGAAGTTTCATACACTAATTGTATTGTTTGTGACTAAAAAAATTAATTTTAGTTATTTGTTTATTGTGACAATTTTATTTCAGTCATGTGTGATCAACTTGCAGAAGAGGGGCACTGGTGCACTGCGACACAGGTCTATGTGCAGTTCTGGCACCAGTATCTCAAATAGCAAACTTTATTTTTAACATTATTTTTTATATTATATAGTAATTGTACAAGTATTTAGCATACTACGTAAAACGACTTTTGTATTGAGAGAGAAATAAAGTTTATTATTATTATCATTTATTAAAATATATTTAAGTTTTACATTAGAACCTTGTTATTCTTAACTTGACAATTTCTAGTGTTTCTTCGGCCCACTCATTGAGCAGGGCAAGAATATGACCAATTCGAACCAGTAATAGGCTATTTGACAATGCGAAAAATAAAGTGTCAATTACTGTTAACAGTATAAATAAGATTTAAAAAAATTATTATATTAACGTAAGTTGAAAATAATGATTAATTTATTTTAAAATCCGTAAATAAAAATTGCATTTTTTAAACGTTTGTCACGTGACACAAACGCTCTTGATTGGTCGAATTTATCATGACGTCACTTGCTTGTAAACTTCGTTTGCCTACTTGTGTTGCGCCTAGTTGTGGTAGATTATCTCCGTTATATTAAGATTTTCTTTATTATGCATTGTTTTTTTTTGTTTATTTGCACTTATTTTACAAGTACTTTCAACCATGGACAACGATTTGTAAAAGCAGACAGCAGAAACCTACCGCAAGTCGACGCAATCATGGTCGGATTATTTTTTCAAAAATAATTCTGACTTTTATGCTTCGGAGCTAAAAAATGTAAAAACAGTAAAAAGTAAGTATAATTACACTTAACTGGTAACTTAAATTATATCATAAGAAAGTGAAATAATGATGAACTTCCACAAAAACTTATATAGGTTATAAATAATTAAGTTTGTTTGGCACAATTTCGTGAACATAAACGATAATTTGTTCACGTTACGTCGGTTAGGTTGAATGCTTCACATTGTTTAACAAGTTCCATTCTTTGCCGCACAGACTAATTAGAATACTACTTTGCCGTTTGGCAAATGCAGATCGGGAAGTACCAGCATCACACATTCTTTTAATGCGATCTGGCTGGCAATGAAATTTAAAAGGCAGAACTTTATCTTTTAAAATTATTTTCTGACTGAAACCCATTTTGTACTGATAGTAATTTGCCATGTCATTTTCCATCTGTAACGAACAAACAAGTTTTAGTCGGGATCTTTTAGTGTACTGCTTATTGAAATCATAGGACTCTGTAGCTACAAATTTTAACAAATATTATGGAAAACAGCGGAAATATTCGAAGTGAGTTGCAAGAGATATTCTTACAAATAGTTTTTCCGGAGATTTTAACGACGTATTTGTACATTTTGGAACTACACACCATTTGTAACTCATTTTGTTACATAAATCACTGATAAACAGTAAATCCAATCGCACTTTCGTTTTTTGTTTACAACAAACAAATATATATGCCAGCTGTCACAGATCAGAATACAGGCAAGTGACGTCACCGACCTCATTGCAGCGCCATATTGTCAAAGTAGCGTTTTGGCACACTATTTTAAATATTGAATTTTTAATTCGATGTTTTTTCAGCTAATATATACCAGAATTAAAAAATAACAACTTTTACTGGGTTCCTTAGACTCTACTGCATAATATAAAATGGATTTTAAAAACCTGTCAAATAGCCTATTATTATTATAAAGCAAAACATTGCGATTATCTGCAATCTAGCATCACAGGATGAGGAACTTGGATTAAAAATAACTCGTAATGTGGGCGGAGGAAACTATTGTCTGTGACTTTAGCGTTGCATGATAGTAACTGGACAGCACTCATACAGGTCGCAACTATTTTTGTTCTGGTACAATATGTTGCAAGTTCAAATATTTCTTTACGTGTTGTTTTTTACATACGTGAATTGCCGCTCGGGGCGCTCGTCAAATAAGCCCGAAGAGATAGGTATGATGGAACCAGTGAAAGATAAATCTGTACTTATTAAAAAAGCATGGTTAGAGGATTCTCCGCAAGAGTATAACGACTACGAATGCCCTGAAGGACTCGTGAAGGATATAATTGGAGTCTGCCGTGAAGTATGGTAAATTGACAATAATAACAAAAAAAATCTTAATTATGAAAATCTATTTTGTAATGTGTCTGTAATAAAATATTTTTATTATCTTTTAAGTTCGTATTATTGGTAATTAGCTCTATACATCTTTTTCATGTCTTGCGAAGAAAAGCAACGCTTGTCATTTTGCGGTGTGACATTAATGTTGTCTCGGAAGAAGGGGCGCGAGGAATCGCCAGGTGTCGAGTTGGTCAAGGATCGGGTTCCCGACGGCTATGATTGTTTCGGCCGTTACGTGTGATATGGCGCTTTGGAATCGGTTGACGTATCCGATCAACACCTCCTCTGTGATGGCGTTGGCTACGGGGTCTATGTTCCCGCCGCCAATCACTCCAGCCATGTTTGACTGAAAATAATAACATGTTATTTAAGTATAGTGTGGACTAAATTTATTTACATATAGTATATATGTTTCTTAACACAGCGGCTCAACGGTGACTAATCATTTGCGGAGATAAGTATTTGACACCAAGTGTGATTATGATATAAACGCTGAAATGGAGTGGAAATTAGCACTTGTTATGAGGAATATTATGCTTGGGCCATGAGTTTGCATAAAATCTGAATCTCTATGTGTTATATTTCTATTTTCCTGGATTAGCCACTCTACTAGGATAACATTTTCATCAGTTACAGCAGTTGGTGGTCGTCCAGGTATCATCATTTAGGCTCTCTCGACCACGTTTAAATTAATGGAATCAATAGCTGATAGTTGCTAACATAGGAGCAGACTCACCAAAAGCAACTTGTAAATTTTCATGTGATTGCTTAAAGGTGATTGCTTGATTGCTTTAAGGAAACCCGCGTTTATAATCATAGAAAATCATAGCTCGAAATGCTTTCCCGACTCCATTGTTAAAAACTTCTTCTTCTTCTTCTTCTTCTTTTGGTTTGATGGCGGTGCCCATAGGATTTCGCCAACCTCGAGTTTTTTTGCTTAGAATACTTTTTTTAATTAAAGTATGCGCGACTCATGTTATTATCCAGGCCGTGAAAGTACAAGTGGATGCAAAATTAAAATTAAAATTAAACAAGACAAATAAAAAAACAATATACCCTGTTCGCTGTCTATAAAGAAATATATAAAAAAGTTAAAGAGCGGAAACCAAATCAGAGAATAAAAAGATACCAATTAAAGTTTAATACGATTGTAGAATAAATAATGACAAAGAATATTGATGAAGGGTGAATTAACATAAGAAAGAAGAGAGTTAAATTGACACGGCTTAGGATATAAGGGGGAATGACATCATACAATGAATATGAATATTTTGTACAATCGAAAAATATATGATCAGCCGAACCTTCGTCCAAACCACACTCACATAGGGAGCTGTCTTTAACCCTTATTTTTTTCAAGTGCACCGGTGTACTTGCATGCCCAAGACGTAACCGACATAAAGTAGATATGCAAATTTTAGAGGCCTGCTTAAATTTAAAAAACCAAGGTTTAGAAGGAATTTCCTTTTGAATTTGAGCATAATGCCTTCCTACAACACTGCTGGATTGTCTCCATTTAATATCCCATGAAGAGGTCATTCGCTGTCTTGCCAGACCTAATAGGTCATGAGAATATGTTACATAGTGACTAAGGCAGCCGCTATGAGTGGCATCCTTAGCAACCCTGTCTACTGTGTCATTGCCTCAATGCCCAAATGACTTGGGATCCACGCAAGCGCGACTTTTGTTCGTTGGAGATGACAGCGATATAAAATTTCTCTAAATTCTTAAAAACAAAAAAGCGTGACAGGCATTTTAAAACTATTAAAAAAAGGTTTTGTTGATGGCCAGTGATTTTTAGCAAGGAGGTTAGTATTGAAATATGTCATAAATTAAAAAAAGTTTCAACAAAAAAGAGGTCGTAATTACAGTGTAGCTAAGTATTATCGGAACAGCCCTCGTATACTTATTTTCAAATACAAATATAAATTTATGGTTTTTATATTAACACGTCGCCTCACACTAGGACTTTTGTCCTGTATCATGGCTGCAGTTGAAAACAGAATCTCACATGTATATACACTGGATCGGAATAATTTTGTGTAGCTCATACAAAATATTGTCCCGTGCGGGAACGAACTCGCGACCCGTTGCGTAGTAGCCGACGCTCATGTCTTATACCTACCTTGAAAGATGGAATTTCGAAGCTCGCTTTTTCAATCTTGTCAATGATGACCGACTTTTCATCTTCTGATTGCTTTAAGTATACCAGAGCCTTGAATCGGAAACCATGCAGCTCAAAGCTAGAGAAAAAAATAAAAATCACAGTTCGTGATCTACCATAAATTTGAGAACTTCGTCGATTATAGCGTGGGGAGCTAAGTGGCGACATTGGGGTGGTAGGAAGTGGTAAATAAAAATAATTACATATCTCGCTGCAATAAGTAAACTTTGATTATACATTGAAAAGAAACAAATCCAGTAGTAGGTATAAAATTCTATCAGTTAATTAATCTAGATAAGCACAAATATTCCTAATGAGTCCTGATTGCACAGCTATCTATATGTCAGTTTCTACATGTAATTATAGGTTGTCCAAAAACTTACTTAGCAGGTCCTTTTCCGTACAAAGGAATAGCAGAGTATAAGTCGCCAATGAGATCGTAGCTGTCTGGAAATAAGCAACCTTAATGCAACAAAAAGTTTGTATAATTTTATAGTTAAACATGTAAGTATAATCTTCATCGATATTTCTCGGTTTTTTGAAGATGTGGGTTGATCACTAGCTTTCTGCCTTGGGTTTCGCTAACGTTATGTGGAATATTCCTATACGAAATCATATTTTTTCACATGGTAAAAATTTGTGTAAATCCGTCCCACCAGAATCAGTACTACCAATTTATCGTATCGTATAAAAATGTCCTATTTCCTCAGGATCTCTAGTCAATGTCAGGTAACATTTTAAATGATTGGCGTATCTACATGTTTTAAATGGGCTAATTCCATAAAACACATTTCTTTTGCATAATTATTGCTTTTTCTATAATTGTAGAGTTCCCCCATAAGAGTACCCCATGACGCAATACCGACAATACATAGCCATGATAAGCTTGTATTGCAACATGCCTGATATTGATCTCAATCGTCTCAGTGCAAATACAAATCTGCTTAAAATTGAGCAAATATACAGAATTTAAGACTTCCAATTGCAAATGAGATTAAATATCGACTACCAATAAAAATAATAATACACAATTGAACTTACCAGCACCAAAATGGAATTCGGGAATTGATATGTCAAGGTCAAATGTCAGTTCCGCAAGGTTTAGGTGGCTACGATGAACCACAAAGTCTCCGAGACCGGTCGCTAAAACGCCTTTCAAATCCAAGTCTAAGCTAAAAGTGGAAGAAAAATCAAACACGCTAGATTTCTTACGATATTGTTAAAAGGCTTCAGATTAACTTTAAAAAATTAAATGGCAACATTTTTATGTCTGTAACATACAGAAATACGTTATCAAGGATTTCTCAGGACAGAGAGGCTGAGAATCCTCATAATCAATACGAAATGTGTTTAGGATACTCCCGCAGTCAAGTGTCGCGTAAATTATGTTGGACTCCATGTCAGGCAGGACGGCCCGATCGACATAACCTACCATCTAAACTCAGCTTTGGTCCTATTGACCTCATGGCTGGGAATGAGAGCGACCGCTCCTCAGAGGAGAGCGCGGTGCTGTTGTCAAGGTCTGCTTAATACTTCTTAACGTTTTTTTTTTTTTTTTTTCCTCAGGAGAGGAGGCTGAGAATCCTCATGGATACCAACGCAACAGGCAAGCAGGGATGCGTTGATTATGTCGGACTCCTAGTGAATCGAGGCGGCTCGATCCAACAGACCTACCGACTAAACTCAGCCTAGCCTTGGCCCTAGTGGCCTTATGGCTTGAATGGAATGGTTTCTTAACGTACTCTACTATTAGAAGAGCATTGTTATCTCGTGGATCGAAAGTCCAAGTGATTAAAGTCATTTTTATCTTGCTAGACCACCACAATATTTATCTCATTCGATATACGTTCAGTGTTGGATGTAGGTCTCTTTAAGAATTGGCCTACCTTTTTAGTCTATTTATCACGGATAAAGTCACTTGTTAGTGAGGATTGCTGGAGCCACGGTCTTTGCCTCGCAAACAGATGGTTTTCGTATAAATCCCCGGATTTCAGATTTGTAGGTGCTATTATACTATGATAATTATATTATTTGTAGAGCGACTTCAAATCAATTTCAAAATTTTGTCCGTTTGATACAATTCTCACCTGCTTGGGTGTCGTAACTACCTATTTTTGCAATGCGAATAACGCTGCGTTGCGACTGTGTTTCGGAAGACATAGCAATGAGATTACTGCGTACCGTGAATTTTACACCTTATATGTCACAAGTGGGCAATGTAATGTACAATGTTGTTTTTGCGGGGGTTACTGATTTGCTGCGAATCTCAAATGAAGTACTTGTACTATAAGGCTGTATGTTTGTTAATAACATCCAATAAGAAACTTTTATAAAAATACTTACTTTATTAATACTGCAGGTACGACTAGGTGGAACACATCGATTTCAAGAGGATCAAGAGGTGGCAGGCCAAGAATGTTGGAGCCATTCCTAATGACGCGACGAACGTATGCGAAAAATTGGCGGATCAGGGCATTTACCAGGAAGCTACGTTCTGATGCATTAGTAAAGTCGCTAGCTGGTAACAGAAATAAATACTTGTAAGCATAAGTTGATACATACATATACTCATGCCTCTTTCCCGTGGGGGTAGGCAGTTTTCCATTTGCTACAGTTCAAAGACATTTCCCTAGCTTTCTAGACTTTTATTGATACTCTCATGCACGGCCGTTGGTTATGGACCATTAGGACATTAGGTCATTAGGACAGTGTATATCTACCTACATGGAGGTTGTTATTTACGAATACATTTCAGTACTCAGTTTAAAATATTGAGATATATGTCAGATTAAAAATAATATCATTAATAGGTGAAGATTAAGTAGATACCTAAGTAGATAAAATAACTTAACTGCACACACAACGTGTCTTATATCCTACATGATAAGTCACAAAAAGTACAAAACATGTAAAATAGGCTTTATGCTACAATGCTGTCTCCAAATCATATAAAAATGACAATAATTAAATAAATTAAAGGAAGGTGGGAAAAGGCAGTGTATCCAAGTACCTATATCATAGATAAATACATAATACTACTTACTCGATAGTAGCGATTGCATTGTACTTACGTTGAACATTAAAAAGATCTTGTTCCCAAGTTGGAGCAGCAGCTGCCAGCGCACACAGTGCCAACAATATCCACAGTTTCATTCTGCAAAATGTAACAAAACATTAAAATAACATTATCTATCTTTAAGCCGCTCGCCAATTATGTTGACTTGTATAATACACGATAATGGCATGATCAAACAGAGATAATGGTACAAATAACAATCCGCAGAAAGGCTACGATCAGTACATCGAATATTAACACTGTTATTTATTTTTTAGATTGGTGATGGACAAACGGTGATCCTTACAAAGAGCCATTCTTTCAAATGGCCAGAGTATAATGAAATTAGAATCAGTCATAATTTTTGCCGAGAGACGCCCAGTGCTGGATGTAAGTCCCCCAAAGGATCTCTGGATCTCTATACCGATTGGTCCTGAGCTGCTAACATCCAGTGCCTTCCTGAGATCAATAACAGTCGTCAGTCCCCCTCATAGGAACCAATGCTGTTTATAATATATGCTTGCTACTTGAGGACAACATATCTTTCCACCATGATGGATGGTCAGTCCTGTGAGTCCTGCCAGCTGTCATTAAGGTTTATCATTCTTTAGATTATGTTTGTCACCCTGAGTCTATTACGGTTTTCATCATTTTTGATCCGATACATCTTTAGGTCACTTTGAGTTTTGTAAGCCCATTGTAAGCGTTCGGGTGTCGGTGCTATATGTATGTACCGGCAGCAAGTTAAAAACAAGAATGTTATTTAATAAGAATTATTATTACTATTGTACAACTCGATTGCTCCATCTATTTTGTATTATGTGTTTAAATTCGAGAGCATCAGTATTTATCAGTATTTAAATCCACGATAAAAACAAAAAAATATTTACTTAAATTATATCGTGACGCACTAAAACAAAAGTGATGAATACACTTATTTTATTATTTTCTTAAATTAATTCTAGTGTTAGACCATAATTTTATCGCCATAGTCATTGGCATTTCAAGAACAAGAACCCATAATAAAAATTTAATAATTCTTACTCACCTAAGTGTACGGTTCCTGCAACAGTAATTACTAGTCTCTGATAAATTATTGAAATTATATAAAAATATATATTAGCATTGATTTCAGGGGCAACGATTGTTAACGTTAAGCGAATTTCAAGATAGTATATCGCAATAATCACATTCACATTGTGATTGATGATTAGCAGATTATTATAAGTTTATTATACGTAAGACTATTATAACTAAATCGTTTTTTTTTACACAGTTTGCAATGTTTCTTGTAAGGCGCAGCGTAGTTCGTTGTATAGTTTTTTGCAGAATTTCTCGGTGACGCTCTGGTCTCCCCACTGATCTTCTGTGGATTTGAGAACCCTGTCATGTACATACATGTAGCTTTCGTTCCTCAAATTCCATATTACATTAATTCGACGCTACCATAACGAATATAAAACTCATTGGTGTATATAAAGACGATCAATCTGTACAAGTGTATGTGAAGTAGCCCAGTGTGATTAACTAAAACCTAGTCTCCTTAACTAAGTAGACTTCTGCTTCCCAGTAGGGACGTTTTGTGTGGACTTTTGTATGCCGTCACCCACGCAGATCATGACACTCACCCGTGCTCTGTGGGAACGAATTTGATTGATATTACTTTAAATTTGAAACAAAACGTTCCATGTCAAAATGCATCAGGTTTCAAAAGATGGTGGTAGGCTTGCTGGACTTTTACGATCTAGATCATAACAACGATGTTACCATAAATTATCAACCAACTCGAGATCAGGAATCTTGTCTGGTCTCAACTGAATCAGAAATTTATAAACACTGATATAGTGATAGATTAAATTGAATAACTTGCCGCAGCGTATGCATGTGGTTAAAATCAAAATATTTTTTTTCAATTTACACCTGTACAGGCATTTATTTACGCGCAAAGAGATATAAGTTTAAGAAATACATGTTTATGATACTATACACTTGTGGAATTGGATTTGTTCGGGAGGTAAAAAAATGTAAAATCTGCAGAACGGTTCGTGACGACTTTCGAAAACCGCTCGTAAACTTGGCTGAAAAATTTGATCAGTCTGTAGTTATTCAACTTGAGGAACATTGTGTCATGCTGTAATCGTTGAGTGTAACCAAGTTAAATAAATCAATTATCAATGTTTAATCTGACGTTCAGGATATATTTGGTGTAGCGTCGGCTTACTTTTAATCATATTCACATAATGACAATGGTTTAATTAGTCGAAACTACACGAACCACACGTCTACAGGTCTCATGAAATTATGTCTGAAAGATGGTTTCTGTGCTAAGACAAAATTAAGGGACGTTAGTATTTTTAAAGATATTTATTTCAAAATAGACTGTCGAAAATCTCCCATGTGTCGTATTGTTCCAGAACAGAGTTAGTTGCAGATATAATGTCATCTTTGTATGTAACTACTATGTACTTGTTAAACCTTGTCAGGTAACCTGCTAGTATTTCTTCAATCATTTTGTTTAGAATATCGTCAAAAACATTATCGAATTGTGTGCGGCTCTGAAAAAATTATAAACATTATTCTTTAATTAAAACGACGCTACGTAGTTAGATACATAAAATCTGAGGTTATATGTTATCATATCACAATCTTTATATTGAAAAATGATTCCAAACGAATCAAACTCATGTTTGTTCATGTCAACTCATGTTCATAGGTTTTTTTATTTAAAATCAAACAAATTATTCACTATTTGTCACAAACATTTTATAGCATAATATAATTTCATGACATGTCGCACAACAACATATAAAATTATGACGTAGGTACTTACCAGGACTCGCTGAATAGAAAAACTGGAATTTTCAAATTTGTCAATCAGAACAGATTTGCCATTCTTTGATTGTTTCACGTAGACTTTGGTATTTATACGCAAATTATCAATTTCGGCACTGTAATGACAAACAGAATTTTAGCAAATTAGAAATATTAAGAGAGTTAGACTGATTCTATATTGATATAACTAATCAAAAAAATATAAAAAAATATGAATCAGTTTGTAAATTTTCGCTATTTTGATAGTAAATTTATTATATGTCTTATATAGTTTAATTCGAATTCGATTCAAATTTTATATGAATTCATTTGCGAATTATTTATATACTAGCTTTCTGCCCGCGGCTTCGCCCGCGTGGATTTCGGGATAGACGCATAGAAGGTCAAACTTAGCCAAAATTCGCATAGAGCTGAAAATTGCCAGAGACGTTAAATACATCATTATAAATGAAATATCAAAAATCCCCTTCGATCCTACTTCTGCAAAATTTTTTATTCAAGGTCAAAAGTATAAAATTAAGGTTTTTTCCATTTTTCTCAAAAACAGTAAGTATATATTATCGCGAAAACAGTAAGTATATATATTCCCACGACTATATACGCGTGGAAGTCGGTTTATGGCGCGAAGGTTTTATCGCACTTCCCGTGGAACTATCCGTTTTTCCAAGATAAAAAATACCGCAAAACCTTGCTCAAGAATCACTCTATCTATTGATGAATAATATCTCATGAAAACCGCATGAAAATCTGTGCAGTAGTTTTTGAGCGAAGCTTTTATTGCGCATCCCGTGGGATTTGACGATTTTTCCGGAATAAAAAGTAGGTACCCTATTATTTAATCCGGACTTTTATCTTTACGTCTGCAAAATTTCAAAGCAATCGGTTCAGTAGTTACGGCGTGAAAGGGGAACAAACAAACAAACTCACTTTCCGATTTATAATATTAGTAAGGATAATATAATTATTTTTATATTTTTATTTGAATTTGATTTTATTAAAATTTCACCGCCTGTGCTCATATGTATTTAGTCAGTACAAAAATTTAAATTTATCTCGAAGAAAGTTGTGATATTAATTCTTAAATTTCCAGGCATCTTTAAAAAAAGGTTTTAATTTTTTTATTTTTGCGGTAGAAACTCATTTAATGTCGTGGGCTTGTGATGAGCGCTACGTTATAGTTACTGCTTGATATTTAGATCACTCTTTGACCAGATGTTCACAATGGAATATATATTACATATGAATAAAACAAAAATTACTACATACTATAATAATGGTAAAATACATACTATAACTTTCCTCTTCCTGAAAGAGGTACCAGTTCAAGAATAGTGCCTTTCATTTCGTAGTAATCTGTAAATAATGAACATTATTTAAAGTAATAAGCATAGTACCTACCTAACTATGTACCTTCTCACCTTAAATGAAACTGAAACGAAAGGAGGCAAAATGACAAAAATAATTCTGAAACTATTTCGCAGTAGCTACATTTATACGAAACCTTTATATATAATGCTCTATCGAAGGATATAATTGTTCTACTATTTAAAATTTTTATTTTCTGTTGTGTTCTACCATTTACTACAACTCGTACATTGGAAAGGTGGCTGGTGTAGGACTGTTACTGCTCAGTTGAAGACATTTTACATTGAAAAATATTTAATACATTAAATATTAGGTTCTAATAATATTAATGTTAAATATTTAATCTTACATAAATGTATTATCTTTTTTTGTGGAATTAATAATATAATTAAATTCTATTCACGTATATGTTTCGCAAAAAAATATCGATGTCCGGAGTATAAACGTTCTGCTTATAGTTGGACATTTCTGTGCGAATGTTTTGCCACTAAGACTTAAGACTGACCAGGGCCTGCAACATGAGCATAATTCGGTATATTTTTGTTAAACCACCTCTGACGTCAACTTACATGCATTCAAAAAAGATGAAGCGTAATGTGTTGTTAGGGTGGGAAGCTAGGGTATGGTCTTGGTGGGAATTGCTGACGCAGTGAGGTCGGCATTGCTTATGATAATATGTGTTCTGGTGTATTTTTCATGAAACACGAGCTTAAGCAGAACCCCGCCCAGTTTTAGAAAGAACATTTACGTCCAATTCGTCAACCTGCGACATGCTGTAAACAACTGTTTATGCGTGACAATTGCCTTGACTGTAGCTGCAAGGCTGTGGGGCGATAGACCAGTATTCTGCGCCTTAAAACAGAATGAAATCATTTAGCAGAGAAACCTGTAAAAACCCTAGCGCGTTTGGAAACTCTGAAGTGAAAGCTCCTCTACCGGTCCGGGCACAGTGGGTCAATCAGTCACTTGCCCGTAACCAAAAGATTCAAGACACCGAACAAGAAACCCGGATCGATCATTGGCCATGTCGTACCGACTCCAGGTATTCGTCTACAATTGTCTCCACTGAATACTCGGTATTTCGGTATTATTTATTGTCCAGAGAAAATCTGCAATAAAGAACTCCTGTAGCACTGCCACGAAAACCTGATCGACTAGCAGATCAACGTCGCAAATAGAACTGGAGCGGCGACACACTCCGTAGAGATTCCGAACATATCCTTAAACAGGCGCCAGATTGGAATCATCAAGGAAAACGAAAGCGTGGCTGACCCAAACAGTATCAGCGATTGCATACGAGCCGTAGAAGATCGGAAAACCTGGAGGGAGTGAAGTGAAAAGCACAAGAGTGAACGTGCAAGAGGATCACTGTGGAAGCGCTCTGTCCTAACTAGGAGACATAGGACATTAAGTCAAGAGATATCGATAATCGATATGGCTATATCGATAATGATTTGTCGTAATTAATGTATTAAAATTACAGCTCTAATTATGATTTATCTCCACGTTTCGGCAGAGTATGCACCGTAGCGGTGTAGCGAAACTTCTATATTATTTTAGTGAGTTATCTGGACGAAAATAACTTAAAGTTGTAATAAATTATATAATATTACTTAGAATCTGAGCATAAAATTTGAATTTAAGATAATGTTTTTATACCTGATTCGAGCGTTAGTCTCGGAAACTTCATTTGTATGTCGAGTGATAATTCTCTTTTGGAGAATTCATAGTCGTCGACAAGGAAGTTACCTGCGCCAGTGACCACTCCTTTACTAATGTTTGCTTGAAGTCTGCGAACATAATCTCGGAATAGATCTTATTTTACGAAATTTTAAGTCTTTGTCAATTTTATTCAAGTTAGCTTATTTTAATTACATATTTTCTTACGTTTCTAATGTTTGATGATTTTTATTAAAGAGAAAATGGTAGGTTCAAAATAATAATTATATAACATTAATAAACAAGTTTGAGTCAGGAGACGTATTTTTGAATTACGAATGCGATTTCGAAATGACTTTGAGGTCACGGATTCCTAAACATCCAATTTTTGAAAGTCGATCACAGAGCTGCCAACATAGATAAAGTACACACATAAATGTAAGAGTTCGGTTCCACGCAGAATGTACTGCTACCGGTTTTTGCCGGCTTAACCATTATGATTTTTATATATATTTATATATGTATAAGCTACATTCATATATATATATATTATATATATATATATATATATAATATATATATATATATATATTATATACTGAAAATCAACACATTAACTTCAGACTCTTGTCAATATGTTCTCTAACAAAACACAGATAACATTTCCACAAGTATGACTTGATTACGAGTGGTCGAGGGCACTCGTAATGAAATCACACGTGTGACTAAGGTAGTCACATAAGTGATATTCAAAAATAAGAATTATTGAAAATCGGTGATTATTAGTCACATCGGTGATTTCGAAGTCGCATTCGTAATTCAAAAATAGGTCTCCAGGTATTATTTTTACTCATAAATAGATGCAACAATAAAACAATGTAAATAAGGAACGTTTATAAACTAGGAATGGAATTTGAATCAGTACTTTAAATACGATAGCAGGAATAAAGTCGACTGAACATTATGGTATATAGAAGCAACCATTGCTCTTTAAAGTTATTTGGAAATTACCTTAAAATTGGTCCGTCGATACTAAATTGTCTACCATCGAAGACAAAGGGATCTACTCCGGGCAAAACACTTGCCTGGTCTCTTTTTACGTTTTCAAGCATATTTTTGTGCCCATTCCATTTTATGAAATCTGTAAATATGTTTTAGATATTTTCTGGTGAATAGTGGGAAAAAATAAATTGTTAGACTTTCTTCTCGAAATTGAAAAGTTTAATAGTCCCAGAACAGTATTTAAGTCACGTATTACGGGAATATGTTATTCTTAAGGAAGGTAATACAATTTTATGGATATTCTGTCATATAATTATTTATTCACTGTTGGTGGTTATTACGTCACACTTTTGGTGGCTTCGTAAATTCGATGTAAGGATAAATAACCATTAACGAACAATTATCAAAGCTATTTTTCA
This sequence comes from Scirpophaga incertulas, assembly GCA_036419045.1. Classification (NCBI taxonomy): domain Eukaryota; kingdom Metazoa; phylum Arthropoda; class Insecta; order Lepidoptera; family Crambidae; genus Scirpophaga; species Scirpophaga incertulas. The sequence continues at coordinate 12,900,674 of CM071633.1, forward strand.
ATTCTTTTCTAGTAATATTATGGTTAAATTGACCATTCAACTGAGCGTCATTTAGGCGTAAATTTGAACGTATTTAGACAGGTTTTGTTTAATAAAAGGGCTGTTTGATTGATCAGATAATTTAACCAGTTTAGTGCGATAGCTATATATTTACAAAAGCAATGCCCAATAGTATATTAATAGTATAATATCAAGGAGAGATTTAATGATTCTAATAAAAAAATAATAAAATGTAAACGAGGTTTAAAGGTTTTACATATCATATTTATTGTACCTAAAGGATAGATTTTCCGTTTCTCACCTGCTTCGCTGTGATCTGCAAAGTAAATTGTTAAAGCAAATATCCAAAATAACACAAAATTCATTTTTATTAACTTAGTCTTATCAGATGGTTGACTTACACTACTTATTGTATATCGAAATATGTTATCAAAAATTTTTATATATAGTAATAATTGCATTAAATTTCGTAAGAGATGTTAACTATCTTACTATATCTGATAACGATATCTAAAACTAATAACGTACAGCTCCAACTACTTGATGGATTGAGCCGCCCATTAAGGAGAGGGTTTTATATAATTCTCTCTTTAATGGGAACTCGGGAGTCCATGAAATCGCGGGCGGAATGTTATTATTGCATATAAAACGTATGATTTTAAGAATTAAATAACATATGTATTGTGACAAATAAATATAATTTTTAGATAAGTTCTTATGATAAAAGCGCCTCTGTATTTTATTACGCCATTTTATTTTTTAATTAGCTGCTAGAACATCCTCATTATTGTATAAATATCTCATATTAGGTAATTTGCACATTATTTTTTTATGTTTTTGACTTTGAATGTTGACCAAACTCCAGACTTTATTAAATATAAAGTTATTCTATCTGTCTGGTTATCTGTTATGTTTTCAAGTTAAAATTGCTGAAACGATTTTAATTAAATTTGCTATGGATATACTTAAAGATAAAGACATAGGTTAATTGTTAGAATGAGAAATGACATAGGTTTATTGTTACCTAAGAAAAATATCTCCGTCGTATGGGAAACTCTGATAAAAACAACTGTAGCGATTCTGATGTGATTTAATATGCAAATAGTTTGAAACCTGAAGGATATGTTTTACCATGGAAAAATATGTCTTTCCTATGGAAAATCGGATTAAAATGCGGACGAAGTCGTGAGTACAAAGCTATACTAAACAAACCATATGAATGAACTTAAATACGGCAATTCAACAATGAACATAGAATTTTAATTCAATTAATTTTCTCACCAATAGAGCGGACGACTTAACAATGTGTTACATTAATCTCCTATCGAACTCATAGCCTTGACTCATTTCTGAATGGTTTAGTATGTGATTGTACTAAATCTGGCGCTCTACATTGGGCTATGAAAATTGGTTAAATGTTTACAATACATTATCTATTTCACCAACATCTGACAATAACTCCAGTGTATTATCGTACTGTCTGATTGAATCCAGTTTTCGTTTCAAAATAGCTGCAATCTTTTTTAACTCTATACGCCATAAACGTGATAGGCCGATTGTCTACTCCCACACCCATTTCATACACATAGGCAGGTAGTTCGATTGAGTATATACCAGTATATATATACAGTATGGATTTTTCAAGAGTTGGCAACGGGCTCGTGATGCTCCTGGTGTTTGTTCTTTGCTTAAGAGCCTACAAAGACGAGAAAATTATCAAATTATATATCATAAGAATTAAATCCACAATCTTATACCTAATTGAAGTAGATTTATCTATTGCTTTATAATCGAGTTTTATATGTAGTAGAGATTATAATGAGGTAAATTATGTTGTTTTAAATGTTTGGGTTAATTTACGGTATTAATGATTTTTATGAAAATTATAAGATATATTTTACTACGAAGAAATATATACTTTCTACTTTAAATTCCGATGCAATATGACCGAAGCCGAGGAAATAGTCAAAATAAGCGTATCACTTTCATAACAAAATAAAGTTGGCTATGAAATAGTTTCAAAATGGTTGTGTAATATGTAATTGTGTATCCTTTTGTCTCACCAAAAATGGACAGTGAGTCAAGTCAAAGAAACGCTTATCTTGTACGACAAACGAACTTTATTCGGGATAAATGCTTTCATTGTAAGCTAAATAATGAGTCATATGATTACAAGTTTTTTTGGAATGACCTTAGTAGTTGACAGAGTATTGCTCTTACAGAATGATGTAAGAGCAATAATCAATGCTCTTATATATATATATATATATATATATATATATAATTTTATAAAGCCTATCCTATATCTTAAATACATGGTTTACGAAAAGTAAAATATGTATCATTTAATGTACGCACACTCATCAATTGGTTATAATATAATATGTTTTAACTGCTCAATGAAGAATTTCTTCTTAGCAAATGTTATTTTACCATTTTTTCAACCATATGATTGTTATGTACCTAATAGTATAAACATGAGTTCACCAGACTGTTATTCTGCAAACATCTATAAAAAATTACAATTTGATAAGGATCAAGGTAGGATGATGTTGGTGGACTAAAAACTTATTATTGATTGTCAAGTTGAAATTCTGTTCCTATTAATAGCAGAATTTACGTTGCTCGGTGCCTTTGAACCCGAATTCCCTTAACCCGTTCACACACGCTGTATTTATCTCTTCGTCTCTGAGATGCTATACGTCAGTAAAATTTGATTTATAACTGTATAGTGCGTCACTCGTCCACGTTCTTGTCATCTACATCGATATATGTGTATCATGTACATCGGTGGAATATGACAACGGTAATTTATATATAGTTTTACTATGAATATTGAGAAATCAAAATAACATTAATTATGTTGCTTATGTGAAAATATTATTATATTATGTGTCTTATATGGAGAGTCTATATAATAAGAGATGATAGGTATGTATTGACGTAGAGTTGTAAGCGACGTAGGTAATGTGCATTTCTATATTATTAGGTACCGTTAAGTATAATAATTATACCTTAAATTTCGTTTAAAAATTTAATTAGTTTGTGGGTGAATTATCATATCACGGGCATAGTATACAGACGGGATGATAACAGATGGTGAGTCGTTAAATAGGTCGTCTTCCGCCTTCAAATAGAGCGTGACGGAAGGAAGCCCACAAAAAGTACAATTAAACGACATGTTAATAAATCCACGTCGACGACCTGGACGTCACGCTTGTTCTCTAAACGACAGTAATTTGGATGTCATCGCTGTTAAAGTAATTGGTTTAAAAAGCCGACAGTATGAAGGTTGTTTGTGGTGTTTCATTACACCCAGTTAAGATATTCCATATGGGATTTCTTTGCCATTTACTGTAAAACTACCTAATAAGGGCATCAAACTTTCTGCGTTATTAAATTTCTACACCATGGTAGCACTTTGTATTTGAAATGCTACAGTTAAAACGGGGATCCGGCGCTCTTTACCAAACCATAGATACTAACTGACACTGGAACCACAAGTACTTTGTGCCACTTAAACTACATACAATCACAGTAAGTGGACAGTCTGCTTGTTAGTCAATATAAGTATTACTACAGCTTATACATATTTCCCCTAAAGGCATGTAGGTATATTGCAATTATCAACATAATACATTAAACATACCCTGATAACTGTTAAGCGGATCAACATTACTTGAAAAGAGAATGTGCCAAAAATTCTCTTTTTAACTGTTAAATCATAAATTTATATTCTCTCGACAAGTGAAATCTACATTAGTACCAGTGTATGAACATAAAATACATCCCAAAGATTTCATAGTTGGTTTTCATATCTCATTTCACTTCAGTCGACCTTAATTTATTTTAGTTACAATAAATCAAAATGGCTACAAGTGAGATCTCAGGCGAAACGACGGTGAGATCTGAAATGAGTGAGAAATGTATAGCAACCTGTCTAGGACTCATGAAGTGCCATAACTGCCTAAATCCTACTTTTCGTGAGAGTTGATACACAAAAGAGGGCCTTCTCAGCTAGGATTATTATGAAGATGAGTTTCAAATCAGTACCTAGCTACTCTGAGGCATGAACTGCGCGCTTTGTATATTAAACTATTTTAGAGAAACCGTAAACACATAAACACAACTGAATGAATCACAAGTTGGTTTCGTTGATAGGATCATTTTGCATAATTTTGCTCTTGACCGTGACTCGTAATCATTTAGAGATTAATATTCTATTAATAAATTTCTTATGGTGTGTTTCTTGATATTGATAAGTTTTCATCTTTACTCATATTGATAAGTTACTCGTAGACATGTAATATTATTGTGCTATTGAGTCCACATAGTTTGAGTTTGATTTGTAGAATACACTCCTACTAAAAAAATTCTTCATAAAAGGAGCCTATTTCAAAAGTTTATTGTTTCCAAAAAAAAATAACATAATGAGCTTAATCCTATTTATAACATATATTTGATATTACTGGAAAAAATGCTTAAAGTAGCATGTTTTGATAAAAAATGTCAGAAGCTTTTTATTAAGTTTTTCATTTAATTCCGCCTACATTAGCAATTGTGTTTTCCTCGAGAAGTAAAAGCAATTCAGTTATCTTTAATTAAAAACTGTCAATAAAAATAGGTATTATATAGGTATAATAAATATTTTTATTGTCAGATTACTTTAGCAATCAATGATGTCATTACTATAGCTACTATTTAGGCACATTTTAAATAGACACGATCTTTAATTATAGCTATAGTAAATAGTTTATTAAAACTAATTATTATTAAAGTAATTCCATAAAATGTGACGAAGGATTCTAATATTATTTCTTTTTTTTTGTATGTATTTGTGACTGATTATGACAATGTTTTTACATGTAGGTAAAATACAAAGCGTTGCATATGACCTATTTTATTTATTTATTGTTTTATTTATTGCTTTTACATAATTATGTCGCAGCGTAATATATTCTTTAATATATACAAATAAAATTGGAGTGTCTGTTTGTAATATTAAAATAACCGATTTCTACTACATGCATATGAATGTTTATACGGTACACATAACAAAATACATATTTTTAAAAATTTTGTCTGTCTGTCTGTTTGTTCCAGCTAATCTCTGGAACGGCTGGACCGATTTGAATGGGACTTTCACTAGCAGATAGCTTATGCAATAAGGATAGGCTACTAAAAAAATACTAATTTGTTTTATTACATTCCACGCGGACGAAGTCGCGGGCACAGCTAGTTTGTTTGCTAAATATAACAACATTATGCGGTCATGAACAATTTAATTTATATCATATTTTATTGTTGTTGTACAACGACAATAAAACAAGACAAAATACTATTGCGATGGTTTATAAAAATAGTATTTATAAAAAGATAATTATATGATTTCAATTTTCTATTACACTTTAATTGTGCTTCTTTCACGCTTTATCAAAGCAAGTCATCGATGTATAAAATCCTCGGAGTTTGCTTGAAACTAGTATGGACATAAGCATGAGCCAGCATCACAGTATTTTACTATTTAATGGTCCCATGTCTCATCCAGATCAGTACACACACCATCGTCCTACCAGTATACACGAGACGACACGATCTTTAATCTACACAATAGTAAATAGTTTTAATAACTTATTTTTAAAGTAATTTTTCCAAAAAATGTGGCGAAGGATTCTAATATTATTTCTTTTCTTGTATGTGTTTGTGACTCTGACTATGACAGCCCCGTTATACAATGGTTGTAAGTATCTTTGTTAATTTTCGATTTTTTCAACTCACAGTCTTGACAAAAGGTTTAGTTGAAAATTGCTCAATTGAAAAGATCATGAATTATTAGAACAGAAGTGCGAGTTTTAATCTCTAATTAGCGATCTTATAACAAATTCGGTAAATATATTTTATACATTTCAAATTGTTGTCGATAATTCGAGCGATCTTAGAGTATATGTTAAGTACATTAAGGCATTAACAGATAAACAAAATTCTTTTTAATGAATAAATTCAATTCAGTTGTGTTAGCCGATCAATAATTACTTTACAAAACACCATATAAGTCGGGTTACAAATACTTTGTGACGAAATTGAAGGTTTATATATAAAAATATTATATATTTTTGTTTTGTTTTTAAATCTTCTATATATTTACGTATCGTATTTAGGTAGACAGTTGTGCTAAGTGACTTTATATCCGTATTGATAAAGTTAATTTAAGCCTTACTTAGTTAATTTATGATCTTTTCTCATTCGAAGTTATGATATTTATTAATAGATGGAACGAGACAGAAACATGGACTAACTTAGTTAGATTTTAGTATCTTTATTAATACAGGTTATTTAGACGTAATAATATTTAGATTAACTACCTAACTTTAATATTGGCAGATGCCTCTCAATTCTACTTTTCACAGGAATCTTCAGATGAAGGTTCCTGTGAAAAATGGAATAGAGAGTCAAATAACGTTTTACTTAAATTTAAGTATTAACATTAATTATACATATTTATTTATTGGCAAACAAGTTGCCTCAAGAAGACTTTCGATTTGAGAAGCACTTACAGTACCTACTATATTTTATTAGTAGCCGCTAATAAAATTGACCTCGATTGAGGTTATGGAGTGATTGGCTCCACATATACAACAGATGTCAATGCTGTGTTGAAGAGTTTATAGGATCCATAGCCGACTCGTGATTGAAATGGTGTAACCATATGGCAGACCTTTTCCTGGAAAAAAAAAGAAATCAGAATTTGACTGTTTAGACCATAAAAAGGGCACTCAATTATTTATTTGTTTTCATAACTAAGAACATTATAGGTACTTAAAGGTGATGAGTTATAACATCCAGAAGAACAGATGTCATTATATGAATAATGTTTTGTAAGCTGGAAATAAAGACGTAAATAATTTCTGAATTTGCTTTTATCTAAAAATGTTATATAAATATGACAAAACACAAACAAAATATTGCACTCGGTCGAGATTTGAACGCGTTTCTTCAGCATGCCGTTTTAATGCATTTATTATAACCTACTAATCACTACTTACCTGTTTCTATCGAATATTTCAACTCCGCTCTTCATTAATCCAAACTTCAATCCGAAGTAGATTTTATTTACTATTAATAACTACATATTAACACCCTACTTAGAACTCTAGAGATTTCTTAAAATTGGTTAAGAATTAAGAAAGCTTTTAAAGATCTGTTAATAAATATATATGTTAATAATAACACATAAAATAAAATAAAAAAAATTCTTTAAAGTTTCTTATGTAGTCATCCCTCACATGTGGTATAACAGTATATGACTAAAATGTACCTACTTAGGTGAAGCTGTGTACGCGGTTCTGGGGATGTTATCCCCAGAACCGCGTTATATAAAAGGCAAACAAGCAGAGGTATCCGCTGCCTATGCACCACCAGAAGTGTGGTGCCAGCTTTTTCAATGGGAGAACGGTTTTTTCTTGAATACTTAATTACAAACCTCACAACATTTGATTGTGCCATCATCGAAATAAGTTCCCCTTGACAGCGTAGTGCTTGACATTTTCCCTAAGGTTGTACTAATGTCTTTGGTGGATGTGAACACTTGAGTGAAACATGTAATTAAAAAAACGTGGCTCGTTTTAGCCCAAGGTCCGCGTTACGTAGTCTCGAGCCCTGACAGCAGCGCCCCGTTCGTGGAGGTACATAACGCCACATACCGCGGCGCAGGACCGCGGGAGGAGGCCCGCGCTACTTGCTCCGTGCGTACCCATGAGGTTAACGCGACTGCCAACGCCACTATTACCAGGAGGCTTCATGGAGTTGCAACATCAAGTAAGTTTTATTATTGCTTTTAACACTATATTATATATTATACGTAATAGTTCACAACAAAGCTTCAAAGTTTAGGTTTGAAGGGTTTAGATGTGTTAAAGAAGTTACTCGGGACCGTAAATTTACATACTAAGTATATCACATGTTAGCTACATATGTATGCTATGCTAGAGTTGAAACTTGTTGCAAATCTCGTAGCCCATGTTATTTACCATACGCTTAATACAATGTTGTATCGTAAATTAATAAACTTCATTATTACAGCGCAACCTCCCTGAGACTGAGCTTACTCTAAGTTAGGGCGATTAGGTCCTAAGTGGCCCAGTACGGATTCGTAAGTGTATGCCTCAAGATGTTTTCTTTCATCGTAAAAGTAAGCACAAATACGAAAATTCAAGAACATAGGTATATAACAGGATCGGCCCCGGATGTCCCGATTAAGTTCCGGCCAATGTCGAGACCACAACGCAAAAAACGTTTTGCTATGTTTTCGATCCTGACCAAAGATTACCCTAACCTAAAATACAAGTATCAGAGATCAAAGTCTCATATCTTCTTATCCAATATCGTCTTTCACAGGAGAGCTTCATAACTCGATTCAGCGTTTGGAGGTGATAATTTATGGGCAGATGCAGCAGTTGTGGCAGACTTTGGACGCTTTGCGAGCACAGCTAGCCGGAAATGGTAGATCTACATATCCGGATCGACGGACTATGTCTTTTAGAATTAAACCAGGAATGTAAATATTTCAATAAAGATAAGATTGAAAAGCCTATTGAATTCGTCATTAATTATTACATACCTATCTTTACTTAACAGTAGGTAACCAATAAGTCTAATAAGCGAAGTATTTTTCAATTCTTGAAAATGATACAATAAAAAGCCCGTGGTTTTATACTATTTAGGTAATAAAACGTCCTTGATTTTGCCGGTTGTAAAAAGAAATTCAGACGATGTCTAAATCATTCGTTTATTTCTAGATATTATCAAACTTACAGTGTTTGATCATTTTTCGATGTATACCTACTGATCTTACTATACTTTTATAGGTTCAGTATTGTAGCAATAGCATTGCATTAAGTTTAATATTTTATTTATTTACGCTTTCAGCGTTCATTGTAATATTGTCGCTGTTCTCTACTTAAATAGACGATTTAATTTGTTAGTCTCCACTATTGTATGTGTGGATGTAGATAGTGGGGCGCATAATTTCGAGTTTGGACGACGGTAAATATTAAAGGTCAATATCAAAATGTACATTATAAAATAAATATGTAAGTAAAAAATGAAGAAAATTAATGTTAAACTACCTAAAATATATAATAGTTAATAAAATCAGCCATTATCTAAATACGCTGATACTGTAAATATTCACACTTGTTTAAAAATATACGTCATCAAATAACAATCGATAATACTGAATTGTCATATCAATTAGAACAATGATACATCAAAAATTGACTACAATTTGTTCATAGACTACGCTGATTACATTCTGCTTGGTTAATCGGCAAATAGAAATCTTTTTTTGATTAGAGAACTCTTTTACAGATATTTTGGTATATTTTAAGCAGATATAGATTATTATGCTACTAAAATTATTTATAAATAAAAGTATGTACTGACCAGAATTTACGAATTTTTAGAAAACATACCATAAACCTACATCAAAAATTGTATAGAGTATTTTTTTCAGAATCAGTAAACCAATCGATTATAATTTGAAGTACGTATTAATTCTACAATAAATATTATATATGATAATGTCAATGAATTATTGTACTCACAATAACTGTTGTGTGGTGACAGGCACTCTTGATGTATTTCAGCAATACAAACGACAAGACACATTCAGTTAGAAATAAAACAAGCATTTTAATAATGTTTAATTTATTAACAATTAGTAACTGAATTGATCAGGTTTACATGATCCAGTTCAGTTTTACATGCATGTTTTCATGAACTGGACCAAGTAATAACAATTAAATATTTCGTTAGTTACAAAAGTTATATTAAATGGGTGTAAAACTAAACAAAATTAATAAATATTAACAAATAAACATTTCATTATGCATCTTCCTTATTTTTTAAATACAATGTACTTAGAACATGATAGAAATAAAATTGCCATGTGTTCTTATTATTAATAAAAATAGCAATAAAGCGTCTTTTTAAGGTCAGATTAAAACTCCAATATTTTATTAGATAACATAACAAAAACAATCTTGTCTTAAAGCTGCATGAATATAAATTATGAATCGTCTTTAGTAACATTCTTTTGTATACAATTTTCGTATTGTATTATTTATAGTATACAAAAGAAAACAAATTCCGAATGTTCTACAATATTTTTGGCCTCTGATTAGTTTTCTAATCTAACAAAGGTATTTTTATATTATTTGTTAGTTCTGTAGCGTCTAGCTGAAATAATCTTGTATAACATGTAAAACGATATTACACAGGATATTTTTGTTGGGAAATCAAGATTAATAATACAAATATATGGCGCACTATTTATTTCCTTGACTTAATTGTGCCATGAAACTCACAATAGTTTTCGATAAAGAATATTGGTATCTAACATAAGTAGATTAGGCAATTATAAATGAAGAATATACTTAAATAAGAACTAGTTCTTTTGTGTGTACTGCATTATTATTATACAGGTATATCAAATAATAATAAATATTATACGCTCATTTGATACTATTACGGGATCCTTATTGCAATTTGTGATATGCTTCAAAACATATTTGATTTCCATTCTATATCAGTTTCATTCATAATATGACATTTATAATAGGTATGTCTTTATATTGATAGAATATATTAATAGAATCATAATTTATATACCTTCCAATGGGCATACTAAAAAGTTGTATAATTAATTAATTTGAAATGTTCGATAAAACATGTTCCGTTTTGGTCCGTCCCTAAAACGCAAAGTATAAGCTTCGTTTGAGCGTCATCAGTATTAACGCCTCTATACCGAATTTGAAATCAGATTCAATTCAATTAGCAAGAAAGATCTTATAACATTTAATTTACAAAATTACACAAATATAATTTGCTATTTTTACAAATAAAAAAAATTCATTGCAAATATTTTTCCTCACATGATGCATTGTAAGTCGAAGTATGACATAAGTGTGGAAAGTAATCAATACTCAACTAGTATCGGTTTAAAACAATCGCTCGTATTTTAAGATGATGAGTCGTTGATAATTGATTCCGCACTTGTATTATGCATTATATGGGTAATCGTGATAAAATGATTTATTTGGACGAGGGGTTTGTTAGGCAGCAGTGGCTTGTATGTATCGCCGCAACTCCTCCTGCGTGTCGAAGATCATGACGGGGAACGGGGAGCCGGGCACGTGGCGGCCCGCCCACCGCACCTCCACGCGGTAGTCTCCGGGCTCGGTGGGCGAGAACTAGCGTTAAATGCACACAGATTAATATATTGTAGGAGATATCAAAAAAATATGTCTAGGGAGGGTATAAAAGCGAGTGCAAACTATTGACCCGGGATCCTTCGCCCTTTCCCCTGACAGGGCGAGCGCTCAGATGAAGCCGATAGGGCCCCAGGCTTTCTGCCCGGCCAAAGGCATTAGGCAGTGTTTAGTTGGTAGGCTGCCCTTCTGTCAGAGTCCAACATAACCACCCGCCGTAGACCGGGCGCGGGTGGTATCCGGTGCAAGGTCGTCCGAGCACCAGGGGGTTGTCCTAGCGACCACTGTGGTGGCGCGCCCCCTATGAGGATTCACTGCCTCCTCCCGCGAGGAAAAAAAAATTGACCCGGGCATTGCTGTCCGTAGTTTTAACGTGTTATCGCTGTCGAAATACAGATGGCGCTACGTGTGCGTTCGTGCGTTCGACAGCAGCCGATTTTATCCGAGCGCCCTCGAGCTCAGTGGCTTCGTGGCGACTTCACTTCTCATTTACTTGTCGACGAGTGAACACATGTTTTTCAAATTACCCTCTATAGCTTTCTATTAAATATTAGTAGAGTTTCTTTTGCATAAATTGATTCAGAGCCTTAAGCATCTAGTGTTTTGTAAAAAGTTACGTCATTCTCTTAATAATAGCGTGGATCTTCTTATAATATTGAAAATGTTTCTCTAAAAAAAAATATCCCCATCAAGGACGATTGTTTTTTATTGATTTTATTGTAATATCAGGTTAAAGTAATTAATTGTATTTTTCTTAATATTGTAGTCAATGTCAATTTTTTTAAATATAAAATAAAACGTCGCTTGTCATGTCGCTTTTAATAGTAAAATATCTTAGTCAATGTCGTTTTTAAAATAGAAATGGCTGCTTCAAGACTATGCGAAACGTGGCGTAGGCATTTTGTGCGGGACAGCGTTGGCAAGTGGTTGTCGGTCTGAAAGTTAGATCTTAAGGATATTAATACATGTACTATGTTAAAGTGAGGGTTACTGTGTAAGTAAATTGTCAAAAATAAAAGAAGTGCTGTGAAGAGAAAGGAGTTTTATTACAGTAATTAGTGCTTTAATTGTCAAAAAATCCAAAGTTAAAATCCAAGTACGTTTGAAACTCTGTGCATTACTTATTTACTTTGTGTCAAAACATCACGTAACAAACAAAGCATTACTCGCAACGTATGAAAGAAGACATAAAAAATAGCGCATTAAAACTACGATTTAAGATGAATATCATAAAAATGATTTGTCGGGTTTTGACATAGAGTAAGTAAATCATTGCAACAAACAGTTTCATTTATTCATGGAATTACATATGGAGTCTTTGACAATTAAAGCATTTGTTGATTAAAATCAATCGAAATTATATTAATATTATAGAATATTATGATATTTTTACCACAGGAATATATATTTTTCCTACAACAAAAAATTAATAGCCTGCAAAGCTAAATCATTGCAACAAACAGTTTCATTTATTCATGGAATTACATATGGAGTCTTTGACAATTAAAGCATTTGTTGATTAAAATCAATCGAAATTATATTAATATTATAGAATATTATGATATTTTTACCACAGGAATATATATTTTTCCTACAACAAAAAATTAATAGCCTGCAAAGCTACTGAATCGATTTTGAAAGTTGGCCTCGAGGATGGATATAGGTGCATACAGGAAATCGATATAAGGCGAGCGAAGCCGCGAGCAGGAGGCTAGGTGTCAATAAACAGTTTTATAATAAAAGTGTTTGAATCTCTATAATCTCTGATAAATATCTGAATAAAATGATTTCTCAAAATTACTTTTTTTCCCACAATAAGATATATTAATGCACTATATATTAATTGTGCTATATGTGCCGATAAAAAATAATAATAGTATAATTTCTATGTATTTAGAGAAATATTGCAGAATAAAATGTATTTTACGTGCTTCTTCTTTCTCTCTCTTTGAATAATCGTGTTGCGAATGTGAGTTTTAGTCAATGCAGTTCTCCAAAAGTATAATTATGCGAATATGTCAGTTGGCGCGAAACTTATGAAAATAACAACAAAGAGATTAAAGTTTTCAACAGATTGAATAAAATATTGACTATGCAAATTCAAATTGAATCATATAGTGACTTTTCCTACTTTCTCAATAATGCTAGTAACAATTGCTGGTCCATCCATTAAGAATGTTTCCTATTACAGCAAGGTCATGTTTGTTTCGAGAATTTCACTCGCTTTAAAAATATCCATCGATAATCAAAAAGATAATGTTATAACAAACAATATTAATTGATTAGGCAACAAAGGATCATTATCAAAAAGTTACAATACAACTGACTTTATCGGAATAAATGTAAATACTTATCTGGTATTTCAGTAGTCGCCTTGTACACGTGTTGTTATTTACTCATAAGTTGAACAATTTATTCGCTGTGACGCATTTTCAGTCGATTCTATTATTTATGACAGAGTTAGGCTTTTAAGAGTTGCAGTATAAAATAGTTGCTTCGTCAATTTATGCTGTGTGGGTAAAACATACACAAGTGCAATTTTGTTATAAGCTCTTTTAAAGTACTATATGGCATAACGTTGCGTTAAGTTGTTTATGTGCATCTGTGTCTTTGCATTTTTATTAAAAATGCTAAATAAATGTATAAATAAGAATAATAGCACAAACAAACAGCTTTTGCATATTTATATTTTTCAATGTCAATACCTAAATATTTCGGATAAACTTTTCCTTTCACATGAAATTTTAAGGTTATCCTTCAGTTATCCTTCAGTGGTTAGTTCGTACTAAGGCTCCAACTACGCGACTTAGTTGAGAGTTGAATTCTGAATTGGAAATTAGTTGAATTTTGTAAGAGAATTCATACAACGATGTTCTTGGATACCCTAAAACTAAAATGCTTGCGGACATTTCAAACTATATGAATAAGATTGTAATATCGAAGAATCATCTACTGAAGGTTTGGTAGAAATTCTGAAGTGATTGAACATCCGATCTGTTATGAAAACTGAATATAGATGATGGTAGGCCTCGTGTTTAGGTATCATCATTATATTTATCAGCCGCTTACCTTGCACAGTATAGTGCGGTCCTTCTGGTTTTCGCGCTGCATTTCCACACGGAAGGCGCCCTTAGGCCCGCGCACGCGCACGGTTAGTTGGCCGGCGCCGGCACCGCGTGTGTCGCAGAAAAAGCGAGATTGGAAAGTTGCCAGAACACCCGGTTCAACACCCGGCCCGTACACACGAACCTAACGGAATCAATGTTTTATTTTTATATATCCTTTGTATTTATTTATTAGAATTCCAGAAATGCATGCAGTAATGCTTAGTCTAACTATAAATATTGTTAAAAGGAAATATAATTTTTTTCATATACAAAAATATTGTACTAATATCGAGCAGGAGACATATTTTTGAATTTGGATTTCGAATACGAATACAAATCGTGCGCGAAATTATTTTGCTTACAATTTTATAGATGTTTGAATCACTCGAATTCAGTGTTGTCATTAAAAACAAATTCTTAATGAAATCCCTTTCACGCAGAAAAATTCAAAATCACAATAACAAAAACAAAAAACCGGCGATGACCCACACGTAAAACGGATCACTGTCAAGGTCACTTCAGCGTTGGGTATTCTACTAGTAGAAATCAAAAACGAGTGGGTTGAACCACTCGTAGCACAACGCAAGAAGTGAAAGTTCAGAAATAGTAAATTCGGTAATTCGTATACGAATCTCACGATATCGAATACGAATTGGTTTTATATTGTTTCAAAAATTCGTCTCCTGATGGCGAGTTTAAAAATTGTATTATCTCTATATCAATCGGTTCTCTTTATCACCTACTTACTACTTAGGGAATTCTCCGTTGACGTTAATAAAACATTAATTCTTCAAAAAAATTGTATAAAGGTCTATATGTGGAGCCAGCTATCTCTTACTCTTGAAAGTTACTTTTCAAAGAATTAAACATACTTCCTCTGCCGTGTTTATATATGTACGTTCTTGTTAAAAACATAATTGTTTATTCGTAAGTAATAATAAGCAAACCTGATACAAATGTATCCTCCAATTAAAACATTGGCACCATACTCAAGGATTTCACTTTGCATACCTAAGCTATTCTACAATATGTCACTTCTTAGACTTACTAAGTGATAATTGATAAATTATGTTTATCTGTCATTGTATTTTTAAAAGATAAATTTGTGTGAATTATTATTAAAAAATTAATTGACATTGTATAATTTCTTAATTTTTGTGATTTATCATTGTTTCTTTTGTTTTGACTTTACTTTAAACATGATTCATATATTTATGGATGTATCATGTTTATGCGTATTTATTAAAACGATATTACTATATTTTGCATATTCTTAATGTAATTTATTTATGAGTAATTGATTTGCACACTGTCTCACATTAAAATATTCGAATGAAATTGAATTGTATTGTAATTTGTAGGTCCTTCTGACTGAATTTTAGATATTTAGTTATTTTAAATGGTACAACATGTATAAGATAACGTAATAATTGAGCAAATCTGTACAGTGAATGGATATTTAAGGAAATGATGAATCGATTGGTCATTTTGAGTAGTAAAACTCATAGGTCCGATAAGATATCAAATAATGAAGACTTTTATTGTAAGCAATTTGAACTCATTACAAGTTAACATGTAGCATTAATAAAAAATATGTTTATACTTCGTGTTATATAGTTAATGTTGATTTTTACGTTCATAAACAAGATTTTATGGCTTTGTGCATAATGTTTCATCTTTTTTTAATATCAAACTTATCTTAATCGGATACTTTGAGCACGAAGGGAGAACCGGGCACGTGATCTTCGGCGAACTATATGTCGAGCACGTGGCAACCTGTGCCAGCCAGCTTCACTTTGAATCCTTACTAATATTATAAATTGGAATGTGAGTTTGTTTGTATGTTCCGCTTTCACGCCGTAACTACATAACCGATTGCTTTGAATTTTTGCAGACGTAAAGATAAAAGTCCGGATTAAATAATAGGCTACTTTTTATCCCGGAAAATCGACAAATCCCACGGGATGCGCAATAAAGGCTTCGCTCAAAAACTACTGCACAGTTTTCATGCGATTTTCATCAATAGATAGAGTGATTCTTGAGCAAGGTTCTGCGGTATTTTTTATCTCGGAAAAACGGATAGTCCCACGGGAAACCTTCGCGCCATAAACCGACTTTCGCGCATGTGTAGCCTTGAGCAAAAGCTATGACCCTTAACCCTCTATAGACCCAATCCCGAAATTCACGCGGGCTAAGCCGCGGGTAGAAAGCTAGTGTAATATAAAGCTCACTTTCGACGGGTCCGGAGCGCCGGCTACTTTGAGCACGAAGGGAGAACCGGGCACGTGATCTCCAGCGAACTATATGTCGAGCACGTGGCAACCTGTGCCAGCCAGCTTCACTTTGAATGTAATATAAAGCTCACCTTCGACGGGTCCGGAGCGCCGGCTACTTTGAGCACGAAGGGAGAACCGGGCACGTGATCTCCAGCGAACTATATGTCGAGCACGTGGCAACCTGTGCCAGCCAGCTTCACTTTGAATGTAATATAAAGCTCACCTTCGATGGATCTGGAGCGCCGGCTACTTTGAGCACGAAGGGAGAACCGGGCACGTGATCTCCAGCAAACTATATGTCGAGCACGTGGCAACCTGTGCCAGCCAGCTTCACTTTGAATGTAATATAAAGCTCACCTTCGATGGGTCCGGAGCGCCGGCTACTTTGAGCACGAAGGGAGAGCCGGGCACGTGATCTCCGGCGAACTATATGTCGAGCACGTGGCAACCCATGCCAGCCAGCTTCACTTTGAATGTAATATAAAGCTCACCTTCGACGGGTCCGGAGCGCCGGCTACTTTGAGCACGAAGGGAGAACCGGGCACGTGATCTCCGGCGAACTATATGTCGAGCACGTGGCAACCCATGCCAGCCAGCTTCACTTTGAATGTAATATAAAGCTCACCTTCGACGGGTCCGGAGCGCCGGCTACTTTGAGCACGAAGGGAGAACCGGGCACGTGATCTCCAGCGAACTATATGTCGAGCACGTGGCAACCTGTGCCAGCCAGCTTCACTTTGAATGTAATATAAAGCTCCCCTTCGATGGGTCCGGAGCGCCGGCTACTTTGAGCACGAAGGGAGAACCGGGCACGTGATCTCCGGCGAACTATATGTCGAGCACGTGGCAACCTGTGCCAGCCAGCTTCACTTTGAATGTAATATAAAGCTCACCTTCGACGGGTCTGGAGCGCCGGCTACTTTGAGCACGAAGGGAGAACGGGCACGTGATCTCCAGCAAACTATATGTCGAGCACGTGGCAACCTGTGCCAGCCAGCTTCACTTTGAATGTAATATAAAGCTCACCTTCGATGGGTCTGGAGCGCCGGCTACTTTGAGCACGAAGGGAGAACCGGGCACGTGATCTCCAGCAAACTATATGTCGAGCACGTGGCAACCTGTGCCAGCCAGCTTCACTTTCAATGTAATATAAAGCTCACCTTCGATGGGTCCGGAGCGCCGGCTACTTTGAGCACGAAGGGAGAGCCGGGCACGTGATCTCCGGCGAACTATATGTCGAGCACGTGGCAACCCATGCCAGCCAGCTTCACTTTGAATGTAATATAAAGCTCACCTTCGACGGGTCCGGAGCGCCGGCTACTTTGAGCACGAAGGGAGAACCGGGCACGTGATCTCCAGCAAACTATATGTCGAGCACGTGGCAACCTGTGCCAGCCAGCTTCACTTTGAATGTAATATAAAGCTCCCCTTCGATGGGTCCGGAGCGCCGGCTACTTTGAGCACGAAGGGAGAACCGGGCACGTGATCTCCGGCGAACTATATGTCGAGCACGTGGCAACCTGTGCCAGCCAGCTTCACTTTGAATGTAATATAAAGCTCACCTTCGACGGGTCCGGAGCGCCGGCTACTTTGAGCGCGAAGGGAGAACCGGGCACGTGATCTCCAGCGAACTATATGTCGAGCACGTGGCAACCTGTGCCAGCCAGCTTCACTTTGAATGTAATATAAAGCTCACCTTCGACGGGTCCGGAGCGCCGGCTACTTTGAGCACGAAGGGAGAACCGGGCACGTGATCTCCAGCGAACTATATGTCGAGCACGTGGCAACCTGTGCCAGCCAGCTTCACTTTGAATGTAATATAAAGCTCACCTTCGACGGGTCCGGAGCGCCGGCTACTTTGAGCACGAAGGGAGAACCGGGCACGTGATCTCCGGCGAACTGTATGCTGAGAACATGGCGGCCCGCTTCTGCCGGCTTCACGTTGAGTGTAAATGTGCCGTCGCCGTGTTCGTATAACTCGCAATACGCCACCTACAACCAAAGAAGAAACAGTTTTAATAATGATTATGGCAACTTTAACAGTTGATTTTGAGTATGACACTGTATCTGAAAATTAAAATGGTAAATAAGGTTATGAACCTGTATATGTTATATAACTTTGTTTTCCGTTTGTTTCGTATAGTCGAACTGCTACTCGGAATGCAGTATCAAATTGAAATTAATAAAAATTGTATCGGCAATCCATTGAAGCCGTAAAAATCAACGCAATCTAAAGAAATTTGGGCCTTATTTTCTAACATGAAATATAGAAGTCAAACCCAAATGTTACTTCTTATAGACCTGTAATCGCATTTATCTCTATTGGAGTCTACATATATAATATAATCATTACACTGTTCTTACACTAACCAGTTAATAATATGTAGATGCAAACATTATCGACGTGCTCTTTGGACAGAGGAAATGTTAAGATTTGGTTTATTACTCCCGATGTTCTGTAAATCAGTATTAAAGTTATTTGTAATTCTATCTCTCGGCTTCGTTACGGGTACACTAAAATGGGTATTTTAAAAAAATATGCGTATCGACATGTATCTGTATCGGTAAAGTGTTATATCGAAATGGTATCATTAATTAAAACCGTACTTTATTCGGTCCTGTGCAGTGAGCGGTCAGTTCTCCCGGCCCGGCACGCCTTGTGTCGATCCAGGACCGTATTTCCGTCCCCACCACTCCCGCGATCAGGCCCGATCCTGAACAGACCACACGAGAAGCGTCTCCACTTTCGGAACCCGCTGCTACGTTAACAGTTAGCGGGCAACCTGCAAGACAACGGAATGCATAAATTGATTTGTACTATTTCGGTAGCAAAATTAATAAATTTCTGTCAATGTCAGTACTGGTGGTTGTATCCTGGTTCTTATTATATTATATTGGCGCGCAAGAAAGATACGCCAAGTTCTTGATGTGCAAGGTTAAATTAGCATGAGTATAAGTAGATCACTCACTTGCCTAATGGCTGGTACTTAAACCAGCCATTGAGGTACTAGGATTATAATCAATAAGGTCCATAAGAAAGAAGAGGAGAGTTTAGAACATTTATTGTGTTACTTTTATGCTCAAGCTTGCCTTAGGTTACAGTTGACAGGAGTTAGTTTTTGGTTTGTTTATCCAAGACCAGAAATATTACATGGCTTGCCAGAGAAGAACGTCATCATGTTCAAGCATCATAGGTTTCTCAAAATAATAAGCACAAAAATCTAAATAATCAAGAAGATAAATTAAGAACTATTTAACTTTGTATGTGCATACTGTGTTCGGCAATTGGGAGAGCCATCTAGAGAACAGGCAAGCAACTGAAGGTCTATTTTCTTAAAGTGAAGATTACGAATTGGTTTCATTTCTTTTGCCGCATTACCCTTGACAAGTCTTCCAGCGTAAAGGACGCGCAACTGGTGGTCGCCCGGCCTTCGGGGCGTGTAGGTGGCCCTCCAAAGTCCTGGCCCAGCGGCAGCCAACGCCACAGGAATGGTCTCCCCATCTGGTGTGGTCAGCGATGCTTCTGGGGCTCCGGGGCCTGCTGCGCTGCCGTCTGTATATAAAATAATGCACGCGTAAATCAATATGGTTTTTTCGATATAATGTTTCATCATCATTATCTCAGTTTATCGCCGTCCACTGCTGGACATAGGCCTCTCCAATCGATTTCCAGCGCGACCGGTCCATTGCTACCTGCATCCAACGAAATTATTAATTATTCCTACATTACTTCCATTTCGTTGTCAGGGAGGGTAATGGTTAGTGGCAAAACCTAAATGATCTTCACATGTCTTGTGGGTTCATATGTTATCTATAAAGATGTCTATCCAAAGTCTGATTTTATCTCTTGAGACCAAAAAAGATTGTACACATATCACATAAATACACGCATTCATATCAAATGTGTGGTCCGTAATATGCTGTCTGCGTTCGTATGCACATATAGACTGTTTGTCTACAATTGACAGGTCTAGAGACAGCACATAATCTGTTATTTTTCTGTTCTTTGAACTGCACGGTTAAAGGCCCAAAAGAGCAATTATGGATCAAGTGTTTGTATGCAAATAGAACACACAAACGATAACAATAAATTTTGGATAGCATTCTTTGACATAAGCACTTATCAACATTATCTCGAAATAGGACACAGATTTATTAGAACTAAGTTAGTAGACATTAATCTGCCCCTGACCCTGCTGGTCCAGTGCAGGTTAACTTTACATACACCGTTATGTATCCTCTCAGGTCTATACAGGGTACGATGTTTGCAATATTAGATGACGTTATTGTAATCAATTGACATAATGGTCAGATCACTTATAAATGTACACATGAAATCAAAATTAACTTTATGAAATTTAAAAATAACTATATGACTTTATAGAAAGCTTTTTTGAATCTTCCAATTTTTTCCCCTACCTACCCCCCTACCATGAGAAAATCAATTCCACGTATGGCCACTCACCGACAGTGAACACCGCGGGCGTGTGCGGCGCCGCGTGCGCCAGTCCTCTACCGGCCAGGGTGACTCTGTCTGCAGTATTGCCAGAAGCTACCAAGGCCCGCCTAGGCGCGCCGGCTACGAGAGCGCCATTGTATGACAGCTCCAACTCCTGTTCGCCGCTGACACCCTCCACTGCTGCAAGGGTCACCACAGCGCGACCTGACACTGTCTCCACGCCTGCAAGGACAAGAGGTTGAATTATTGTATAGCTACATATTGACGTAGAGAGTTGTACGTAGGTAGAGAGTTACGTTTATCTTGGCACACAAATTTCATTCGTGGAAAAAGTACCGGGCTCAAAAGGAGGTTCTGAAATCGAAATTACCAATTAAGTTAAATAGGATAATTTTGGACACAATAATTCTACCCTGTCTCATCTACGGCTGCCAAACGTGGACCTACGACCAAAAAGCAAGACATAAAATCCAAACAACTCAGAGAGCAATGGAAAGAAGCTGCTTAAATTTAAAGCTGAAAGATAGAGTAAGAAATACAGAAATTCGGATAATTACCAAGGTAAATGATGCTCTAAATTTCGCTAAACGCTTAAAATGGAGGTGGGCTGGTCATGTTGCCAGATACAAGGACAATCGTTGGACAATCAACACCACAAACTGGAAAAGTCCACTAGGTAGGCGAGGCAGGCGAGTTAACTATATTCTGCAATGAAATAATTATTTTTTTATGATTATTTATTACTATTTACGAATTTATTAACAAATATTATGAATTGCGAATTTATATTGTTGTTGCAAGCATAGAAGAGATAATTAAGAACCAAAACTATAAAATTAAACAACTAGAAAATAAAAATGCTGAACTAACTAACGCAAAGAAGAATTTGGAACTACGTATCTCTGCATTGGAGCAACGCATAGAAGAAACGGATCAAAAAAGTCTGTGTACATACGTCGAGATAGCTGGAATACCTTCTGTTCAAAACTCGGAAGCTCTAAATTTAACAAAAAATGTAGCGGCAAAATTGAATATCGACAGTAACTCAATTCAAGGAGCTCGCCAAGTTACCGGTCGTTCTGAAAAATCTGGATACCTACTAGTCGAGCTTAATTCGAAGAATGCTCGAGATAACTGGTTATCTGCGGCCAAATCTAAACAACTTACGGTAGGTGATGTGTCCCCATTGAGTCCAATTGAAAAAATAGAGGATAAAATTTATATTCGAGAATCCCTAACACGAAAGATGAAAACCTTGTTGTACGAGGCTAAGCTACGTCTCAAGTCACCTACCGGGCCTTTTAGATTTGTGTGGTGTAAAGCTGGCAAGTTGTACGCTAAAAAATCCGAAAATACTAGAGAGGTTGTAATAATTCGTAGTACGAAAGACATAGATGATTTACTTAAGTTCTAGCAAATCAAAAAGTGATTGCTTATTTTATCCTTTCTTCTTACTTATCTGCCTATATGTGTACGATTTTCTATAATAAAATTCGATCATTTGCAAAACGATATACCTATTAGCCAAGAATTATTTAATTGTGAAAATATTAACGCATTCCTTAAGCGTATACATACTTACGGAAACAAAAATTTCACATGCATGCATATGAATATAAGATCGATGCTCAAAAACTTCACACAATTAATACAATTGGTTGATAATTCTACTCAGTCTATTGATTGCATAGTACTAACAGAGGTAGGAATTTCTTACGATATTGTATGCTTATTTTCGATCCCTGGATATCAAATGCATTCACAACTTCGAAATAACAAAAAAGGAGGTGGTATTATAATTTATTACAAAAACAATCTAAAATTTACTGTAAAACAAAAAAGAACAAATCACTTTGAATATATTGGAGGATTTCTAAAAACTATTTACAACGACACCATAGCTTTATGTGCTGTATATAGGCCACCGTCCGCCAACAAATTATTATTTATTAAAGAATTGCACAATACACTGAGTAGTATTCCTAATAACACTTTAACAATATTACTAGGTGACCAGAACATCGATCTTAAAACACAATCATCAGCCAAAGCTTTGTATACCGACATGTTATCTGGGTGCGGTTTAGTGTGTGGTATAACTGATTACACGCGAATTCAGAACAGAAATGGCGTAATTACTAAGTCATGTATTGACCATATTTTCACTAGATCGCACACACTAACACCGTACACAGCCGCTGTCGATACTGTTCTGGCGGATCATCGTGCGACTTGTATTTGTCTCATCGCAGAGGATCCGCCCATTAACCGCACTATACAGGATGTTCCAAATATAAAATGTATTTATGATAGAAAAATTTTGTTTAACGAACTGAGTAAAACTGACTGGTCTGTTACAGAAAATTATAATACAGCGGATTCAATACTGGAATTTATCACTAATACTTTTAAAAAATCTCTAGAAAAATCAAAACGCATTCTAAATATCCGTAGAAAAAATAAAAAGAGCGACCGCCTGCCATGGATTAATGACAACTTAATTAAATTGTGCGAGCTTAGAGATAATTGTTTCAAAAAATGGAGGAAAGATCCACAAAATCATGTTTTACATTTAGAATACAATAAAATTAGAAATAAAACACATAAAACTTTAGAATTCTACAGAAATAAGTATACAAAAAATCTAATTATAGCAAATTATAGTAACCCTAAAATGCTTTGGAAGATAATTAATTCCATTTGTGGTAAAATAACTCAATCTGTTGACAAATTTGTTTTAGATGCATTTAGTACACAAAGTTTAACACCTCTCGAAATATCTAACAAATTTGCCGATGGTTTTGATAACTCTGTAAAATCAATCATTCCCAATTGCAACTCACTCTTACTCACTGACCAGACTAAAACAATGACAAATGTTAGTATGAGGATTAACAAAGCGACACCGGTAAAAATTAACAAACTCATAAACACTCTAAGTAATAGGAAAGCTCCTGGTCTTGATAACATTAGTATTTCACATTTACAGGGAATAAGTAAAAACATATCCTCTACTGTTGCCAAATTAATAAATGTTAGCATTAGTACCGGTCAGTATCCGGACGCGTTAAAGGTGGGTTGTGTGAGGCCTGTATTTAAGAAAGGTAAAAAAGATGACGTAAGTAACTATCGTCCGATAACATTACTTTCGTCAATAGGTAAAATAGCGGAAAAGTTTATTTGCAGTCAGGTGCATGACTTTTATCGTAAGTTTTCAATAATAAACAGCTCACAGTATGGTTTTCAAAGTAATAAGAGCACTACTTCACTTCTTACAAACTTTGCGGATTACGTTAATACGGCACTTAATGATCGAAAACATGTATTTGCTTTGTTTATAGATTTCTCGCGTGCCTTTGATACTCTAAATCATAATACACTTTTGACGAAGTTGGAACAGACAGGTTTAAGAGGTCCAATTTTTGAATGGTGTGTCAGCTATCTCAGTAACCGAAAATACACAGTAAAAATAGCTGACGACCTCAGTAACGTACATAGCGTGACACATGGAACAGCCCAAGGATCTGTCTGTGGGCCTTTGCATTTTCTGGTATATGTCAATGATATGAATACAATATTTCAGTACTGCAAGTCTTACCAATTTGCCGATGATACATGTCTGCTCATCACAGGTCATGATACTAAAAGAGCTATGTCATTTTTACAGAAAGACTTTGATAGACTAAGTATGTGGTGTCACGATGCGGGGCTCGTACTTAATGCTCAAAAAACAAAATTAATGCATATAAAGTCTCCTTATCTAAAATGTCAGCAAAATGAACACAAATTAGTATCACACACTCATACTTGTCTACACAACAACCAATCAAATTGCAATAACATGTGTCCATTCATCGAGCAAGTTCACACCTATGTGTATTTGGGTTTGACGATAGACAGTAGATTCAATTGGGGAGATCATATTAATCGAATTTGTGAAAGGCTACGCGCAATCCTAGCCAAAATGTACACAATAAATAATCGTATCCCGTTTAAAACTAAATTATTGTTATACAATGCATTCTTCGATTCGGTGGTGTCCTACGGTTTATCTAGCTATGGAAGAACTTACAAAACGTACTTGGATTCTGTCTACAATTTACAGCTCAGAATTCTAAAATTAATAATTCCACACAAATATAAAAAACAGTTAAGTGAATCAGAAATATTCAGATATTGCCAAACACTTCCTATACATGATAAAGTAAAATACAACGTATTAAAAGAACAATTTTTTAATAAAAATATTCAGTTTGAAGTGGAACATTCTGTATATACGCGGAGAATGGCTCAAAACAAACTTGTTACAAAAAAGGCAAGGAATTGCTATGGCGAACGAACGAATGCATTCCTTGTTCCTCGGCTTATCAATTCTTTGCCTACCTCCATCCGCAATATTATTAGTAACAAAAACATAAAAGTTCAAATAAAAAAGTATTATTTGTCTGAGTTGTGATTGTAATATTATTGTATCGTATGGATATCTAAGTAGTTAAAAGTTGTGTATATTATGTTTACTGCTGTTATGTTTTAATAATATAATAATGAGCGTTCATTACCTACCTAAATTGAGAACAGAATTGTCATAAGGGTATCACATTCAAGCTTTAGTGGCTTAAGTGATATTTACTATATCAAAACGTTAATACTATTTTATGTAACTGATAATAAATAAAA
This sequence comes from Scirpophaga incertulas, assembly GCA_036419045.1. Lineage (NCBI taxonomy): Eukaryota > Metazoa > Arthropoda > Insecta > Lepidoptera > Crambidae > Scirpophaga > Scirpophaga incertulas. Next base: position 12,926,460 of record CM071633.1, read on the forward strand.
AAAAAAAAAAAAAAAATATAAATATTGACATTTAATTTTGATTTTGATGTATAAATTTGACTTTATGATTTGATTATGTTTTTTAACAAATTAATGTGGAATGTAATAAAGCTTTATTATTATTAAAGATTGACGGTAAGCGGTTATAGTACAGTCAGAAGCACGTCAAATTATTTGAAAGCGCTGTCTCTAAGTGAACATTTAAATTTTTAACGTGTTAATATATGTACATATGATTCCTGCGAGATCACAACAACTCTGCAACCCCTTCAAGAACTACAGTGTATGCTGCAAACTTGTGATGTAAGATGTAAAGTAGTAATACAGAGTTATTTCCATCAAGTGTGTTTAATAAATTTCCTCAATCATTGAATTGAATTGAAATACTATAAAGTTCAAACAGATGTTATGAAAAACAAAAATGACTACTTTATAATTGTAATTATTGTCACAGAATTTTGCTGTAATTATTAATGACTCATTTATTTCAATGACTAAAGTGTTTTACAATATAATTTTATTTGCATGAGTATTAATTTTGTTTGCCGAAAATTATAGCGTTCGTCATTACAGTATGACGTGACATAATAAAATAGACTTGGATTGTTTTAATTCAACACAAATACTGAATTTAATTTATTTACAATACAAATATTACAAATCAAATTAAATTTACCGCTGGCCGCGGGACAAGATCCAATCTACCGGTGATTAGAACTGCAGAGAGAGCCTCCTAACAGGACAAGTACAGGCAACAATTCAAATATTGATGGAAATCGGAATTCAACCGACACACTAGGTAAGGGTAAGTTTTCTTTGTCATGTTATTGTGTGTAAAATATTGATACATTTGATTTCGATCTGTGAGAATAGGGCTTTAAGTAGTTTATCTATTATTTAAAAAATATTATTCATATATATTATCATGAAAAACATCGAAATTCATTTGGCGAGATAACCTCAAAAGTGATATTTATATTCACGATTTCGATTACCATAGACAACACCAGGTTGACACTTGAATTCCCAAACGTCACTGTCACTTGCTGGGCTGCCATCACAGAACTACAAATTTACTAAAGTCGGTGTTGCCATAGCAAGTATTTAAATTACGCCAGAGATGGATGTAAACATGGAATTGTTTTTTAAGAAAATGGAAGAGAAGATGAAACTACAAACTTTAGAAATAACAGCGGCAGCAACGAAAGGTGTTATGGAGGGGATAGAAACCCTTACAGAAGAAAATAATGCATGGAAAACTGAAGTTGCAACTTTAGTACAAAAAATAAATAGGTTAGAAAAGGAAAAGAGGAAGAACAATCTAGTATTCTACGGAATAGACGAGTTGGGCAAAACAGAAAATGAATTAGTCGAATTCATAAAAGAAATCATAATAGAAACTGGAACGCATATGGACAGCCAAGAGATAAGTAACGTATTCAGAGTAGGCCAAAAGATTGATAACAAAACCTGCCCGGTTGTTGTCACCATCACAACCACTTGGAAAAAACATACGATCTTGAAAAATAAGTCAAAATTTCCATCAGGAATATATGTTAAAGAGGACTTCCCCAAGGAGGTGCTAGAAGCAAGGAGGCAACTACAAGAACAAATAAAGGAAGAGAGACAGAAAGGAAATATCGCATACATAAAATATGATCAGCTTGTAGTGAAAAAAACATCAGTCAAAAACAGAGAAAAAAGAAAGAGAGGTGAATCGGGCTCCCCAAACACGCCAGCTCAAAAGAAAGCGACCAAAGAAAATGAACCGGTAGAAACTGGAAGCTCGGCGAAGGAGATAATGAAACCTGGCATACTCATATATGTTTAAGGTGGAAGACCAGCTTTACCGGCAGAAAATTAAAAAAACCAATGATAGGCATAGGCACTCCGAACCAAAACACAACTTTGTCAAAAACAAACAACAAAAAATGCATCCCAATCCGGCCGGTCACCCTGGGGGACGTAGACCAAAACCCTCCAAATACAAATAGCAAAGACAATTTTCATAAACTACAGACACAAACACAATTGTCCACAATTGGAAAAGGGCCTGATAGGTCCCTAGTCCCCGAAAACAAAAGATGTGAAGTATTTAATGCAGCAACCCAGAACGTCAGAACTCTTAGGACACATGAGAGCCTGATGGAGTTAGAAAAATCATTAGAGAATATAAAATTTGACATACTTGACATACTTTGAAACTTAACGGCAGAAAACTGAACCACCTCCGTTATGCAGACGACTTAGTTCTACTCGATGAAAAACCCAATAAACTAGAAGAATGATCCAAGGTCTAAATAATGAAAGTCTGAAAGTCGGATTAAAAATGAACGCAGAAAAAACGAAAATTATGACCAACGATCAACAAATAAACATACAAATTGGAAATGAATACCTCGAATATGTCGATCATTACATATACCTAGGACAAGTCATCTCTACTGAGAAGGAAAATGACTATGACTTCATTATCTCCTTAAAGGAGATAATAAAATCAAAAGACTTCGGAATGGCAATAAAAAGAAAAACTTTTAATACGTGTATACTACCTTGCCTAACTTATGGTTGTGAGATTTGGTCATTAACCAAACAGCTCAGGGAAAAACTAGCCAGATGCCAGAGAGCAATGGAGCGAAGTATGACCGGCACACGAAGGCAAGACCGGATTACAAACACAACTTTAAGGTCCAAAACAAAATTGACTGATGTATTAAAAAGAGTAGACCAACAAAAGTGGCGATGGACAGGTCACATGATGCGCGATAAACGCGGGAAATGGAGCAAGGCCATATCAGAATGGTACCTGTGGGATGGAAAAAGAAGTAGAGGAATTCAAAATCTGAAATGGGAAGATGACCTAAAACTAACTGCGGACACAAAATGGAGAAGGGTTGCAAACGACCGAACACAATGGAAGTTTTTGGAGGAGGCCTATGCCAATAGGCACACTGAAATTAGGGACATATTATAAACTTAATTTCAAATCTCATATATTCATATTATTGTAAACCTTAATTTCAGAATAAATTGCTTTATTATTATTATTCATATATATGTAATGCCGAAATTTGTCATATTCATTTGGCATTTGTACCCTTTTTAAAATTATTATAACACGCGTGTAGATAATAGTTATTTATGCAACTGTTGTATAATCAGGGATATCAAAACACGAATGTGGGTTTATAGTGGATAATAGTATGAATGGTGGATAATAGTATCACATGAGTGTTTTAATACCTAATTACAACAGTTGCATACAAGACTTTATCTACAATCATGATGTGAATCCTCTATAAAATATTCTCATACCATAGGGTGTTGTACAGTGTTGTAAGAACTATGCAAATTCAAGAAAAGTCTAATTGAGAAGCATGTAAAATAAACAAACCTTAATAAGTAAAATAATTATTAACATTTTGGATCGTACAATTATTGAAATGCACTTGAACATTTGCACCTTGTTGAATGTTAGCAGATCCTGATATACTTGGAATATTTATATTCACCACTTATTTCTATTTTCTGTAGAACTTAAAATTTGATTTGACACGTGGATTTTGTTGGATATAGAGTCGTTAATGTAGCCTTCAGCAACAGATGTGGATTTTGTGGATTTCAGCAACAAATGTGGATTAGGAGAATCCGAAATTACGAATAAGTCTACAATTTATTGTTCTTTTTCAAAATTTTTGCGATCTGGTGGTGAAAATGTCATTGCATGAGAATGTTCTTTTTTGAAATTCATTATATCACGCGTTTGGATGATATAATGATCATAATATCATTAAGTGTTTTAATGTTGGCAATAAGCTAATTGTTATAGGTTCTTTTATAAAGGATTAATAGCATGATAGTAGATAAATTAAATTATGCAACTGTATGTAAGTAGGCCTCAAAACAGTAGTGTGATTTTATTATGAAACTCATATTTGGCGTCATGTTTTAAGGTGACTCTTTACTTATGTTTAGTTACATAAATATATATTTCCATAGATTTTTGATGTAGTTATTCTTACGTTGATGTCTGCCTGCGAGCAAGCACTCCAATGTGCCGGGCCCGGCGTTACTCGTATCTAGGACTAGTTTAGATGGCGCCCTCACGCGACCAGCGTTGTCTGAGCCCCAGCCACCTACTGGCATTATCGCTGACGTGTCTATCACCTAGAGATATTAAAAATATGCTGTTTATAAATAATTATAACGGTACTGAGACTCTAGTCTACATTATTTCATAATGTCTACATTATGAAATGAGAGAAAGAGAGAGACTGTTGAGCAGTGACTGTATCTTGTAGGACTGTTGGTCGTGGCAAGAAAACACGTAATCGTAATACACTGAAGGTCACACTTTATTCGCAGGCAGTCTGTAGCCAACTTTTTTCGATTACAGACAGACAGAGATAACATATTTTGACACATGACATTTTAGTGTTGCCAATATGCAACAGAGATATATCAAAATACACTCGTATGTTAAAAAATAAGCTGTCTTATTTTCATATTAACATGATCAGTTTGATAACTTTTCCATGTGTAATCGTGCAGTAATCAATGAGGACCAGATCATATGATCGCCTTTTAAGTGATAAGTGAGCCGTTAGTGTAACCAATAATATTATTCAGAGCTTCTCAGAAATGCTCTATTACACTTTTATTTATAATTGGGTGATTGACCGAGTTTTTTTAAATAATGTATAATCACGGCAAAGTGACTGATATCTAAATCAAGGAACACCTTCAATATAATGGAAGAAGCAAGTATTACACTTACTTTGACTGAAAAAGGACTTCCAGGCAGTGGTCCGGATGACGTGAATATGCGTACTTCGTACAGTCCCACCACTAGGGGGATGTAAGCACAGAGCCATTCTCGAGTTGCTCCTGCCACCACTCTGCATTCTAACAAGCCAGAGTCACTCTCTTCCTCACTGTTGTCTGTCAGTCTTTCCACCTGTAACAAACAAATAATTACAGAGTACTTAATTAATGTCCTTACAAGGATACGAAGGAGGTATTCTTTTTGAATTGATGGAAAATATTTTTGCTTGGTATAAAATTCATCGGAGCAGATTTTTTTCCAACGACTTTCTCATGCTGTCTCCTTTAGCTCCACCGCTATCGACGCAGCTGACGTTCGCAGCTATTATGTGTTAGGGGTAAACTATTATTATTATGATTTTCAGCCGGTATAAAATGACTTGTTCAAAATAACGCTACCTCCCGTACTAATACTATTATTTGTCTAGTTTTTTTTGCAATGACAGTTGACATGTCAAAAGAAAATACCAATATTAGTAATAAGTTGCAAACATAAATATGTATTATGTATCTCTTAATTTAAAAAACTTATATAATTTAGGAAGTCACGATAGCTGTATAACGAACGTCCGTCGACGTGACAGTCTATAAAATTTGAATGGCGTGACTGGTGGCCTCACTTCACTTGGTAGGTAAATAACACGTGTAATATATCACTTATCATGTTGTGACTTACTGGTTTTAGCTTTTAATGAATCTTGTTACTTGTTATGCTCGCATAGATTGTAAAAACCAAACTACCCTCAATATATAAAAATATTGTTGAATGTTTCACTACAGATGTTAATGTGTAGTTGGGGTTCTGTTATTATTTTATAGGCAACTAAATGTTAAATGTTAAAAAAAAAATCCTTATGTTAATTTAAAATTTAATAAAAGTTTTAGTTTAGTAAATAACAAGCTGATGAAAAATTGTATGAGATTATGTTTGTTTTACTTTTTTATTTTTTTTTCACTATAAACGCACCAAATCGATGGAGGACCGAGGTCTACCTGGCACAGGTACTTAATTATACCTAAAAGGTAGCCTCAAAGTGTGTAAATGTAACGATGCCATTGTGAAGAAAATAAACTATTTATTATTATTATAATATATGAACTGCTCTAGCAGTAGTTGAGGCTAGACCAATTTTTTGAACGACCTACGTTGCTGCCCTCAGATGGTCGTTCACAGTTAAACTTTGTTTCGTTGGGGGAAGTTAACAATTGTAGTGAGTACTCGAGCTTTACTTTAATCTTGTTCGAGCTATAATACTACTTTATCCAGTCAGAAAAAGAGTCGACGGCTTTATTTACAAACGCACCTGAACCGTGGGCGCGGAATCCTCAGCGCAGTGTATGGTGAACGCGGCTTCCTTTCCGACGTGCGCATGAACAAGTCCAGTGCCGGCGCACCGCGCGGCGATGCTGCTGCGCCCACTCAGCACTCCCAGTGATACAGGACTGCCATTTACCGGCGCTCCTGTGACCGGTAATTTAATTACCGTCGATACTACATTATCAGAATAAAGGCCCACATAATGGTATCAAGATCTGTAGGGTCTGTAACACTACTGTACAATTCTATTGACGGGAATTGGGAATTCAAGCAGAAGACTACAGGACTGCGCAATAGAAGGATATCAACAAGTTCATGGGCATGTTGACATACTCATGGCTACATGGACACACAGGTCACAGCGTCAGGCCTTGGGCTATACCAAGCTCAGGTGGGTCGCGTCGCTTCATTCAGCATAGACACATTAGGGCGACCAGCTCGAGAGTTCGATGTCGTCGTTTCCGGGCCCGGATCCAGGGCCCTGCCAGTCAGATACTACCAAACCAAATCGGGTCTGCTTCAAGCTGAATTCAAGCTGAATTCTATCACAGAAATTGGCCAGAGTACAATAGGTAAGTGTAATAATAAAAATAATCAGAAAGTCATTTTAATCAGAAAAATGTAAAGGATATTTGTCATTTTGACAGGTAATATTTAACTTTGAACAGTTAATTTCCTTATTGTCGATCAAGATCTTTTAGAAGAAATCTCACAGAAAGATCCTTCATAGGGCAAACTAGTAAAGCTCTTCGTTGGATCCTCCTATACCCACAGAAAACATAAGACAATGGTTGGCTGGAAACAGTAATAAAAGTTATCAGAATTTTGGAGTTTTTACCTTTGCGATTCGTGTGTTGAATTACAATTTTATACCGTTTTTAGTTTAATAACCATGTCGAACATAATGTGAAAATATAGAAAAATAGAACATAATGGGATATGATTACCTTAAAGCAACTTATCATGAAATATCGTAATACTGATTCCCATCATCATCATCATATTAGTAAGCATCTTTTTTCATTCACAACACACTTACTATATTACTAAGTAAACGCCTGAGCGTGAGTAAACACCGAATTAGGTATTGACAAGTGAAAATTGTAAAGAATAAATAAGTTAATATAGCAACACAATTAAGGATTGCTCATTATATCAATAAAATATTTAACAGGTTTAATTTCATTCTCTCGCATATAAATGTAAAATATTATTTCTCATCTGTGTGTATAAATCAATGCTAAGAGGTTTCACTTAAAATTACCTCCATATGTGATGTACAAGCGATAGTGCGCAGGAACTGATGGTCGTAGGCGTACTTTATATATATTCCCGTCTTCCCGAATATCCACAGGCAGCCTTATGTGCCGGTCACCCATCGCTTCACACACCACTTCCAATTCGCCAATACCAGCGTCTTTTGTATCGACTGAAAATAATGTTTTAGTTTCAAAAATATTACAGATATTCTCAGTAGCACGTCAAACTTTACACTTGCATTACGAAAACTGCTTTGCTAGCTGCTATGAAAAATGATTACATAAGAGCTGCTTCAAGGTTAATATACAAAGTCCAACATCTCATCACATGACACTGGCTAAATGCTCTAAGCGAAGCCATGAAAGAAGAAAAAAAAAAAAAAAAAAAAGTCCAACATCCTATTTATCACCCTTTTATAGAAATATTCCAAAATGGCGTACCTGTGAAGTTGATAGGCGTCTGTACTATGATATTGCCAGTCGGAAGTCCTGACAGTAGTACTCTGTTGGGGTCAAATGATTCACACGTATACGGGCTTCCTGATACTGGTTTCGACAGATGTAGAACCTCTGTAACAAAATAACTGTTTGGCTGACAAGCGCACATAAAAAGAGGACATAAATCATTCGAGAGAATAACTCATAATGTTTTGTCTACATTGAAAAGCAATTATGGACGTTTCGGCCTCCGGATAAATTACTTTTTTGCAGTTTTAGCCGATGTTTTGGTTGTCGACTTCAATAACTCAAAGATTCGGTTCTTTTTAAATATTTTTTCTTATACATATTTTCTAAATAATAACGATTATTTCCTTCATTAAAGAGATTTCTTCTAAGAGATCTGGATCAACAATAAGGAAATTAACTGTTCAAAGTAAATAAATTGGCAAATATGATTTAGATTTTTCTGATTTAAATGACTTTCTGATTATTTTTATTATTACACTTACCTATTGTACTCTGGCCAATTTCTGTGATAGTGAATTCAGCTTGGAGCAGACCCGATTTGGTTTGGTAGCATCTGACCGGCAGGGCCCTGGATCCGGGCCCGGAAACGACGACATCGAACTCTCGAGCTGGTCGCCCTAATGTGTCTATGCTGAATGAAGCGACGCGACCCACCTGAGCTTGGTATAGCCCAAGGCCTGACGCTGTGACCTGTGGTGTTAAAACGCTGTTAAATAGATATAATTATTGCAGTAGAGACACTATTCCATAACCTGCTGAGGCGATGACGTGCAGTACGTACATGTTGCCATACTGTCTTATGGCATGCTGTCATTACAAATTATAAGACATCATGAGGATTCGTTAATTAACGAGCTCAGGAGCGTGGTGAACTGCCACGTCCAGTAACATAGGGCGGAACGGACGGTCGCCCCGTTCGATAACTAGGTGAGGCGATGAGGCGGAGCATCTGTGCTTCACTTTAGTCTCGTGAACTTATGTAACAACGGACGGCACGCTAAAGGTACGTCGCTTCACAGTAGCGAGGCAGCAGTGAAACTTTAAGTAATCTTGATGATACATCGGCAACTGACCTCCGTAGCGTGGTGGGCTGGTCGCACGTCCAGCAGCAATGGACGCCGCGCGGTAGGTGCCCCACTCCACAGCAACGTGAGACGGTGAGGCGCAGCACGCGCTGGATGCCACACCAGCTCCTGCCTTGCACCACCGCGGCGACGCACCGAGTGTGGTACGCTGACTCCTCCGCATGTCACGCGGCCCGACAGACGACCGGCTCCAGCACCACTCGTGCTCACTGAACGCAATCATATTCAACAATTAGGAATTTGATACTATCGGTAGTTTATAATTTTCCTTTTTATCAATATTACTTCAGTTTATTCGTTATACGAAATGCGGACTGCTTCAATTGAAATGGTGTGATTGCAACGAACAAAAAATTTTTTACCACTAACCGGTGAGAATAGCAGGTCTGTGAGCCACAGCGTCACCGATAGACAGTATCTTGACGGCAGTAGCGTCTAATGCTTCCACCTCCGCCACCGGACCGCGTGAGCTCCTCACCAAGTATCGGCCGACTTTATCCGCTGGGAACGTTAAGAGGCCAGTATCCTCTAAATGGGCTTCAGCTACTGTGATGCCAGTTGGCGAGATGACTTCCACGTCTGTTATGCTGTCATCAACTTCTACATTAGCTACGCCGCCTAAAACGAAAATAATCAGCTATGAAAATTTCCATTAATACTAAGTAGAGACGGGTCGAGTAGTGGGTAAAACCGTGAGCTTTTTTACTGTGGTCGACTAGGGGACAATGTTTCGGTAAAAATATGGATTAAGATAAAAGAAAACAAGTAAATAATTGCATATTTTATGAACATCAATAAAAATCGCTTATATTCACGAAATCACAGGGTATACGATAAGTATCTCTAAGTCAGTGAGTGAAACATACTACGGCACGCAATAATTGATATTAGATTGAACTGGATTCTTCATAATCAATATGTATTTCTTGGCTTACAATATCTTGACAAGCCACCCTAACTTGTAATAGACTGTGATTTCCAATATTGTATTTAAAATAGTTGGTATTTCGTTATTTATACCGTTAACATCATTGTCTCTCAATATTTTACCCAAATATTACTGTGACCACATTAACGGTGTCAAAAGCGAATGTATATGTAAAGATACAAGATAGATAAAGCATAGTAAAATTAGTAACAAGTAAAATAACAAAAGTGTCATCTGGTAGAAATATGTTGATGTGATAGCAAATTTAGTAATAGTCTTGTATAATAAGTGAGTTTGTTTTAGCTGACGTTGAGAAGTCGAAATGAACAAGTCAGTAGAAATAAAAGAAGCTGAAGATCTTAAAATAAAGAGCAAAAGTAATCTGCATTGTCGTCTAGTCTGCTATGCTGTTTATTCGGCTGTATGTCAGCAAATACAATGGTCGGCCCATCTCTACTAATAAACTAATTAAAGTAACTATTTTTAGATATGGCAATATAATAAAACCTAGAAATCGACCTTACCTATTTGTACATAAGTGTGAGGTTCGCTGACGCGACACACGAACGGACTTCCGGGGACGGCTTGCTCGTTGAAAGTGACGGACACACGGTGAGGTTCCCGCGACACTGGTACGAACGTTACATCGTAAAGGCCTCGCGCGACGGCCACCACCTATTATTACATTAAAATTTCAATAATAGCATACTTGAAAAATTATAGCAGCATGGAATTTATTACAGATACTTATTACTCTGGATTATATAATTCTATATTCACCTCAGCTTTAACGGTAGTTGATGGCGTCGATACTACCAACTCAAGCGTGCCTTCCCCGGCACCGGCTGCATCTACGCTAAACGTAACTGGCTTTCCCACTTCCACTCCACGCTCTTCCTCCACTCCATCATCCAAACTCAGGCCTTCTAATGTTCCTTCTAATTCTGCAACAAGCGATGATATATTTTAAATATTTTTAGTATATTTTTTGGTCATATTACAAGCTTTTATATTAGCTTCACTTGTAATTATGTAAGAAAATCTTGGAATCTTAATTTGACCCACTTCCCGGTCTGCGATTGAGCTGAAATTTTGCATGCACGTGTAATGCAGATGACAATGCATGGTTATGTGTGTAACGTCATTCCAACATGGCGGCATTACCAAGATGGCGGATCAATTATTTTTAATGCACTCTTACAATATGGGTATCAAATGAAAGGGTTTGCAAAGAACACCTCGATAAATAATGTGACGTCACTATTAATCCGATATGGCGGACTTTTCCAAGATGGCGGACCAATTATTTATAATGCAACCCTACAATATGGGTATCAAATGAAAGGGTTTGCTAAGCTTGGTTGTTTAGTCGGAAAATAAATTAATACAAAAAAAACTGTTTTAAACACAAGATTTTATTTAAATGCGCTAAAAAGGTAAAAATAAACTTTTACATATAAAAGTTTGTCGTTTAAAGTATTATATAAGTAAGTATATAATATTCTCTGTACATACCTCCAGGCCCCAGTCCGGTGACTCGCACGCGCCGCACGTCATACACGTTACACGTGAACGGCGACCCCGGCACAGGCCGACCGGCGCACGTCACTTGGACGCTGTGCCTGCCAACGGCTTCAGGCGAGTATGATGCAGTGTACCGTCCTTCGCTTAAAGGATTAACTCGAGTGCGGACGTTCGTACCACCGGGCCCGGTCACGTACACAGTTGGTTCACCGGCTGAAATTGTACATAACCGTTTCTTTTGCAACCGATTGAATATAACTGAATTTTTTTTACTAGCGCGTTACCGAGCTAGAAAAAATCTCGTTTTAATTTGGACACACGTAGCGTTCAGAAAACCCCGTAGATGAGAGCTCATTCTAGAATCAAAGTGTACGTGGAAAAAATGAACCGACTAGACCAGATCGGTTCTAGTTCCCATATCAATCACTGTTAATGTTTCGAAATTCTCATGCGATTTCTTTTTTTATAAGACATTTAAACAGAATAAAAAAACAGGTCTAAAGCTTTGAAAGGAACACGTACAGTAACATGGCAAGCAGTTTAGTAAGCAACAATTTATATCTGAGCACATTAGATCACTATTAATCTTACCAATAAACTAAAGCTTAGTACAATAGAAAACAATGTGGTGCAATGTATATACAACATAATTGAGAATCATAATAAACAATTGATTTATAAACATTATCTCGGATACATGATACAGTCACTGCATAAAACAGAGCTAATAATTACACACCTCATTTTGAATTGCTTTGGAGTCTTTATTAAATATTAGTTTATTAAAATAGATATTATTACTATTATTTAAAGAAATGTTTACTAATTACTTCTAATTTAATTATAAGGTATAGGCAATTTTTTACTTTAATCACGTTATAAATATTATTAGTAATCTTATATATGTATCCAATATGACTCTGACTAGATCGAGGAAGTTATGTGAGGCATGCAATTGAAAAATATGTTGTATACAAATTTTATAATATATTTGTTTTTATATATTTCTAGTTTACCACCTGAAAGTATGTGGGTGTAATTTTTGTTGTTGGCAGCAACGATATACGTCCGATACAAAAAAAAAAATGTTACATTTCCATCAAGCTGGCCTTTGCATTAGCAGGTAGGTTAATGGCGCCAGCATACTGATGATCTGACCGCAAAATAGCGATAGCAACAGCGCACAATTCTAATAGGTAGGTACTTTAATTTTGTTTTATTTATTAGATTTAATTAGTTTCATAATTAAGGGCAGTTTTATTTTAGATATAGTTTTGCTATTTTTTATATTTGTCGCAAAATCACTCACAGTGAAATCCAGTCAATTGTATATCAGCCGGTTCGCCCCTAGGAGTGGAGGTGAGTCCCGGGCCGGTAGCTCGTGCTTCTGAGGCCGATACCGGGGACGTCACAGAGCATGTGAACGGCGAGCCTGGGACCGCGTGACCGTTGAAACGAACTGAGAGCGTGTGCGGCGCGGGCTCTACTGGCTTGAAGTTTACCTACACAGCATTAGTTGTATTAATAAACATATTATAAACCTGGGCTTGCACTCTCAACAAGAAAAATCGACCATTAAAATATTGATTAATATGGAGAATTAAAAATTAAACGGTGTCTCTGAACGGCAGTAACTAATAGGCACTCAGTAGTTACAACGAGATGTGTAACGAAATCAAAAGCAAATCAATTAAAAGTGGTCACTTTTAAGTAATCTTGTTGGCTAGTTTAATTACTAAAAAAAAACAGGAATGATATGTGTGATACAGCAGACAGTGTGATATAAAAATTCCGACATTCAAGATACTATTTAAAAAGAAAAAAATATTAAACTGCAAGATAATACGCAGCTAATTTACCTACTTATGTTTACAAAGAATATAAAAGAACTAAAAAGTAAAAAATAAATATAATAACTTCTGTCTTAAATAAACTAATTTTGATTTACCAACTAGGTATTTTTTGGAGTCGGTGCCTGCTTTTTGAATTCGGTTAAAAAAGTGTGCTATTGCATCTAGCAGAATAAAACTTACTTTAAACCTAGCGTTCCCTTCGCTCTGGACGTAATTCGGAACATTTCTGCCGTTGACAGCGACGATGATCTCCAAGTTACCGGCACCTGCGTATCGAAAACAAGGACTCTAAGCTTCCCGAGCAAAAATTATAATCCAGTGGGCGTACTCTTAAAAACGATATTTGATATATCGTGCAGTTCGTCGTGTCGTATCCTACTCTTAGTTACTATCGCTTAAAACATTTCAACGGACGATCGAACGAACGATATTAATTTTGACACAAGAAAGCCTCAAATGACAACGATGAATTGAATTTGACAGATGAACATTCGCAAAATAAACGTCAAATTTGCGAAAAGTATAATACGATACGGTTTGAGGTGTCGTTGTAATTATCGTAAATTTGACGTTTATCTGTCAAATTCAATTCATCGTTGTCACTTGAGGCTTTCTTATGTCAAAATTAATATCGTTCGTCCGATCGTCCGTTGAAATGTTTTAAACGATAGTAACTAAGAGTAGGATACGACACGACGAAGTCCACGATATATGGAATATCGTTTTTAAGAGTACGCCCCCTGTATAGTGTCAAAGATATGATTGTTACCAGCGTGCGAAGCGTTGATGGTGAACGAGACTGGTCGGCCGACTACTCCAGGAGAGATGTCTGTGACCGCCACGCGAGCCGCGCTGTATGCTTTCACCAAGAAGGGACTTCCTTCGACATGCCCGCCCATCACTCCAGCTCGGACCTAAAATTGTATTCATATATTTGCATGCGAAATTGCCGTGTACGGTGGTTTTCAATATGTTTGGTTTTACTATACTAACGTTTTCCTTAATCATATACTGACAAAGAAAACTTTATGAAATCTTTACTTAAATGTCAATAGACATTCAGCTAACTGATAACATAATTTTGACGGCAATAAAAATGTATTGTAAATTTTGATAGTAATTACCCGTTTTATTGTCAGAAATATAATTCTAAATGGTACTCCATGTTGTCATTCTATAAAAAAATGTATAGTTGTATAATTCAAGAAAACATTTAAATCTGTAAGATATTACAAAATATTTTTTTTTGCTTTTTTATTTTATTTTTATATAATTGGACAGTCTTTGTTTACTATTTTTAGTTATTTCAATAGAAAATGTATTATTAGTGACTGTATGTGTCAAAATAACAAACAAAAAAAAATATAATAAAAAAATAGTTGTTACTGAGATTGATTTTTGCAATTAAAATAACGAATTGTGTTAAATTCATTACTTAAAAGAAAATTGCGTTACACGATCAAACTGTAACACAAAAAGTTTATAGAGCTCTTCATAAGTGTCTAACAATTAATCAAAAGAGTAATGACCTTTTGGCTCAATTTAATATGATTCAGATATCTATTAATATTTCATTGATATTCATGATGCAACATATGATGGAATAATAAACCTTGTCGCAGATGCGTGCGCAAAGATGATCTACATATGGCCAATTTCAATATTATTGTTGTAACTTTGGATAATGATAAGTCATATTCTGTTAGTTCTTGCCTTAAATGAGAAGTAAGACAGCATATCACTTATGTCCTGATGCATTATGATGAATGCATGAGTGGAATTAGAAAGAAAATACACATGCATAAGCTAAAATATTAGAATAAAAAAATAATAAATTAAAGCAATATTGAGAAATTTAATACCACAACCATAAATATTGTTTCCTTTATGTATTTAAAAAGAAAACGCTTAATTCAACATTGTCTGAGCGATTTAACTTTTAAACTATTCCTGTATTCTATCCGAAAATTTAAAAGACTATTAATACTCATATGTCTTGTGAAATAACATAAGAGTCTCCGTAATAGTTTGTAAGGCAAACGGCTTTTTATGCAGCTGGAATTATTGGTCCTATGATGGGCCTTAAGATTGTCAAGCAAAGACAAGGTTGGTAAATTTGACTATTTATGTTACAACTAGCTTACCAGGCGAACTTGCGCCTAACCGTCAATTAATAGGAGTGAGCTGGCAGTTTTTTTTTTCTCTTTATTTTAAAAGGAATTTTATCCAAATGGATATGTCAGTCCTATCGGAACATATACAATCACAGTTAATCTCAAGGTAGTCGCAGCGGGCACAGTACATTGTATAACCTATGGGTCTGCCTGCATAATTACCTCGATGCTGTGGTCTCCGACGTCCACGGGTACAAACGAGATAGTGTATCTTTTGCTAGCTTCGTTTTCACCCACAGTCTCTTCAGCTGATACCTGGGAAGTGATATTGTGTAGCTTTTAATGTAGATTGAAAATCAGATGACTTATTCCAGAAGGCTTTGAGATTACATTCATGCTTCTGTATTTTGCGAGCAATGTATCATTTCCATCTTGCTGCAAGATTTTGGGAGAGCATTACATTTAAAGCAAGCAGCGCCTAGTCTATGTTCCTGATATCGGTGAAGCGTATGAGGTGCGATTACTACTTATCGTCAGGTGCGATCATCTTATCTCTAATAAACAGAATTTTAGAGAAAAATCTTGGGTTCTGATGCATTACATATCTAATGTGTGTGCCACAGTGCGTGGTTAAACACTCCACGTACAACAGTTGATTAGTATGATAGAGAATGGGAAGGACATTTGAAGTCAATATTTTGGATTGCTTAATCAATTTATTGTCAACGCAAACAAGGACGTAAAACCTAAAAGTCTTAGACTAACAAGCGAGTATTAGTATTACCTGTACGGGAACAGGCCGTCTCGCTGGTCCTAAGACTTCAACGTGCGGTGAAGTGGGCGAGTCTACGCTGAATGTGTACGCATCGCCCACTGAGACTTTGTCTGGGGATTCTCCTGAGCCAGCGCCGATAACCCTAGCGGGAGCCGACACGTGGCACACGAACGGACTGCCTGTTGGTGGAAATGTATTAAAATATTCGAAAGCAATTCTTTGTACTATACTTGTCGGAAAGTAAGTTCAAACTTTTGTCAAAATTGGTCACAAAGTTTGTATTTTTAGACTTATAAATATAAAAGGTGTGTCATAACTAGAGATCGGATAATCGGATGCATATTTACCTAAAGTTAATTTTTGGCTCACAAATTATGGAAGCGGCTTTTTAAAATACATTTTGTTAAATAAAAATCCCGGGAAAATACGGGACTGCAAATTTAACGTAGTGATATTGTTTGAAAATTACTAAATTAGCACGTGGTATTTATTTATTTTCAAAAGACCGAGACTCCGGGTTCATTTATACAACTATGCATACGTATTTACATGAAGTTTAGTTTCAGTTCCCCGTGCGATTTATGAATGTACGATTTATTACATGAAGAGTGTTATAAGAAAGTAGTGAGCTAGTTTGACTAAAACAATAAGCAATTAAATAATTGAATAAAAAAACAGAAATGGTGAAAAATTTTATTTAACAAAACAATAAAAAGCCGTTTCCATACTTTGTCTTAAACTAACTTTAGGTAAATATGCATCCGATTATCCGATCTCTAGTGATAACCCATTATCATTGTTCGGAGTGGATAGAAAAATAAAATCAAATCGTTAACGCATCGTATTTTTTTAAAGTAATAAAGTAAATGCTAAAGTTAAAAAGAAAATACGCGGGTACACGTCGCCCAAATAAAACATATTCTTTTTAGAATTTAGTTCCATTTATTTAAACAACCATATAAAGTAAGACCAATAATAAAAAAAGAGGAATTATAACATTCTGTGAAATGAATCAATCCCTCACCAGGTACGTGATCTCCGTTGAACCGAAGCTCGACGGTATGTGGTCGAGGGTCCCGCGGCGTGAAGCTGATTGCGTAAGTGTGTGCGCCCTGAGCGGCCGCGGCAGTGGGCACTCTGCCCCCGTTCACCGTCACTTCTAGGTTACCGGGACCCGCCGCCATAGTCTCCACTGCGGAGACAAAAACATTAACATTACAACACCTATAATTAGTACAGTATTCGTTGAGTCATGGTTAGTAACAATATTAGTTATTTATGCAACTGTTGTATCATCAGGGGGTCATACGAATGTGGGTTATTATAGTATCATATGAGTGTTTTAATACCTAATTATAACAGTTGCATACAAGACTTTATCTACAATCATGATGTGAATCCTCTATAAAAGATTTCTAATATTCGAGTGAAAAAATGGCGGGAAATAACATGATACGACGAGAATCCGAAATTACGAATTAGTCTACAATTTATTCTTTTTTAAAAAATTTTGCGATCTGGTGGTGAAAATGTCATTGCATGAGAATGTTCTTTTTTTGAAATTCATAATATCACGCGTTTGGATGATATAATGATCATAGTATCATTGAGTGTTTTATGTTGGCAATAAGCTAATTGTTATAAATTCTTTTATAGAGGATTAATAGCATGATAGTAGATAAAATTTATTTATAGTACTATATTATTTAAGCATACATATACGTGTCTTAAATTTTTTGACTTGTAAATGAAGATTGAAGAGAGGATTCGGTATGGTTAATCAGGGTTTGTATGTACACTGAATAACACTAAACTGAATAGTTTGTTTTAATTGTGGTATATAAAATCGGGATTTTATTTTTGTTATTAGTTAAAATTTCTAGTGATGTACGCCAGTATTTCTTTCGTTCGTTTCTCCGCATTCAAAAAAAACTTAATATTCAATTTTAAGCTCCCGAACTTAACACATGTAGGCTGTAGAGCTTATATTTTCATTTCATTTTTTGAAAGCCTTTAAGACATTACAAATCCATTTCTAATGTACATAACTCTCGAGTTTTTATTTAACACGATATTTCTGTTTATCTTTAATGTGGGATTACGAATTGATTACAAGTCAATCTTAAGAGTAAAAAATGATTGTTAGACAGAATTTTCTTTAATTATATATTGAATGTTTACATACCTAAAAATGTCACCGGCTTTCCGACTGTTCCATGGGCAACATCTTTAACTCTTATAGCGGTGACATCATAAACCTGAAGAAAGTGAACATACAATCATTTGAAATCTTCCAAAAATTTTCGAATAACCTGACAATAATAAAAAAAAATGAATGAAGAAAATTTTGGTTGAAATAAATCTTTATTTTCTTTTATACTTTGCTATAATTTATTATTTTTAATTTCTTAGTTTTAATAGATTAACTATTCCGGTAAAAGGTGATGGAACCTTCACAGTTAAGTTAAATTTTTATCGTTAATTTAGTTTCAATTAACTACATATTCAAATAAAGCTCACAAAAGTTTATATATTATTGCGTAATTTTATTTTTTCTGGTGGAAATCTACTATAAATATCATAAAAGCTATTGTCATTAAAATTAAATTTCATTACATATAACATTTAAAACTATTTTGTTAAAATCTGATTGACTATGATATTTACAGAGGCAATAGAGAAGTAATAATGTATCTTTGATTGCAAATAGTTTCCAATTATATCGGAAACAAATTACATATTTGCATTCATGGTCGACAAAATTCTCGGATTTCGTAAATAAGTAATTCATCAATGAGTGCTTCACCATAATATAAATTTTCGTTAATATAATAAGACATATTCACAATCTATCTATTACGTTACGGATCATAGTTATAAATGTTTGCATCTCATCGGTCAATAGTCGTGTGGCTTTGTCTACGCAAACTAGTTTCATAACAATTAGAGAGAAACTGGGAGAAAGAAAACAGAAAACACTACAATCGACGATTACCTAATGAATCGATAAAAATAATCAGAGATTCACTATATAATAATTGATTACAGATCTGAACAATAATTGGCTGTCGATTATCAATATCGATCTAAGTTAACTTACTTTTAAATGGAACGGACTGGCAGGAATTGGCACAGAGTCAACGAGTACATTCAACCGGTGTTCGCCAACTGCTTTTGGTACGAACTCGGCTCGAAACACAGCTGATCCGGCTGAAGACACCGCCGCCGGTACTGAGGCGCCATTCGGACCTGTGCCCGTATTGTTCAGCTCACTGCCACGCCCTAACATCCTAACCCCACGCTATCATTTATAGCCTATTTTTTTTCTCGCATCGGAACATGTCTATATCATATTTCGCCACATTGGCTGAATTTGTGTGATGTTAGGAGTTAAGGCGAAGCTAATGAGCGCAAAAATGATAGTTAAGTGTTATTGGAGTTTTTTCTGTAATCTGAAACCAAACTGACAATTGTTTGTTGATAATAATGATACATTTAACAATTAATTTTGTTTTGCTTTCATCATATGCACAAGCATTTCAAAAAGCAACCATGGTTAGTATTTATTAAGACTATATATATCTATATAAGTTAAGAGGTGGAATGTTAGTAGCTAAGCGAAATGAGTCTGTTAATCAAATAAACAATATCCCTAAAATTATCATTTTCAATCCCATATTGAATTTTTTATGTAACAATTTTGTAATATTTTTTTTTAACCCCACTATTGATTTCTTGGTTGATCTCATGTTTTTATTCATTTCTAGTTTTCTCATCTATACCACCCTGTAAGAAAAATCAAAACAAAGAAGTTATGTATGAACAATTAAAGTTTTTAAATTAACATGTCCACCTCCTAACATGCAAGCAAACTTCTCTGGTTAGCCAGTAAGAACAGATTATAAACAAATTTTATTCTACGTGTCCAATAGAAATCTAGCAAATAGTAAATATAACAAATATATAAATACTATCATGATAAATGTGAAATCAATATTCATAAAAGTAGTAATTATCGTCCATAATTATAGTCTCATGTTTTCTTAAAAATCATTACGATTAGTAAGTATCAAATTGAATCAAAGCTAAAGAAAGAGGATAGTAGAGTTATATGCCAAATAGAGTTTTTGACCGAGATGGAACTTGACCATCTGTTATTCAGCCTTCAAGACTTTAGCGTTAATTAACTTGACACTTTACTGAAGAGATTACAGATTGTGATTATCGGAGATCGGTATCCAGGCGCCGGGTGATGATCTAGGGACACCTGAGCTTTTGAAAGTTTGGGTGGACAGACTGGCCTACTCTAAAGGAAAAACGCTCTAAACATGACGCAGAGGATTGGTGGCACTGTTCTTACAAAACGGTAACAAAACGCACAAGAACTGCAGATCCATGAAGTGAGTTATTGTTATAAAATGTTCTAAAGTGCCATCACAAATTATCTCATGAATCTCATGATTGAGTCTGAAAAAAGACAGGGTTTGTAGATTAAGAAAGCCTTTGATTTCATCGAGAACTGCTCGACGAGGAATTAATATGAACAGCGAGAACATGACACACTTTTATGGATGATAACATAGCCATAGCTGAGAGCATAGGAGAATTAGGCACAATGTTTCAAGACTTCAGTAGTGTTTCCCAATAATAGGTCATTGAATGATGTTGATGACGAGAATGTTTACTTGGCACAAATAGTTCATTAACCAACGGATACAGGACCAGCCCAGCCTAGTAGGGCAGCCTTGCGCTGTATTTCGCCTAGTGAGTGAGGGTACCGGAGGCCAAACCCCCCTTCTTCCCTTTTAAAAGGCCGGCAACGCATCTGTGACCCTCTGGTGTTGCGGGTGTCCATGGGCAACGGTTATCGCTTACCATCAGGTGATTCGTTTGCTCGTTTGCTGCCCTATCCTATAAAAAAAAAATACCTTCAACATTAACTTCAATCTGGTCGAGTGTGGCAGTTGGGTGGTGTAGTGTAAGGGAGGCTGGTTGCTGCAATGGTACAGGCCCAGGTAAAGTGACACGGGCACCTCCGCCACTGCCTTCCGATACTTCAATAATGAGCGGACATCCTGGTACACGCATCTGTGTATGGAAAATATTTGTATTGATTGATATTGATCACCAGCTAAATGACACAATATGGTTACTATTTATAATATATCGAATATTTTATATTTATGCATGCAACATCTTAACCTTATTCAAAATTCAAAATTCAAAAATTCTTTATTCAACATAGACCTTTGCAGGCACTTATTGACGTCAAACTCTACCACCAGTTCGGAAATTGGGAGGCCCTAGAGAAGAACTGGCAAGAAACTCTCAGGGTTTATTTTTTATCTCCTCTTTTTTAATCGTTATTTACAATTAGTCATTTATAAAAAAAAAAATAAACTTAAAGCTACAATAAAGCTAACATACATAATATAATATTTTCGTATGTACATTTACATACACATTAAATGTCAAAAGGAAAAGACAAAAAATAATAAATAAATAATTATGTTGTTACCAAGCATGGCTTTTGGGATACCGCACCTAGCTCCATACAGTGTTATCGTTTAAATAATCACTTACTTTATAAATATGCTTTAGTAATAAGTGTCTTTTTGATGTGATTTTTAAAGTTGTGCAAAGGCAACTCAATAATGCTTTGTGGAAGCTTATTAAACATTTTTATACATTTCCCCAAAAAGGAACAGCTAATCTTATGGAGCCTGTACATTGGAACGGCAAGTTTATTTTTATTTCTTGTATTTACATTATGTAAATCACTATTTTTATTGTATGAGTGGTAGTTTCTATATACATAAATTAAGTTGTCAAAAATATATTGACTGGCTAAAGTTAAAATATTAATTTCTTTGAACAATTCTCTAAGCGAATCTCTAGCCCGTAATTTGTAAATGTTACGAATCGCTCTTTTTTGTAGCACGAAGATGCTTTCAATATTGGCCGCTGATCCCCATAGCAATAGTCCATAGGACATAACACTATGAAAATAGCTAAAGTAGATTAATCTTGCCGTTTCAACGTTAGTTAATAGCCTAATCTTTTTTACTGCGTACGCTGCAGAACTAAGTTTGTTTGCCAAGGCTTCAATATAGTTAATAGACATAGGAAAAACAAAACAATATTTACCTTATTGAATGAGACATTGACTACATGATCACATGCATCTGTTGGTGTGAACGATACATTGAATCTGGCATTTCCCTAAAATAAAAACATGAGAATTAGATATAAGTTATCTTGCCAATCTTTTATTTTGTGCAATTTATTATATGTTATTATCCCTGATCGGAGTAGGCAGAGCTATTTTCTATGCTTGCTATAAGTTGCATTATATATATATGGACATTTTATTTTATAGAAAACTGAATTTAAAATATACCTATCTTAACTTGACCTCAAACACCTACAAGACACCAGAAATGTCTATACAGGTTTATTACTGCAGGTACACTGGTGTTTGTATGGTAAAGGGGCTGTAGATTTAGAACATGACTAAGGAGTGCCTGAATGAGCAGACCTGTCCAGTAAAACATAACTTGTGTGGTCATCTTGAAGATACTTTGAAGATATGGGAATTAGAAGTGTAAATAAGATAAAAAATCTTTTATTTCGTTGTAGTAATTGGCATAATAAGATGCCATTTCTACTTAAGATCCTTATCTATTTATATCTGGTTGTAGAGGAAGACAAATTAGTTTATGTTTCTCTCACAATTTTAACTCTGCGGGGGGATTTGATTGACTTTCAAAAATGAATTTATTTGTAACATTAATATGTTCACATCAAAGTTTTAACTGCATTTATTCTGCAATATAAGAAAGAGTATGTGCTATACATGTTACATGTTTTAAAAATTAATAATATTGTCTTTACTAATATATATTATATAGTATATAGTAGGGAATGCAATCCGGATAATCCGTAATCCGAAAAATCCGGAGATCCGCTAATCACTCGACTTCCAAATCCGGATTTCAAAATCGAATCCACATTTTCTGAATGATAAAAAATTGTAATTCGGGGCCGATTATTACGTCGCGAATATTTTAATTTTTATTGTTAAATTTATGTTCCTTTTAAAGTGAAGTTGTTTTGTTATGTTCAATAATTTGACAATGAGTCTATTTGTTTATTTTTTATTTTTGTTCTTCAAAGCTTATTTTAATTCGTACTTACGAGAGTCAGACTGATTATTTTTATAATAAGAATAAATATAAAGTAATCGTTCTAAATAATAAAAATGGTGTGATTTGATTTTCCATTGTTTTTATTTTAACCTATTTACACAAATATAACAACATCATGTTAAAAATGATAAGATTAATTTTCATGGAAAATCCGTAAAATCCGGATTTTGAAACCGAACGGATTTGCATTCCCTACATGTACACTTCTTACAATATTATGTACAATATATGTATTACTTCTTACAATCCTTCTTAACCTTGTTATTAAAAACAAGATAATTTATTCAAATCCTGCACTAGTTAGATAGAATCCCAGAAATGTCCAATTAACATCTTTTGCAGTCAATCAACCCAAACAACTCTACCTATAAATAATTTCCATATATGGTTATTATTTAGTACCTGAGGGTGGACTTGTGTAGGTATGTTTAATCCTCTTGCAGCAACAGTTATTTCCAAGTTACCTTCCCCAGCTTGAGCTGCATCGACTGATAGTTGTACTGGAACTCCGACACGGGCTGATATCCCACCAGAAACACTTACAAGTTTACCATCATAGGCTTTACATGTAAATGGTGTTCCCTGTTTTGAGAAAATGCAACAATGTTTATTAATTTCTTTTAGTATAAATTGAAAAAGTATAAGATTATAATAATAAATTACAACTCTGCAAATAACAAAGGCTCATCTTAGTTTTTGTTCTGGTCATATATTTTCACACAAAAATCTTCAAATGTTTACTAAACTATATATTTTATATATCATATACTATAACATAGCCCTAATAAAAAAATAAAAGTTACAAAACTCATAAGGTATATCTGTCGCTGTTAATCTGTTCATTTATAAACATAATTTTGCAAGTGTGAATCTTAAGTGTAACTATACTATTTTTAATATTTTTTACATATACTGCTAATATGTGAGCTCCAGTTTAATTCACTATCTAATAGACCTAAAGAATTATACAAGGTTGATAAACAGTTTTTGTGTATGTTATGGATACACATAAGTTTAGTGGATTGCTAATTTGATTGGATAAATTAAGACTTAAGTCTGTAAACTTAGGGTATAAACTGACATTCATACAACTAAGTAATAAATGTCTATAACTAGCTGCCCATGACTTCGTCTGTGCAGGATTAGTATTTCAATTAGCTTATATTAGTGTAGTGTATATCTTTATAAGTTGTTTTTGTTATTCTGATGTATAAGCTATATTATAGTACAGTTTCATTAAAACACACCCAGTAGTTTTAATGTGAAAGGGTACCAAACATCTAACCTTACAAACTTTAGTGTTTATAATATTGGGATGCAATCTCTAAAATAAATTCATATTTGAAGTAAGTTTACTTCAAATATGGATTTATTTTAGAGACTAACTGATAATGAAATAGGTAATATTAATGTCTGGTTTATCAAAAAATTGCCTCATTTAACCATTTAGCTAAGACAATCTCCATCAGGTTTATAGTACATATATAAAAATTACTCTCTATTTCAATTTATGAAGCCATAATAACTTTGAACAATATTCATATGGAAAGACAAATTATGTAGAGAATAGAAAAATTAACAGTACACTTACAGGTATTGGTTGATTGTTGTAATGTGCTGTTAGGACATGAGGACCTACACTCCTTGGTGTGAAACTAGCTATTAAGCCGCTGACTACATCTCCAGTTAATCTGACCGGCACTTCTCCTCTTGGACCTCTCACTGTTACGGCCAGTTCGCCACCGCCGGAGCCTTCTACTCTTACTGAACATGACGCTAGTTCTCCCACGGGTATTAATTCTGTCGAAATAAGAGGAATATATAAAATATATACCTAATGAAAATTAAACATTATATTCGAACGAATACATGCATCATTGATTTGTTAATATGACTGCCAGTAAATGTATATACGATTTAGTGTCTGTAATTATACGAAATGTATTAGCATTATACTTAATACTATATAAGATTATTATAAATTGATTGCTCTTCATAACTTCATAAACCAAACATATCTGTACTTGTATGCTTTAATTTTGATTACTGGTTTAAAAGTTGAAAAAAAAATTGTATTTCGTATTGGTTACCTACATTCTAACAATCATGTGCAAGTTAGTAGTGTTGGCAAAATTTAAATTGCAGATAATGTTCCAATTTATGCCCTTTTTTGTATCCAATTATAGGCAACAGTATGTCATACGTTATGGTACAATACACAATAGTCAATAGTCATACACAATAGCAAATGTCAAATCCGAATCTATATATATAAAAGAAAGTCGTGTTAGTTACACCACTTATAACTCAAGAACGGCAGAACAGATTTGGCTGAAAATTGGTAGGGAGGTAGCTTAGAGCCAGGAGACGGACATAGGATACTTTTTATCCCGTTCGACAGCGTTCCTGTGTGACTTGACATGAAACGTCAGTCACTATAAAACGTGGTATTACAAAAAAGAATCAGACTTGGAATAACAAAACGCAAATGACAGCTATGTAATTGACGTAAAATGACAGCTATGTAATGACGTATGGATGACAATTTGATATTTGTAAGAAATCAATATTAAAACTATTTCTATTAAATAAATAATTAACAAGTGGATTGAAGTGAAGTGAAGTTTAATTAATAATGCCGCGACCAAGACGATCGAATCTTTCCCGACAAAGCCGTTTTCAACAGAAAAGCGGAATAAATACAACATGACATTTGAGACATTTGACAGGACAACGTCTGTCGGGTCAGCTAGTATTTCAATAAAAATAAAATTGTACTTTGAGCAGTAAGAAATACGCTAGATTATTTAATTATCTTCATACATTTAATTCTTTTACAAACAATATTTTAATTTTTTTAAAACACGAATTGTTATTGTTTTTTCATTAAGTGAATAAAGTGTGTGTTTTTCGATTATTAAAAATTTTGATCTAGATCTTCTTTCCACAGATGGAGATTACAACAAGGTCGATGTGACAAAGTGTTAAATACAAATTTCGTTTCAAAAACGATTAAATTTTAATTACTTAAAATCTTTTTAATTTTAACAATTTTTGTTGTTGTTGTCAATTTCGTCCATAGGGACAGGTAAACAATTTTTGACAATGACAGGAGTACATAATATCGTCGTTCATATCTATGATCATATATATTAGATCTATGTCAGAAATGACAAGTTTACAGGAGAGTAAAAAAACTGTGTACTGAAAAAAAAATCTATTATAACACTAAAATATTTTTAACTAACGTTTCATAACTATTGCGTTCGTCTTTCGGTCGCGCTCAGAATTATTATCTAAGCATACCTCAATAATAATAAAAAAATACCAATTTTTGACACAATTTTAGAACAAATTGCAATATGAACGACGATATGTGGTCCAAAATAAGCGTACGCAATAACACGCTAACATTGCATACACTACCGTTTGCTCTAATAATAATGTGAATAGTATTCATTCAATTTGTACCACTGTCTAGAACATTTTGACATTAACAGAAAAAAGACAAGAGAATGCGGTCCGGAAATCGTTAAAATTAATCGCCAATAACGCGTTTTCATAAACTAATCTATTTTTATAATTGTGTTGCTTTTTATGTGTGACGAAGGCCAGTTTAAATAGAGATACGACACGTTAGCACAGCAGTCAAGTGAATGGTTACTAGGCGACGGGTCGCGGGTTCAATTCCCGCACGGGACAGATATTTTGTATGACCTACAAAAATTTGTTCCGGTGTATGTTTAAATAAGATTCTTAGTTCGTGACTGCATTTATGGCACAGGATAAAAATCCTAATGTGCAGCGACGTTTTTTTTTTATTTTGTACCTAGTTCTTCATATATGTATGTATATATCAATCAATCTATCTATTTATTCATGCATCTACTTCACTAGAGTAAAAATATATAGATATTGTCGGCAGATAAGAATTTATTGGGACTACGTATAAGGTGCATTATACATAAAATACGTGCGAAAAGAAGGGTTCGGAAACGCAACTGTTAAACAATTGAAACACTTCAAATGGCGTCACCTGCAATTTACACTCACAGGCATATTTAACCGCCCACCGTTATTTCTCGTCACCCTGTTTGTTTACGTTAACTACCTATGGCTTATGCACTCTTTTATTTTTTGTCAAGTGGGTACTTCAGCAATAAAATAAACACGTATACCCTCATTTTGAATATCCATTATTACTCATTTGCAGAAAGTTAGACAACGAAATAACGCATTTAACTACGGTACTAATTGGACGAGTGTGGGACGCAGTTGCCGAAGGCCGCAGGGGTGGTTATAGCAGCTAGTGTTGATAGTACTAGTTTCAATTTGATTAGTAGTAAGTATAATTTAAGAAATGGATTAGTCATAATATATTTAGATAAAGAATATAATAAATCTAACCAACTGATGATGTATCAATTGTAACTCTCTGTGCAGGCGCAACATGAAACACAAACGGCGAAGAAGGTACAGGTTCTCCATTGAATTTTATATCTACTCTATGTGGTGTTGGGGACTCCGGTCGCCAGAAGACTAAGCATCTTCCGCCACCGACAACCTAAGATAAAAAAAGTAATTAGATTCACAGTAGTTTAAGTCTAAAATAGATAAATATGGATTATATATTATTTTTGTAAATACCTGCACATGGTTTGGAACTTCGCCTTCATTTATTGATATTTCCAGTTGACCTTCACCGGCAGCACTAGCATCCACTAAAATAGATATGTCATGTTTACACCTTGTATGTCCATAATTATTTAAATTGTTAATGTCTTTACAGCTGTAAATCACGGACATCGAATTCCGAAATTTTTGGTAGTAATGCATGGCTAACATCTTTATTTAAGCCGAAAATACATTTTTTATTCTTATAAAGATTAATGATTCTTTCTACATATTTTTTTATATACAGTCAGCAGCACGTCTAGATAGACACATGACAAATTAGTAGTATTAGCTTCTATTACGTACAGAGTAAAGACGGTCTCAAGGCAACATGTGTAGTCCAAAACTTACGAAAAGTTGGCATTATTGCTTTCAAAGTATCGCCACTTAAATATATACAAATATTCCTATTATCGAAAGGAGACTGTACACCAGGGTACCTCTGACTTCCTGTTTCTGTTGCGGTGTGAAGATCACTAGTGTGGAAATACTAGGCGCCGAGACATTACATTTTTAGTCACAAGCTGTACACAACACCGTATTTTTATGGGGGTACCACTTATCATCAGCTGCAGACTGTTTCCAATATATAAAAATAATAATAATATATATACGATATTTATTAACTGATTAGATTGTTTTTGCATTAAACATGAGATATAATACATACAGTACATACATACATACATATAGTACATACATACAGCACATAACTATTTGCTTATTTATGAATACGCTACGTAATACCCACTGACCTCTAAACTGACATTGTTGACCAACAAATGCATTCCCAACATCTGTGACTTTAATAAGACTGGCATCGTAAACTTTAGCGACTAGAGGACCTGCTGCTAATTTGTCGTCAGCTATCGAAACCTGAAGCAAAGAAAGGCACGGTTATTTCAGGTTCATTTTCCGGAATTTCTCTTTGAGAACTAAAACTGATTAAATACCATTTTATTTTATATATCTTATGAAAGTATAGACGAAAGTCGAGGAAGCTACGGAAGTAAGTTTTGATCGTAGCAAGTGGAAAACTGTGCCCATACTGTGTTCATATATACTACTACAATTTTGGCTAGCCCCATAGAAAAGAGGCGTGGGGATATATGTATGTACTTATTGAACGAAGTTGCTTTTTACGTAAAGTTCAGCCCTTGTTACAAACGATCCGAAGCAGAGTCAACCACACATTGCTGTTTTAGCGACATTTCCTTCCGCGCACTTTTCACCGTAGAATGAGTTCCCCTTTCGAAGTTTTATTTGTTTAGTACAGTATGGGATTCTGGAGTGATAAGAATGGAGTAAATAGGTTTATAAAGTTCGCTAATACGTTCGTGATAACCTAGATGATGCACACGTCGATAGGTTACGATGATTGGTTACCATCAGGCAGGCTGTGAGTCTTTTTGCCACCATATTGATATAAAAAAATCAAGTCACAAATACTTACGTCAATCAAGTGTGTGCCAACCTCATCAGGCGTGAACTCTATGCGGAAGACGCCGGGCCGCTCGGTCACGTCGAGCACTCGTGCCGTGACCGGCCGCCTGGATGGCGCTGTCACTGACACACCCACCTGCACATGAACACCAATGAACACAATGCACCTATATAAATAAGCTAGTATTATGTACATAAAAATTAGTGATGTGCCAAGTCGCTGTTTTGGTGGATCGAGTCGATTCGAGTCAGTTTATACGGTATTCGAATCAGGACTCGATTCCCTGATTCGAGCCCAGTACTCAAATTCTATGTTTGGTATTCGAATATTTCTAGACTCGAGTCTGATTCGTAAACTTGAGTCTGATTCCTAGACTCGAGTTTAGAAATTCGAGTCTGGAAATTCTAGTCCAGTCCAGAACTAGAGTCCGATTTTAGAACAAAATCAAAACAAAGAGTTGCAGGTTCAAAGTTGTTTGTAATATTAGGCCCGCGCTATTTCATTGCTTATGTAAACAGTTTGCGAATACAAGCGAGTTAACCAAACTCGAATACTAGACTCAAGTTAGTAGGACTCGTGTAATTAGAATCGAGTTAGCGAGTACGAACCGATTCTTCCTGACTCGAGTACTGGAATAGAGTCCAGCGTACTCGAATCAAAATAAATTGGTATTCGAGTAGGCGAGTCCAAAGCAGGAATCGAGTCTGACTCGAGTCAAACCGTACTCGATACATCGCTAATAAAAATACACTGTAACATACTGTTCCTAGAATCAACAGATGCCGAACGTTAGTTGCTGACCTGAGCTCGTACGCAAAATAAAATTCTTGATATTTGATTGTTTCGTTCGAAAAAAAAAACATATGAAAATTATCTCACTGTTTGGAACCATTTTTTACACGCTTTTTATTGACTTACTCTGTCCGTTTGTTTGTTTGTTTGTTTGTCATGATCAAATCTTGTAATCGATTTTTCGACCACTTCTACTGCTCCAATCGAGCTCAAATTTTTTTTACATGTGTATTCTAGATGACAATACAATATTCAATCATTTTCGAATCATAAAAATACATAATTATGTTGTAATAAATTAAAAACTTTTTAATATGAGAATTGGTTCAATGAAGCAAACAGATAGAATTTGATATAATGCATATGTTTAATTCTAATACTACATTTTCTGAACAATTATGTACATTTCTTTATGTTTGTTATAATAATCACGAGACTTAAAAGTAGTAAATAAAAAAAAATTAAAAAAAACTTTTTAATAAACACGCTTTTTACGCAAAGACTAAAAAACGTTTGAAAAAACTTTTGTTTGTTATAAAGACTAAAAAACATTTGATCTAAAAAGTAGTAAATAAAAAAAATAAAAAAAACTTTTAAAAAAAACACGCTTTTATTAAAAAGACTAAAAACCGATCTAAAAACTTGAAAATAAAAATAAAGTCACGCTTTTAGAAAATTTGGGTACATATCAAGAAAAATTTCTGATGACAAAAAGAAATGTAACTCAAAAATTTGTCTATAAAATTTAGCAAATTAGTCCAAGAACTCAATGACTATAAAAGCGTGGGGTGTAAATGTTAAGACCATTAAATGAGTAATGTTTAATTTTGAACACCCCACGCTTTTATAGTCATTGAGTTCTTGGACTAATTTGCTAAATTTTATAGACAAATTTTTGAGTTACATTTCTTTTTGTCATCAGAAATTTTTCTTGATATGTACCCAAATTTTCTAAAAGCGTGACTTTATTTTTATTTTCAAGTTTTTAGATCGGTTTTTAGTCTTTTTAATAAAAGCGTGTTTTTTAAAAAGTTTTTTTTATTTTTTTTTATTTACTACTTTTTAGATCAAATGTTTTTTAGTCTTTATAACAAACAAACGTTTTTTCAAACGTTTTTTAGTCTTTGCGTAAAAAGCGTGTTTTTTAAAAAGTTTTTTTTAATTTTTTTTTTTATATGTTTCCGTTAAATATCGAAACGATTTCGAAAACAAATCGGACCATTTACATGCAGAGTGATATATACCATCCGTCAACGCATATACCTCAGGTTGACTGCTGTCAATTTGATAATTTATTCAACCCTAGAGCTCAAATCTACCTTAAGTTACGATTTGATTTTTTTGGATCCACTTAGTAACCACCGTTCATCAAGCAACCTTACGTTGAAAATTCTAGTTCACCGCACTAACTTCTTTTCGTAATTATTTAGTGTCACTGCAATTTACCTATGGAACTATCCTCACATCCGGGCTACATCTACAAGTAAATACATATTTAAGAGAGTGGTTCGCGAGCAATATCTGAAATCATCTTATCACTTATTCTCATGTTATATTGTTTAAATATAGTAGTGTCTTGTTGCATTAAGTCCGCCTTTTGTATTTTATTTGTATAGTGCAATAAAGATTGAAATAAATCAATAAATAGTAAAATACTTATATATAATAAACTTATAGGTACTTAATAATAATAAAATACTACACTTTAGAAGAAATTCAAGGGTTAATGAAAATTTGACCCAGGCAATGTGTTTGACTGCAGTAAAATCACACTGTTTCATGGTAGGATTGATTACTTTGGTGAGGATAGCTTCTAAAACTCTAGTAGGTATACCTGCGCATGTCCGTTCAGCGTTTGGCGAGAGATTTACATACGCGCGTCATTAGTTATCATTGCTTTAGAGCCTCTTCATACTTCGAAAGAGACGACAGATTGGTTTTGTGATGAAGCAATAGTTAATATTATTATATTAATTGGTATGATTGCTTCTTCTATAATTTCTGGGTATACTATAAAGGCGCGATAATTAAGATCAGTATTTTTTCTGTACAAACATTACGAAAAGTATAAACTTACATCGTTCTTGCTAAAGGCCGCTGTCCCGGGCGCGGTAGAGATCTCGAAGACGGCCGGCACCCGTGCGGGTATCAGCCTGGTGGGTTCACCGCCCCCGCCCGCCGCCGGCCCCGCCATTACCTCGACCTTCCACGGGGAGCCTGCAATAGACATGGAGTTTATGTAGTATTGTACAACGTGGATGTAAGCGTTGTATTGAAAAGGTTACAGTAGGTGAAATCTGTGGTAACTTGTGTAGGTTCAGTCCATCTACCTATTGTTGCAGCAAAATATCGTATACTCTGGTTTTTGTGGGGGTAGCTGATTTGCTACAAATATCAGAGGAACCACATGTATTATAGGGGATTGTAAATACTTACCATCAGACGAACCGTACCGATCAACTTATTTAAAAAAGTCCAATACGCAGAGCTTCCTATTTGGGAATAAATATGAAAATATTTAACTTAAGCTAATGCTAAACTTTAACCTGGTACCGTGTGATTATGGTTTTTTGTGATAGTGATCTACTTATAAAATAAAGTTTATGACCTGTAGAAATATAATATCTATGTTGTTGTTTATTTCCGAAACGTCATATACGTAAAAACCACAACTATCAGGAATACCACAATATTATATTCTTTCTATAAGGAATTTAATTCATTACAACATCATTAGCGAGAACGGTTCTCGTGACGTGAATATAAAAGTAATATTGTGTAATGATTAGCTAATTAAAACGCAGACTGGAAAAGTTGAACTCAATGATATAGTTTCGATATCGAAGAGCCAATTAAGCTATTGTGTCGTTTGCCACGAAGTCAGATATGACAAATAGAATAGGAAGACTGAGTTGTTTGGGAGAGAGAATATTCAAAACATTGACCTTTAAAAATAACGTCAACCTTTTACCTGAATATTAGAATACTGAAACTGTTGATTAAAATTTTCATAATACCTATCGACCTGTTTATCGACATTTTCCTTACATATGATAGGTAAGATTGGCCTTCATATCACTAATAGCAAGTGTCTCTAAAGTCGAAGATGGTGAGCATTATATGGATTCCTCAACAAACAAGGAACTGGCTATCCCACCTTTAAGTGTTGGAATACAGACATGTAGCCGATTAATATTCTAAAATCTACTGATATATTGAAAAAAATTTTTTTTTGTTGAAATAAATAATTAAATAAGATCAAATTATAACAGAACATAAATGTCTATAGAAATAAAAAGCATTTAAACCAGAAGAATAATATGAAGTAAAAACTTAAAACTGTCTTCGATGCTACAATTTTTAATTAACCGACGAGACAGAAGATTTATTTCAAATTCTTAGTTTAAAATTTATGTCTATTGACACAAGAGAATTGATATTCCGCGCAAATATTATTCAATATTTCTCCCATTTATATGAATTATTAATTCTTCCCAATCTAAGTGATTAATATTCCTTCATAATATTTTATGGCGGACAGACATTGACAAAGGTTAATTGGTTAATCAGTTTTGCGATAGCTAACAGACACGTCCATCCTCGATTGTTTGTTTCAAGGTTTTGTTTGACAATGAGCTGACCGAACGGCATTCTTGGCTGTGGGGCATGGCCTGTCAAACACCCAGAAGACCTGTCGACCTTAGTACGTGCCAATAAGTATTTGTCAACCAGAAATCGTATAGTAGCTAATGAAAAATTATCCTACATAGTAAGGGGAAGGCGGCGAGTACCTATAACATTCGCTAAACGCATTGTTTAGCGTTGCAATTTGGTGTTTTGTCAGTCGTCGGATTTCTAGACAGTAACTATGTAATTTGTTCATAATATTATACATGACAAATCTAATAATTCATGGAAGTATGTGATTGCATTCAGAAATACGAAGATTGCCCAGAGCTATTAAGAAAATTTATACATTGATTTGTTAGTCTTTGTTTGAAATAGTCAGAAAGGATTATATTTATT
Source organism: Scirpophaga incertulas (assembly GCA_036419045.1). Taxonomy (NCBI): domain Eukaryota; kingdom Metazoa; phylum Arthropoda; class Insecta; order Lepidoptera; family Crambidae; genus Scirpophaga; species Scirpophaga incertulas. The sequence goes on from CM071633.1 coordinate 12,960,752, forward strand.
AGGATTATTATGTATGAGGAGCATCGTATCTCGGTATTGGGATTCAAATCGGAAGGCCTGGGTTTGGTACTGCAAAGTATTCATGAGTTTTGTGTGGTGAAGGATAATATCATTAGGTAATCTGAATAACGAAGAAAAATTAATTTTCTTGTTTGAAAATTTGTGTATGTAAATTCTAGCGATTTAGTGGTCGATAAAGATTTAATAAAAATAATCTCTATGAAAATTTACTCCGTTTTACCCAGGTTAATATATATATATTAACCTGGGTAAAACGGAGTACCTTTTAATGTACATAAATTGACGGTGATTAGTTTTAAAAATTTATAAAAAATTAACTGATTCAGCAAAGTTGCTCGACAAACGGGAGAAAATGAAACACAAATCTTTAATCTTAATGATTTTATTACTTAATACATTAGAAAGCTTCAAAAATCTTCGCTAGTTAAAAATGTTCCATAATTGAGTTGTAGTACGTGTTGTGTTGGTATGCTTAGACATATCAACGCGATGAAATTTATTGTAATTGCTTATAATTACGACTATGTAATTATTATAATGACAAAGCTATGCTTCACATTTTGATTACGCTTACAATGAAATCCTCATATAGATGGAGATACTTCTCTCAAGTTAGCAACTTTTCGTGCATTGAGTTTATGAGATCACGGTACAATTTTAAATAGATATTCCACTACATTTATTTATATTAGTGTATCTCATCTTAAACACAAGCAGTATTCCATTGGAAATTACCCGTAATACTACCGTCTTACAATAATGAATGAAATACATATATATTCCAGGGTTTCTTTCCAAATAGTAGTTAGAAAAATAAACAAATTAAAAGTCAATAGAAAAAAATACAGATATGTTACTCCGTAGATGTAATAAAAAAAAACCAAGAAAAAATAATGAAAAAAAAAGAACAGAAGCTGGAAACAAAGGAAAAATCAAAAAACATTGGACTACGTTTAAAATAACTATGTATATTGATTATTAAATTACTGAAGTGTCATTTAATCTTATTGTATATTTGTTGCTTCGCTTATCAATTATATTGTGTTAGGTCAGAAAATAAATTAATAGGAAAATCGCATTTTTTTAAAACAAAAGCTATGTAGTTTTCGTTTGCTAAGGAGTCTACTCGATATCTCATAGAATTTTGTGAGTTAAACCTATTATGTTCCTGCGTGTGAGAGTTCTAAAATCTATTACGGTAGAACGTTTTCTGAGATTTGCTTACTGATCGCTTCTTCCATTCAGATGTCACTCTTCCTCAACGTATATCCAATGTAGCCACTACCCTCCAGAAACCCTTTCATGACGTATTGGACTGTTGATCGGCTAACGTGACACTTGGGCATCACAATATTTTGCTGAATCACTCCAACGTACGATGAATATCAGTCACGCATTTAACATATAAGGACGTGAAATTTTTACATTACGTATTTATGTTAAAATGAAATGAGAGGCACATAACTTTTATTAGTGAAACAAACTAACTAAATTAAGATAAATGTAATTTTATTCCGATAAGGCTCCCTTTTCATTTTCAAAATATGCCTTAAATCTAAAGGCTAAATCTAAAATCTAAATCTCTAAAAATTTAATGGATCTTTGTTTAAAATTCTCCATAAACGAAAGTCAAGTGTTTTGAAGTCTGAATGTTATGAATAACACTCGATTTATAGTGAGACTGACTACATTGATTATAGATTGAGTCAACTATATTGTCACAATAAACAATGAAGGTTACATATGATGGTAAATTAATGTTTATAGCAGTATTTTGGTCCATATAATAACAATATTACAAGCCATAGACATATCGGTCAGTTGTATTTTTCCGTTCAGTTGATGTAAGCTGCCGACTCCCTACACAGGTGTTGCCACGAGAACGTAACGGTACCCAACCTTGCGTGGGCAATTAGACAGGTTACGACGAAGTGAGCAGTGTCGTGGATAGTGAATATTTATTCATTTCTACTATAGAATGAGAATTTACCAAGACGTGCCACAGCTACACATAATAATAAACAATTAAAAAACTGAAGAAATAAAAAGCTTTAAATAACTCATTCACAAAATACGGACACTCATTATTTTAATCTTTATCAGTTTTAAATAATGTACAATGCTATTGCTGTTCTATATTAGTCGAATCTTGAATCTTGTGGGGTCGAATAGGTATATCTCTCAATTTACTTACATGAAAATATATCTATGAATTACAATACATTTAAAAGTTATTCGAAAGGCTGTCAAAATAATGTACTTTTCGTATGAATATAAGATGAGTATCCCTTTTTTATGGATGTAATAAAACTAGTCGAAATCTAGAGAAGTATTTTTGGGCAGTTATGGAAGGTTTATAGAATGAAAGGATGGCTTGCTTCCCTTTTACGGTTACGCTAGGTGTGTCATATTTTCAATTGATGTTAACCATCTGTCTATCTGTATCTGGGTAATCGACGATATTGATTAAATTTCCAATAAAAAAAATGCCCATTAGTATAATAAATATTTTCTCATTTCATCACATCTAGTATAAGCAATAAACACATTTTTTTAAGAAATGTGTAATATTAACACCAAACTACTCAAATTGAAAGCAATAACAATTTGAAGTATAAAAGGAACGGAAGAATTATTTTTGTCACTCCCCATTATTTTTAAATAAGAAAAATGTATTGACAATATATATATATATATATTTATTTATTTATATTGATAACAGATACCTGAACTGTTAGTTGTTCTTCTTTACTTTTTTTCTGGCTCTAAATTACATAAATTAAGTAACATAACAGTCCCGATATTTTATTAGTCAAATACGTCTCGAGTTGAAAAAATATTAGGTTAATTACTGCTTGCATATAAATGTATACTTAGCGTTTTAAATTGCTGGATGCTACATTTTTTTAAGAAATGTGTAATTATTAGCAGAATTTGCTAACTTTTAGGGTACTACGAGTATTAAGAAGCCAATAAAGGTGTATGCATTAAGATGCAGTGTCAAAAACAAACGTATACTACTATTCTGAAGTGCATCTCGCTTGCGATTTTGTCTCAAAATTGTAATTTTTAAATGTTTACGAGTATGAAATATATAATTATAGCTTTTATTGTTTGTGAATGAGCCTTCAAGTTAAGTATTTACGAACTGATGTGTGAAATGTAACAATTGTAACTCACGCTAGTAGATAGCCGTAAAATGAACAGGTGGACAGTTTGTTTTGTTCGCAGAATTGACGAAAATTCCGCTAAATACCTTCCAGGCAGCTTGCGGTTGTCTGCTGGCCACGTAGTGGTTTATATCGCCACTAAGCTAACATGGACTGCAAAGTGTGGTTTGCTGAATAAGTTTATAAGCTGCTTTTGTGTACTGTTCCCATTGTAATAAATGTAGGAGAAATTAAATATGCAAAATTTCTTGTAATCTAATTTCAAGATTGCAAGCATTCTTCGTTATAGTAAGAATATATATTAACTATATATTTATTATTTTTATATTGAAGTAATATAAGCGGTAAATTCTCAAAAAAATATATGAACTGTATAGTAACAATTTTAAAACCTCAAAAAAAATCGGTAAAATACAAGTTTTTGTGTATGTTCGTGATAGTTACGATATATAATTTTATGAACCTTGTTTCAGAAATAACATTTAGAATGTAATATCGATCCAAAAAGATAATAAAGACAATTAAAAGTCTAATTCAATAGGTAAATTTAAATATAATTGTTTAGAAAGCGACAAAAATACTTAATAAAACGTAACATCATGGCGATACCGTTGAAAATCCATAATTTCCTTAATACCTTTAACCCCGATTATAGCATGACATTGTGAATTTATTATTACAGTGTCATTGTGCGATATTGAGTGTCATGGCGGCGTGCTTTGAGATCAGGAGTATGCCTCGTCTGTATTTATATAATTTGAGCTCAGAATATAAATCTCTGTAAAGTTAATAGAATTAATGGTCACATATTATTTTATTCTTTTAATTAAGGCAATAAATAGTACGATTGCAAAATAATTTAATCTGATTATCATCATTATTTCAGTAGAAAGACGCCCACTGGTAGACAGCCCACTGGTAGACAAACGTCTCCGCCAAAAATCTTCTCGTCGATCGGTCCTGTGTTGTTAGCATACAGTGCTTTCTTGCGATTTTCACCAAAGCGTCCAATTATTTGGGGTTTCGCGAAATTCCGAAAATATGTCCTTTGGGTAACTTTGAGAACGTCATCTTCGGCAACAAGCATGATCTTTTCATCTTGATGCATTGCGGCAGAAGACGGACCGAAATTATGTCGCGTAACTTTTTTAACACTGTCCAGCCGAGTTGCATTCTTTGAATGGCTTCTATCTGTGGATGTTGGACTTAACTCGTTGGATTTTTGTCTCAGGTATACTCGTTAAATGTTGCGCGTGTAGCCTACAACCTTTACAAGAGTGGGTTCTACATGAGAATTTTACATAATTGTCGTCTTGTTTTAAGACTTAGTTGTTACTCTAGTGAGGTCTTTAAGTATTGTGCCATGGTCTTTCTTTATCTTAGCTTTGAATGTGATATTACTAGCAAAATAAAGGCACGTCCTCTCCTAATCACTGATGTTAGGCTGGAGATAGTTATACAGGCTAATAGGTTATACAGACCCTTCAGAGCAACTGAGAGCAGTTTTGGAGATTATATCGCTAACTCTCACACTTCATCGGTTGTCATCCTGAAAGCGTACTTGCATTGTAAAGATTCGAATAGTGACTACAACATTTTCAAGTATCGATAAGCTCTTCTGCAGAGATTGAAGCATGGTCCAGGTCTCGATGAAATCGAAGGCTTCTTCATAATCCACAAATGCCAAGTATAGTACAAAATGTAGTGACTGGTATCTATAACACTATAAAGTATTCGAAAAATAAATGAATAGTTTTATTTAAAAAATTATTGTCGTCTGACGAAATGTTAAGTTAACGTATAGATAGCTTATCGCAGGCAATTAAATACATATATAAAAATGATAATCAATCTATTTAAATATTCATGATTTCTGTTTTATTAAAATCTACCAATCATTTATCTATAAGCAGATCTTTACGTGCTGAAAGTACGTAATTTAACGAAGTTGAGTGTTGCATTTAACTTTACATTGTAGATGTTATCAATAGAATGAGATTTCGTAACTTAAGTTACGCAATGTCTTAAAGCATTTTAAAATTTGTAATAGGGACTCTACAATCTAGACTGTATGATTGCATTGTATTAATGAATCTATTATATTTATGTACAAGTTTTTATTATTTAACATACGTATAAATAAATCTTGATGAATTGGTCAAGATGTCTAGCGAGGCATGTCCTGTTTGTGTTTTTTTCATATTAACAAGCTATCATGTAAATTTGAATTTAGATTGAATTAGTTTAATTTTATAAAGAATTAGGCTTTTACTATAAAATTGTAGAAAGTAACAAAAGTAACTGTTACTTTTTGCCAAAATGGACTAAATACTAAAGTAAAACTTAGTAAAACTGGTATTAATGATTATTTTATTATTTATTATTAAGGTTGTATTATTGGTTACGCCATTATGTGTATATATCTACAAATTACATATATGCAGCAAAGGAAAGTAAACAAATAAAATACGTTTCACATTTTGAAATTCATATTCAAATACAGGTTCCATTGATGGCACGAGATTAGAATTCAGTGGGATTAACACGCCGCTATGGGGCATAAAAGCACAACATTCGGAAGTCCGAACTTCGTCTAAATAGAAACTGCAAGCGAAGCTTAGTAAACACGAGCGAAAAGCAAGCATCATATTTCCAATATATATTTAGACTGGGAGAAATGTTCGAGCGTCCAGTGATGCTTATTCAATTTCCTTGCGTGGTTTATCTTCGTCGTAAAAAGGAGTCATATGTTAGAGTTTAGATGGTGTGACTGTGTTTGAGTAACTGAAGCAGTATAATTTTGCTATATAAATTAAGTGGCACTGAAATCAGTTTTCTGGTTCTGGAAGAGTGTTGAGTGTTATAATATTAAACAAAAGTATTTTCGGGTAAGAACATAGATATATGTAAATGGAAATCAACACTAATCCTTACTAATGTTATAAAGGCGAAAGTTACTCTGTCTGTCTGTCGCGCTTTCACACCAAAACTACTGAAGCGATTAAAATAAAATTTAGTACACAGATAGTTTAGGGGTCTGAGAGAAAGGCCATAAGCTAATATAATTGGCTTTTTACCGATTGTTATAATAATACGCGAAAAATGTAACCGGCTGAAATAGGGGATAAATTTTGTTTGAAAGTAATTTCGAAAGTTTGAAACGTAATTTTTAGGTCTTGGATTAGATATTAATAAATACGACATTCAAAGTTTGTAAAAAATGTTCGCTAAGACGGGTAAGAATTTCATCATTAGATAATTTCTGTCGATGGTATTATATATATTATAACACTTATCATATATGTAAAAACATAGGATAATTTACCACAGATATGTGGTAAATTATCCCTTCTTACTTCTACGAGAAAATCTTATAAAATACGAGCAGAAAGGTAATAATTTATAGAAATATATACATATTTGATCGTCGAGATGTCCATAGTAGAATTCATAACAAAATAAATAAGTGAATATCAAAACTTAATACTCATTGTATGTAATGGACAGATTTGCCCAAGGTTCTTCCGTAAATATAGCTGTTACTATTTGTACATTACTTGTTTTTATAGAGTGAGGTCCCAGTCACCCCTGACTTACGTCATTTTAGGAAAGATGAAATTTTTAGGGTTGGTAGTATAACATAAGCTTAGAAAGGAATGGATACTCGCTAAGCTGAAAGCGGGGCCGTTTCACAGGTAGCAGGCATCAAAGGTGGTGAAAAATCATGCTAACATACGTTATTTTAGGAAGGCTGAATTTTATATATATTAATAAGCATAATATTTCAATATATTTTCCAATGAGCCAGACAAATCTAATGGGCCAAACATCCTGCCAGACTCATTAAAAGTTCCGCTGTGCGTGGAAGCGCGACAGCATTATTCAAGTGTTTAGTAGGTGTAGTACAAGTGAGATGCAATCTGACGCGTATATATCTTACTCTTACTAATCGTGGCAACTGATATTTTGTTATATAAATTATTTGTAGTGTATATTTATCAAAGTACATATATAACGTATGTTAGCATGATTTTTCACCACCTTTGATACCTGCTACCTGTGAAACGGCCCCGCTTTCAGCTTAGCGAGTATCCATTCCTTTCTAAAGTTATGTTGTAGATACTACCAACCCTAAAAATTTAATCTTTCCTAAAATGACGTAAGTCAGAGGTGACTGGGATCTTGGTCTATTATGAGTATTCAAAATTTGTGAGTAACAGGTGAGACTAATAACGTGACGATTATATGATTACATCATATCATTATGAAAGGTATTAAACGAAAGTTATTTAAAATGGACGTATCTCAGAATCTTTACGCTCGAAGAAGTAAACACAAGCGTCGTTAAACACGCTTCGTACAGCTTTTACAAATAATTCATTTCCTTTAGACTCTCTTCAGGTATTACATAAACGTTATAAGTACGCAAATATTTAAATACTGTATATTACTACAGATTTATGTTGGACTTTTATATATTTTTTTCTCTATTTCGTGATGTTTAAATGTTTCAAAATTCCCCACCCTATTTAAATAATAGGAAAATAATTTTGTAATATTGAAATGTCGCTTACGTATTCACCAGTCATTTAGTTGGGCCTGTGTGACTACTTGGTAGACAGAATAAATAAAATTTAATGTTATTTTTACAATATGGTGTTATTTATTTTCATAACAAAAGTTCACATTAAGTTCAATGAAAATATTTTTGGTCAAGGTCAGCTAGAATACCAACAACTTTGAAGAAACTGCAGCACTTTCCAGTTGTAATTTACGTGTGTTTAACTGGCTGGGTTTTCTAATCGCTTTTCAAGTTCAACCGCCATTGTGAGCCAGGACGTATCGTATTAACACTGAACAATGAACCTCTCTGAGTTCGGTGTGCCATTGTTTCCAACAGTCATCATAATATAATTCTGTAGGTTTTGGTTTTTACTTTTGTGAGTTTTAGGTTGTCTATAATTACCATTCTAACGGGTCTCCATGTATGTTGTTGTTTGCATTGGTATTTATACTTATTCCTTAGTAATCTCGATCAATGTATGTAATCATAAGTTTGGTAGATGTACAATCCAAATTTCTTATTAATACTTAAACAAAATAAGACTTTGACATGGTTAGAAACAGCATCAGGAATCATTATCATTTTACTCGATAGGCGCCCACTGTTGAATATAGACCAACTCTAAAAAATCACACGGATTGGTCCGACGTTTTCTTGCGATTTTCTTCAAATCGTCGGTCTACCTTGGGATGGCCCTCCAACGCTGCGGTACGCTGCATATGTATATATGTATCTACAAATTTAACCTATTATATTAGAAGTATAGGATATATACATTTTATGATTAATTTAATAAGAACCGCATCAATTCTATGACGTTACGTGAAAGTATTCAAATAAAAGAAAAAATCTAATTTCAATAGCGGCGAAGGTTGGAACATAGCACCTGCTTGGGACTCTTATCATGAAAATAATAAAATTTCAAGTCCGTTCATTCGTTGCTACCAAAGAGTAACTTTCGTTTGTGTGAAATGGATCACACAATTTTATAAGATGACGGTAGATAAATAATAAAATTTCATATTAATGTTCTTTCTATGAGACCCAACCTCTATTGACATCCCGTGACAACCAATGCTAAAGGACGTGTGATGAATGAGATAAATGCGAAAAGTTGTTTTTATTCAATGTCGTATTGCTCGTGCAAATAAAAAACAAACTATTAATTGGAAATTTTTCAGAAAGATATGGTTTATTGGGTACCAATCCTAACTATTGTTTTAAAATTAAAATAAATGTTTGGTTGGTACAATAATTACCGCTTGTAACTTCAGTCCGCCGCTTAGAAAAAAAAACAATTAAGTATCGGGTTAGTCACAAGTGCATTTAGACTGCAGTATATGTAGGACAACCGTAATTTTATTTTATGATATTGATTGCAATATCTCCCATTTAAATGGCACAGTTATCATTGTTATTCATAATTTTGTTTTAGTTTGTACTTTAGCTTTGTACTTTGGTACGTGTAAAATCTGTTGTGAAAATGTAGACTTGCAGTTCCATAAAACACTAGTGGATACCATATATCCCATATTGACTTGAAAGTATCACGTATCACAGTAGTTCTACTAATAGAATCTTTAAACAAAATTAGTGATTGCCATAAAAAATGCCACAAAAATCCTAGTAGTTCTGTAAACAGAACTGTACTATAAATCTAATAAGAGTAAACGGAATAACAGCTGTATATATTGGCATTGTTAACAGGTCATTGTGTCACGTATATAGCTGTAACAAGGCTAAAGTTAAATTATTCCATTTAGAAAGTTGATTAATCAACTGGCTGAAATGAGTCTATCATATAAATAAATAAAAAGTAGATCAGGCTTCAAACAGTAATTGGTTTTTAAAATAAGTATGTAAAATTCTAATATTTCACAAGCCATCCAGGCCATTTTTATACTTCTTACGATATATATTAAACCGAATCTGAAAAAGTAAATTATAATATTCATATTCTTGAAGAAATAAACTCAACTCAAGCTTATTAAACTATCATGTCTAGATCACAATAGTAAATGTGGTTTATAAATTCCCAGTGACGATATTGAAGTAGTAAAATTAGTACACATCTACATCATATTTTTAAATCTATCACATTAATTGTATATTGCTGTCACTATCATGCAGAAAACCATCAAGCCGTTTCCAAAATCATTATGCTGTTCCAGTTTTGGTTATGGGCAATAATTTCGTTTGACAATCGTTGCCCCACCTTCGCAAATGCCGTATTGTGCTTTGGCAAGGTCGTATTAACCTTCCATTTGTTCTACGTTTGACAATGGTTCTTGTTTTTATCTTGGGTGAGTTTGAATCCGCGTGGGGATTAAAGAGCCAAGGGATCTTGAGGATTCTAGGTGATCATTTTGCAAAACTAGTCTCTTCAAGGATTTTGTTCTGGTGACCGGTATTCTATGTACTACGTTTCATGCTATGTATCAATGTGTTCTTCGATTTTCCAGTCCAGTCTAACCATAATTATGAAGAAGGAAAAGATTCATAATTACATCTTACTCAAAATTAATATTGAACTTCCTCTTTTTGTGGTCCTATATTGACAAACAAGCAGCTGCCCACCTAATGGTAAGTGTTTATAGTATGTGATTCGCAGCAAATATGCAAGTCACCATTTCACTACCTATCTCGCCCTTCACAGCGGAACACAGCAATGCGAATATTGCCATTTTGCGACTCAAATATGTAAGACTGTGGTAGTCTCCCTTCGGTTAATAAGTTGATATCGGTTACGTTGTACAATTAGTAGCTATAAATTTAACTCTACTCATACTATACTAATCTACATGATATCAACAAATATATATAATATATAAACATCTGATTCTAATAATAAAGTATGGTCTCTCGTTTGAATTATTTCATTCACCTATATTGAGGTCAGAAACCTTCACAGTCGTATTTGGGCTGCGTAGAATGAATTGTTTTTCATATTTTATTTGAAATATGAATTTTTAAGTCAGGTATTATATACCTTCCACGTTGGCAGTATCCGTTTTATGGATAGAGAAAATATATAGTTTTATTTCACACGTTCTCTTCGTATATTTCGTTTTACCGGCTCATAAAATGAGTAGCAAATCTGTATTTAATACGCAGTGTCAACATGTACACGTGTGTTCAATGTTTCAAGTAGGATATTAAGTTTCGTAAAAAATGAGAACATAATAATGTTTCCCTTATAGGTTTTCTACTATCTATATCCATCAAAAAATAGTTTATAATTTCTCATTTTATAAAGATAACTTATAATTTTTGATCTAAGTCACGCATAAAAACAAAATATAAACTGAAGGAGTTGGCTTCCGTACTTGTTGGAATACAACAATGCAATTTAACATTGTTATTACAACGATAAATTTATGAAAGATATTGAAATATAATCAGACGAGTATAAAAAATCTTTCACCATCCAAATAAGCAGAAAAGCTTCTGATAGTGGATGGTGGTCTTAATATTACCTAGGAAACCTGTTATATTAATTCATATCTTTTATAAAATTGACAATCTAATAGAATCGGAAATAGGTTGTCCGCAACGAACATTGATTTACCGACAGTGTAGCCGACCGGACATCACGAGACTATTGTTTGTGTACCCGTAGCGAGAGCTTCCTATGGGATGGTTCAGTTTCTACGTGTAGTGGTAACAGTCACGTTTTAATACGGCGAGATACATTGTATATGCTTTGCTTATGTACAGCGTATTACTTTTTGTTATATGTTTATGTGCAGTTATGATATATAATTATCATTTTTTTTAGTTTAGACTGGTCTCTTTCAAAGAATCAGTCAACGAATATTTAAGCAATTTAAAGTGTTTGTGTAATATAATTATTGAATATGTATTAGTTTCCATGGATATAATGTAGGTACAATAATAATTATATAGTTTTAAGCAAAAAATAACAGTAATTGGTAAATAACAAATAACTTGTTTGGATTGCGGATTAAGTTTATTAAGATGATGAGGTCAGATTATTTTTCATACAAACATCATTGGACATGAAATTTGCCTGTTTTATCAATAAAATAATACAACTAGTATTATTTATCCGGAATTTTGTCTTATTCTCGTGCATATTATAAGACAAAAAGCTGAATAGTTACTTCAAGAAGCAAAATTTTTAATAGGATATAATTCATGTAGACAAAGAGAAAGGTTTATGTAAAAATGTACTTAGAATTACCTAAGTACAACCAATTGAATAAGATAGAGTTTCAATGTAAAATTGATGCTATATTTTATCTCAATTTCCACTTTTGATACTATTGTTGTACAAATGTTTAATATTTGAGAGTAAGACATTTGATCATATAATTTTTTGTCATTTAATGTCACACTGGAATCTAAATGTATTATATGGATGTGTAAATGATATTATGGCATTCAACTTAATGTTTTTTAATAATCAAGCCAGAATAAAATAACAAATAATTATGATCATATTAATTTTAAACATCGATTTCTATTCGGATCATTTACCTTATAAATATATATAGGTTGCATTTTTACACAGCTTTCACTCGAAGCATATCGCCGACTTTATGTTAATATTTGAACAAATGTTAGTATTGTATAACGAACTTTCGTAGCTGATATATATAAATACTAGCTGGCCCAACAGACGTTGTCCTGTCAAATGTCTCAAATGTCAAATGTCTCAAATGTCACGTTGTCTCACGTTGTCTCAAATGTTTTAAATAAATAATTTAGCTGAAAAACAATATCTATATGACCGTATTGTGAATCTAAACCATTCTCAAGCCCCCTGGAATACACACAAAAAATTTCATCAAAATTGGTCCAGTCGTTTAGGAGGAGTTTAGTCACATACACACGCACACAAGAAATATATATATTAAGACTAGACGTCGCTTGCTTGCCGCGGGGTGCAAGCACCCCGCGGTGGGGTGGTCCATCCTGACTGTTTTTCAAAAAAGTGTAGTCTGTCGAAATTTGGTGAAAAAAAGTCTTCTTTTTTGTCCCAAAAATCAAATAAAATAAAAACTGTGTACGGTTGTAAATACACTAAGAAGCTCACGGTGAGTGCGGTCGCGTGAGTGCCGCGAGGTGCGCGCACCTCGCGGTGGTGTGGTCTATCCCACTGCTGAAAAATAAAAATTGGCGGTCGGTTGGAAATTGGTTTAAAATTGTATCCATGTAAGTCATATGAAACTGAAAAACTGCGTGCGGTTGTAAGCACACTAAAAAGTTAACGGTAAGTGTGGTCGCATGAGTGCCGCGAGGTGCACGCACCTCGCGGTGGAGTGGTTTATCCCGCTAATGAAAAAAAAAAAATTGGCGGTCGGTCGAAAATTGGTGAAAAATTGTCTCCATTTAAGTCAAAACAAACTGAAAAAGCGTGTGCAGTTTAAAATACACTAAGAAGCTCACGTCGATTGTAGTCGCGTGAGTGCCGCGAGGTGCGCGCACCTTGCGGTGGTGTGGTTTATCCCGCTAATGAAAAAAAAAATTGGCGGTCGGTCGAAAATTGGTGAAAATTTGTCTCCATTTAAGTCAAAACAAACTGAAAAACCGAGTGCAGTTGTAAACACACTGAAAAACTTATGGCGCTGGTGGTCGCGTGAGTGCCGCGAGGTGCAAGCACCTCGCGGTGGTGTGGTCTATCCCACTGCTGCAAAATAAAAATTGGCGGTCGGTTGAAAATTGGTTTAAAATTGTATCCATGTATGTCATATGAAACTGAAAAACTGCGTGCGGTTGTAAGCACACTAAAAAGTTAACAGCAAGTGTGGTCGCATGAGTGCCGCGAGGTGCACGCACCTCGCGGTGGCGCTGCTCGCTATTGCGATTTTCAAATAAAATCTTGTACAGTTGCAAAGCGGCACAAAAGCATATCGAGGTAAGTAAAAAAAAAAAAAGAAATTATCATTTTACTATACCGCACATTTGGATCCGTTCTACTCGAAAATTCCTTTCATTTGATACCCATATAGTGAAGATCGCAAAAAAATGTCAGTCGCTATGTTGGATTGGCGGCCATATTGAAATTTTCAAAACCTTACTTAAGTCGTCGTGTTTTACTCGTCAAAGCCTTTCATTTGATACCCATGAAGCATGGGTTGGAAAACAAAAGCGGTCCGTCATTTTGAGAGCGGCGGCCATTTTGAATTTTTTTCAATGTCTCTAACGCGGCTGTATTAGACACTTAAAACCCTTTCATTTGATACCCATGAAGCATGGGTTGGAATACAAAAGCGGTCCGCCATTTTGAGAGCGGCGGCCATTTTGAATTTTTTTCAATGTCTCTAACATAGCTGTATTAGACTTGCAAAACCCTTTCATTTGATACCCATAATGTAGGGATTACAATACAAATGATACTTGGCCGTTTTGGACCGGCGGCCATATTGGTTTTTTAACGTTGCCACTAATAGGCATCGATAGTGCTATGAAAATCCTTTCATTCGATACCCATGTCACCGTATCGGGATTGAAAACCGCGAGAATAAAGCAAAAAGAGGATATTTACCATTACAAAATGGCCGCCAGCGCCGGCGCCATCTTGAAAATGTCAAATGTCAATTTTTTACAGTGCAGTAGACTAAACCGCTCACCGATTGGCGGTAACTGCAGGTGCGCAACTGTCATCGGCTCGCGTCAAAAAATTCGCAAAGTCGCCGAAACCGAAATCTGCCACAGCGCCCAGTGTTGCCATATATCTGGCCCAAAATGGTGGTAGAAATAATCAGCGAGGTCCGGTCGACCCGGCCATGTGAAAAAAAATCGTAAAACACGCGATTTACGTTCTCAAAAAAATTGGCGGTCGGTCGAAAACTGGTAAAAATTGTCTCCATTTGTGTGAAAAGAAACTACAAAACCGTGTACGATTGCAAAAACACTAAGAAGCTCACGGCGACTCTGTTCGCTTGAGTGCCGCGAGGTGCGCGCACCTCGCGGTGGTGTGGTCTATCCCACTACTGATAAATAAAATTGGCGGTCGGTCGAAAATTAGTGAAAAATTGTCTCCATTTAAGTCAAAACAAACTGAAAAAGCGTGTGCAGTTTAAAATACACTAAGAAGCTCACGGTGAGTCTGGTCTGGAGCTTGAGTGCCGCGAGGTGCACGCACCTCGCGGTTGTGGTCCTCGTATTGAAAAGTGAAAAATTGGCCGTCGGCCAAAAATTGGTGAAAATTTGTCTCCATTTAAGTCAAAATTAAACTGAAAAAGCGTGTGCAGTTTAAAATACACTAAGAAGCTCACGTCGATTGTAGTCGCGTGAGTGCCGTCAGTGATGTGGTCTGCCCCACTTTGAAAAAAAATTGACCGTCGGTGAATAATAAAAAGTCAAAAATTGGCTTCAGTTATGTCGCAAAAAACTAAAAAACTCTGTGCAGATATAAATACACTAAGAACCTCACGTCGATTGTAGTCGCGTGACTGCCGCGAGGTGCGTGCACCTCGCGGTGGTGTGGTCTATCCCACTACTGAAAAAATAAAATTGGCGGTCGGTCGAAATTGGTAAAAAATTGTCTTCATTTGTGTCACAAGAAAATAAAAAAGTTTGAGGGTGTAAATACTTTAAGAAACTCACGGCGCTGTTGGTCGCGTGAGTGCGGCGGTGGCGTTGCTACTATTGAGATTTTCAAATAAAATCTTGTACAGTTGCGAAGCGGTGCAAAAGCATATCGAGGTAAGTAAAAAAAAAAAAAGAAATTGTCATTACACTATAAATCACATTTGGAGTTCTACTCTTAAAATCCTTTCATTTGGCCGTCGGTCAAAAATAGGTGAAAAATTGTGACCATTTATGTCGCAAGAAAATAAAAAACTGTGTGAGGTTGTGAATACACAAAGAAGCTCACGGTGAGTGTGGTCGCGTAAGTGCCGCGAGGTGCACGCACCTCGCGGTGGCACTGCTCACTATTGCGATTTTCAAATAAAATCTTGTACAGTTGCAAAGCGGCACAAAAGCATATCGAGGTAAGTAAAAAAAAAAAAAGAAATTGTCATTTTACTATAAATTACATTTGGATCCGTTCTACTCTTAAAATCCTTTCATTTGATACCCATATAGTGAAAAGCGCAAAAAAATATCAGTCGCCATGTTGGATCGGCGGCCATATTGAAATTTTAGAAACGTCACTAATGGCGTCGTGTTCTACTCCTCAAGGCCTTTCATTTGATACCCATTAAGCCTGGGTTGGATAACAAAAGCGGTCCGCCATTTTGAGAGCGGCGGCCATTTTGAATTTTTTTCAATGTCTCTAACGCGGCTGTATTCGACTTGCAAAACCCTTTCATTTGATACCCATGAAGCATGGGTTGGAAAACAAAAGCGGTCCGCCATTTTGAGAGCGGCGGCCATTTTGAATTTTTTTTTAATGTCTCTAACATGGCTGTATTTGACTTGCAAAACCCTTTCATTTGATACCCATATTGTAGGGATTACAATTCAAATGATACTTGGCCTTTTTGGACCGGCGGCCATATTGGTTTTTTAACGTTGCCACCAATAGGCATCGATAGTGTTATGATAATCCTTTTATTCCATACCCATGTCACCGTATCGGGATTGAAAACCGCGAGAATATAGCAAAAAAAAAATATTTACCATTACAAAATGGCCGCCAGCGCCGGCGCCATCTTGAAAATGTCAAATGTAAATTTTTTCCAGTGTAGTAGAATAAACCGCTCACCGATTGGCGGTAAATGCAGGCGCGCAACTGTCATCGGTTCGCGTCAAAAAATTCGCAAAGTCGCCGAAGCCAAAATCTGCCATAGCGCCCAGTGTTGCCATATATCTAGCCCAAAATGGTAGTAGAAATGATCAGCGAGGCCCGACCGACCCGGCCATGTGAAAAAAAATCGAAAAACACGCGATTTACGTTCTCCCCAAAATCGGGGAAAATACCCCAAAATCGGGGTAAATTACACCACCGTTCGATGCGGCTCACCGAGCACTACAAAAGGTCACCCGGGGTTGTCAGTCGAAAAACGCCGGCAACCCCGCGAAAACCGCGATTAAATGTTTTCGAAATTGCAACTTTTTACAAAATGGCCGCCGGCGGCGCCGCCATCTTGAAATGTCAGAGTTTCGGATTTTTCCCAATATCTGCACCGTATACGGGGTGGGATGACGTTTGTCCCGCGACTCCAGCTCACCCCGATCTAGGAGATCAATTCGGGTCAAAGTCGGTCTGCGAAAAGTTTCCAACCTCCGTGGAGGCCAGTGTTGCCAGTGTAGAAAAATGAAAATACCAGAAAGTCATAGAGGCTCCGCCGGCCTATAGGCCCATGGTATGGAAAAAATCCAAAAGTCGTTATTTCGATTTTCGCCTTTCGGGGCCCCTAGGGGGAAAACTACCAAAAACGGTAGAAATTTTCTCCCACCTGGCAACACTGCTCGCCGAGCTCCACCCCCGCCCGGAACATGTCACCCCGGTCGGAGGCCGCCATCTTGGCGAAAATCCGGTCCGAAAATCGCGTCAAAATTGGCGATCCAAGATGGCCGCCGGCGCCGCCGCCATATTGTTTTTCGCCGCGCGCCGCAAGTTTCTCGAAAGTCGAGGACAGTCCGGACCACACGAAAAAGGAAAATCCGGGAAAAAAGCAAGCGCCGCCCCGGTCGACGGTCGCAAACACGGGTCGAAACGGGTTTTTCAGTCCAAGATGGCGGCGGCGCCATTTTGTTTTTTCTCAGTTTGACAGCGGCTCTGCATCCCCGCCACAGTAGTGAACACCCCCACCAAACGCCGTCAAAAACGGAGCCGATTTGGAAAAGTTGACAATTCGCGCGGGCCGCCATCTTGGATTTTAAAATCGAGCTTTATCCGGTTAGATCGGAAAAAAAATCTAAAAAATTCCACCTAAACATCAAAACACCCTAAACACCCTCTAAACACCCTAAAAACACCCCTGATCAGTGAGTCAGTCAGTCAGTGAGTGGTAATCGAGCTTTATATATATAGGAGACTAGACGTCGCTTGCTTGCCGCGGGGTGCAAGCACCCCGCGGTGGGGTGGTCCATCCCTGCTGTGTTTGACAAAAATTGTGGTCTGTCGAAAATTGGTGAAAAAAGTCTTCTTTTTTGTCAAAATGTAGTATAAGTTACATATAAAATTGTTTACGTTTGAAAATACACTAAGGAAGTCATGGCGTTTGTGGTCGCGTGTGTGCCGCGAGGTCTATCCTACTTCTGTTAAAAAAATTGGCGGTCGGTCGAAAACTGGTAAAAATTGTCTCCATTTGTGTCAAAAGAAACTACAAAACTGTGTACGGTTGCGAGAACACTAAGAAACTCACGGTGATTCTGGTCGCGTGAGTGCCGCGAGGTGCGCGTACCTCGCGGTGGTGTGGTCTATCCCACTACTGAGAAAAAAAAATTGCGGTCGGTCGAAAATTGGTGAAAAATTGTCTTCCTTTAAGTCAAAACAAACTGAAAAAGCGTGTGCAGTTTAAAATACACTAAGAAGCTCACGTCGATTGTAGTCGCGTGAGTGCCGCGAGGTGCGCGCACCTCGCGGTGGTGTGGTTTATCCCGCTAATGAAAAAAAAAATTGGCGGTCGGTCGAAAATTTGTGAAAAATTGTCTCCATTTAAGTCAAAACAAACTGAAAAAGCGTGTGCAGTTTAAAATACACTAAGAAGCTCACATCGATTGTAGTCGCGTGAGTGCCGCGAGGTGCGCGCACCTCGCGGTGGTGTGGTCTATCCCACTACTGAAAAAAAAAATTGGCGGTCGGTCGAAAATTGGTAAAAAATTGTCTTCATTTGTGTCACAAGAAAATAAAAAAGTTTGAGGGTGTAAATACTTAAAGAAACTCACGGCGCTGTTGGTCGCGTGAGTGCGGCGGTGGCGTTGCTACTATTGAGATTTTCAAATAAAATCTTGTACAGTTGCGAAGCGGTGCAAAAGCATATCGAGGTAAGTAAAAAAAAAAAATAAATTGTCATTACACTATAAATCACATTTGGAGTTCTACTCTTAAAATCCTTTCATTTGGCCGTCGGTCAAAAATAGGTGAAAATTTGTGACCATTTATGTCGCAAGAAAATAAAAACTGTGTGAGGTTGTGAATACACTAAGAAGCTCACGGTGAGTGTGGTCGCGTAAGTGCCGCGAGGTGCACGCACCTCGCGGTGGCACTGCTCACTATTGCGATTTTCAAATAAAATCTTGTACAGTTGCAAAGCGGCACAAAAGCATATCGAGGTAAGTAAAAAAAAAAAAAGAAATTGTCATTTTACTATAAATTACATTTGGATCCGTTCTACTCTTAAAATCCTTTCATTTGATACCCATATTGTGAAAGTCTCGAAAAAATTTCAGTCGCCAAGATGGATTGGCGGCCATATTGAAATTTTCGAAATGTCACTAATGGCGTCGTGTTCTACTCGTCAAGTCCTTTCATTTGATACCCATGTCGCATGGGTTGGAAAACAAAAGCGGTCCGCCATTTTGAGAGCGGCGGCCATTTTGAATTTTTTTCAATGTCTTTATCGTGGCTGTATTTAACACTTAAAACCCTTTCATTTGATACCCATGAAGCATGGGTTAAAAAACAAAACTGGTCCGCCATTTTGAGAGCGGCGGCCATTTTGAATTTTTTTTAATGTCTCTAACGCGGCTGTATTAGACTTGCAAAACCCTTTCATTTGATACCCATAATGTTGGGATTACAATACAAATGATACTTGGCCTTTTTGGACCGGCGGCCATATTGGTTTTTTTACGTTGCCACTAATAGGCTTCCATAGTGCTGAAAAAATCATTTCATTCGATACCCATATCACCGTACCGGGATTGAAAACCGCGAGAATAAAGCAAAAAGAGGATATTCACCATTACAAAATGGCCGCCAGCGCCGCCGCCATGTTGAAAAATGTCAAATGTCAAATTTATCCAGTGTAGTAGACTAAACCGCCCACCGATTGGCGGTAACTGCAGGCGCGCAACTGTCATCGGCTCGCGTCAAAAAATTCGCAAAGTCGCCGAAAACGAAATCTGCCACAGCGCCCAGTGTTGCCATATATCTGGCCCAAAATGGTGGTAAAAATGATCAGCGAGGCCCGGTCGACCCGGCCATGTGAAAAAAAATCGAAAAACACGCGATTTACGTTCTCCCAAAATCGGGGAAAATACCCCAAAATCGGGGTAAATTACCCCACCGATCAATTCTCCCCACCGAGCACTACAAAAGGTCACCCGGGGTTGTCAGTCGAAAAACGCCGGCAACCCCCGCCCGCGAAAACCGCGATTTATTTTTTTCGAAATTGCAACTTTTTACAAAATGGCCGCCGGCGGCGCCGCCATCTTGAAATGTCCGAGTTTCCGATTTTTCCCAATATCTGCACCGTATACGGGGTGGGATGACGTTTGTCCCGCGACTCCAGCTCACCCCGATCTGGGAGATCAATTCGGGTCAAAGTCGGTCTGCGAAAAGTTTCCAACCTCCGTGGAGGCCAGTGTTGCCAGTGTAGAAAAATGAAAATACCAGAAAGTCATAGAGGCCCCGCCGGCCTATAGGCCCATGGTATGGAAAAAAATCAAAAGTCGTTATTTCGATTTTCGCCTTTCTGGGCCCCTAGGGGGAAAACTACCAAAAACGGTAGAAATTTTCTCCCACCTGGCAACACTGCTCGCCGAGCTCCACCCCCGCCCGGAACATGTCACCCCGGTCGGAGGCCGCCATCTTGGCGAAAATCCGGTCCGAAAATCGTGTCAAAATTGGCGATCCAAGATGGCCGCCGGCGCCGCCGCCATATTGTCTATTGCAGCGCGCCGCAAATTTCCCGAAAGTCGAGGACAGTCCCGACCACGCGAAAAAAGAAAATCCCGGAAAAAAGCAAGCGCCGCGCCGGTCGACGGTCGCAAACACGGGTCGAAACGGGTTTTTCAGTCCAAGATGGCGGCGGCGCCATTTTGTTTTTTCGCAGTTTGACAGCGGCACTGCATGCCTGTCAGATATAGAAAACCCCCCCCCAAACGCCGTTAAAAACGAAGGCGATTTGGAAAAGTTGACATTTCGCGCGGGCCGCCATGTTGGACTGGCAAAAAACCCTTTATCCCATTCTATGAACTAAAAAATCTAGAAAATTCCACCCTAACATCAAAACACTCAAAACACCCTCTAAACACCTCAAAAACACCCCTGATCAGTGAGTCAGTGAGTGGTAATCGAGCTTTATATAATATAGATAGACTAGACGTCGCTTGCTTGCCGCGGGGTGCAAGCACCCCGCGGTGGGGTGGTCCATCCCGGCTGTGTTTGACAAAAATTGTGGTCTGTCGAAAATTGGTGAAAAAAGTCATCTTTTTGTCAAAAAGAAGTAACTTGTATACAAAATTGTCTACGTTTGAAAATACACTAAGGAACTAATGGCGTTTGTGGTCGCGTGTGTGCCGCGAGGTGCACGCACCTCGCGGTGGTGTGGTCTATTCCCACCAATGAAAAAAAAAATTGGCGGTCGGTCGAATATTGGTGAAAAATTGTCTCCATTTAAGTCAAAACAAACTGAAAAAGCGTTTGGAGTTGTAAATACACTAAGAACCTCACGTCGATTGTAGTCGCGTGAGTGCCGCGAGGTGCGCGCACCTCGCGGTGGTGTGGTCTATCCACTACTGAAAAAAAAAATTGGCGGTCCGTCGAAAATTGGTGAAAAATTGTCTCCATTTAAGTCAAAACAAACTGAAAAAGCGTGTGCAGTTTTAAATACACTAAGAAGCTCACGGCGCTGGTGGTCGCGTGAGTGCCGCGAGGTGCGCGCACCTCGCGGTGGCGCGGCTCACTATTGCGTTTTTCAAATATAATCTTGTACAGTTGCAAAGCGGCACAAAAGTATATCGAGGTAGGTAAAAAAAAAAAAAAAAAAAAGAAATTGTCATTATACTATAAATCACATTTGGATCGGTTCTACTCTTAAAATCCTTTCATTTTGATCCCATATAGTTAAAATCGCAAAAAAATGTCAGTCGCCATGTTGGATCGGCGGCCATATTGAAATTTTAGAAACGTCACTAATGGCGTCGTATTCTACTTGTCAGGCCTTTCATTTGATACCCATGAAGCATGTGTTCGAAAAAAAAAGCGGTCCGCCATTATGAGAACGGCGGCCATTTTGATTTTTTTTCAATTTCTCTAACGCGGCTGTATCAGACTTGCAAAACCCTTTCATTTGATACCCATATTGTAGGGATTACTGTACAAATGTTATTTGGCGTTTTTGGACCGGCAGCCATATTGGTTTTTTACATTGCCACTAATAGGCTTCGATAGCACTGAAAAAATACGTAGACGTCGCTTGCTTGCCGCGGGGTGCAAGCACCCCGCGGTGGAGTAGTCTATCCCACTTCTGTTAAAAAAATTGGCGGTCGGTCGAAAATTGGTAAAAATTGTCTCCATTTGTGTCAAAAGAAACTACAAAACCGTGTACGGTTGCAAAAACACTAAGAAGCTCACGTCGATTGTAGTCGCGTGAGTGCCGCGAGGTGCACGCACCTCGCGGTGGTGTGGTCTATCCACTACTGAAAAAAGAAATTGGCGGTCGGTCGAAAACTGGTGAAAAATTGTCTCCATTTAAGTCAAAACAAAATGAAAAAGCGTGTGCAGTTTAAAATACACTAAGAAGCTCATGGTGAGTGCGGTCGCGTGAGTGCCGCGAGGTGCACGCACCTCGCGGTGGTGTGGTCTAACCCACAACTGAAAAAAGAAATTGGCGGTCGGTCGAAAATTGGTGAAAAATTGTCTCCATATAAGTCAAAACAAACTGAAAAAGCGTGTGCAGTTGTAAACACACTAAGAAGCTCCCGGCACCGGTGGTCGCGTGAGTGCCGCGAGGTGCACGCACCTCGCGGTGGCGTTGCTCACAATGCGTTTTTGACATAAAATCTTGTACAGTTGCAAAGCGGCACAAAAGCATATCGAGGTAAGTAAAAAAAAAAAAAAGAAATTGTCATTTTACTATAAACATATTTCGATCCGTTCTACTCTTAAAGTCCTTTCATTTGATACCCATATAGTGAAAATCGCAAAAAAATGTCAGTCGCCATGTTGGATCGGCGGCCATATTGTAATTTTCGAATCGTCACTTATAGTGTTGTGTTCTGCTCTTTAATACCTATCATTTGATACCCATGAAGCATGGGTTGTAATACAAAAGCGGTCTGCCATTTTGAGAGCGGCGGCCATTTTGAATTTTTTTCATTGTCTCTATCGCGGCTGTATTAGACTTGCAAAACCCTTTCATTTGATACCCATGAAGCACGGTTAAGAAAACAATAGCTGTCCGCCATTTTGAGGGCGGCGGCCATTTTGAATTTTTATATTGTATCTAACGTGGCTGTATTAGGCACTCAAAATCCTTTCATTTGATACCCATAATGTAGGGATAACAATACAAATGATACTTGGCCTTTTTGGACCGGCGGCCATATTGGTTTTTTAACGTTGCCACCATTTAGTTTCGATAGCGCTGAAATAATCATTTCATTCGATACCCATATCACCGTACCGGGATTAAAACCCGCAAGAATATAACAAAAAAAAAATATTTACCATTACAAAATGGCCGCCAGCGCCGCCGCCATCTTGAAAATGTCAAATGTCAATATTTTACGGTGTAGTGGAATAAGCTCCACATCGGTCGAGCATAACTGCAGGCGCGCAACTGTCATCGGTTCGCGTCAAAAAATTCGTAAATTCGCCGAAACCGAAATCTGCCGCAGCGCCCAGTGTTGCCATATATCTGGCCCAAAATGGTGGTAGAAATGATCAGCGAGTCCCGGTCGACCCCGCCAAGTGAAAAAAAATCGAAAAACACGTGATTTACGTTCTTCCCAAAATCTGGGAAATTACCCCTAAATCGGGGTAAATTACCCCACCGTTCGATGCGGCTCACCGAGCACTACAAAAGGTCACCTGGGGTTGTCAGTCGAAAAACGCCGGCAACCCCGCGAAAACCGCGGTTTAATTTTTTCGAAATTGCAACTTTTTACAAAATGGCCGCCGGCGCCGCCGCCATCTTGAAATGTTGGAGTTTCGGATTTTTCCCAATATCTGCACCGTATACGGGGTGGGATGACGTTTGTCCCGCGACTCCAGCGCACCCCGATCAGGGAGATCAATTCGGGTCAAATTCAGTCTGCGAAAAGTTTTCGACCTCCGTGGAGGCCAGTGTTGCCAGTGGGGAAAAATGAAAATACCAGAAAGTCATAGAGGCCCTGCCGGCCTATAGGTCCATGGTGTTGAAAAATTCCAATAGTCGTTATTTCGATTTTCGCCTTTCTGGGCCCCTAGGGGGAAAACTACCAAAAACGGTAGAAATTTTCTCCCACCTGGCAACACTGCTCGCCGAGCTCCACCCCCGCCCGGAACATTTCACCCCGGTCGGAGGCCGCCATCTTGGCGAAAATCCGGTCCGAAAATCGCGTCAAAATTGGCGATCCAAGATGGCCGCCGGCGCCGCCGCCATATTGTCTATTGCAGCGCGCCGCAAGTTTCTCGAGAGTCGAGGACAGTCCCGATCACACACAAAAGGAAAATCCGGGAAAAAAACAAACGCCGCGCCGGTCGACGGTCGCCAACACGGGTCGAAACGGGTTTTTCAGTCCAAGATGGCGGCGGCGCCATTTTGTTTTTTCGCAGTTTGACAGCGGCACCGCATCCCCGCCACAGTAGTGAACACCCCCACCAAACGCCGTCAAAAACGGAGCCGATTTGGAAAAGTTGACATTTCGCGCGGGCCGCCATCTTGGATTTTAAAATCGAGCTTTATCCGGTTAGATCGGAAAAAAAATCTAAAAAATTCCACCTAAACATCGAAACACCCAAAACACCCTCTAAACACCCTAAAATCACCCCTGATCAGTGAGTCAGTCAGTGAGTGAGTGGTAATCGAGCTTTATATATATAGGAGATAGGCGTCAGCAACGGGCGTTATAACTTTATTACCCGTGCTATCGAGCCAATGACTTATCTCCCGGATTCTGCCAACTGACAGAATTTAAACATACGCACGAAGTTAGATTTATTAACTTAACTGTGTAACTACATATTTCAAAATCTTTGAGTGAGTTCTGTTTTGATTTATGTATGTGAGTAGAAAAATTTTTAGGTGTATAATAACGTTGTTGCTAATTGCTAATGGGAATCCCATTAGAAAAGATATTAAAGTATAATACCAAGTTATTGAAAATGACATTAGTTATATCGATAAAAATTCTAATCGAAAAAGAATTATTAAAATGAAATTATATGTATATACTGGCATCATAAAATTTATTAGAGGCCCGTTAAACTATTAAGAATGTATGATTCGTTTCAAGACGACATCAACCATAAATTAATTTGACATTCTATCTACACGGAAAGATATGAAAAAATAATTAGCGATTCATAATATTTCGAAACAAAATAAAGATGTCTCAATATTTTTGTAAAACATTTCCAATTATTTGAGGCACCGAAATATAACTACAAAAATAAGTTTACCAAAAGGTAAAAAATATGAATATGAAATTAAATTAAGCTTGAAGATGAACAATCTTTAGAATGTGAGGTTTTATTATTAAGCATATATTATAATAACACGTCCGATCGTGAGTCACCTTCCGCCTATGTCAGAGAAGGTCAACGGCATAGTTTTGGCTGTAGTGGTTATATCATTATCATATTATGATCTTTCTAATCTCTATTTAACCATTTCAATGAGAAAATTGACGGTACTGTTAAAACCCCGATTACTTAGGACCGGATCCGGTACTTACCTACTTAACGAAAAAGTATCTGTCTAGTAACATTGATTTGGTGTAAGAATCCAGTTCGCATTGAATCTAAATTAAAATTTGAGTAAAATTTAATATAACTAGCTTTTATTCCTCGCTTTACAAAAGTATCCATGACAATGATGTTTCATTATGTTAAGCAAATCGTTTCCGATTACGGGTGGTCATTATTGTATTGTAATATAATAATAAAGTATTAAAAATTTTGAAAATTTCATATGAAAATAACATTGGCCAAACAAAAATATTAGAAATCTTTACAGATATTTAAAGAATATGTGTAGTTTGATATAATAATATTTATCGTAGAATATAGTATTTTTTTTTGCTACACAATTAGACGTTTAATAATTAAACGAATAATTTACTAAAATACTTTTATGAAAGACAGTTATATAGAGTTGGGGTCAAAACGGGATTTTATATCATGCGAAGGCGTTGTTTCAATGTTAATTCGACCCACAAACTACAGAATATCTTATAAAGCCTCCTACCTACACAAATGTTATGTTTTAACGTTGTGGAGAAGAACTAAGACTCGTAACTTCCAATAAAACTATTTTTTAAACAATTGTATTACGATTTAAATTATTTTCTTGGAATAGTGGCGCAAACGAGCTGACGGATTACCAGACGATAATCCGTCAGCGTAACGCTTATCCGACCGCAGTCGAAGGACACCTGCAACGCTAGAAGTACGTTGAAGGTGGATATCGCATTGGATGAGCAGAAATGCAACTATCCATAGATTTAAGACTATTAATGGCATTATCGGAAAACTATCACTTCGAACCTATCTTAAAGTTCTTATCTTAGAGTTCTTTTTCACACCAACACTCTTTATCAGTCAGGATAAAACCTAAAAATTCCATGCTGACTAAAATTAACCGAACGTAAGTTAACCAGTGCAAACATTGTCGTATCTGTGCAATGAAGATCTAAAATTAGGAAGCAAACTAAATCCATTTAGCGGAGTGACAGTTAGTAGTTACATTGAAATTTAAATCTAGACGAATGAACAACGAAAATGATCGGAACGCACGAGCTGACGGTAATTATCCTCCATTTGCATCGGAATTCTGTCCGTTCGGACGATTGAGTGCGCTTAGTGCGAATGCGAGTATCAAATTGTCAAATGGGACAAATGAAGTCGTAATATTGCGGTTAATGTAGTTATAATTAGGTACTGTTTTCTTGCTGTGATACATTTTGGAACCGTATTTACCGATGAAATTGGGTATAGAGGTAGTTCTATGAAATTAGTGTCTCTCAATCAGTTCTAGAACAACAAGGCACAATGATGTAGTTACAGTCAAGCTTCTGAAGAGGGGTCTGAAAGGTCAGAGCCTCTTCAACTACGTCAATCATATTTGATAGCAAAACGTTTAAAGCATGGTACAGGCGTAGTGACGCTGTTTTACAAAAAATGAGATAAAACCCAGCTGATGAACTACAGATAAATCATGTCATAAGCCTTTTGCCTTCTTGACATGACCACATATATATGTTGTGGCAAGCTATGCAGAAGATTGAAAAGTTTTACCTGCTACAATGCTTGTTATATATGGAATATCAGAAAACCTTTGACCGTATTTGACATGGGCCGTGTTTCAATATCGACTTGCTACCCAAGACTATCGAAACATCCGAGTGTTGCAGTCACTGTACGAAAGCGCCACAATGCCACCCCGACATCAAGACCAAAAAATAACGATTCACCGCAGCGGGAAAAGACAGATATGATATCGTTAACACAAATAATGATACAGATACTGAAAAATATGTTTAAGCTTTTGATTGGACATTAAAATAACGGGAAAGAAGACTGTCTATTTGCTCATAATATCGTAGTCATGGCTGACATAATGGAATATTTGGGTACAATGCTCAAAATCCTCAGTAGAGTTTTCCAATAAGTGGGCCTAAAAATAAATATGTACAAGCCGATCATGTCGAATTCCTATTTGACATCCACGGTAGGAGACTTCCAACCTTCACGAGAGCCCTATATTGGAAGTTACTGTCGAGTGGATTTATCTTAGATAAACAGTCCAACTACCATATCCAAAAAAGATGTTAATCGATTCAGCTCGGTTGGTAAGCGGTCGGGAAGTTACGCAGAATATTCTCGGCCCATTTAGAGCAGTGTCTCAAAACAAAAGTTAACCTGTGCGGGTTGCTAGTCTATATAATTATAATATATAGAACTGAAACCTGGTCACTTGCAATGGTCCATATAAGGTGGCTTAATGTCATCCAAAGGGTCACAGAGAAGGCTTCTCTCTCTCGCTTATTCATGGAGATTTTCTGTGTGATCGAATCAGATATATTGAAATCCGTAAAGCTATGGTTACCAATGTAACCCGTAGAACTGTCAACCTTAAGTGGTAGTGCACAGTATACATGCTCGTATAAACTGACGGCTGTAGCAGCGAAACGGCATCAAGTAGAAGGCATATGCTGGGGATCACAGCACCGGTAAGTCTATCACATCTTGTGAAAGTTACTGGTACTGCTAACTTACCCGTACTGGATGTTATCAGCACAGGAGCAATCGGTGTGGAGATACTGCGAGGAGGTCGATGTCCAACAGTGGGCGATACTTGGCTGATATGATGGTGATGATGATCATGGTCATAGTTCGATATCATGTTTACTACGGCAACTTCTTTAATTCCTAAGTCAGAATTTTTACCGCGGGAGAACATCTTTATCTATTTGAGAATCGAGTATAGTAGTATATAATATTTTAGAGTATTATACGAGCGAAGCTTATGCTATATAAGTCGACATTAACAGTACAAAATTGTATTTAGTTACTTTGTGTGTATCATCATAATGTCAATCAAACTCACTTTCACATGGAAAGTCTTCATTACTATTAATCTTTCATACATTTATCAAGTAATCCTCATTAAAATTTCATTGTGATTTGATCAATGGTACTTAATAAAATAACTAATGAAAGCAGTACCGTTAACTACATATACCATTTCACTATTTTAATGTAATGTTATACAATTTTAATATTTAAATAAAAAAATGTCAAGTAGTCACAATAATGTAATCCTTGTTACAATAACGAGGATTACACTTTGCCTATATAAAAAACTTTTCATAACTATTATCATATTATATTTAACAGCATAGCTAGAATACATTTCTAGTAGTTAGGAAATCTACGAGCTATGGTAATTATGATTATTCAGAATAAAATAGTCTGACAAAATCGCATGAACGCAGGAAATATGACTCGTGAAACCAGTTCCTCAGATTTCGAAAGTCACATGCAATTTTTTTATACGTTGACTCGTTTCGTTGTATAGAGTTTGTTCTTGTTTTGAATTTATTGTTAAAATATACATTATACGTAAATTTATACACGATTAATTTATGATTGTGAGCTGCAGGTATTTAGGTCGATAAACCTCATGGTGTAACAATTTATTGGAATAGACTATATTTATAGATGAACTATGTTTTCTATGTTAAGTATTTTATATAGTATATAGTCAGAAATATATTGAAATATCTAGAGTATTAATATATTAAAAACAAAAAGCAACGTATACATCACAAAGATATTTATCACGAAGCATTAAATTGTTATAATTTTATACTGGATCATGATGTGATTAACTCGTATATATGTAGATTTACTCGTATAGAATCGATGAGATTATAAGAGTGTAGTGTAATTTATTTTAAACTTAAATTCTTCTGAAACATCAGTAATATTAGAAGGAAAACATTCTTTTTATAAGGGTTTATTTTCTTATATATGTATATGAGAAGATGAGAAAATATGAAAAAAATTTGAAACAAAAGTTGGAAACAATTATTCGATGTTCACGTTTTTTTAATGTTTGTACATAAAATTATTTACAATGCTTATTAAAATGCTGACATATCGAACTTACAGGTGCAATCATTTATTATGTATTAGTATATAAAAAAGCTTCATTATGTTCGATGATTAGTAAAAACAGGTTGGCTCAATGGTATCCCATAGAAGTTTATAAGCGAGAGCGTGCAGGAGGTACATTGCGGCCGCAATCTCATATGTTGAGTCACCGTAACTCGATAGTCGAGGGAAATGTGTCACAAATGCACTAACATGCGATATTACAGTATTATATTATCTGTGCCATTACTTTGCGTGCATGAGAGAACATAATGGATAGAGTTATTGCGTATAGACCCAAGGGTCAAATATAGATAGATATTTTAAATAAAAATACTTTTCTAAATGTATGCTAAACTTCATATCAATGAATGAAGTAGTTAAGTAAAAAAGAGAACATAGATTATTTTATTACTACGATATTAAAATCGCAATAATTGGGAGTTTACAAATATGATTATTGCTGTTATATACTTAAATATTTAAATATGATAGACATTTTTTGGCTAGCTGCATAGTCGTGGGAGCAATCTCTACGAGCCAAATATAAACAAACCCCCATTAAAAAAAAGAAAAAAAATATTATTAATAATTTTATTGCCGATTTAACAAGTAATAACTTTTATCTTAAATGTCTTTTATAGAATTATATATTTGTTATTCATTTGGTCCAGTGAGTTTGTCCTACATAAAAATACCCAATAAATAAGAAAACATGCACTAAGACAGTCAGTGAAGAAAAAAAAAACTGTTTTGAATTTATTTAATTGTAAGAGCAATGTTTTGACTAGTGTATCATTTACACGATATATTTTAAAATATTTAGAAATTAAAAAATACCAATTCACAGATTATGATGTTCTAAATATCAAAGAACATGGACAAAAAGTGGGCCTCAATCATGTGCAGAGACGTAAGATATATCAATCGATAGGTAATTTTATGTTCATCAATTTACAACTTATTATATTTTTTTTAAATCCCCCGTTTTTTGTAAATGATGTTTGAAAGTACCTAGATATTCAAGTAAACACATCCCAAAACGTGGTTAAAATGTTTTAATTAAGTATATAAAATGATAATATATTAAAATCTTATTGAAAAATGGTTATATAGTTAACAAAAGAAATGTAATTTAGTAATTAGAAATTCATGAAGTTCTAGAAATGTTGTGTTACTGACCACCCTGAATGTACATAGTCTGTGACCAATGATGACACTCGTCCGCAACATGTGCACAATGTCACTAAATCATACAACCAAGTGATTCGAATAGAAAGAAATCGTTTATTTAGATAATTTATACAAGATTGCAGGTAAGTCGGGAGATCTATTTATTTACATGAACAAAGAGTAAAGTAGATAAATATTTAATGACGAGAAAGATAAATATAAAGCATAGTTCAATAGAACTGAGAGTGATTGAAGGCAATAAATAAAAATACTCAGCACAATAATCGACTTCTATTTATATTGTAATCTTTGATAGCACGTGAAAATTATTAAAGTACATAATAAATAATAATTAATGACGACCTCCATAGTCGAGTGGTTCGTACACCGGTTTCAAGGTGTCGCCATCTCTGAGGTCCCGGGTTCGAATCCCGGTGGGGGCAGATGTTTGTGTGATGAATGCGAGCATTTGTACCTTAGTCGTGGTTGTTGATATATATTTCAATAAAAATTATTTATATATGTATAATATATGTATGTCTATCCGTTACCCTAGATCCCATAGTACAAGCTTTACAGAGCTTAGTTTGGGCTAGGCTAATTGGTGTAAGTGTAACAAATATTTATTATTATTATTTATTATTATTATAAATATATATATATTTATATATACAGAGTGTATTTTTGAAACGGGGCAGTAAGGGCAAGTACCTTCACCGTTGCAGTTACAGCAAAACGTTCTTAGAAGACCTTTCCTAACTTTTTGACATATTTTGAACTGCTTTCACAGATTTTGTAAAAAACTTACAGTTGGCAAAAAAAAATGCAAAACGTCCAAAAATTTATTTTGCCAATCGATTCTATTTCATGTGGGGATCAAAAAACTCTATGGGACCATTTTAGCTTTCAGTACTAGGAAAGACAGAAATCGCCAAAAACGTTTCCCATACATTTCGTACGGAAATATGATAAATCAACTCGAAACTCATAGGTCAGGTAAAATTTTGAACTTTTTTAAATAAAAAAAGTAATTTAAACATTTAAGAAATTGGTTTATGAAATAAATTGCTCAAAATGTTTTCCATTTTTACGAATACATAAGTCTATCCTTTTTTGCATTGAACGAATGGCGGCTAATAATGTTCTGGGATGAATATTACGTAAAATGGTCATTAATGCATCCTTGAGCTCTTGAACACTATAAGGCGTACGTCGTCTTATACACGTCGTCTTATATAAGAGATTAGATATTAAAATCTAATCTCTATCCAGATGATCTACAATAATTTATACTCTTCTCTGGTAAAGTTTCGTCGCTGCACATTACTCAGGCCCACCTTCCATACAAATTTTCACCATCACCTTTTAATTATTATAGTAAATCATAGTGTTCCTCTAATTCATATTGTGAACCTATCGCTACTAAAGGGTAATTTCTTAGATGTCTTAAAAGATTTTTTGGAAAATCTATATCTATATAAAAAGGGTTATGTGACAATATTAATAACTATCAGGTTGAAAAACTGAACGGTATAATTTTTCAAAACTTTTCAATACTATGCCAAAGAAGTCTTTTAATACTAATTGTCATTTAAAACTTATTTCAATATACATTTCTCGTGCACACTATGAAGCCAATATAAATGATTTCATTAAAATCGACCAGGAAAAAATACAGCTTTTATCTCAATTGCTTCTGAATGCTTCGGTTTCGCTGTTGCTGTTGAATATTAATGTTTCCAAAAGAATGACTCTCTCTAAATGCTATTTCCTTACTTTAATCAAGACTATAGTTCGAGTTCAATCTATTTACCACGCGTTTGGTAGCCCCAATACAATGTAGGGCCTCGTTGCGGACGTCCGTCGAGTGGTAAATTGATTGGATTGTGGCTGCATACGTTTATGTGATGATTTTGCGATGTTTGTACTGAATATTGACAATGGTTACCATATATTGCTTGCTTTGTTTGCGTTTGCAATTTTTTTATATGGAGTTGTGATCTAGTAATAGTTTTACATGATTGTGTTTACATTTGTTAGCGTATGAATTTTTTAAGTCCTACAATGGAATGTCTCCATGTTCACTAATATGAAATTCACCAGATCTTTACAATTTTACTAATGAGTTTTGGAATAATGAAGAATTTTCGAACAGCCAAATGTTAGTTTACCAGATTGGTGCTTTTGTCCCAAGATGAGTAACAATTATGATGATTATCACAAATTTTATTCGTAAAGTAATTTATTTGTAATTCGTAACGTAAACAACAAAAGCTATTAGAAAATATGTGTGTTGTAATTAATCTATGGATATTTATTATCACCGTTGTTAATCTATGAATTATGGGTTGCAAACGTAACAACATCTATAAAGAGGATTTGAACACTCGTTAAATTTATCACTTGAAAATTACTCCATTGATAGGCAGGTATTATGTTCAGTCCGTTCAGAAGATCCGGGGTCTATTATGCCAAATACCGATATGATATATAAATAAATAAATATATATCTATATATAGGTACAGACAGGTGGATCGAATGCTAAAGTTGCTCTGATGCGTTTTAAAAATTTACTATCTATAAAATAGAAAGAAAAAAAGCACCTGTGCAGAATTTAATTTACTATCCACATTAATACGTATACAAATTATCTTACTAATTTGAAAAAAAAATATCATGAAACAATTTATGAGGGATGTTAGCTAAATATTTTGTTATTTAACGTTTTAAAGATTGTCCCCACCTTGTGTTTCAACACTCTGCTCATGGTAAAGAATTGATACAATGAACACTTATAAAATAACTATTCTGCAAAGAAAAGCACAATGTGTATCGTGATTCATTGATACAAAATCGAATGATCAGACTCAACGAAACTACAAAACTTAGTATATGATAGTTCGTACACAACATAAGATATTTGTGGAGACAGGAACAAGTAAAAAATATTTTAATTTAAATAATAGAAAATTGAACAAGTCAATCTTAAATTGATTTGTGATCCTAGTTCTCTGCGTTTTTTATTTTACAGACTTTAGGTATCTATCTATATAGACAAATTGCTCTAACGATTTTCCTTGGCTAAAGCTTGTTTTTCAAGTTTGTTTTGAGTAATGTATAGGTGTATACTTTAAAGCTATCCAAACAACGGAGTTACATATTAAAGTGTATGTCAGTTGAACTTTACTTATACTGCATGTGCTAATATGATTTACCTTATTGAGCTTACGTCTCCTATGTCGCACACATTCGCCATTAGGTCATGTTTCTCAGAACGACTATCACTTGCGTAAGAGAGGAAAGCTAAATATACGCGCGGTAAATTTTATGTTAGCTCTTTATGTAAGAATGCTAAAATGGGCATTCCTATTTACCTAATGTGCGATGTTGTTTAAGATGCGTTCACTGTTACGATAAACGATGCTTTTACGTTAATTGTTACGTAAATTTTATATTCATCAGCGGAATACACTAAATTTCTTTCAAACTTTCTTCAAGTCCTCATTGGCATTTCAACGTTACAATGATAATGGACTATTAATAATAACTCTAAATTAGAGTAGAAAGATGTAAATTCAAATTAGATAATAACAGGCGGCAATTTCAATACTTAAAATTTTTACGAGATTGAATTTACATTGATATTTGGTTGTTTATAATAGATATAAAATACAATTGATGTTTATTTAACAGTTATATAATGAATCATAAGATTCTTATCATAGTTTGTGTTATTTAAAAATTTTTTGTATGATATTTTTTTTTAATTTATATTATTTCGCATATGTACTATATATTTTTGTAATATATCTTTATACAATGTCGTAATTATTAAAAGTATTTAGTGTTGTAGTTGAGATGTTCTGTATGTAGAAAGTTTAGCTCTTACCCGACCTTATCAATACACAGATAAAGCTACTACTACTGTATAGCTACTGTGCTAGCTCGTGCCAAAATTTAACACACAATAGTTCTGATGATATTTCGCAGGGCCTGAAACATTCTATAAATATAATAGATGAAAGATATAGAACCGTGATTTGCTCATTTTTATTACAAGTGCCCGTGTGATAAATGGCAAGCCTATTGTCATTGTTTAGACACTTCGTTGAGATACAACTGTGCTAATAATCTTACGATATCTACGGAAAAAAAGAAGCAGCAAAATATGTATTCTTAATATGTCATTACCTAATTTAATTGGCTTTTTAAATTATCATACAACCTATTAAGACTTCATAAGTTTTTAATTTTAGTGCTACAAAAATATTTTATTAGTGTCTCTGTGTATTATTTTAACCCTTGCAATTTTTGATAACTGTAGAATCTCCCAATTTGTATATTTTAATTGAAAAAGCATTCTACGAAATGACTCCTAATTTATTGATGGCTAAAAAGAATATTTTTACCTATAAATTTATAAGATAGTTTAATGTTTATTGATGTGTTTGAATGTTGTGTGCAAAAGTTTTCTTAGTTAATAAATATTCGTTAATAGAAAAACGTTAGTATGATAAGCTATTATTGAAAATATCTATATAAAACAGCAATGTAATATATGTGATAACCTATAATGAAGACGACTTTGCCTCACGTTGCGTAGCATAGTAAACGTTCGTCAAGGAATTTGGGTTTTGAATGTTTACTTCACATGTCTACATGTTTACAAAGATTATTTAACTATCATTATATATAATTTCTTTCTGAACTTTACAACATAGGATTATTTAACCATAAATATATAGATAAAAACATTAATAATATATAAATACTAAAATAATTTAAAAAATGACTATAAGCATCCAACATTATCCTGTTGATTCGTAATACTGGTGTGTTTATTAGTTTCTGGTTTTTCTTAAACAAATACGTTTTTTTGACGACATCAAACATCTGTAGGTTTTGGAAAATGGCCGGAGAAGGTTTAAAAACTATAGGTCTAGTTAGTTACGTTGTTGTCTCGTTCCTTTTTTCAATAAATATCATAAGAGAAAATAAACATGAATTAATTAAGTAGGCTTAACTTAATTTTATAAGTACAGGCCGTATGTGAACACGCCACTTGCAGAAAAAAAAAATATGTTTGTAGGTTACTCAAAATTAAAGACAACAAAAAATGATAGCCATTTCGTATTTGAATAATGACGTAATCTAAGTAAGTAAATTACGTGAAGTTCTTAAAAAACTTAACTTCGATTCTTTCGCTTCCATTTCATATGCATTTCATAATCAACATTAATAGCGGTCCATCCCACGGTGACGAGTCTATCTTAACAGAGTTAGAGTGATAAGACCTAGTATCTTAATAAAGTTGGGGTGACTAGTGCCTATTCAATACAGATTGAACAGTTAACAGACCAAGTGTTTTTAGGTTGTCTGATAATGTCTTTCTTCACCGTAGGATAAATGTACATTTCAGTACAGAAATTCGAATAACGATGAATATATTGGTACTGGGCAAGATCGAACCTCAGGATAAAAAAAAACCAGAGCGCCACCGACTCATATTATAATATTGTACTTTAATAAAAAAATAATAATTATGCGTGCCTATATCTACAATTTACATAGCGTACCGAGGGCCACAGATGGTATTGGTTGAAAACTAGCGCTGCAGGTATCCATGACAGCATATGCTGAGCCAGTGTCGGATTCACCGGTGCAGGGGTACACCGTAATTATGAATTCCTTACTTTAAATATTTGTTAGATTCTTCTCAATACTTAGTTTATGTTGTAAACCGATATATACGTGTATGTGCCTTTTTGTATAGTGAATAACTGAATTCTTTCATCCCATATTTATACCAATCACGAGCATTTATCCCTCAGTTTTTGTGCGATTCCGCATACTAGTCACGGCACATTGGCCGCCATCGCGAGCAATGAAGTGTTATAATAATAAACGTGATATAAAAACTACATCCGTTACCCGACAGGAGAAGATTAGCATCCTATATTAGCTACTAACTTAAATAGATTTAAAGTAGGTTTTCAGATAAAAATTTTTAAAGGGTGCGTTCTGGAGCGGCCCTTACAAAAGAGTTCAACGCACGTTCGCGCTTTGTTGAGCTCCATTCGTGCGAAACAGTAACCTACATGTTATGTAAACTACATACTGTAGTAATATTTAAGTTATAGTTTAAGTTATACAAGTATATATCTAAGGTAAAGTCAATAAATTTTAACAATATGTATTTTTTTTAATTAATACAGATCTAAAATATGTAATTAAAATCGAAGTCAAATTGATCGATCGATCGACTGATTCGAAGCAACTGGAAAAAATACTTATTTTAACCCTTTCAATGTCTAATTGCGTTGAGGTACAAATAATTTCTTTTACAATTTACGACATGTATAACTACTATGCGATATTCAAAAAGGCAAGGCAAAGGTTATGACGTGTCGCACGCACCTACATACTTGAGACGGATGTAAGAACAAAATGTATGTAAATCAACTCACTTAACGAGGGCAAGGGGTCCTGAGAGTTTGGCTCCCTCGGTAACACCGAACTAGGGCACTGTTCTGGCCAGTGGTAAGAGTAAACACAACAATAACACTTTCAGATCACTCACAGCACCACACAATTAGGTTTGGAATGCTCAACTGTTCTTAAAGTATAAAGATCAGAGAGTTACTTCAGAACCTTATTTTTCGAAACATATACGGAGGGATACACGACACAGTTGCATTTTTATGGAACAGAGGCATTGCCTCCTTCGCGTGTACGGCTCAAATGTCAAGCGGAGCGCAGGCGCAGTCCACCCGCACCCAGGTAAGTGACGTCACTTCGGTATTCAAAATGGCGGCATGGAATTCGAGAGCCTACGTTTAGTACTGGCAGCAGCATAATTACTAGTGCCAGCGTGAGGTGGGTGGATTTTTCGTTCGATTTGCTTAGTGCGTGAGTCGTTAATGTAATTCAATTACTAATTCATGACATTCTTAATGTTCAACGAATAAAGAGATTAAGAAAACATTAAATACAAAACCGCCTAAGATAGGCAATACGAATCCGTAAAATATATTTTTGAAACAGTCTAGTTTTAACATTTTAATCAATAAGGATTTTAACTACTAGATATATTATAAAGTTATGCAGATAGATATGCAATATAAAGCATATTGCAACCAAATTAACATATTTTGAATTCAAAAACAAAAATAAGTTGATATCGATATATATGTTGAATAACATTTGACGGTACAAAATAAAAATATATAATAAGTTATGTACACATTTGTTTTTAACAATATTGTAACGAAATTTTACTAAAATATTTCTAGACTTGTTTGTTTCAAGTTGCTGACCTACACATTTTTACGCGCTGTGCAAGTTCCTTTCACTGTAACAATTCATAGATGTGGATCAATCCATTCATACTAGCCGGGAGAGACAGAGATGGACAATATAAGTTTAAAGCTACACCAACACTGCTACACCTAAATGATGCAGTAATAACAAATATGTCTTAAACGCCTTCTAAATTATCATACGAATAGACAACATAACTATATTATTTGCTTCATCTGTCTGAGTTCTAATGACGACGATGCAGCATGTAATTATGCTAATACTACATTCGCAGGATAGCTTGCTAGTTCCCAGAAATTTATTCAGATATTACTATGAAGTTTTCATTAGTTAGCGTTAGTGTAATGTTGTTTAGAAGCGTATTCTCTAACTTGTAAATAATTTCTATCAGTCACCAAAACTGTGTTTATAATAGTTCTATATTGGTATACAACTTAGATTGCCCATCTGATGGTAAGTGATTACTACCAATCAGTAAGGAAATCTCTCCTGTAAGATTGGCAGCAAATTTGCAACCTCCATTAGTTGTCAATTTGTGACTTTATAGATTTTATTATTATTTATTATAATTTTTTTTTAGTTAAGAAAAAGTCACTTGTCACAGTCAGTTGGAAACTTGCTTTATTCCGAACTAGTTTTCAAGACATATGTAAATATTTCTAGCTTGAATGTTGATACGTAATTATTAACAGCGAAAAAGTCTAAAAGATGAAGAATGCATTTGAAATTGACGATTGAGACCATTTCATTTATTTAAAATTTTTAATAATTCTCAAGTAAAAACAAGTAATATATACAAGCTTTCTATGAGAAACTTTTGCCATTGGAAAAAGATATTGTCGTTAGTATATTATCCGATTTCCTTCTTCGCGTGTTGAACTGTCCTTATATCAAATTTGATGAAAATTAGAACAGTAGTATCGAAGTTTACTTCTCAAAATTCATAATTCCAATCTTTCCGAAATAGATTTGGAGAACCACTCAACTAAAGTGTATAAGTTTCTGACTTTTACTTTTATTAGTTGTGATATCTAAAATATAATTTTAACTACTTTTAACAAGACAAAATTAATTACAATATAGCACGAAACCATAACGATCGGTGCAAAATGTTCGTTTCTTGTGAAAGTTACGTTAGATAACTTTTATTTTACGCATCGCAATTTCAAATAAGTGTGATGACCTTACGTAAAGTCAAGCACTACTTTACGTAATTTGTACACGAATATATACAGAAATGAGAAAACTACAGTTTAATATTAATTTATTGATTAATTGACTGATTAAGGACCGATACGTCATGTTGATTAGATTATCCTTTAATATATAAACTTATTATATGAAGGGGTTAAAATGTAGTTTATTAGACTGCAATTAATTTCTCAGATAAAAATATTTGTTTTTGTACAGTAACGTAAAATTATAATGTTTTATATATAACTATAGAATAGTACACGGTAAGGCGACATTTAACGAACTAATAAATACATTATTTTTGCCATTGATTTTTACTTACTTAAAAGCCCAAATTAGTTTAAAATTATTATTATTGAGCCTCTTCTTACTAAACAATCTTTATCATATCATAATCATTTAACACCGTATGTATGGTAAATACATCGCGAGCAAAAAAATTTGGATGAAAAACTCATGCAAGCATCACATACAGCTTTATTGAATGAAGTAGAATTAAAAAAAACTATTCATTCACGAGCAGAATAAATAGTTTTTTTAATTAATAGCTGGCTCCGGATATTACTGCCGTTTTGGCCTTTGCCGGGGCTAATCTCTCTGAGAGTCGGAAGAGAGTAATCGGCTTGCTTAATTGAATTTACGTTCAACGTAAATTTTAAATCGGAGTGCTGCACGATATGTAATAAATTCACGAAAACCTTTTCTTGCATTTGGCTTTGCGATCGTGGTGTTTTAGTGGTCATTTTATGTACATACATGAGTAAGCAAAATAATTATCTTACATTTTAACATTATGTAGGTACAATATAAACTGTTTAGATAAATACTTCTTAGTACTAAAGGAGATTAATATATTCAACGGTATCATGTCAAATATTGGTAAATTATTGGACCGTTAACGCGATAGGTATTAGTTTGAATATTAGAAACAAATTATTTGTTAAATAGCAGAAAATTTACCAGTTTGTAGTTATGCTTAAAGTTACAGTTTAAAACTAACCGTAAGCTAGTCTTGTTACAATATAAGCAGGTGTTATTTAGGGATACGTTCATGCGTAAGATTGTTAAGCTTAGAAAGTATGAAGTTTGCGCTGAGTGCATTTTGGCGCAACTGACAACTGTCGAGAAATCAGAGAGGAATAAGGGAGGACTATGATGTGAAAGCGCGTGTAATAGGCATCTATAATTTCATGATTATCGTGTGATGATTAATCATTAAATTATAATGAATGGCGCTATCGAATACGAAACTTTTAATAAGCACGTATTATTTACTAAGTCTCACGCTGTGATTTCAAATGTATAAAATAAAACTAAATATATATATATTCGCATGATT
The DNA here is from genome assembly GCA_036419045.1 of Scirpophaga incertulas. Taxonomy (NCBI): domain Eukaryota; kingdom Metazoa; phylum Arthropoda; class Insecta; order Lepidoptera; family Crambidae; genus Scirpophaga; species Scirpophaga incertulas. Next base: position 13,001,204 of record CM071633.1, read on the forward strand.
CAACATCGCAAATCGCAAGATTTTTGATATAAGCCATCTTGATGCTTACAAGTTCTAAAAAATTTACTGTATTTATTTAACTATCTTTCATATTATTTTTCCATGTTTTATTTCACTACGCAACAAGAAATGTTAGTACGGGATTACACTTATTCGTCATATTTATACTATCCTTTACATACTAAATTACATAATAATAGAATAGAATGTGTATGGTAGTGATAGTTGATATGATGGTAAAAATTGACAGAGAAAGAGACAGAGATGTGGGAATAGACGGTTGACGAATGTAGAATCAATTGTATAAAAAATAAAATTAAATCATAATATTCCCGACATGAACATGTTGAGATGAATGGCATATGCCAAGAAAAGTGATGGAAATGTGGATAGATGGAGAATTCTTTTCTCCAGCCAGACCTAATAAACGATAGACGTATTGAGTTAAATTTGATATGAGGATTGCTGGAGTGGATGACAATGTGACAGATAACTGATGAGTAGAAAAGAAAGATATGCTCCAACCCTATATGATTTAAAAATGGTAAGGTGATTGATGATTATCATTTATATTCCCTGTAATACATTTATTTGATGGGAAATTATATTTAATGCCAAACATAGATATGCCAATGCATAAATAATATTAAAACAAGATGTTTCAAAATAAGTGGTAATATATAATTAAAATAATATTCAACTTTTCTGATGAGAATGTACGAGAAACACTATCGAATACCAAATAACTTAGCGGTTCCTACATTAAGGTCGGAAATATTTCTTTTTTTACGGGTATTGGTTGGTCGACATAATCAATGGATACTAGCTCTTATGGTACGCGACCCACGATTCATTACTTCAAAATCGCAAGTTTCATTACAACTCAATAAAGAATTGTAAATGAGTACTTACACCGTGCATTAGATTTCTTTCAGTGAACACATGTGACACTAAAATAACTAGCTATTTTCTGTACCCATTTAAAAATTGATTATAATTGTTTTGTGGTAAAATTTTAGTACCTCAGCAATGCCGTAATTAATAATATACCGATCTTGCTCTATTTATTAATAATAGCATGCAAATTTTGTCTTATTAACTATGTATCATTGACATTAACATTCCCAGATTTTCTTTAATAAATTTTGTGCTATTGTTATTGATACTCCATAAGTTTGTCATATTAAAATGTATATTCTCACTAGATTTTTTTGATTTGAAAATATCAAATGAAGAGTTTCTGGACAAGCATGCTCATTTGTTCTTTTTAGGGTTCTGTACGTATAGGGTAAAAACGGCACCCAATTAGTAAGACTATTGTCTGTCCGTTTACCTGCCCGTCCGCTTCTCCGTCCGTTCGTCTGTCACCAGAATGTATATCATGAACCATGATAGCTAAACATTTGAACTTTTCACAGAAGTTCCTTTTTTGTTGCCGATATAATAACATGTACATATACAGGGTGGCCACAAAGAATTGCGAATTTGAAAAATCATTAAAAAAAAAACTAAGTACAATTCACATACAAATTTTTTTGTACAAAAATTTATATCTGGGAAATTCATTTCTTAAAAATAACATCATCCAGATGTGCACCATCGCGCTGCAAACATTCTTCGAATCTGAACTCAAATTGGTAAAAACTCGCTGGCACATTGCACGGGGAATATCTGCCATTTCTTTCTGGATATTGGTCTTCAACTGGTCAATTGTGGCTGGGTTATTGGAGAGACCACTTTTTAGGTATCCCACAAAAAAAAGTCCAGTGGTGTAAGATCCGGACTTCTAGGAGGCCATTGAATGTCACCTCGGCGCGATATCAGTTTCTCAGCAAACATCTCGTTTACGACCGCCAAAGAGGCATTAGCTGTGTGGCATGTCGCGCCATCTTGTTGAAACCATGTCGCACGATTATAGCCTTCAAATTGTTGCAGTTGTTGAAAGAAAAACTCTCTTAACATGGTTATGTATCGGTCAGAATTTACCGTGACAGATTGGCCTTGTCGATTTTCGAAGAAGTAGGGTCCGATAATTCCGTGCGCTGACATGCCGCCCAAACGGTTACTTTCGGCGAATGTAGAGGCTTTTGATGTTTTGCACGTGGGTTCTCTGCAGCCCAGTACCGGCAATTCTGTTTATTCACATGCCCATTTATGTGAAAATGGGCTTCGTCGGAGAACAGAATATTGTTGAAACTCCGAAAGCGATCCAGCATCGTTTCAACAAAAGCTCGTCGTAAAATTGGATCATTGGCTGTAATTCCTGCACAAGTTGAATTTTATACGGGTGCAATTTCAGATCTTTCAATAAAATGCGACGCAAAGATGTCTGGACACCACAAGTTCGGCTGAACGCTTTCGAGTCGATAGAGCAGGATTACGTTGAACTGAAGCTCTAACTTGTTCAATTGTGTCTTCCGTTCTTGTTGACCTTGGGCGTCCCGCTGGCTTCTGTTTGAGAGTGGAGCCAGTAGCTTCGAACTTTCTGACCCACGATCGAATCACGCTTTCCTTCGGACACTGATTTAGGTCATGTAATCCAAACTCACGTCGAAATAAACGCCGAACAATAACGCACGAATCGTGATTTTTATAATAATGTTTAACGCAGAATGCACGTTGCGCTCCGGGAAGTGATCCATCGCGACTGAATTTCCGAGAACCGAGCTACTCATCCCCACCACCCGCGCAGCCCCCTCTCTAAAGCTTCAAACGCAAGAGTGTTTTTAAAATCGTACTCCTTTCTGGCCCACCCTGTATAAACGATAAAAATAGAATAAAAAAATATTTGAGAAAAGCTTTTGTCCGACTTATTATTTTTATATACACATTAAATAACCATTTATATCGGTTTAGTGTATTTACCTATAGATGTAGACACATCAAAACTTTTTAAATATTTGGCAAAGATATAGAAAGTTTACGTCCTGAATGCAATAACTACAACGGGTCTGAGATTGTCATGCTTTAAGCGACGAAGTGGAACAGTAAACCATATTCGCTCATGAAGGTAGTGTAAATGACCTCATAATGTATTAATGTATTATATTATACACACACACATATATATGTGTGTATACTTACATACACACACACATATATATATATATGTGTGTGTATGTGTGTATACGCACATATAAAATCAAAATCAAAATCAAAATAATATTTATTCAACATAGACCTTTACAGGCACTTATTGACGTCAACAAACAAAACAAAAAAAGCTTAAATAATAAATAAAAAAAAAAAACAAAACCTTGTCCGTACGTACGAATAAGGAAAAAAAAAAGAAAAAATATATTGACTCGACACCTGTTCGGAAATTGGGAGAGCCTTCTCGAGAAGAACAGGCAAGAAACTCTGAAGGTCTTTTTTTATCTCCTCTTTTCAATGTTAATAATTATAATAATATAATATAAAAATACAATATAGTATAAGATACAATCATACCTAATACGATTACAGTCGTATGTATGTTTACATACACATATAAAATAATACAATATTATAAATAAACCAAACATGGCTCTATGAATAGTGTCCCTATTCCCAAATACTGTGATCATTTAGATAGTCACTTACTTTATAATAACCTTTACTCATGAGTGTATTTTTGATATGGATTTTAAATTTATATAAAGGTAAATCAATGACACTTTGCGGAAGCTTGTTAAACATAGATATACATTTCCCCAAGAACGAACAGCTAGTTTTATGGAGTCTGAACATTGGAACGGCAAGTTTATTTTTGTTTCTAGTATTCACATTATGTAGATCACTGTTTTTATTGAATTTATTATAGTTTCTATATACAAAAACTAAATTATCATATATATATTGACTAGCTAAAGTTAAAATATTAATTTCTTTGAACAATTCTTTTAGGGATTCTCTAGCCCGTTAAACATACCGTAAACATTCTCTAGCCCGTATACTTCAGTATTATGATAAAAGTATCTTCGATCGCCTTTATTAATTTTTTCCAGTACATTGTTATTATTTGTTGGAAAGGGACAATCAATAAAAAAATAAAGTGTTTTACAAAGATATGTCATATTTACATTTTTTTATACTTATCAAGAAGAAGATTGTTGGTTTTAGTTGACATATTTATATCATAAAGAACTTTTTGTGGAAGGAACGAGTCTTTCGAATTATCACCAAAATTATAACAATAATATTTTGTATCATTTAGCCGTTTAGCACTAAGAAAAGAACTGGATCAAAGTGCGAGTTGTGCGGTACCCTGGAAATAATATATCTGACATAAAATAATTTTTTTGACAAGTTATTGCGCACCTCAATCCCTTGAGACCAATCGAACTCGATTCAACTCAGCAATAACCAGTGTATACTATAAAAAAGCTAGTTTCTTTAATAACAGATGATGAGAAAATCTATTGAAGGCATTACTTATATCGGTGTATACCGATGAACTTGACCTACTTGAATTTTGTTTATACAAACTCATTTGGGACTGAGTATGCAAGGATTCATTCATTTTATTTTTAAAGTTATGCAGATATATTAGATAATGATTGGTTGGTGAGGAACTCCAGGATAATCTATTCGTCAATTTTTCACCAGCAATATCAAAATGTGCTTTGCTTTGATCTTCTGTCGGATTTGATTTATGTTACAAACTACAATCAAATAATGCACACGGGGTGAGCAAGTTTCAATATTACGGATACAAGTGAGTATGTTATTTACTGCTACGTTGAAAGATAACTCAAACTTAGCCTTTTTATTCGTTCTTTGTGTAATAAAATTATGTACAGTAGACTACGTGAAGACTAGACGACTGTTTGGCCGTTCTTATGTCTCTCGAGTAACGTCAGTGTTGTAATGAAAATACAAGTTTTGATGTGGTGTCCAGCGTATATAAAATTCGAATTCTGCAGTTGTTTATAACCACTATCAATTAAGAAAGAGGTAAAATTTACTTACCCGGCACATGTTCGTCGTTGAATGTAACTCGGACGGAATGTGGCTGGAGGACGCGTGGTTGGAACGTGGCCGAGTATCGATAGCCTCCCAGGGGGCGCACGGAACTGGCCACAAGCGCACCGTTGCCGCCAGACACTTCCAGCTCCAAATGGCCCGGTCCGGCTGCGCTACAGTCCACTGCGAATATGTAAATCTTTTAAGCGCTAGGGAAGTATGAAGATTATCAGTTTAGGGATCAGAAAATAATTATGTGTAAAAATTACTCGTTTGAGACTATCCGATATTTCAAGTTTTGTTTACATTAATGCATTTAAAGCAACTATGCATGCAAATCATATTGAATTTATTTGGATAAGTAATATTGGAGAATAACTTTCAGATGTCAAACGTTTAAAATTGATCGAGAATTTCAGCGACACATAAACTGTATATAACGACAAAGTTTCAGCATTAGCAGTAAAAATTTTTGATGTTTTTTTAATATTACGTATTGACTAAATAAAACTTACCTATGAATTCTACATGTTTGCCAATGTTTCCCTTAATGCTGGGTGTCACTTTAACTGCTTTGGCACCTTTTATATTTTCCCTTGGATTTGATCTGAAAGATTATAGCTCTTTACTCTCTTCATTTATGCGAAGACCAATACAACATTTACGGAGTAATTCACACAATTATAGTTTTTAGCTCTAAACATTATATTGAAATTAATTGAAATATAGTTATAGGAACAAAAATCTGTTGGTATATATGTCTTACTTCTCTCAAATAAAATAAGTTAGAGTCATATCAAGTTTCATTTAAATTACGAGACACAGACGTTTTTTCTATTAAATAAAACCCTACCAGGAAAACGTTTCGCCTTACATTTTCTCACAACGAAAACTTCCACTTGATTTGTTGAAATATTAAATTGGAAACCACCTTGACAAGACGGAGCGGTGCTCTCCGAGAAAATATTTTAAAATTAAGTTACCTTCCAAGTGAGATTCATTCGGCGTTGAAAGATTATTTTCACAACAAAAATATCAATAGTTGTATCGTTCTACGACGCCATTTTTCTAGAGAGTATTGAAGGTAAATATCAGAAACATCTAGGGATGTGCTGCTATTAGTCCATTGATACGTAGCGATATTTTTCTATAGGTATTGAAACTAATAATACAATTGTTAATACAGAATATGGTAAGAATTTTGCTACGTTACTTTGCTACGCTAAGTGTTTGGATGTCGTCTGTGAATATTACTCACCAATCAGATAGTTTGCACGGTATATTCGCATTCCGATATCGATATTAATTATTACATATAAAATTAATATGTAAAATATAGCCAGATTTTTTTAGTGTGGGTGGATCTCTTATCTGCGTTTCAACAAGCTTTGTAGATATTTTGATCAATTTGACCATCGATATTCTTAAGTGGAAACATCGAGGACACGAAAGTTTTAAAATAGGTATTTATAAAATCGGTTGCTGTCACGCTGCACTTGAATTCACCTAAAGAGCCAATAAGGAACATCAGAATATAGGCAGAATTGATAAAATATCTACGAATAGAAGATAAAATCAATATTTTATGGTTCTCTGGTTGTTCCTCCAAAACCATACTGATTTTAATACTTGTTCATTGTTCATCCTATACTTTTTAAGGCCAAAGTAGATTTTGAAATCTTAAAATGAAATATACTCTGTATGAGGTGATAATATAGGTCAACGCGTCAACACGGTTTGCTCATTACGCAGGTTCGACTCCCGCCGGAGTCGCATATTTTTCATGCGATTTTTTCATATTTTAAAGAAAATATAAAGTGCCAAAAAAAACACAAACATTATTGCTTTTATCAAATGGCGGTATGAGATAAGCCATGCAGTGTTTGAATATTTTTTGGTATGTATGAAAGTGTTGCTATAACTTTAATATTTGTGTCATGATATAGGCGCAGCATAGAGCAAACGGTGGTATACCTGAAACGGCCGTGTGCAGCGTCCGTCTCAGAGCGGGCCCCCCCGTTCGGGTCGCGGGGGGGCCTATTGGATAAAAAAGACTGCTGATGTTGTTGGTGCTTTTCTTCCACACTACTGTATGAAGAGTCACGTACCACGTACGAGCTCTCATGCACCTCTCGCTTGTTCACTTCTTGCTGCAACAGAATAAAACATTCTACATAAAGAGCATCTCTACACTAAGGTCATCTATTTGGGTACCTTTGCGTTTCCTGCGTGCCATAAAGCATCAATTCTAGAATTCTTGTGTGAAATTATTAGGTACTGCGTCTTACATCTTACGTCTCCAATTGGCAATTTAAGCCTTAAGTTGCAGGTTAATGTAATCTATAGATTGCGACTGTAGTCAGTTACCATTGGGCGGGCAGTCTCAAAATATATGTGTCAAATACATGTACAGATGAAATTCGAAGAACAAAAAATACATTGGTACATACTGGCAGGATCGAATCTGAAAATCCCGCGATTCACAGAACAGTACTGAGACTGCAGCGCTACCGATTATATATAATGACAGGTTTGATACATTTAATATTTTATTCCTTTTGATCGTAGTTGTATTTTAACAACACGAGGTTAAGTATGTAATATCTTGTTAAATATGTGGAAAGTTAATAGTGTTCGACAAAACTGCACTATTTAGAATTTAAACTTGTATTAAAACAACAGCAATAATGCATTTTCAATCGTAAATTATATAGCTGTTTACTTTTCAGAAGAAGCTATTTAAAAATTTGCGTGGGGTCACTGTATATCTTACATAAAAAGAATGCGTTTAATTCTTTAAAGTTAGTCGGAAAATAAAAATAAACGCTACGATTCCGATATCGTGCAAACTTTGATGCGAGTTGAGTTAATAACAAACTGCGATTTAGCCATTTTCTGTGGAAATTTAAACAATCTCCAACAATGTTTTTGATATAAACATTTCCGTATGTATTATACACAGTTAAATTGTAAGTCTGATAAAGTTGCTCTACCAGTTTTCTATTTGAGGCTACAGCATACACATTGTTCTGTTTCTTCATATTAATCGTTACAATAGAGTCCGGGTGAAGCCAATTTTGCGTCGGCTAGTCGTTTTCAACCCAAGTTTCAACTAAATTAAGTAAAATGAAGTGTTCTCAGTAACTCCATTTAGTTGGAGTGCATACTTTTGTATTAGAGTAGATAACACAGAGTTAGCGCCGCGTAACTCTCTAGTGCCTCATTATAGTCGATAAGTTTTACAAGTATATAGTGTAAATACTTAATTCAGATATTTTTGAGATAAGCTTTGAATTAGCCGTTGTTTTCATTGAGTAGCTCAGTACTTAATAAATTGTTAAAATATTATTTGAGGCAAATTTCGATGTGAACGTAAATGGTGAAAACCTATTTGTTATAAATAGTTTAAATAGTTTTAGAACCTATTCAAATTATTAAACCTATTAATATTTAACTTCCATCAATGTAATGTGTCCCGATATAGTCGGTAAATATTTTTTATGTGATGCATTGACAAACAAGCAGACCTGATGGTAAGTTTAAAGTTTTAGAAAATCACAGTGTATTTTGCCAACATCTGAGTAAAGATGACAAGTCACAGTACTCAGGCACGTGCAACGCATAGTTATGCTACGTATTACATAAAATCCATTATAATCACTTACCCGAGAGTAAGACGTTTCAGAGTCTTTGTCGTCGGCCAGACGGTCGAGCTGCCTATTAAACGAGTCTCGGGAGAAGTCGCTGAATTTGTTTAGCTGGGTATTGCGTCGCGTCTCCCGGTCCAAGGTACTTTGGTAGCGATCCGGCGATTCGAGCCTATAGGAGGTATTAGCATATTAATACTTCTGGGCAACGAAACTAACGCAGTACTTTTTCTTCAAAGAAAAAGCTAATACTTTTTCTTGAGTGTTATATGATAAAGACAAAGAGTAATCATGAGAAAGACAAAGTGCAGTCTCTGTTCAGCCTACTCGGTTTGATAAGTTGTTGGGTCATATTTAGAAAATTAAATTTTCACCCACTTTCCATTGGTATGTAGTTTTGATGACAATACAATTATAATCATTCAATATTATTTGTATTCTATGTTAATATTAGAAATAATAAAACATGTTTAATCGGTGCACACAAAAAAGTTACAAAATAAATAAAATGATAATATTGCAAAAATATGAAAAATAAATTGATAATAATTATAACTAATAGTCAGTGTGTGAACCGAACCGGACACAATTTAGTATTATGCTATCGTCAGGTTTGACAGTAGCGCTGGTATTATGTCGGTGTCGGTTTGATTGCTCAAGTTACAAAATCGAAGACTCAAATATAATCAAAAACACCTCATTCTTGTAAGAGTTTGAAACTCTATACTGGAAATTGCTGACGAGTTTACTTAGGATACATACTCTAATTAGGTAGGTTCAACATCCAGTAAGAGGTTAATCGACGGATCTAACTCAGCTGGATATTGTTCGGAAAGTTGCGCAACATATAAAATTTTTACGAAATATTTTTGTTTTTAGTAAAGAATACAATTGTTATTGTAGCGTAAATGTGTGTGAGTGATTTGATTTTTATCAAATATTGTAATGGAAGCTGGGCTCAAATTGCTCTGAGGTCTGTACGCTTCGGAATCTGAATAAAACCCTTGCCAACTATGCCCTTGCCTCATGAGCATAGTTTCTCTGACGTGATAAAGTAATCGTTAAATTCTTTTTAGGCATCGTAATTTATAAATTTTGCTACAACCAATGGCTACAGGCATAAATTGAAAGAAAAAATATATATGTCTAATTTTTATTATAGAACTGAAAGTTAGACTCTGACCAACATATTTGAAAATAGAGATGAAAATATAATGTTGTATACATATTAAATTTAGTTTATTGACTGTTAACTAAAATATGCTTAAACAAGTACGTGCACACGTAATGAGTATACGCCGTTATTACAAATGCAACTTTGCAGCGTGATGAAATTTCAGCGCAGTTGAAATTTCACGTTATTAGTGCTAACGTTTTAGCACTACCAACGCGAAGAATTAGCTGCATTTGCCAACAAAGATGCTAAGATTAAAAATAACGCAGATTGTCTCAGTGTTTGCAAGTTAAAATAATCCACGGTTCAACACCACTAAAGCGGAATTGTATACGAATGTTGTTAACTGTGCTAGCTGATAATATAATTAAATTTTTATGAAATAGGAATAGGAAACATACGTCTGTTCTATTATTATAAAGGCGATGTTTGTGGAGTTTGGATGTTCGAGGTAATCTACTGAGAATTGAAATCTGGGGTGAATAGTAGATAATTTTTACTCCTGGAAAATATATCTTGCTCATGAGAATATTGCGTATAGAAACAGAAATTATGAAATTCTCAAAAGAACTATGATAGCATAGCTCGTAGGACATTACTGTTGGAGCGACTCGTTGGACCTCGAGTGGCAGGCGTATCCCGAAAACTACAGCGTTGGCACATTTCCGATTTGCATGATAATTTGGTAAAGATCGTAAGAAGGCGCTAGATGATAGCTTGGCAGGATCAAGTTCCAAGAGTTCTTTGATTCTATTTCTAGCAGTGAGCAATTCTCTTATGAAATGAGTTGGAGATAATGGGAAAATCTGATACCACGCTGGCAAAGTTCATGTAGACCTAGTAAATTATAATCAAGCTTCTTCCTGAAAGCTTCGACAAAGGTGTTTTACTATACTATATTATTATTCAACTATACTATGTTATTATAATAACATTTCGTAAATTTTTATTAAATGGTGGTAATAGGGGGTGAGTTTATTGCTTCTGTCTGGGTATTAGTAACGTAATTGCGCTCTCGTATATTTTTTGCTTGACATTCACGAGATGAAAGGGAGCAGTGAAGCATGTCATTCTTAATCCGTCACAACATACATATTTTGATTGCTGTTGGTGGCAGATGAGCAAAGGGCCCACCTAATTGTAAGTGGTAACTAGCGATGTGTCGAGTACGGTTTGACTCGAGTCAGACTCGATTCCTGCTTTGGACTCGCCTACTCGAATCCCAATTTATTTTGATTCGAGTACGCTGGAGTCGATTCCGGTACTCGAGTCAGGAAGAATCGGTTCGTACTCGCTAACTTGATTCTCTTTATAGGAGTCCTGCAGACTCGAGTCTAGTATTCGAGTTTGGTTAACTCGCTTGTACTCGCAAACTGTTTACATAAGCTCCTTTGTTCTATGTCTTGATTCAATGTTTATTATCTTTTAATAAAAATTACAGTATTATTATTTTTGTGTCATTGTGCTTAACCTAACCTACACGCTGTTTGAAGCTAACTCCTTTCTATTTTTCCTTTTAGTTCTAAAATTATATTTTTTTTATTTTTATTATGACTCACCAACAGTTATTACAATATTACATTTACATAAATACATTAGGTAGAAACAAATCTTAATGCATAACCAGTTAAAGGTAAGTACAACATTCACAGATATATAATACTTACAACAACATTAAATAACTGCGTACAATAAAAAATTATAAAGTTTACAATTAAATAGAGAGTTAATCATTAAAGTGTTCTGAAAAGAAAAAAAAAAGAAAACCAAACAAACAACAACCTAACAACCTAATCATATATATATGTATATAGTTCTAGACTAGACTAGAATTTCCAGGCTCGAATTTCTAGACTCGAGTCTAGAAATATTTGAATACCAAATATAGAATTCGAGTGAATGATTTGAATACCGATTGATTCGAATACCGTATAAACTGACTCGAATCGACTCGATCCACCAAAACGGCGACTCGGCATATTACTAGTGGTAACCACTGCTCATAGATAACTGTAATGCCAGGGGTACAGTGCAGTCATCACCTACCTGGAGAAAGACTCTTTTTAAATCTCTCTTGAAATAGGACATTTCGTAGTTCTAAGGAAACAAAGCTGGGAACTTGTTTTGAAGTTTGCACGCATGTGGATGAAGTGGACCTTGGAACCGAACTGAAATAGAGCAGGCCGGTTCCAGTATACTACGAGTGAACACTACTGCGGCCGCATGGTAGAGCCACAAAGGACACACACAGAATCAAAGGAATCTGCTTTTAAATTGCTCCAAGGGTTTGGGTCACCAACGACACGATCGCTTGGCAGGGAGACAAGAGATATGAGAGATACAGCGTATGAGTTTCGGGTTATGAGCTCCTTATTTACTATATACCAACCTATTTGAGCTGAGCATTTGTCGGGTTTTCTCCAGCGTATCCCATGAGTCCCTTTTACCGATGTATGCCGTTCCACCAGGGTCACCTGTATCTGTAATCAAATATAATTTTGTTTTTAAGCACATTCACAGTTTATGACAAACTTTTGGTTTAGAGATAACTAGAGAAAACTTTCCTGTTTTTTCTGATTAGTCCTACTTTTCTTTCAAGTACACCTACTAATTAAAAATAATTAACAAAACAGACTCAATGAATATTTTAATTTGTTCCCACTACTCTGCTTTATCGTTTTCAAGTTTTCAGGCATGCAACTTAATACGCTATCGCTTAAGAAATGCGGTATATAAAGTTAATTGAATAGTTTCCTATAATATCCATACACTTTTCATATATAATTTTATTTTGTGCTGGTATTATCGCCACTTTGATAACAAACCTACATGTTGTAGTTTTAGTGTTTCCTTTTTTAGTAATTAAGAGTAAAATTAATGATTTGGTAGTTGAAAGAAATATATTTTAATATTTGGACATTAGTATATTATATATTATTTTTTCAACTTTGGGCTTCTAAGCGATGAACGTTATCTGTGGAAAATCGCAGATGTTTCAAGGCTTAAAAAGTTTTTCGAGGCAACTTATACGTATTATCTACTTTAAGTTATATGCTTGCGTCAATTTTATGTAATATGTAGGCTGAGGTATGTGCTTTGTTTTCGATTATATAGTTAAAAAACTGCACCCAACACGGCGTGAACGGATGCAGCTTTTACACTCATATAAGCAAATGAATCTGGACAGGGCTTTACCATATTTATAGAGAAAACTGTGTGAATTTCTACTTCATTGTTAACAATTAGAGTACATAATTTTAAACAAAATACCTTTTATTTCATCGAGATAAAACAGTATATAATAACACCTAAAACTTTATATTGGCGAATAATTTTTAACATCGTATCACTTAATTTGAATAACAGCAGTTATAAAAACATTTTACCTTTTATTAAATTATGTTTATGAGGTTATGTGGTGCTCGTGTAAAGGCTACGTATGAGTTTTATCTAGATGAACTAAACAGTCAGTTCAATACAATGGTCAACTCTCCCTGAACAATGCTCAGTTATCATTAAACCTTTGTTCTTGCTGTTAATTTCATACATTTGGATTAAAATTACACTAGTTCTTATAGATAAATGGAAAACAGTAGCATCAACTCCATATAGGAGACAGCGAGATGATGAGCACGTACTGTATCGTCCATCGCGATGGGATCCGTAGGAAGAGATTTCTTTAATACAATTGTTTGATGGCGTAATTCTGTCCTATCTTTCTTTCGATTTATTATTATAATATATTATTTTTCTTAGCAAGATGCCAATACGCATCTTTAGCTGCAGCATTTCTTATTGTGCAGATAGAATGGTCACAAGCTCGCAAGCATATCGCAGTAAATTAGTCTAGTTGAAATGGCGACAATACCACAAGTTTGAAAGTGACAAATAGTGTGAAAACTACCTTTAAAGGTATATACCTTTTTGTATACTTATATACGTTTATATGCTTGTACTTATTTTTTGTAGATAGATAATTATTTAAAATATTTATATAAATATTTCACTATCATTACAAATGAAGTTGTTGACTTAATATAATTTAGGAACAAATGTAAAAAAAGTATGACTGATTGTAAACTTACTAGGACTGCCGAGTCTTTTTGCACGATCATTTTCCAGAGAAGCATAGGGGCTGCTTCGGTCTAGATTGTCTTGAGACCCACTGTGTGAACTGTACATTTTGTAGTTGGATCTCTTTTCGACTACCCTCTTTGTAGTAGTAACTGGACTGTGTCTGTCCGTGGGACTGTTCACCCTGTTAATAATTAGTTTCAGGTCATTTTCATAACAAGATATTATTATCTTTAGTAACCATGATATTTTGTAACAGAACAATATTACGTATTATAATAAACGTAAATTATTATTTTTTTAATTATACTGTCGTAAATTCCAACCAGAAGCATGGAGTAGCCCACAGAGGTTTATAGTGTTCTAGAAGGAACTGGATGGATGGAGTAAGAGGTACGTAGACTTGGAGTAGGACGCGTAATGGTCCAATGCGGCAAAGTGTAGAAGAACGTATTTTAGTTAACTGTATGAGTGTCAATGCAACTGTCGTTTTCACACTCCTATATTCCCATTTTAAGGGTAAAATAGCCAGTGAAATTAGCGGGTACCATAACTTAACATTTTATGTCAAAAGTTGCCAAGTTACATTGTGTGTGCATATTTCTTGCTTATCTCAAAAGAACCATCATATTCATCATAACTATATCCGCCTTTAAATAAATAACTATCATGCGACAAAGCATGCATGTAAAATCAGAATGCATGCCCTTATATAGATAGAATGTCTTACATATTTGTTGTTTTAGGTTTACGGTTAACCGTTTGTGATTAGAAATCCAATTTCCCTGAAAGAGCTAAATCAAAGTTAAACATAGACCAATGTTTTATGCGCGGCTGATTGATTTATTAAGCCTCCCAAAGCGCGCTGACAACTGCACGGAATTGATTTATACCGGATAAAGCTTATTGCGGCAGAATGTGTTGAAAATTCAGGGAACATCAGAAAATGTCAATTAAAACAGGGATTAAATACTATGTAGTTTTCATTAATGTGCATTTGCATTTTATAATTATTCGTCAATGCAGGATTGAAATTTACGCTTCGAAGAAAACAAAGGTTAAGCAACAAGTAGAAGCTTATCTAAATACTTAAACTAAATAGGGAACTAATGTGAGACAGAAGCAGAGATATTACTGTGCTGTATTACGAAGTACCTTATTTTATCTGTGGCTATAATCCAGTTTGAAGGCTTTGACTGGGTTGATGGGGCAGCTATATTATACTAACTAAAAAGAGTAAAATCTCGGTTCTTGCAAATACTATATGTGCAAATTGATCAAAGTCAAAATATACTACCACCGGCAGATATTAACTATTTTTATTCGGTGATGTCGCGGCTTTACCGAAATTTTACTGGATGAATAGTTTTATAAGTACTACTTGTGCTAGAAGTGTCTTTAATTATTAACATCAGGTGGATGTTGCAGAAATCATAGGTTCCTAGAATATACTATCTAATGCACGTCTGACTGGTTAGTTAGCTAGTTTATACAGTCAGCATATAGTGTATCTTATGAGAATTCTCTGCCTTTCCAGAAAGTAAGCATATAAATGTAGGCTAAAAAATTTGTAAATCACCTGTTAATTGGACTGGTAGTTCTATTCAGAGGGCTGTCTTTTCTTGCTAGAGGGCTAGTAGTCCGACCAATAGGACTAGTGGGACGCAGTGGACTGCTCGCTCTATAACTATTCACATCTAATTGTGATCCATTTCCAAAGTGCCTTGTTGTAATTGGACTCGCCGTTCTGTTTCTTGGACTCTCTGACCCGTATCTATAGTTCTCCACCTTGTTCACTCGTGAAGAATACGCAGAATCTGTGACGTCATAGGTCTTTTCTTTGATATCAGTGCCAAAGGTTGATTTATAGTAGTCGTTCGAATCGCGGCGTTCTTCTCGTCTGTCCATGGAGTTCGTGGTTTGCCGTGTCGTGTTTGATTCGTAATGGGTATAGTTTATCGGGCTTTCAGATCTCAAACGTGTAACTGAATCAGAAAATGATATTATATTAATGTTTGGTGTGATATAAAAATGGCAAATTATTAGTGTACTTACAATTGTTACGTTCGTTCGAAAAAAATTTTTTTTTGCATAAATTTGGTATAATAGGTGTTAATATAATAAATAACAAATATGTGCTCATATTTGCTCTCACATATTACCAATCTCTGGCATACAATGCAATAAATAATGGAAAAATAGGGTGGATTATATTTAAATGTAATCTAACTAATTTGTATGTAACTGAGAAGCTCTTTAAAACCGTTGTACTCGGAGGCAAAACGTCTTTAATATAACATAGTGGCGTGGTGTCAAAAATTATACAGAAGATCAAAGAGTTTAGCCTGAAACTATGAATGGTAAACGTTTCTTTGATTTGAGTATCGTGCCAGAGATAACGTATAAAACGGAAACTGGGTCACTTACATTAGTGCCTTATAAGTAAATTCACAGTCTCCTAAAGGCAAGAGAGAGTGACATAACGTAGAAACTAGGAAATCCGTAGAACCAGGGTTACCGACGTGTCCCGAAAAATTACGAACATTTAGTAGTCGCGGGTAAGGTATACTGTTCTTTAGACTGTCTTATTGAGTTCTTAGTGGTAGACATATGCTAAGTATTTATCCCCCACTAGGTGAACCATGTACTATGTACCGATTAAAGAAAGTTATATGTCAAAGAATGTACAAAGTTCTTTATTGCCTTCTTAGAGCTATTTTCCTGCCTTTACATATAAAGAAAGAAAGAAAGAAATACATTTATTTACTGCATATATATAAGTACTTAATGGCTAATAAACAATAATTGTCTGCAGTAAAAAGGCTATGACTCCGTCTTTATGACACAGTGCCGGCTGTCGCGCCTGCGCTGCGCTGCCTGTGCACATAATAAACGTAACACATTGTAACTTTCAGATAGATAAATACCTGGACTAGAAAGTCTTGCATAAGCAGGGGCGGGACTAGAGCTATCTCTGGGCTTCTTAGATCGGGAACCCACTCTGAATATGTGTGGCGATCCATGTACGTCGTAACCATTGAAATATATGTACAGCTGAAAGTACAAAAAAATGTAGTTGGCTCAAAGTCGTGCCAATAAAACGTCACCACTTAAGTTTTAATTTATTCTTTTACTATAGAACCGCCAATTAAAATAAGACATCTTTTACAAAATACAATTCATGAGAGTTGTTTTTGTGCTTTTAAAATTTTAATCGGGATTAAAACGTGATGTATCGGAACGTTATGCTCTCGGTTATTAATTGAGAGTATGTGTAATTGAGAGGTCTGGAGTTCGATCCTGCTATGTACAATTTTTTAGAATTTCATAGTTGACAGGTTTTAGAATTTCTTCATGTGTACAATTATAGGACGCTCTTATGGTGAATGTGACGTTGACCAATCAGCACTACGTTAGCATGGTTAATTAATCAATTGATCTCTATAAATTTGACTCAATCTCTTACAGCTTAGAGAAAAAAAGGCAGCTTTATTATATATGACTAAATATTTTTGTGAATTGCGATAGGTTTCTATAATGACCCTCCATCAGCGGAGTCGTAGTTTAATAATAACAAGGAATTTACTTGGTTTCTGAAGATAACTAAACAAAAATTGTCTCTTTTTGTATCGATATCTGTGTCTTTGGGATGGATTTCTATCAGTAAATCATGATCAGGAACTCACTCTATGTTTACCAGGTGCCTTGGGCATGAATGTAGCGCGGTATTTAGTTGCTGATAGTTTCTCAAGAGCGCACATGACGCTGCGCTTGTCATGCACAATATCCAGCTGAAGGTCCCCTTTGACGCCACAACCACTGGTGTCCAGTTCAAAGGAGTGGGGTTTGAGAGGTTCGGCACCTTCCAAAGCTCCTGGACTGAGCCGAACGCCAGACGGGTCGAACACTTCACACGTGAACGGTCCACCCTGGTAAAGATGTCAATTATTATTATTGGGATTACTTTTCCGGTTTGTTTAGATTCTGACTCTCACCTATGACAGTTTTATTTATTATTATTATCATGAACCTATAAATTTCTCAGCGTGAGTGCTGTGTGCTGTTCTAACTGTAATTACGGGCTAAGCCAAGTGTGGTGTAGTTGGTAAATAATCAATATTGTTTTCATCTATTTGCAAGAAGTTTCTAACAATGCGGCATGTGTTAAGGATTGCTTTTTGTAGGCAATTATTATTTTTGCTTATATCACGCATCTTTAAAAGACACGGTCCTATATAAGGCGTGCGCGGGGACACAGATCTAACGCACCATTCGCTGTCAATACCGCTCCGAGTGCGCACGTGTCCTTCCGACCGCTCCGATCGGCTTTCGATCTTTTTTCGTTTTACGAGTTTTCACTTATCGCTCATCGCGCTTTGACAGCGGATACCTCCGTGTGGTACGAATTTCGCCTCACGGTCGCCAGTGTTGCTGTCGTTCCGTCGTTTGCGGTGCCTTGTGTGCTGCGGACGGAGGAAAGATAGTGGCATTGCTTGGGTTGTCGGATACCTAACGGTGCCAACGAAGACAACCGACGCCGATCCTAGTGCGTCGTCGTATCTCCCGATACGACAAAACTAGAAGACCGGAACCCATTGCACTAGGGCTTGTCCCTAGGGTGAAGGTACACGTCCGCTCCCCGGGAGTGGCCGTTCCCGCGTCTCCCCCCCCCTCCCCTGCCTCGCAGGCAGGGGTGTAAACCGCGTTACTAGGCCGCGTGTCCGCGCCTTCTGCGCCCCGCACGCGCGTATTGCGCTTTGGCGGGTTTCCCCGCGCCTTCCGCGCAACAATTTTTGTTTCGTCGTCCCTTTAAATTCTGTCGCGATGGACACTAGTGAGTCCGTCGAATCCACTGCCGAACCCACTATGTCAGACCCTCTTGCCACCATCATCCAAGACACACAGGCTCAACTTGTGAGCCAGTTAGGATTACCTCAGGATCCCCGTTATTCTGAGGTAATATCCGCATCCACCGACCACCTCGTTGGTCAAATTCGATCACTCATCACGTCCCTCACTCACGACCTAACTCAGTCTCTCACCACACAATTCAATACCCAACTGGCGGCCCTCAAAGCCGAACTCTCCCAGTCCACACAGGGAGCATTCACAGTCCCCACAACTTGCGAGCCTCCGCTCGCACACACCCAATTTCCCGCCCCTAGCGAGTCTACGGCGTCCCCTGGCGCTGTTAATCGCTCAGTTCATTTCTCCACCCCCACCACATGCGAGCAACCGCTCGCATGCACCCTATTATCCCCACCAAGCGTGTCTACGGCGCCCTCTGACGCCGTAAAACGCCTTAACCCAACTCCCGTCCCATGCGTTTCTTCGGCGTCCACTGGCGCCGTAAAACGCTCCGCCCCAAAGCGCCCTATGCGCTCGCCATCCCCACAGGGGGATCCTTCCCCCGCCTCCCTTTCCGCTGCCACCTCGGAGCCCCCGTGCACTGAGGAGGGCGGCTTCCTTCCTGTTGTTCGACGAAAGTCGAACAACAAAAAGAAGCGACGCAATACCCTTATTGCGCCGCCCACCCCCGTCACCTCCGAACCACTCCCGTCCCCCATGGACGTGGTTGTGGCCCCCTCCGTCCCGTCCACCTCTCAATCATTGCCGTCGAAGACCAAACGGTTTTCGACATGCAAAGTCTACCCCGTCCGCCCAGACAAGGTCCCGCCGGTCCACTTGACCGACAAGACCTGCTGGGCTACCCTACGTGTGCAACTCGCACAAGCCACATCCATTGGTCAAAAATTCAAAATCGGGAGGATTGCTTTATCCTCCACACTGACACACCTGAGGCGTACCGTGCTCTCACGGCGCACCTCAGATCCCACAACATCCCCTACTACACCTTTGCGCTCGAAAGCGAGCGCAAAGTCCAACTTGTCCTCCGCGCGGGTCCCCGTGGAATTCACAAATGACGAAATTAAGTCCAGCCTTGTCGAACAAGGCTACCCCATCACTGGTGTGCAACGCTTGCATAACCGTGAAGGGAAACCCATACCCATAGTCCAAATCTCACAGAACCCGTCCGATAAGGCTCGTTCACTCCCCCAGGACTCAACCCTCACAGTAGTAGACATACCCGGCATTCGTGTCGAACTCCCATACTCTAAAGGCCCCGCTGTCAGCGGTATGGACACGCGGGTGCCAACTGCCATGCTCGTCCCAGATGCGTAAAGTGCTTGGGCGATCACGCTTCGGCTGATTGCCCACGCAAGCACAATGACCCGTCAACATTGACGGCCCCTCCAGCTTGTGTGCTGTGTGGTCAAGTTGGCCACACAGCCAACTGGAAGGGATGTCCAAAAGCCCCAAAATTCAAACCAACAGTCCCAACCCGAGCTACCGCAGCTCCACGCCCAGTCGTCCCCCCTAGGACAGCAGCCAACTTCCCGGCTCTGCCCCAATCCGCCCCCTCTACCCTGACACCCGCTCAGGTATGGGGCCCAGTCCCTCCTCAGGCCCCTCAGGCTGCACTCCCAGTCCGAGGACAGCGTAGCCCTGCGGCCGCGCTGTCCTCCCACACCCAGCTGCGCGATAACGCCTATCGCGAATACCAGCTGGCTATGGCTAATGCCACTTCGGCCATTAGCCGCGTCAAAATTGCCTTGGAGTACGCTCCACTTTTCGAGGCCTTCCCTGATCTCACTCCCCTCTGTTAATTTAATTAACAGCCCAACAACCGCCATATCTTACATAATAGGATGTCTAACCCACCGGTAAGACAACCTAACACCCATGGTCGTATTAAACCCGAAGGAATCACCCTTATCTCATATAACGCTCGTTCTATACGTCCCAATATCCCTGAGCTTAGAGAATTTGTCAAAGACCACCCCGCTGACCTAGTGCTGATCCAGGAAACCTGGTTGAAGCCTAGCACTCAAAGGGGTCTCTCACTTCCCAACTACAACCTAGTCAGAAATGACAGGCCCGTCCTACCGGGTGCAAACCCGGGCGGCGGGACTGCTATCTATTTCAAAAAACAGCTTCACTGCTGTCCCATCCCCACTCCCCAACTCATAAACATGGAAGCTACGGTGTGTAAAGTGGCGCTGACTGGACACCCGTCCATTATAGTCGCGTCAGTATACATACCGAGTAGAAGTGTTCCGCTCACGAGCGACTTTGAGTCCATACTCTCGCTTGGCAACTCGGTTATCATGTTTGGTGATTTCAACGCTAAGCATGTTGACTGGCATTGCAAGCACACCAATAGTAGTGGCAACAAACTTCTAGATATCATGACCGCTCTGGATCTAGATATCCTGTCGCCCTACATGCCCACACACTATCCGGACGTGCTCACGCACGATCCGGATATACTCGATATCGCCCTCACTAAAGACGTGGCCTTAGTGCTAAGATCCCTGGACGTCCTAGACGAACTAGGATCCGACCACAGGCCCGTTAAGTTAACACTAGGCACTCCATACCCTACCCAGGCTACCACCAAACGCATCACCGATTGGGATGCATTCCACAACTCCATGCAGTCCACTCTGGACGTGCCGGAACCCCCTATCTCTATCACAACAGACTGCCTCGACAGTACTGCTAAGATAGATGACGCCATCCACTCACTCACCACTCTTATCCAAAATAAGGTCGAGAGTAGCGTGCGGGAGATCACTGTGCCTAGGCGCAAGCTTCCGCGTGCTATTCAAGATCTCATTAAAGAAAAGCGCGCTGCCGTCCGCAGAGCTGCTCAATGTCCCTCCCCCGAATATAGATCATTAGCCAACCGCCTTCAGCGGGAGGTACGATCTCGGCTAGCCGAATATAGGAACGCCCAATGGCGCGACCTAATGGCCACAATCACGCCCTCCCACCAAGCGTACTACAGAGTGGCCCGTGCCCTCCGTAGCGACGCAATAACTCATACCCCACCTCTCCATCGTCCCGATGGTTCGGTCGCCTTCGAGGATGACGAGAAAGCGGAATGTTTTGCTGACAGCATTGCCTCACAATGCTCTCTCAGCAGACAACCGCACGATTCCACACACGTCACAAGGGTCGAGGTGGAGGTCCGCTCTAGGGCCGCCTTCCCTCTACCTGACGAACCTGTCCCTGATCCAATCTCCAATGATGAGGTTTTTAACGTCATCAAGGGTCTCAAAAAGCGCAAGGCCCCAGGTCCCGATGGGGTCTCTAACCAAGCGCTTAAGTCCCTCCCTCAGCTGGTACTAACCATGCTGACAATTCTTTTCAACGCCTGTTACAAACAGTGCCACTTCCCGAATGCGTGGAAGTCGGCCACTGTAATAGGCATCCCCAAACCGGGAAAACCCCTCATATGCCCAGTAGTCACCGCCCCATAAGCCTGATCAGCTCATTGGGGAAGGTGTACGAAAGGCTCATACTCGCACGTCTCAAAACACATCTCTTTGACAAGGGCATCATTATCCCCCACCAGTTCGGCTTTAGAGCCAAACACTCTTGCCCACAACAAGTGCATCGCATAGTCGAGTACGCACTTAGTGGGTTCCACCCCCGCAGGGATAAAACAGTGGCCGTATTCTTTGACGTCGCCAAAGCCTTCGACAAGGTATGGCACGCAGGCCTAGTCTACAAACTCTATAAAACCGGTATGCCCGATCGCTTAGTGCGGGTAGTGGAGGCCTATCTTAGAGATAGATCCTTCCGCTTCCGGCACGAAAAATGCCTGTCCACCCCTCGCCCGTTAGCAGCTGGAGTCCCTCAGGGCTCCGCGCTATCCCCTCTATTGTTCGCGACGTACACGAACGATATACCAATACCCGATGGTCCCCAACTAGCCCTATTCGCAGATGACACGGCCATTTATTATAAGGGCCGTGTCAATAAACACATAGTGTCGGCTTTGCAATACGCAATTGACGACTTGTCCGCTTGGTTCAAACTGTGGAGGATCGAGGTGAACCCGGAGAAAAGCTCCGCGGTTCTATTCGAACCCACCCGCAGGCTGGACCCGGTACCCACTGGATTCCCCTCTCTCCACTTCCAGGAGAAGCCCATACCCTGGCAGCGTACTGCAAAGTACTTAGGTGTCACCCTAGACAGGCAGCTCGATTTCCGAGCGCATGTCAAAAGGGTGGCGCGAAATGCCAATTTTACATATCAAGACTCAACTCGATGCTAGGTAGGCACAGTCCCATGTCCCTTAGGAATAAACGAACACTATACAAGGTCTGCATAAGGCCAGTCCTCTCATATGCGAGCTCGGTATTCGCACATGCTGAGCCGCAAGTCCTCCAACCATTACAGGTCATTCAAAGCAAACTATTGCGTAGAATGACCAATGCCCCATACTATGTCCGTAATGCTGATTTGCACAGGGACCTCGAACTCCCTACCATTCAACAACACTTTAAGGAGTGCTCCAAGCGGTTCTTTAGAGCCGCGGAAGAGCACGTCAACCCGTTAATACGCGAGTCAGTTAACTACCCGTCAATACCACCAACTGTGAGCCTGTCACAAGGCAACACTAATCAATACCGGCAGAGGATTCGTAGACCGCGACATGTCCTTAGCGACACTCCCAACCAACTCACGCAGGAACTTCTAGACCTGCAAGCGGCGGCGTCTGAGCCGTCGCTCCCCTTTGTCAACCCCTAAACGGCAGCCTTCTGCTTAGCCTGAATAGGTCCTTATCAATACGGGCCGGTCCCACTCTGGAGATCCGTGCCTTCTTCTAGCGCATATACCCTCACCATGGGGTAGCGCTAACCGTGCTTCTCCTGAGGTGCGGCCCTCTCTCGTCAATAAAGCCAGTAGGGTCAATAGGACCAAAGGCTAGGCTGAGTTTAGTCGGTAGGTCTGTGTAGTCGAGCCGTCTCGACAGTACCAGGAGTCCGACATAATCAACGCATCCCTGCTTGCCTGTTGCGTTGGTATCCATGATGGATTCTCAGCCTCCTCTCTGAGGAAAAAAAAAAAAAAAAAAAAAAAAAAAAAAAAAAAAAAAAAAAAAAACAACAGATCTAACGCATAGAGGCCATTTAAGCGAAATTTAATGAAAGTGTGCATGGAGTGTACTAACTGAGTTTAATTTCTATCTGTATCATGAAAAATGCAGCTAAAGACTACGCCCAGTTAGACGCCCAGAAACTATTGTCATTAATGGTCAAAAGTTATGTGGACTATTACATTTCCATTTTGGTGGTAATGAAAACTGGGCTATGGAAGAGACTCCGGTCACCTGCCTCCTAATTGATTTAAATATGGCAGACTCGCCGCTCACTAAATGGACCCCCCAAAAAAGCAGACCAATAATGGTGCGAAGAGAGCAACATTGGTGTGAACGGCTAAGGGTGTAGAGAGGTGTGTCTGCGTCAGCGATCGAGACGCTGTCAGCGTTATGACATTATTACACTTCCACCCTTCGAGCATCTGCTCTTGCTACTCCACTGTGTCCGGCTGCTTAAGGCAAGACAAATGCGGGTGGCATACGCTCCCCTGAATCACATCGGTACCCTCGGTGACGCAACTCACCGACAGCTCGCCTGACAAGCTGCCCTGAGGGAGACTGACTGCACTGATGGGGCATTTATTTTATTATTTTATTAGGGGTTGTCAAGGGGCATTAAATGCCCCACCATCGGGCAATGGGATCATCACTTCCCTACGCACTAATTATTATTATTATTATCAGGTTAATGCTTATACATCTAAATCTAAACTAGGGACATCTCTTGATATTGAAGAAAAACAAAAATACAGCGATCGTATTTAAACATCTGAAGGCTATCTATCTCAAAATCTATACATGAATGGTGTAAGAGGATGATGATGTATCCACTCAACAATAGTTTGATATAATTACGTATTTGATCAATGTGACTTTGGAAAATAACTGGTAAGATCAGTACTAAAATCTTTTAATATTTAAACAGCAAAAACAAACTGAAGTAGAAACAAAAGTAGATCATGGATTTTTCAGTGCATTCTTTTAAACATACTATAAAATTATGGTACATTTTAGATAAGTACCTGAATATGTTCTCCTTTATACGTGATAGCGATAGTCCAAGTGCCTGCTTCGTCTGGTTGGAAGGTGGCGCTGGAAGCGGTCGTCCCAGGAGCCGACGGCGGAGGATGTCTGGCTTGGAGCGGAACGGCACGGCCGCTTGGAGAGTGCGCTGTGACGTCAATATCCTCTCTTCTAGGAGCGCCTGGTAATTATCATTGCATCAAATAATTTCTCAAAATGTGCCTGTTCAAGCTGACATAGCTAGTTAGTTATGTTATTACCTATGGGGAAGGTGGTCATATTTCAGTTGTTAAGAATTCTACATAAAGTATGCATCAAACCTTATAAGTATCAATTACGTAAAATTTCGAAGTCAAGTCAACTAAAACGTGAAAGAAAGAATTAAAACTTGAGTTAGAGGGCAATTCAAAAATTCACTAGCATTAAAGTCAATCATTTATCTTCATTTTACATACATACATACATACACTCACGCCTTTTTCCCATGGGGGCAGGCAGAGATTACGTCTTTCCACTTGCTACGGTCTTTACATATCTCTTTCGCTACTTTCATCTACTTTCATAACATTCCTCATACATGCTCGACGATTGCGGGTACTTCTGACCTGGCCTTTTTTGAGGGCACTTTCGATTTGTTCGAAATATGTTCGCCTAGGTCTTCCTCGTCCCGTATCTCCACTCACTCCAGCTTCATAAATCTCATAATCTTCATTTTCGTTATCAATTATCATCAGTCTAACTACATGGTATCATTTTTAATTTCATTTTTGAAATTTGGTAATAATTTTAAATATTATCAGCATTAATTTGAAACAGTTTGTCAGTTCGTTTGTTAACTTTATTTTGACTTAACTCTTAATATATTACGAATTTTCAAAAATAGTTTATTAGTGCCTTTAAAGTTTTTGTCAAATTGAACTTTGCAAACTTTAATCTTACCAGTCGCACTGACCAATACTTCGACAATACTGCCAGCAGCGCACGGTGCCATACCAGGAGGAGGTACC
Organism: Scirpophaga incertulas; assembly: GCA_036419045.1. NCBI lineage: Eukaryota > Metazoa > Arthropoda > Insecta > Lepidoptera > Crambidae > Scirpophaga > Scirpophaga incertulas. Next base: position 13,027,028 of record CM071633.1, read on the forward strand.
ATGACAAGCCTGGGTAGAACTCGAAAGAAATACCTGCCATCCACTCTGAAATTATGAAATGGTAATTTTAGCATTACAATAGCATTTACAATAGCATTTTATAAGTATTATATCTTGGAAGTTCATTTTGATAGACGACTAAGAATAAATGTTTCCAGTTTGTGAACTTTGGAAACTATTATGTTTTATGAAGTTTCGACTGGAATTTTTCATTGAATTCAAATAATCGATTACAGATAAATCATGAAATTTAAGTTAATACTAAATTCATTTGTCAGAAATAAACATTTTAAAACTTGGTTGAACATTATTTGCCTAAAGGTTAATATAAAGATTTTTAGCAATGACTTCGTTATTAGCATTAGAAAAAAATTATGGAAAGAGACAGTCATTGTATGAAATAGTATTACTTTTCAATTTAAATAAATTTACAAGTCTTTTGAACAGGGATCCTTTGTCACCTTATGTCATCAACAGTGAGAACTATTTCGTGCATGCCGGCGTGTTCTGGGATGAACTCTCCAGCACCCCGGGCGTCCAATTTCATCTTCAATTCTTGCTCCAGAGGGTTCACTATAGAAACCTTGACATCAGATATTGGTAGCTCATTCGAAAGCGATTCGACTTTAATATACGTCTGGAAAAATAAACAAAAGTAGTTGTAGATTGGTTGTCTATCAAATCGTCTATTAGTTTATGCAAGAAAAATGTTATGTAAATGTCTTGTTCTGTTCTTTGAAAAGTCGTTTATTTAGATCACTTTGTGTAAATAATTGGAGTTGCATCGCAGATCACTGGTGGCGCTGTGATCTGGGCACTGGCCTTTTAATCAGAGAGCTTGGGTTCGAATTTGCCTTGTTATCATGTGTTCCCTTGGTGAAAGAAATTTTATTTTAATACTTTCAAAAAGTCTCAAAGTTTACGTAAAATCGATCGCTCTACACTAGGTCTGCTTGGGTGATAAAGGTTTATAACACCTTATGACGATGCATATGATGATGATGATGATAAGGAAAGGCAACGTTCTAGCTCCATGGACATGCTTTTGTTTTATTCTAAATAAAAGGCAAGCCATAGTGAATTGACGATAACCTGGAAGTAAATTTAACTATCAGAAAAACTGAACACCTCGAGGTGCTGCTCACTGTACTTAAAAATAACCCGTAGTAAAACACGCGAAAGATGTCCGAAGCATTTTTTTTCTTTTGAGATATCTTTTATGTCTGTGTCTTGAATTAATGTAAAAGTTAATGAAAAGTGAGTGAAAAACTGAAATGAAATGAATGAATGAAAGTAAAAGTGACACTACCTCTTCCCCAACTCTTCCTGAGGTGGAATCAAGGGCTACTTTCAACATATCATGTATTGGAGGTCTTGGTGGTATGTTCCGAAACTGTGACGCCCATGCCATTACACCCAAATGCTCAGAATCGTTTTGGCTCATATCTTTGGCAGATAACACTGGCTGAATACCTGACAAAAACACTTTTATTATTATATAAATATTTGTTATTGTTATTTATTATTTAAATGCATATATTAATATCATCATACTCGGATTCTTTATTTATTCTTGTGTAACGATAGGAGGATATAATAAAAAAACTTTAAACAATAAAAATTTATTATTGAATTTGTCTATTATTTTTACTAATTATTCAGTAATCATTTGTCGTAAGAGAGATTAATATTAAAGGTAGAATTATACTGTTCTATTAAAACTCTTACATGACAGCTTCAATTAAAATCGCTTATTACTTTTATTGTAAATCAGGTACGTTTTTGAAAATTTGAATAGATTTGGTAATAACGGGGACTACCTTTTTTATATCTAGGTGTTCAGGGATATTTAATCACATGAAGATTCCCTTAAACTTCAAGACGACGTCTATAACAAAAAAAAAAACGATAAGCTAAATATAGTTCCTATGTCGATGAAGTGTTTTGAACTTATTTTTAACAGAAAATCAAGTTTCAGTTTAAACATCTAGGTACTTTATTGATTGTAAAGAATACATAAAAATACATCTTGGGTTTTCAGGATTACAAAAGGGTAATTAATATATTTCAATGTTTATTCTGTCATACAACATTGTTAGCTGACCTATTTTTCAGTATGTATTCAATTAATTAAATCAGTTATTTATAAAACTGTTGGCAGCTATCTCTTTCTACCATATATATCTCAGATATTAAAATATCAAAGAGACTATATATATTTTTTTAAGTTATATAATATTTTTTCGAGGAAACGTCAACGGGCGCTTCCAATTAAACTAATTATGCCAAAAATGTGGTTTTGTGTCCTGTGTAATAAACCGTATTAAGTTTTTTGATAAATGACAGTGCGTATTCTTATCATATAAATAAATACCGATTTTTTTGGCTGCGTCTATTGCTTGCTGGTTGTTTTCCTCCCAGCGAGCGGGGTCACGGCGGAGACGGCTGGGCGGCGGCGCTGGACCTCCCATCGAACGCACCAGTTCGTTCGCTACTCGTCCATCATTCCAGTCAGTCTATAGTTGAAACATAACTACATTTAAATAATGTGTTTTTATTAATCCATATTCTAGGCACATGCCTAGATCACCTTCAACAAGAAGAGGGCTTGAGTTACAGTTAACTCAAATCTTAAATAAAACAGTTACTAAGTATTTCCACCACTACGGAATATTTATAAATATTTTGAGTGTAAGATTAATCAAGGTGCGCCGTTAAATTGATAGAAATTTGTAAACATATACAGACGAAAAAATAACGAACAGGGTAGGTACTGCTACAGCCGAAAGGACTTCTTAAAATGGTGTTTTTGTGACAACAATAAGATAGCGCCTCCGAGAACAGCCGCGAATATATCCATGCGGAATTATCCTCCAACGTGTGAGGACATCACGACGGTGACATATACTTGAGCGTGATTTATGACCATTATCTCCTGCCTGCGTATAAAAATATCACCGGTTTTTGTTTAATAATCAGTTATAAAGCAGGTGATAATATTTTTCGAAAATAGATTTTTATTCCATGTAGAACATTTTGATTGTTGAAATCACCCAGCAGCATGAGTAACATTTTTATGAATTTGGGACTAGGAAGTCGACTGTCGGAAATTGTTGTGTCCAGATAAATTTGAAACAGTTATTGTGAGATAGTCACATGACGCTGCATAAGTTGTTCCTATTGTGTAAATAATAATAAAAGACTCGACTTTGGATGGCCCATTCATGCTCTATTTCTATGTCAATATCTCTCTCTATGTGAAACGAAATTATTGTCTTAATTTTTACTCACAGTAAAATTTGTAATGCCTCTTTCGAGCCTTGAGTTAACCCAGTCCAGAGTAGCTCTATAGCCAGGTGAGCCGGGTTTCATGAAGTAGGAAAGGTATGTCATGCCAGATAGCTCATCTAGCCACGGTGATGCTAGGTACTCTGGTTCCAGTACCATCGGTACGTCGAATTCTCGGTGGGCTAGCTTCATGGCGCGGCGGCAGTTTTCAACCGCCTCGTGACGATCTATAAAAAAGGTCAGCCACGTCGGTCTATGTCAATAACAAAATCAATAACCCAATCTTGGATAATAATTAATCTTAGAGATAAAATTGTACATACGTGTACACGTGACTTACTTAATATTGTTACTGAAAATATATCTTTTACGTTGAGATGGTAGTTATAAATGTTTTTTATATTTTGCTTTTCAATATCTACATTGCCTAAACGAATATTAGAGATATATGAAGTCCATAGATTAGACATTGATTTAAATATCTAAAGGGTACTAAATATTGTTCAGTTAAAAGTTGTATTTAGTAGTTTTGGGTAAGCCACGTTTCTCTTGCTTTGCTCGTACTTCATGCATTAGTAATTAAAAAAAAAAACAATAGAAACAAATATTTTTACATTTTCAAAGCGATAGCAAATTTATTTAACTTATTGTATCTGAGTGTAAATTATTGAAGGAGTTGTAATACTATGCTGCTAAATGAAAACAGTATAATATCTAAATGTTTTTTAGATATGTTAATCACATGACAAAAATCCAAAGTTTACATGATGTATAGTGGTCGTTTTAGGAGGGGTGTCGCACTTACTTAGCTCCCGCCAATGGGGAAAGACACCTGGTTTGCAATGATCCAAAAGAGCTGACAGGAGAACACCGCTATTCCAATCGCTGGTCAAGTTGTTGACTTTGCAATCTGGCAGAGCTGCTTGGAGCCACGAAAGCATTACCTTTCTGTAATAAATAAATCCAATATAACATATGGAAAAATAAAAGCCAGTTTTTTGGTATCAGTAATCTCAATAGATTATAGGCAGAGGAGACTTGAGTTTATTGAAAAAAAGACATATTGAATTTTTTTCTGGTCTAGGAGAACCAAGATATCTTACCTTGGTGGGAATTTACTTCGCCCGATTTGGTATCGAACAATCAAGGACCAAATCAATCCAAGGATCAGTTTTAAGTTCCCATTAACGATATCGACATTACCTGAAAGAAAATACAATGTTAATTAGCATACAAATTGTAATCTTTTCAATATATTGACAATTGACAAACAAGGAGACAGTTGCCTATGGTAGATGTGGTTTCACAGTTAATTTGTAACCCCCATAAAAACCACAGCGTAGTTTAATAACTTGTCATAACAGATGTAGAGACATGGTACCCCGTAATTTCACTGTCTATTGAGATAGGCTCTAGACAATATCGAATAAGTAATATGAGATAGACAGGATAGGATAGAAAGGGTATGACTTTCTAACTGGTAGATAGCAATGATAATACTGCTGTTTTGAGGAAGAAATCGGTCCGTCCTGGAAGTACGAAGCTAATAATACTAGTATAGAGAGAGACCTTACCCAATAAAAATGTGCTAGAAACATTAACATAATGTGTGTGTTTTTTGTAATACACATATGTATGTACATAAGTAATATCTATAATTAATATAAATAAAATAATTCTTCCAACGTTTGATGTAACTGTCTCTGCAGTTGGTATAAACAGTCGCAGTATAAAAAGGTTCCTTTATAATGTTTTAGAATATAAATACCATTAGAAACTGAATCACTAAACAAATAAATACATTTAAAATTATACTCATTTGATATATAATATCAAGTCACAAGGGTAAAAATAATACGTTGACTTGTCAGCCACTTAATAGCCTATTGCAAAGATCAATGCGACACACTGTTCCGTTTGCAATGGAATTATAGAATCGCTAATAAATTGCCCGAACGGGAAGAAAGTGATGTTTTTAACGCTACGAACATTTTATTACTCCGACAGTAGGGCCAACAGCAAACGCTGTTTAAAGGTATTTCTTGTATAACAGAAGTCGCTGTAATGTACAGAATAATCCATGGAAATAATATTTAAGGGGCAAATAAGTTAAAAAATATATTAGCTCTAAGTATTTATCTGAAACCTAAACACCTTTTTTTTTGGGGTGGAAATGCGACCCTATGCACCATAACACCGCGCTGGCGCGGCGCTGACAAGGCGCGGCTGTGTGTGGGGCTCTCCGGTCATAGAGGACCGGCCTACCCACTAAAACCCCCCCGAGTTCTCTAGGCTCATACGGGGCATATGACGGGATTCGACCGCTATGTGTCCCGGTGAAACCTAAACACCTAATACTTTTAGACTTAACAGACTTAAAAATAAAAGCAAAACCTTGAAAGTGCTAGTCAGATATTAAGACAAATAAAACAATACTAGTTAGCTGTACACGCAATGACACTTTGCTACGTAGTATTCTGCGGTATCTCCACTTCTGATAAATACATACCACAAATTGTCAACTATTTCGAGACGTTTGTAACTCCAGGTATAGATACACGTAGAGAACAGTTAACCCAAAGCAAACTGTTCATAATTAATACCTGTTGAAAGTTATTCACCACTTTGTCCCTACCCTAACATTGTAGTGTCCCCTAGTTAATGAAATCTAAACTAATTCCTGAACATTCCCAGCAAACTTATGAAGCCTGGCAGATTGTAGTCTGTTCCTTAAACATCACGTAGACTTAAATAACCATTGAAGTGTAGATTTTACTAATAATGTACACCTACTTGCTTTATTTAGGGAAGTTTTTTATGTTTATTATAAATGTTATGTGCAACTATATATAAGTATTTTATTCATTTAATGAATTATAAAAAAGAAACGGACGTTTGCAGTACTTCTTTTACTGCATCAATTTTGTGGAATAGTGTGTTCATAGTCATCGTATTAAATCATCTTCAACGTACTACTTGGATATGTATTTGGGATAATTTCGATACTGTTCATCATATTTTAATGTAGTTTTACCATCAGTAAGACAATTTATTCCGTTTAGTATTTATGTACGTATATATACGTATAGAAACCATATACATCCCACTGGAAAAATAAAATACGCGTGAGATCTTGCAGTCGTAAAGTTAGTGGAAAAGAGAATTTTCCGGTTATATTAACTACCGGGTATAGGTTGTTTGAATAAACATCGACTGATCTAAAGTTAACTTATTACGGGTAAAATAAAAATTACCTATATTGACTAGTTTGACACCATCATCTTCGATAGCTTGTAGAGCAGTGGTGACGTTTTCCAGTTTGTGGTGCTGATTGCCAGGGTTGGTGCTCCAACCTTTTAGCCGGCGCCCTTGTAGAGCTTCAACCAACGAGCACAGTACTGTACCATCGCGAAAGTCTTCAACTAAATCTTGCACCTACAAGTTTCATTTCGTTTATTTAGTTTTTTTTATATATTTCGATTTCTCTTTTACCTTTTAAGTGAAAGTATTGTTTACTGTAAATAACCAAATATCAACACCCAACTTTAATAAGTACCATGAAAACTGGTTAACAATTCAAGCAAGCTTACAAATTCAAGTTTTTATTGATTAATTTAAAGGGATAACAAACAGTTACAATATATATAAATTATATTATAATTTGCTCAATCTATGCATGCCAATACCGCAACCAACAATGTTATCCACAGATTAACTTGATCTCGGCACTAAACACACACATATGCTGCTCCCATATACTCGTACATATACCACATATATATACACACACACCATAAACAGTAACCAATTTATATTATAAATATTTAAAACAAACTAAATTAAATTTATATAAACATATAAATAAACAACATTTAACAAATTAATTTGAATTATTATGTAATATTCTCAATCAATCTATTGTAAATTTGCGTTTTGACATATTGAATACATATACAGATCCAAATATAAAATTATAACATTTAAAATGCGATTTAGAGGACAACGAAACCCACTTTTTGTACGACAAACAGAGGTAGCAAACAAATTGTCAACACGGACCTTACGTTTAAGAGCGGGTCCGCTCGTATTACGATTAAGGGCTGGTAAACATCGTACCGCCTCAACAGTCTTTTATATATATTGATTAATATACGAACATAAACTTTATATATTTATAGAAGTAGAATCGCTAATACACCACCACTAATACCAACCACTACAATAAAATTACCAGAAAAAAATGCGCATGCACACTACAATCAACATAACAATCGCTTAGACAGTCTTATTTCAGCGGCCATCGCCATAATCCGCCCCGCCACCCCCAATGCTCTGCTCTGCTATGCTGCTATTTGACTATGAACTTGAGTTCTAATAGTCATAGGATATCAGATAATTAGGCATGTGACATGCTCTACGTACATACATACTACGTCAGCGAAGAGTTCAGTCACCTGTTGCGGTGGCTCGGCCTTTAAGACTTTTTATGTAGTGTAGTGAAATAAAGTGTTATTACAAGTGAAATTAAGTGTTAAAGTAAAATGTTGTAACATTTTGGCATTTCAAACCATAATCCTCTTAAAAATGACATTTTATTTTACTAACTTAATATCTATTAACAATATAATTTTGTCACTTCTAATCCTGATAAAGTTCGAAATTCAAAACGATACGAGTGTACGAGTGTAGGTTCCCCTATTATTTAAAAAAATTATGTAGTTGACATTTATTCTTAATCAGCTAAGCGACGAGACGAGTGGGGTTAGCGCAGTCTTTCTGTGCAGTAAATGCTTTTTTTATTAATATTAATATCTTATTATATACTGTTTTTTAAATAACTTTTAATTAGAGCAACAACCACATGACAATGCGATCTTTACCAAATAGTTGGTCTAATTGTGGGCTTACTCTGTGTTTCCCGGCATATGCCTGCCACGAGTATATGAGGACTTTTCTACATCAAAGGCCATTAGTCCTATGAACAATGTTCTTTTCCCACCGCCACCTAAGGTTTGCAATTCTTCTGGCTATGTCAATAATATTTTCTTCTTCAGTTCTTATGTGGATTTCACAATTTCTAATATGATTATGCAGAGGAACCCCAAACATAGCACTCTTCATTGCTCTTTAGATCACTTTGATTATTCTTATAAAGCACATTTTAAGTGGCCAGGTTTTATTAAATATTAATTATATTGAGGCAACATGTCAGATTATATTTCAATATATTGCCATTAATGTTAGGGTTAATTTAATTGTTAATTATATTATAGATAATGCGTGTTATTGTAATTTTTATAAATAATTCTCTTTTTGAATTATACAGAGTTAAATTAAAATCTTGAAATTAGAATAAAAAATATGTCGAGGACGAGATTTGTGTGCACGGAGACCACGGCTAAGGCTAATACGTGTTTTCGTATCAATTCATACCTTGATATTCATAGGCTTAAGAGTTTCGTTGACCCAGTTCCGGAAGGTATTGGCTTGGATTTCCACCCAGAGATCCTCATGACCTTTGATTGCCATGCCCTTGGCGGCGGTGCCGGCTGTGCTGCGTGCAGCCAGCCCGGCCTGTGTAATGCGGCCAGCGGATCCCTCGGTGGAGTGCGCCCGCACCCCCTGGTGTGATATTCTAGTCCCATCCATGTTAGATTAGGCACACTCAGCTTTTTGCAGACCGTCTCACGACTCTTGTAGCATAAGTCGATGACATCTGGAAAATAATTACCACTTGTTTAAATTAGCAAGCTCATGATTGAGAATAACTGATTGTTTTAAGAACAGCAAATCATGTTTGAATAAAAAAAATATTACAATAATACACAAATTATTTCATAGCATAATGCGACCCACTCAGCTATAATATTCAGAAAACTACTAGTTAATTATTAGATGATTAAAAACCCGTAAATTAGCTTGAATTTTTGTATCTAAAATACAAAATTGTATTATTTGTACATTATGGAACGGATATTTAATATTATACCTGGTAGTACAGTCTTTCTATGCACACAAATGCAAACATTTTGCAAACACACATTCCTTCTCGATTATATACAATTCTGTTTAACTGATTTTATTTCTTAAAATCCAATATATTATATGTTTTTTATACATAAAGTAAAGTAGTGTTACATCATTTAAGTATATCGTAAGGTACAGCTGAACCGATTTATATGATGACATTATTTGGATAAACATAATAGTTATTTAAATATTAAAAAGCAGAAGCGAGAAATTCTGAATAACAAAGTTTGTTTAATTTATTAACTAAGAATTTTGAGAATCTGTCATTTTCGTAGTTGACAAGTGTACCAGTAACGCCAACTGTACTATGGGTTGAATTTATAATACTATTAAACAGTTTGGTAGTACTGTGGGGAAGATATTTTTGAAGGTAGTACCATTGGTACTAATGTTGGGTCACCATTCGGCGGCCCATTTGTATTTTTATTAATTACTAGCTTTCTGCCCGCGGCTTCGCCCGCGTGGATTTCGGGATTGGGTGTATAGAGGGTTAAGGGTCATAGCTTTTGCCCACGGCTACATATACGCGGAAGTCGGTTTATGGTGCGAAGATTTTATCGCGCTTCCCGTGGGACTATCCGTTTTTCCGAGATAAAAAATGCCGCAAAACTCCTCAAGAATCACTCTATCTATTGATGAAAACCGCATAAAAATCTGTGCAGTAGTTTTTGAGCGAAGCCTTTATTGCGCATCCCGTGGGATCTGTCGATTTTTCCGGGATAAAAAGTAGCCTATGTTACTCGGGGAGAATGTAGCTTTCCAAAGGTGAAAGAATTTTTGAAATCGGTCCAGTAGTTTAAGCGTGAAGAGGTAACAAACAAACAAACAAACAAACAAATAAACAAACAAACACACTTTCGCATTTATAACTAGCTTTCTGCCCGCGGCTTCGCCCGCGTGGATTTCGGGATTGGGTGTATAGAGGGTTAAGGGTCATAGCTTTTGCCCACGGCTACATATACGCGGAAGTCGGTTTATGGTGCGAAGATTTTATCGCGCTTCCCGTGGGACTATCCGTTTTTCCGAGATAAAAAATGCCGCAAAACTCCTCAAGAATCACTCTATCTATTGATGAAAACCGCATAAAAATCTGTGCAGTAGTTTTTGAGCGAAGCCTTTATTGCGCATCCCGTGGGATCTGTCGATTTTTCCGGGATAAAAAGTAGCCTATGTTACTCGGGGAGAATGTAGCTTTCCAAAGGTGAAAGAATTTTTGAAATCGGTCCAGTAGTTTAAGTGTGAAGAGGTAACAAACAAACAAACAAACAAACAAATAAACAAACAAACAAACAAACACACTTTCGCATTTATAATATTAGTTGGGATATTAGTTGGGATAATTTACGTTAGTTAGTTCATTTATAGTATTTCATCAACTATTGATTAATTTGATATTTATATATATGCATATTGATGTTTCGACATGAAAATCCAATTAGGTAGAGTAAATTCTAAAATCGTTTGTGGTGCAGTTTAATTAGTAAATTTAACCTTCAGCTAGTCGGGTAGAATTGTAATTGATAAGTGAATTGAATTCTCGAAATAGCAAATGTCTATGTAAGTAAATTTAGATTAATTGTTATATAACCGCATTTGCAATCGAGGTTAACGTAAAGCGTGAGTTATTACTTTATTGAGTGAAATGTTTATAGTCTAGAAGATTAGACGGCGTAATAGAATAAGTGTGTCGCAAGGACTTTATATTTATGCATATAAATTTTATAAAGTAGAAATATTTGTGTTTGTAAAGATTAATTTGAAGGCGAATCCGCGGGTTAAAAGCAAATTTTTTATAATGGCATATTTTATGACGAGGGTCTAAACAGAGCCAATAATTTCTAGAGGTGGTTTGGAGACATGAGTGTTATAACAAAGTTTATTAATACAGGAGATATATCTATATATGACTTAGTATGACTTAGTTATAACTTCGAGGTACTAACTAGGTATACTTATTTTTGAGCGGGAGTATTTGAACACGATTGGCGAATATAATGAGAACCTATTTATATTAAATTATATAATTTAAAACTAGACTTTATCCTCATAAAGCATTTTGTCTTTGAATCGTATGTGAATTGGTAATTAGTTCAAGGTTTCTATGGCATAAAAAATGTTCAGGGTTCCTATATTTCCTTGAGTAATGTATGCATTTTATATACACACATACATATATGTCACGCCTTGTTCCCAATGGGGTAGGCAGAGACCACCTCTCTCCACTTGCTACGATCCTGGCACACTTCACAAGAGAAGTGTATGCATTTTTCTCGTTGGAAAGTATTGTGTTGAACTTTGACAAACATTTGGAGAAGATAATTAAGGATCCAATTGATCCTTTGTTTATAAGATTTGCGCTTATCCAATATCTCAACACAGACAGAGGCAGTGGTGTAAATTTGTAGATTAATAACTCATTAGATTTATGCTAATTTTGTAATAAGACTCGCTCTCTTTTTAACCATTTGTTTCTGAATTAAAGTAATGCCCGAGCTTAATTGGTCCAATTAATCCCAAGGTGCGGGCTTTTCTTGCTGGTCTGATTAAGTTTGATTTCCGGTTCGTCTGTTCGAATTATAATAATCGCTTTCTCTTCTATTTCTTTTGTCATTCCTTCCTCCTTTTGTTTTGATAAATTTCATACTGGGTGTCAGTATAACATAACATAACATATTGGATATATCTTATTATTTTATTGTTCAATTAATATACGAAGAATATAAAGTCATATTTCATTACCAGATTATTCTTATCCATGATGTGCAATTATATCCACGATTTAGATTCAGTCGAGCAAGATGAGAAGTTTTAAGAGAATGAAGAACGTATTGTCGTTCGGTACATGATTGATGAGTCGATGAGAAGTGGCACGCCAGCGATGAGTGCGGTTATAAGTATGTGGAATAAAGTGTGAATAATTATGCAGAATTTAGCTTTAGTTGATGGACAATTGTTATACTTCGTGCTCAATTCAATAGACACATAGTAAATTAATATAAGCAAACTAGTCGCATAACATACAAATATTGAAGATAAATAAAACTATTTTTAAAATAAATTTACATACATACACTTTCCGCTTTTTCATGGGGGTTGGCAGAGATCATAATTTTCCATTTGCAATGTTATATTGCTATGTTGTATTTTCCATTTCCCTAACTTCCTTCCTTCAAGATGTATTTTATTTGGTCCAAGTTTATTAAATAAATATATAATAAATAAGTGTTAGTTATATATAATAACAATAAAGTGATATTCTAACATCTAACTACAAAAAGATAAAATTTGTTTCCTTATATCTGAACTGTGTCATTGCAAATGTCTATGAATAATGGTTACCACTTGCGATTAGTGCCCACATTTCTATCTGCCACTGTCAGTAAAAAAGATTTCAATTCAGATAGTTTGATATTAACATATTGTTATGAGATTATCTAATATTTTTTATCATCATCAATATTTTCAAATCACTGTTTAAAGAGATTCGAAATTATTATCTAATGTTATTATTATTCTGGTACGGTTATTGTAGATTCAATAGTTTATATAAATTGTAAGAAGAATCAATTTACTTATATATTTTCTACATTTATTTATATACTCATATATCATAGTTTTGTTTGAATATTATTTATTTCTCATTTGTGTCGACTGTTTAGTAGTTGAAATATTACTTATTATACTATTTACATGATGGAGTGATATTTTTGCAGATATTTTAACAAAATAATGAAAACAAAATGGGAGGAAAGATTCGACAGAAAAATTCATAGTAAGGGCTGTAAAAAAACGCGCTTTGAGAAAGAGGAATATTGACTAAACGTTATACAAAAAAAATCATGAAGGCGTATTAAGTGATGACGTAGTGAATAGACGGTGGACTACGAAAATATGGACGGAAAAGCTGGAAAACTATTAAAACTGGAACAGGTTATAAATGTCTGGAGTCTAGATCAAGACATTCATATTGAAAAAGAAATGCAATTGTCAGGTAAGTACCGAAAAGAAGTATAGTAAAGAAGATACGATAGAGTATAGTAAAATCCGTCGGGAATCTGAAGAACTGAATACCAGTATGTAGTCAGTTATCATAGTAATGTTTCGATTGTCGCTATCTAAAAGCCCCTAATTCCCATCTAGATTAATAATCGACAGTTTTTCTCCGCCTACTAGAAATTATCCAAAAGTCATTGAACTTTTAAAACAACATCGATAGCTAAGATTTCTTAGTAGATATGTATTCGAGGTTTATTATGTCCAATTCTTTCACAGGTCAAAAATGAGTTCGAGCTTTCTCTCATTATACGATCAATTACCGACTTAATTATGTGCTTTGGAGACCATGGGATTTACCAGCGATAATAGGCATTAATATTATTCCCATTGGTCGACTGTTTTACCGTCGGAAGCGTTGAAAGTTTGGCAACGATCGCGTGTGGCTCGAAAACTATAGGCAATGAGCTGAATAAATATTTTATTATTCTTGAAACAAGTAGATGTACAAACTTTAAGTTAACATCTATACAAATAAATAAAATTGGAGTGTCTGTTTGTAATATTAAAATAACCTCTTTCTACTACATGCATATGAATGGTATATATGGTACACATACCAAAATACATATTTTTAAAATTTTTGTCTGTCTGTCCGATTTGGACCGATTTGGACGGGACTTTCACTGACAAATAGCTTATGTAATAAGGAGTAATTAAATTAAAATAAAAATGTCAAAAACAAAAAAAAATATTACATTCTACGTGGACGAAGGCGAGGGTACAGCTAGTATAAAATACTGTCTAATAAAATTCGCTTATTACGTTTTTATATATATTACTATTATGGTTTCCTAGGATTGTTCAAGGATTTGAATTATTGAGCAGGTACGTAAAAATGACACGTTGACCTAAAGATGATGACATTAATTATTACGTAGTTTATGAGGAATTTGAGCACTAAGATTTGAATTAGACTGGCGTTTGACGCGATACCTCGAGATTATTTTGGGATATTTGTTAACAACCGTTTAGAGAAAGGTCAATTTATTCGATCTCATTCCAAAGTTAGTTATTCTCTTTGTCTACTATATTGTAACCGACAAAAAACTTTTCTTAAATTAACAGTGAGTTTGACAAATTGAACAGTTTTTTACAATTTCTCGAATGATGCTATGATACTAGGGAACTAACTTATAGACACTACTATAAAAATATCCTTTAAAAAAATGTGTTGTAATTAGTCATACTTGTTTGTTACATACCTGGTTGGGCATCATTCGAGAGGCTTTCGGGCACTTCAACACATCCGTATAAATATATATACGGATGTCTTGAAGCGCCCTAAAGGTTCAGGTTTCGCTTCCATGTGTTATCACTATAACACATGGAACCGAAACCTGAAACTTGGCCATTTACTATGGGCCTAATGGTAGGTATGCTCAAAGTCACTCAAATGGAGAGGGCTATACTCAGAGTCTATTTGCATGATCGAATCAAAAATGATATTTGCAAAAAACTAGTCAGGAGAAGGCCCTTATAGCATGTTTGATACAAGATGGATCGAAATTTTGATCAAGATAGCAGTGCAGGATTGATTAGTGTAGAGATTTTTAGGGAAGGTCTATATCCAGCAGTAGGTGTCTCTAGCCTGAATGATAATGTTGATAATGATGTTTTTATACCTATTTAATAAACTCATACGCAATAATAACTTGTTATGAGTTGGGATCGTGTTTTTTATTCGTACTAAATTAAGCAATTATCTTGTTCATCAGACCAATGCGACAAGAGATTAACGATAAGCAGCCATGTTTGAAAGCACATTAATTACTTTTTAGGTGCAAAGTGCATGCTTAACCGTATATCGTCTATGTTCAGAAATAACGGGATTATTCTTAAGGTGTTATATAATATACGGAGATTAAATGATTGTTTAATTGATTGAACTGTGTTTAAAAATTACATCCTAATATAGCTTATGTGTGATAATAAGGAATTCTAGAGGATTGCAAAGTAATAAAGGTGTATATGTGCGATTTTATTATTGGAGACGACCGATGCTTGGTTTCTACGTACATTACTTATAACGTACGCCACGTAAATTATTAGGTCTTATTAAGAGATAGTAAGATAAGGTCTTATTAGATGTTGGGGGACTGTCCAGGGGTTCTCGGACAGTCCCTCCTTAGGCGGTGGCTCGACCAGCTTTTGGTCGAGTCGGCCCGGGACACATGGCGGTCGAATCGCGAAAGTGCACCCCGCCATGTGCCCCGTATGGTCCTAGAGAACTCGGGGGGGGGGGTTTAGCGGGTAGGCCAGTCTTCTATGAGAGCCCCACACACGGCCGCGCCTTGTCAGCGCGGTGTCATGGTGTATAAGGTCGCATTTCCCCCCCACAAAAACAAAAAGTCTTATTAGATGTCGAGTAACTTTTTCCTTGTACGTATGGGCTTGTAAGGTTAAGTAACCCTTAAGCTGTTTGTGTTATTTAATTTTATTTTTTTAACGTTGGAACTGTCTATAATGTTGAATAAAAATGATTAAGATTTAACTTTTTGATTTTTATAAGAATGTGTCCATAGTAAATTTCTTTTTCTATGGTAAAGATTCCCTTATTTAGTTAATAACCAAGAAAGCATAAAAAAAGTAAGCAATAATGATGTATGTTCTTGAAAATTACAGCGTAGAGTTAAAATGAAATGCAAACTAAATTAAGTCTTAATTTAGAAAGTTATTAAGATTTTTTTATTCTAAAAGGGATATCAATATTTCGGGGTGACTTCAAAAATCTATGTGGCATAGTCATATAAATCTTCATAAACGTAGGAGAGACCAACACAAAGGTATTAGCGATAATAACAACATTTTCGCTTGTAATTAACTAATAATCCGATTTCAAACTAAAGTCTCCTTAAATTGTTTTGTGTAGTATATATACATTTGTATATTATACAAAAAAAATCGGTTACGCGGTGATGTTGTCGGCTAGAAAATTAAGCTTTACGGTAACTGCGGTCATTGCTTTATAAAATTTTCGAAAAATTGGACAACATATACTCTGCGAGCAAAAAAAACCGTAAAGTGTCATTGTATTTTTTCACAAAGCGTAACTGTTTTTCAGTAATCAGTGACATGTTGTTCATGATCAAGTTCGTGACGACTATTTAAACCCTAATATAAATGTTATCCAAAATCCACAAATATTAAAAACAGGAAATGTATGTAATGAATAAGCACAAAAACTACTAGATGCATATTGAGAAATATGGTACAGAGCTATTTTGAGACTCACGGAAAATAAGGACAACTACGAGAAAATATCTGTTTCCTACAAAAAAAAGTGATAATTAACACGGGCGAATCCGAGGATAGTTAGTTAATAATTATGATCGTAGGTTTAGTAGAAATATATTCGTTCATTATGTTCGCTTTTCAATAAACTGGGAATAGTTGTAACATAATATAATGATCAATATTTCTAGTTACAGTGCAAATTGAAGCTCCGTGTTCAGTCGTAATATGGAGCGACAAGGTAACGAGGTGGCGAACGTAATTAAAACTTTTGTATGTAGTGGTTGGGCTCGCTGGTGTACGAGTATTGTGTTCGTGTAAAGCGGGTAAATATACGTGCGTTTGATATCAAAGGACAGTCATTATATTAAAATACAACTATATTTTATTTAGACTAATTTAATATAACATTTTTATAATATTCCATTATAACGTAATAGATGTAATAAATGCAGTTTGTAAAGCGCTAAGAATTACAAGTTATAATTGTATAGTATCATAAGGCAGTAATCATATAATATTTTTATGGCAAGATTGCTATTTTGTTTTTAAGATAGCTATTTATATATTTGTTTCGGCATGGATTAGTATGTATTAAGGTCGCAGAATATTGTTTAATTTAATATAAAACTCTTTTTCAACAAGATTTTATTTAGACTCACTTAACTACTTACAAATTAACTTTTTACCAATAGGTTGGGTGAAACATACTTTTACAAAACTTAACCTAGCAACCATATTTATCCGCCAATCTATTTAATCGAAAAACTATACGTTGCATTTCTACCTGATAGTCGACCACGTGTTACAGTAAATATATTCAATTTTAATGCAGTGTCAAATAAACGCCTAAAATATCCACCTACACGAAGTGCTGCGTAGAGTAGTGCACTAATTGTTATAGTTTTATAGTAAATAAGAGTTATGGGCTACAAAATGTATGACATCATTCATAAAAAAAGAATATTGTCATTTCTAGTTAATAAAAGAAAAAAATACGACAGCTTTAAGTTCTGAAAAGTATGATTTTGCGGTATTTTGCCAAGATATTCCAGTCTGCTATGTAAGACAAACAAAAAAAATAAGTTCAATAGTACTCCACTACCCTAATTTAGATTGACCGAGTGCAGCGTCGGCGGAACATTGCCAAATGAGAGTGGGCTCCCACAAATCCCAAATGTGATTGTGGCGTTTCGCCCTAAGGGATCTACAGAGACGTTTTTGTCCTAATTACTTACATATCTTTTTATCTTATAGTGTTTGCGGCTCCATCTCATTCAAGGTTTATTGGTTACAGAGTAATCAATTGACGATGAAAGAGTTGAGAATGTATAATATATACAGCTGATATATAATGTTTCTCGAATTATACGAGTTATATTTGATATAATATATAAAAAAGTATATTATTTGAAGATTCTCAAGATGTTTAACTTTCCACGTTTATAAATATTAGGAATACATAACTTTACGTTTTAGAACATAATTTAATAAAAAACTATCTTTTTATGAATATAATTATAACAATTTACACGTTGAGTAAGTTTGTATTTGTAGATTATTTTACATATTTATATGTTATATAGTTTGTAGCGACTTATACAATAATTATCAAATATTGTTAAAACTGGCACTAATAATTGAAATATTACACATTGTTTCCATGGTACTGCTATGGAAACTGTGTTGTACAATAAAGTATTATATAATATTAAATGTTACAGTGTAAATGAGTACACAGTAAAAACGACCAGCACACGTGCTTAACGAAGTCACCGCCGACAGCTGAACATCTATCAGAACTTATTGGGAGTGATTACAATTTCAAACGCCTGCATGCACGAAACTTATTCCTCATTCATTGCTGCGTGTGAATGCTAAACAGAGAATAAGAGATAAATTGGGAGTCGAGCGAATCGGTGTAATAAACATGTATTACAAGACTGCGTTTCAATTCAAAGATATGCGTGAAACTCTATTTGTTAAATTATTACCGGGTAACCAAAGCTTATTGACGCTCGTGCTTGGATAGAGAAAAGATTTAAATGTGCAAGAAAAGATAATATATCTGCAAAATTTATTTGAACTATAATTTATTATGAAAAACTATTAACAGAGTGGTCAAAATATCAAAATGCTAAATCTATGAGCTAACTTCTCTAATATAATCTTAACTTGTTGCAAAGGATAAACATAGGATGTAATAGATAGTGAAGTTGTAATTTTATAATTCTATTGGTAACAGATTTCTTAACAGTTGGTAGTTGCTAGTGGTAAATTTGGAAGTTAAGTTTCAAAAACCCTTATTATTTTTTAAGAGGTTTTCATCAATTAAAATGGCAATTATGACTTCTTATATGCTATTAATATGACTTAATTTAGTTTAAATCTTCTAGGATTAATGTAAATTGTTAGGGTTCAAATTAAATTAAATTTCAAATTAATGTCTGAAGTCTTTTATTTCATAAGCTATGTCAATAATGATATAGTAAATTATGCATTATAAATGTAGGCTGTATGCTATACTCCTCGTCACAATCTATTTTAGCAGCTGTTATGTCATTACGCTTCGACGTAAAGTTTTTGTATACTTATATAGAAACTTAGTAGATTAACAATATTTATATCTTTGTAGATATCAAGTAAATAAGAGATATATTTATAGATATCAGAGAAGCATGCATACCATATTTATTAAAGAATTGCCAATTAGGAGTAGGTGTTTCTAGTTAATTTGCATCTGTGATGAATAAACAACAACAACATACATACAACTCTTTAATCTACTTAAGTCTACATTATATATATATATAGATTATATCAAACCACACTACGAGCTTTTATGCAAGAATATTACCACGGGGTTCCTTTTGTCATGTAGGGGTTCTCTATCTACGGGCTTACGAGACTGAAAATAAAAGGAATTTGAAATGGGTGAAATGAGGCCTCTACTTTTAGAACTTCATTTAAAATTACACTTTGCTTTGAAACGGTAATTAAAACCACTCCTTTAATATAAATAGATTCAAATTCGACCGTTGAAATATTATACGTGGTATTGGTATGTTATATATATATATAGATTCATTACTTTCTTTACAATATAAGCCTTGAGTTAAACAATTATATTACTAATATAGCATAGCGATTAAAGCAACTTAAAGTCAAAACACTAGATACTTTTCTTTTTTCAAAAAGAATGAATAAGAAAAATTTAATGGAATATAGATCCAAGTAAATTGCCAAGTAGTTTAAGTTAGTGAGAGGTATAATAAATAAATAACATAAATAAGTACCCTCTCTAAAAGCAGCGTTGCATAATAAATAATAATTTTATAATTGTCCTGCGTCTAGATAATACTTATTGTATTAGAATGAAAAAAGTAATTAATAAAAAATAAGCTTTAATGAACTAAATAATAATATTACCCTGATAATAGAAATATAATTCATTTATACATTTAATAACATTACTTAACATAAAATAATTTTAGTTCTTGGCCTCTTCTGCGTTTTTTTAAATAAATAAACGTGTGTTATACTGTGCAAAAGAAAAATAAAAAAGGTGTGATATGGCGAATTTTATTTAAGATTCCATCAAAAATTTATTTCTAAATTTTCAAAATGTACCAAAAGTTTGATTTTTTCTTTAATATATATTTTACATACTAAAACCTTTTTGACGCGATATTGACAATGGTGTAATTCGCGCTTTCATTAGCACTCTTCTTCTGCCGCTGCAATTTTGCTTTGTGTAGTAGTAGCCCGCCAGATCAAACGCGTCTAATCTTGATGGGGTTGTATCGCTTGACATTTCCTTGTCATCTGATTTGCACATATATATGGACAAAATTCAGCTTTTCTGGCTACCGTGAAGTGGATCATTTGCAAGATTTAATTTTACATCTAAACAGGTGAATCTAAATAAAAGTTTCTAAAAAATATACATTTTAACTAGAGTAAAACTAAACTGACATTTAAGCCAGCCAGTAACCAGCTGTTACTGAAAAGTTCCTGGTTATCTAACAGCTCTCGTTATCTAACAATCAAATTCTTAAACATCAAAAAGAGTTAGATACAGTGTCGAAATCATATTACTACTACTTAATGTAAATATAACATTTCTTACTTATATGTATAATGATGTTCAATTTTTAGGGAACCCCTTGATCTGAAGTCGACCGGTCTCAACTAATAAAGTTAAGAGTTCATTTAAATCAATCGATTCGGGCGATCAGTCAATTTCTTGAGGAAATTGAGCCACTACTTCAACCAACCTGTCTTCGTGTCAGCGTCGGATATTACTGTCGTAAGAGCAATAACGTAGCTACTGCAATATCCTATGCCGATGTTTTGATATCATCACATTTAAAGCATTACGCCTGCTTTCTTCAATCAATACGTATTAAAATTAGGTATGCTCTGAATATTTTTCAACGACTGAATTTGTAATAATTCTTAATTTCTGTGTTGAATTGAATTCCGTTTTATAGTAGCTCTAAGTCTAAGGGTTGTAGGAATACTATATATATATATTACATATTTTATTAAATGTACGGTTAAGCGACTGAATAATTTTAGTTGGATACTAATAATGTTTCTACTTCCTGTGGCCATACTTGTTGATGCTTAATAAACCTACAGCGCAAACATGTTTTTTGCATTATGTATCTATGTGACGAGTGCACTCCTACGCTAGTCTAATTAACGTCGAATGCCTTCGATAATTTGTCACGTTGTTCTCAACAGCTCCTTTTACACATAACAATTTCTGAAGAATGGCCCAAGGTTGTGATGGATACATAATTTATTCAGACGTTGATGTAATAGTTTCGTTGAACTTTACAGCTGTTGTTTGGTATATTTGGCCTTTCTTTTTTTATGTTTACATTACACCAGACGGATGAATAGACTGTTTAAATTATGTAGTTATAGCGCACCTACACAGATTTGATTTTGAAAAAATAGTGTTCAAAAAATGCATACCAATATAGGTAATGCCACACAAAAGGATTTTACAATTTCCTTGTATGATTTTTTTCCCTCTGGAAAAGAGGCTGGGAATCCTCATGTATGCCGCCGCAACCAAGTGGTACGGTGCATGATTAAGTCTGAATCCAAATCGATTGATCGGCTTGGATGTAAGTATGATATCTGCATAATATATGTTTTATATATGGTAAAAAAAGATTTTGTTGTGTTTATTTTCATTATTGTATTTGTGCCGTGATTATATTTCGAATTTCATTCTAGATTAAAATAAAAATCACTGTACCGATTCCTGTATTTAGCTTCACTAGTTGGAATTCTATATTGATTCTTAGTTAGAACCTAAACTAGGTTACCTTAACACCAACGTTGGTACACCAAACTTGGTACCTAAACCTGCTGTGAAAATAAGGGAGAATTTCATATATCCATTTACAAAATGAATCCACATACGTATTAATTTAATATTATTTAATATTATAATATATAGGTGTAAAGATATACTTTGAGGTTTCAATTTTTATGTACTCTTATAATACGATTTTATCTTATAATTGTTAATTTAAAGAAATCAAGTGTTGTTGCGGTCAATTTTAAATACTACGTAAAAATATATAACGTTGCGAGATAGAGAATGATATTGTTAAGACGTAATGGTTGTTATGCCGTTGGCGTAAGGTTTATTTAAATGTCTTGGGCCGCAAATCGTTACTACGCCGTCGACTATATTAACGCTCCCTTTGTTTAAAGGTGACACGGAAATGATAATTATGCATTCATAAAAATAAAATCTTGTTACCGTTTCGAATTTTGGGATAATGGGCTCGCTTTTCTGTTGGAGTGTCCAGTTAAGATGAGGGCTGTTCATTTCGCTTTTCTATAAGAAATTCATTGAATGGAATTTCTTACAGAATAATTTTGGGGAATATACTAAAGTACGACAAGTAAGCACTGATATAAAATGACTTTTGCCACGTGTCGCGTTTTTACTACGATTTGCACTTTTGTATTTGAAACAAAGCCATGTAGAATTTATTTTAAATTAGAGCTTATATGTGCTTTTTAATCTGATATATTTTGCTCAAGTGGAATCAGATAACATCGATAATTTTTGTTATAAAATCATTTTAATCGTTTTTATGTCAAATCCTGAAATATCTTTTTGGTGTCAAATTCACTAGTTCCACGTTGTCTCCAAAAGTTAAACAGGGCTATCATTTACGGCAAAAGTTATTAATGAATGTGTTTGTTACTTTATCACGTTGTCGATATTTTTCGCAAAAAATATGTCAATTCAATAATAGAATCATTGTCTTGCGTGATTTCCACATAAGATTTTTAACATATTCATAAAAAGAATAGTGTAATAATGTAAATTATTAAGTACATGTTTCTAGATAAACTGATGTCACGTTAAGTGTCGACTCACGTAGACTCAGGACATGACTCATCCTCCTGTTTAAGACGCAACTTTATACATCGAAAACGAATGTTAAGTACAGTTGACGATAATATTAAAATCAGTTTACTACACTGTTGTATCATATTATCAGGTTAAAAAATGCTAATTGAAAGTGAAGAAAACTTTGTATGTTCTCTGTCAGGTCTTTTCACGACGCAGCTTAGAAGAATTTTTATATTTGTAATAATTATTTTTGTATTTATCATAATTATTACATTTTATTAATGAAACCGACATGGAATGGTGAAAAGAAATAATTATTACATATAATTCACTACTTATTTGTTATAATAAAATTATCGTACATTTTATAAACAATATTTTTATAATGGTACCTATTGAGTTAAATTAAAAGAAATTTAATCTTTTGCGGAAACTACGAATTTATACGATCTAATCAAAATAGAGAAACCGTAACGAGGATAATAACCAACTAGTTTTGCTCACACAGTAATTATAGCGAATTGAAATTTATCAATTGTAAGATAACATTTAAGAAGCAAATATTTCTGATGACTGACGTCTATATACTTAATTATTAGAACTAGCTATGTCATTTTGGAAGGAAGGAAGGAAATATTTTTGTTGAGATTTTCGGTAAGTATAGTACATTATTTATTATATTAAGAATAAGAAACAAAATTTTTAATAATTCATAACAGGCCTTTAATGGCATCCTGCGTCTAGGGAATTTTTATGGGACAAACACTGTGAAATATTTAGTTACCAAGAAACAGACATAGTTCGAAATTCTTGTTATCACGGTTTTTCATACATAGTGCTTAGTTCTAGTTTGGGGCATAAGTTTGTGACTGGTACTAATGATTATTTATTATTGTTAAACTGCAACGTCAGATAAAATAAATATTACAGTGTGTAACAAATATTACATAAATAATACAGTGTTTTAAAATGTATAATGAAACTACCAAACATGGGATATTTTATCTTTCACAAAATTTGTTGGCCACTCATAAGTCTACATTATGCCATCAATTACTCAAACAATGCCAATAATAATAATTTATGTATAACAAGCGCTTTAGTATACTTCTGTAATTTAAACATGTACTCGGTCTTCTGTTAAGCTTACATTGGTTTGCAGTCGTAAATTTTAACATAAAAAAATCGTAATATGATAAAATTATAGTAATGTTTGTTATTTGTGGTTTTACCATGGCTTTGGTATCGTTATTGATTGATATTTGACGTATTGTGAACAATCAAAGTCATATCAACCTATTAACTACACTATCTAGCCATCATGATTTTACATTCGTTAACTTCAGTAATGTAATTTTTGTAAATTACATATGAAAAACGGCAGCTAACTTATGGTTTACCACTGGAATAGTAAAATTTCACACATGATTATATGAGCTATTTGTTAATATTTAATTGATCAGGTGTAACTTAAAATAACAAATATTTTTACATTATTCGATTATATCGTTAACATGGAATTAATTCTGGAAAGTCAATACTTTCCAGAATAACCTCCATATGTCAGTACGAACGGAAAACTTTAGGAAACAGCTCATTTTTATCAAAATAGATTTTATTTATATTACAATACTATTATACCTTAACTAGTTAATTATTCAAAATGATGACCATTGCTTTCAACACATACCTAGCTAGATTCGAGGGCTTAAGTATTGTAAGGCGTTAAAAATTACAATATTAATAATTCCGTTTAGATTATTTACTTTTCCCCAACGCGTTTTACTCGCGAGTTTTAGTGATAGTCTTAATCAACGCTGGTTATGTTTGGTTCTGATAGCCTGATTCTGATTACCAAAATCAAAATACAATAATCCATAAAAAATCATTGTTGTGCATATAGCTGGGTGTAGCTAGTTACATTTGTCATTGTGCTAATAGAGACCTAGTTGGCACACTCGACGAAGCCCTTTGATTAAATTCACTTAAACGGCATCTACACATTTATATTCATGCGCACGCCTTTTTTTTTTTAGAGGGGTAATGCATTATGCACCGTGACACCGCGCTGGCTAGGCGCGGCCGTGTGTGGGGCTCTCCGGTCTAACAGGACCGGCCTACCCACTAAAACCCCCCTGAGTTCTCTAGGCCCATGCGGGGCACATGGCGGGGTGCGCTTTCGCGATTCTACCGCCATGAGCTCCGAGGCCGGCCCGACCTAGGTCTGGTCGAGCCAACGCCAAGGGAGGGACTTTTTGAGAACTCCTGGGCAATCCCCCAGACGGAGAGACATCACCACGGCGTGCGCGGTAGCCAGACGCGCACGCAGCCTCGCAGTAGGGTCATTTGGCGAGCACCACTCTTGCGTGTGCCCGCTTTCTCCTACCTATCCGTCTGCGGCGGAGAGGAGTGGCCTCGACATCCTCCTCCCGCTCCCTCTCCGCTGCCTCCTTCTGCGAGATGACGTTCTCGCAAAAGGAGGCCACAGCCTCCCCCCGTCAATACCGCCTTCAGCGAGCCTATCTCTAGGCAACAGTCAATATCGGCAGAGGATACGTAGACCGCGAAATGTCCTTAGCGACCCCCCCAATCAACTCATGCAGGACCTTATAGACCTGCAAGTCTCTTGTTGTCCCTTGTCTCCCCCTAATCGGCAGCCTTCTGCTTAGCCACGTGTAGGTTCCCTGTCAATACAGGCCGGTCCCACTTTGGTGAACCGCGCCTCTTCTAGTGCTTATGCCCTCCCCATGGGGCAGCGCTATCCGTACCTCTCCTGAGGTGCGGCTCTCTATCACTTCAAGCCAGTAGGGTCATTAGGACCAAAGGCTTAGGCTGAGTTTAGTTGGTAGGTCTGTTGGGTCGAGCCGCCTCGATTCACCAGGAGTCCGACATAATCAACGCATCCCTGCTTGCCTGTTGCGTTGGTATCCATGATGGATTCTCAGCCTCCTCTCCTGAGGAAAAAAAAAAGACAGCCTCCCATTCCGCCTTGCCGCGGAACATGGCCACGATCACGCTCGGCAGCGAGAGGTCGTTGCTTCCCAACGCAGCGCTAAGGTCGCTGCGCTGTTACTGCCACGCCGAGCACCATCGTGTGCCCGGACGGTTCGTCGGGAGCGCCGCAGTGGTAACACCGCGGCGTTTCTTCCCGACGTGCGACCCGGTGCAGGTAGTGACCGAAACAACCATGTCCGGTCAGACCTGCATGCATGCGGAATGAGAGGCTACCCTGCCGGCGCCCAACCCACTCCTCCAACACCGAACGAAAGGCTTCGATCGTTCTGTGGCCGGCAGCTGGGAAGGCGAGTGCCTCGCCCCACCGGTGCAGAGCCTCCCTCTGCACCCGGGCACGGACTCCCTCCACTTCTGGTGGAGCGAGCCGTTCCCCTCGCTCACGTGCCGCGACCCGATGTCGATACACAGCTATTCATGCGCACGCCTAGGACTGTGTTTTATAGACGACTAAAATAAAGCAATATAATAATAATACTTTTATTTTTCTTTCACAAAAACATGGGTAATTAATTCTAACAATGCAATAAACATATTTATTACATTAATTAAACAATACTTACAGCTACTTGCGTAACAGTTGTATAATGAGCAGAGTTTACAAGTTTCATACGATGTTTATCAACACAATTGCAAGTAAAAAACAAACATATAATTTTCAAATTGTTTATACCACACAATGACAAATAGAGAAAAAAAAATTGTAAAATAGTGAGCAACATTTGTTCTCACACGCCTAAAGTTTGTGAACAAACCGCCTACTTCAAAATTACAATCTTAGTGATTATAATTTATAGAATTATGAATTATTTGACAAAACGCACGGATTTATTGGTTCTAAAAGTATATATGAATTTCAAGTGTCATAAAGCTATTTTGCTGTTAAAAAATAACCGTATTACCCGGTTAAATTGAGAGTACTCTGTTTATGCGTCTATATGCAGTAAGGTACTAATCTTACTTTGCAGAGATAATTTTATTACGCATTAGTGTGTAACGTTATCACACGAGTATGTCTAATAGTTCGGTTCATAGCCCTGAAAGATGTAATAAGGCTTATTTTACGAAATGTGTTGAAATAGATACATAATGTGAAAATATATATCCCGGTAACGCGTGGAACCAAAAAATACATCATGCTTAAATGGAAAATAATAATATCAGTAACAAAACATAGTTATTATATTGCATTATTGACACCATCTTACTCACTTAATCATATTTCGTCCATTATGTAACATGACTGATTTTTTTAGCTGAAGTACAAATTCAAGAAATTATTTGAATCAGGAGGGATTTTATTTCTTAATATTTTAAAAAGCGAAAAACCTCTTCGCTACATAAATATTATAGGAGGTAATATTAGACATATAACTGGAACCTGCTCAGCCAAGTAGGTGTCATCGGAAGCAAAAGACTTCCGGTGTGCCATTAAATGCGCGGCTCATGCATGCGATGTGCCCACGCGCATAATCACTACAACCAAGACGAACCTTGCAATAATTAGTATTTCGATGCACCGTACTAGAATGTTAAAACGTGCATAAACGGAAATAATCAATGATTTTATGGATATAGCACCTAATAAATATTAATTTACATAAATACTTGCGGGTATATTAAGAATAGGAGTTTTCAATAATACGTGAAAAATAATGATAATAATTAATGCATTTTAAAGCTTTATAATGTTAAATTTATTTAATTGCTTTATTAGCAAAGCGACATAATTATACATAAAAATATGCATAGCACACTCATCTAAAGATGTTACGAGTAGTTACGGCGTCAGCGCAGTTCGTTGAATCAATCAAACCAGTCCGAATCAATCAAAGTATTTAGTGTTATATTTGATGAAAAATTATTAACGTTTTGATATGTCTTTAGGATCTGTACTGATCTGTATTGATTTACTTAATAAATATTATATTAGTAATTGTTGGTGTTAAAATACGAATGTGGTGCGAGTATACAATTGCGATATATGAGTGTTTTAATTTCTATTTATATTAAGTTGCTATGTTAATGAGAGACTATACCAAGACATCTACTTGGGTACCTCCGTTTTACTTATTTCTACTTCTACTTATTTCTACTAATAATTTTTAAATTTGTAACTTTGTTAAGTCTCTCCTAAGTCAAGTTCAGGTCTAAGTTGACTAATTGTTACAAAGATTGTGGACGGCGGGATTCTGATGAGGTGCCTTCTTCAAGGAATACTTATTTCGTAAGGAGACAGGGGATAGTATGTGCGAAAATGGGAATGAAAATGTTTTCCGAAATATAGGACTGCCCGCGAATCATGGTTGCTATAGGTCGCCGTGCTCATTAAGGTTGTTCCATAAGTATAAAACTCTAGACTCCTCGCCTAAGGATTACTTTTCACTCCACGGTAATTCTTCATATTGATATTGTTGACGACATGTTAAGCGCATTGGTTGAGTGAAAAAAAAAAATTATCCGGCTGTTGTTAATTGTTCGACAAGTTATTTTTCATATCTCATATATCTTTCTCTACCCGCCAACCTAATGATGATTCAGAAAGACACTTGATATGAATGAATTAAACTTGGTATGAATGAATTAAATATGTCTCTATACCAATACTTTGGTAAACTACATCGATAGTTCAACTAGGTGAAACTTCGACCTATCTACCACAGTGCTTCAAGATGAAAGTCCATGATTATTACTACTGAATTTTATTAATTATGGCACTGAAACCTAGCCACTCACAACGAATTGTATACGGCGGCTCAATATCATCTAAAGAGGCAATGGAGAAGCCTATGATTGGAGTTTCTCAGAAATAAAGAAATCCGTCCTCAAGATCCGACGATCAACGCAATATCCAAAAAAAAAGTTGGCAGAGTAAATTTCTCCTAAGATTGATTTTTTTTTGTGGTGGAGACATTGGTAGGCTTCCCACAAATGGACTAACGATTTGACGATGACTTGAAATTGACTGATATATCTGAAGATCCTTGGGGAGACTTTTATAGGCTGAAACGTTGATGGTAATCTCAAATGTATCAAATGTTGTTAATTTTTAAGGGTGATTGTAAGCTATAAATAGTGCTAGAAACTCTACTTCTCACACGCAGACCATTAGCAGCACAGTTACTTTATTACATCATTGCTTGCGCCCCTTTGAATTATAAATATTAGCACCTCGCGACGTCAAAGCTGAAGAAAATTTAATAAAGCCAACGTCGTACGAAGCAATACGCTCGAGAAATAATATGAGCAAGGCAGGAGCACATACAAAAGGAAGAGGGGTGTTAAAATGGTATAATTTTATTTTTAACAAGCAGAGTCTAACGACCACGCTCTCGATTCGCTGGGTTCAATAATGTGAGAAGCATTCATCTAGACATATCTATCCCCACAGCCCGTACGTATCGCTTAGTATCTATTTTTTATTGAACTTCACCATTAACAGAACCATTATAATCTCCATCTCTTTATGATAATAACGTAATGGTTATAATTATAAATTACGTAGGTATACTGGCTACCTTATTTTATATTGCTACGCTTTTTTCACAAATATTTATCGTCATCTATTATTTGCTTTTAAAAAAAAAATTACACCACTTTGGTAGCAAACTGCCTGCAAACGGCCCGCCTGGCCGTAGGCCGATGGTAAGCGGTTACACTAGCATATGAACCCTTGCAACATCAGAGGTGTCACTCGCGTATTGCCGATCCTTTGAAAACTTAATTACTCCCTTTTTGAAGAACCCCATACTGTAACCCTCCGGCAAAACCTCGGCAAAGAATTATTCCACAAACGAAGTGTACGGGGGGAAATTCTTGTGGAACTCCACTGTACGGGACCATTTAGGTTCCAGTGTGTGAGCATGAACTCCCTGTCGATGGCGAGCGGTGTGATGATAGAAAGTGGCCGTGGGCATCATTTTATCAGTTTAATCCAAAATATTAATTTGATTTAAAATAAAGTAGAGTAAATGCTAACAGGGATAGGGACACGTGCGAAAATGAATAAAGATTCTTTTGTTAATTTCTGATTCCAGTAAAAGACTCGTGTCGTACGTGACTTGCTTGTAAAGAGACTAATCTAACTTATTAAATACTTACGGAACAATGTTAACTTGGAAACTGGTCGATACACAGTAGCTTGTTCGGTATTTCTTGCCAAGGTGGATTTAGAGAAACGCGCTAAGAAATTCTGTTCTATAATTATATAGTACTGTGTTTTAATAATGTAGAATTCTTAATATTGTTATTCACGCCGGGTCAAACAGTCAGTCCCAATGTCAATTTCCCTTATTCGACTTGCCAAATATTTTTGAGTTTTTCATAGGTGTATGCAGGTTGTTTTACTTTGTTTCTAAAGAGAAACATCATGAGATAACCTGATAACATAGGAGCGTCAGATAAATTGTACATAAAACATTCAACAACACATCAGGGCAGGATCTACCGCCGGCTCTCGCGATTAGGAGGTTATTCCGAAGAACATAGTGCCACGGAAACATACATTGAAGACGCATATGTACACTATACACTAGAAACGCAGTTTGTACTCGTATATAAGACGTAATAAATACTCCCTCCTGTGAGATTCTGTAACATGCTACCAAAACAAGGGCCATAATATACATTGCAAATTTGCAACTCAATATTTTAATTTTACTGCCATTAATTGCACTGCTTAGATAATATTCCGATATTAATTACACTGTTTATCTTGCAATTAAAAAATGTATTTTAAAGTAGATTTAAGCAATGTTTTCTTTGTCGGCTCTTAAAACTTATTTTAATATATTGAATTGATATTTTGAAATTCGGACTATTTTTATTTCTACATATTTTTTTTTACCATTGTCCTGTATGTCATTTGATGTTTAATTATTAATTAAATCTCCCCCTTTCACATAAAAATACACGACAATGTTACTTGATGATATGTCACTGCTACAGAAAATTGTCTTTAATCTATCTCTAAAATACCATAGTGTAAAGTGTAAAAGCTACACTGTGATTTATAACAAAATAATATTTATTTATTTTTTCGAACAGAATAGAAAATTTTATGATAAAATATTTTTTTACAATTGTTGTGACTTACTTCAAAGAGGTAAGTCTGGCGAGTCAACTAGTACCAATACAAAAAATAAAAGTAAATACAGTTGAAGGACAAAACATAAGATCTTTAAACTGCAACTATAGTATAACAACTAATAATCAATTTATTGCAGATATTGAAGTCGATGTCTAGATGTTAGAGCACAATAAAAAAAGAAAGTAATTAGTTATATTTTAAAAATAATAATTTATTCAATATTCGATTGGGTATCAATTTAATCTGTGGAAGTTATTTAACCTTAAACAATTCATGTAGAGACATTTTTAAGCAGTCGCATTAATAACAAAAATACACAAGTTATAAGCTTGATCTTGAAATATCTTATGTAGGCAAATATTCTTTAGTTTGAATTCTAAAAATAATAAAAAGTCACGTTCTGGTGTCGCTTTATCTGATTAACAATCGTACGAGGAAACACACTTGGACATGATTCTCAAAGCTCTATTGTTTTATAGTATTTGACCTAAGCGAGTACGAGAGCATGTCGTCATTTACAACGTAAAATATAAAAATTGACGGATAATTGAATCCTGAATTAATTAATTTGAGATAACAATATAAACCAAACAACCACAATAAGTCACTACGAAGTATCAATTAATATAGAAATAAATTAATATGTGGCACTTTCAGTTACCGTTTTCTATTTATTTTTAATATATAAGACTTTAGTTACAATATTATTTCCCTTGTCTATTGTAATAACATTGTATTTTTGGAAAAGATGGTAATTGTTTAATTTAATAATAACCTCTTTCATGATTACTTGTCATACATATTTTCATCCTACACTGTGCGTTACAAGAGAACATGTTAGAGTAATTTAAATACCAAATTTGCAGGCACGTTCTATCCTTGAATCCTCTTTGCCCTAACCTCAGTTGGGATGGTGTCATAAAACCGAGGTATAAAACATTATTTATTCAAATCTCTGGATACCTTTTTTAGCATTTGAAATCCTTAAACTTCTTCAAACTCCATACTCTCGAGATTAACTGGGATACATTATTGCTTATAGCACTCCGGCCGCCTTTTTGTGTATTCTTGGATCATAACAAATTTGCCCTAAATATAACTTTAATATAGTACATATAATACATAAGAATGCAAAAAACAAACATAAATACAAATACTTCATCTTTATAATATTACTGTAGATAATGCTTTACTACAAGATTACGAAGAAGGCATCATATTGTCTTTTAATAAATTGTAATTAAAAGAGAAAGTTTATTGCACTTTTAATTTTTTATCTAAAGCTGTCATGTAAAAAGCACAGTTCCCCTTCAGAAGTCTAGTTCAAGATTTAAATGGAATATAATAAGAACTATATTGGCAGGGCCTAGTTTATGAAATTTATATGTAATTATTGCTTTCGGTGCCTTGATTGATGAGATGAGTTACGGGTGTATGTGGCCTTGAAAAATGCAGCCAGCCCCAAAAAGATGCAGTAAACTCAAAACCAGTTCAGCAGGTTCCAGAGAGCATATTTTCCCAAATGGACTTGTTTGCAAAGTATCAAATATCATAGTCGTTTTAACTTGCAGGTATAACATACGTACTCCGTGAAACATTACAAGCTAAGCACTTTAAATAAAAACAAGTGTTTGATTCTTAATGTTGAATCTTGCGCCCTGTGGGCGTAGCGCTAACAACACGAAGTGATGTCATTTAGCACATAACATAATGATTGTCACTTTTTGTATGAACTTGACAATTTTACTTAGCTCCGAATGGGCACACATGTTTCTGTAATAGTGATTACACAAGCAAACCGGTCATCCGATCACGATCCATTCATAAAAACTGTACTGCGCGTGTGTAAAACGACTACTTTCAAAATGTTGTAATACATTTATTTAATTGAACTATTTGGTACTGATAAAGACTAAATACCGTATAGAGAGGCAGTCTCGTAATAGTATTTGTCGCCCTTGTATTTCAAAATACTACACGAATCGTATTTAAGAATCATATGGCATAGTTACCTTATTTATAAACAAGTGCACATCACTCAATAAAGCCGTCACTCTCACTCTTTATCACTCGTAGCTCGTTTGTTTTTGAATTCGTCACTTTTATCGTCACTTAATTTTACGCAATGGTGTTAAGGCACGGCGCATGCGCGGGCGAGCCACTGACTGAGCTGTCGGAGGCAGTAGGTTGCGCGGGAGGCGCCCCCCACTACGACAAGGCTGCCCCGGCACTTTGGCATTCCATCTGTGACGATATCGTGCCCATTTATGTCTTTGGACATGGTTGGCGGCCATATGGTGTCTTGCAGCGGCTGCTAAGGCTCAAGTCAGTGGAATTTCTGTAATAGTCTTGAATCATGTGGGAAATATAAAGACTAGCGTAATTTTCTCGGTTTCTTGCGTTGGTCTCGTCGCGGAAACAATTTTATG
The DNA here is from genome assembly GCA_036419045.1 of Scirpophaga incertulas. Taxonomy (NCBI): domain Eukaryota; kingdom Metazoa; phylum Arthropoda; class Insecta; order Lepidoptera; family Crambidae; genus Scirpophaga; species Scirpophaga incertulas. The sequence goes on from CM071633.1 coordinate 13,060,557, forward strand.
ACTTGCGACCCACCGTCGAGGTAGTTTTCATTTGTCATTCTGGCCGCAGTAAAACTTTAAAAGGCCGTAAAGAAGAAAATGTATACTATTGGTTTCCGAAACATTTCTTTAGTTCTACAACGCGTCTTTTCTATATATAGTTGCACAAATTGGTCAGCACATAAACCAAAGCTACATTTTCTTGTAAATTTTTACAAGGACCTATATAGCCAATTATGCAATATTTTTTATTAAATTTTAAAAATGTGCTGTGTTAAATATTATGGCAAAAATTATGAATAGATCGTTTTCCTTGAGCAAATTCCGTATAAGGTAAGATACAAGTGTCTTAAATTTTGCAATTATATATAGTATGAATGAATGTATAATTAATAATAATGCTGTCATCTAAATGTACATAATAAGCGTACATATAACTGTGTTCTGGTCTATTACTGTGGCTTATAACTGGGTTTATATATATATATATATATGTAAGTGGCTATAATTAGTATTTGTCAATGAAAACATAAACATATAATGTACGAACGTAAGTAGCTTAGAATAAAAAATTACCCAATCCGTCTTTTAAGCTGTCTAATTGTAACATAATATGCAAAGTCTCCCAGTAATTTCAATAACATATTACATTTTAAACAGTAACAGAACTCAAAAACTCAGCGACAGAAATAGATAACTTGCCATTTTCAAGTTCACACACCAGTATTATATCTTGTAAGCAATATCTTTACACTTGTAAAGATGAAATTGTTGCTATATCGAATTATTGTAATAAGAATAAAGCGAAAGTACGGCATATCCAGAATCGATTAATGAGTTTTTGCGTTTGGAAAAAATCGTTGAAGAATCTAAACTTTATATGCATTATACTCGTATGTTATATACATATAAATTTAACATATAAATTTTATAATACGCAAGTATATTGACGAGCAAAAATCCTGTAAGAAAGGCACTCAAAACGTGAATATTGAATTTTCATTGTAATTAATGAAATGAGGTAGAAAATTCAGTTTTTATTAAATTTATTAATATTTGAAGTCTCTACATACATACATATATGTTGTAAAAGCAAAGCTCTTTCTTACTGATAATGTATTTATTTTCAATTAAATTACAAAAGCAAGGCTTTTCAGAAGTCGTAATTCAATTTTCTTTTACATAGTGACATCAATCTATTATAATTGTACTGACATGCTATGTCAATAAAAAAGGTTTTATGTCGATCCGCAACATCTTCCGGGCGACAGAAATTGTTACATTCAATAACAAAATAAACACAAAATAAAAGGCAACTATCTTTTTTATCTTAGTTCGGCCAAGTCAATATAACAAGTAACACTTTTTTACTACTAGTCAATAATATAATTAAATGCATAAAGAAAACTTACTTGGAAGTTTAACTTTCATATCCCGGGTTCACTGGTGAAATAGACAACTCATTTGACCCTGAAACAGAGGAGGAGGCCTTGGCAGGCTTTAAAATAGAATCCTTACCTGTTATTTCTAATTTATAAAGACGTTGTACCGGTCTAATTGTCATTCCAGTGCCAGTCACTCTTGCCGTCCTTTTTCTCCGTCTTTACCTGGCAATAATTCTTCAACGATGGCCAATGGCCACTTAACTCTCCTGTCTTCTGTTTCAAGTAATACAACATCACCTATTTCAATGTTATGTCTCTTCTCATTACCCTTCTGTACTAAAAAAGCAAGATAATCTACCTCGAATCTCGATCTAAACTGCTCTCTGAGTTTTTGCAGATACTGAAAACGTTTATTTAAATTGGTCGAATCAATTTTGTCGAGATTCGTTACATCAGTACACGGGATAGGTTGTATCAAATCGGCTGGTGTCAAGGGCTCAAGATATTCTGCTGAATCGCTATTGACGTATGTCAACGGTCGCGCATTCATTATAGCTGCACAATCGCATACTATGGTATATTCATCATAATTAACGACAGTTCTCCCCAATACACGACGAAGAAGGTCTTTCATTACCCTAATTAACCACTCCCAATAACCACCCCACCAGGCAGCCGTTGGTGCGTTCAGTTTATGGTAGACAGTTTTTGTATTTCACCCCAGTCAAGAGCAGAAAACAAATTTTTTGCTCCACAAAAATTTGTGCCTTGACCAGAGTTTAACATTTTTATGCGACCACGTCGTGCTATAAACCTTCGAAGAGTCATAATAAAATCATTTGTTGATAACGATTTCGTTATCTCTAAATGTACAGCGCGATACACGGCACAAGTATACAAAACGATCCAGCATTTTTGACCATTTTTTAAATACAGTGGACCAGCAAGATCAACTCCAGTTGTCTGGAACGGTGCAGAACTCAATATTCTCTCTGAAGGTAAGGGCGCTGTAGGAGCTGTCGCAGCTTTGACCTGGTATCTCTTGCAAATGATACAAGACGCTTTTACTGATTTGACAACTCTACGTATCCCTATGACCCAAAATCGAGATCTAATATCTGCTATAAATTGACTTGACCCAATGTGCTGGAGTTCCTCATGTCTTTGCCTGACTAACAAAAGCACAATCGGATTCTTACCGGGAAGTAAATAAGGTGTCTGCATACCTTCAGGAAAATTGGTAAGCATCAATTTGGTTTTAATTCTAATCAAACCGTCTTCATCTTTAAACTTTGTTAAATTATTTACTTTGTGTATAAAATCTTTATTCTCTAACTGTACAAACTTAATAACTAATTTCTCCGCCTTCTCAAATTCTTCATACGTTATTTCTCCATTTCGTTCACTATTTACATATCTCGAATTATTTATAAATCTAGTTATCCAAGTTGTCATTCTTTTAATTTTACTGTATTTAGAAAAGTATCTATGTATTCTTTGTAATAAATCTTCATATTCACACATATTTACATTACAAACCATCTTTTTTGTTTCCAGGTTTATTTCGCGCTCATCGACGACCAAATCAGATTGCGGCCACTGCTGCTTCGGTAATCGGAGCCACTTCGGACCTTCCCACCACCGAGATTCATATAATATTTTTGCATTACAGCCTCTTGATGCAATGTCTGCCCAGTTTGCTTCGCCTGGAATATGATACCAATTTTTAATATTAGTGTTGTCTCTTATTTCTTTTATTCTATTACCCACAAATGACTTTAAAGGGAGTTCTCTCTTAATCTAGCACAGCGTAACACCCGAATCAGTCCAACAATATTCACTACAACCCTTTAAATCTAAATTTTGTCTCAAACTTGTCAGAAGTCTTGATCCCATCAATTCCAACCTAGGTATTGTCATTTTCTGCGTTGGTGTAACTCTAGACTTAGCGGCTACCATTTGAACAGAAACATTACCCCCAGTTTCGGCTCGTATTAAAATACACGCTGCGTACCCATCTTTGCTGGCGTCGACAAACAAGTGTACACTCACCTTCATTTCCACCAGAATGTAAGTAGAGAGTTTCCGTGGTATTTTACATTCTTTCAGGTATGTGATGTATTTATACCACTCGAGAAATTTGGTACTCAAGTCTACTGGAAGTTTTTCATCCTTTCAATTATCATGATAATTGACGTTGCCAAGATTCTTGTAATATTACTTTAGGTACTAACATGACAGGTGATGTGTAGCCAATTGGGTCGAAAACACTTTGAGCTAGTGATAACAAGCCTCTTTTTGTAATGTTCTGTTGATTGTCATACGAAGGTAAGTTACTACAGTTACAACTCAATTCATCCGTTATTGTATCCCAATTTAAGCCTAATATTGAAACTATTTCCCTACCTGTCTCATTATAGCCGTTAGAAGTCACTCACATTCTTAGGTTGAATTTAGCTTCCATCATGATTTCTTTAGCTTCTACGATGAACCTTTCAGCTTCTTTCTTTGTATCCACGCTCAACACTGAATTATCGATATAAAAGTATTTATTTAATTTGTTTGCAGTTGAACTAAGCCGTCCATTTTCGTACTTATTGAGATGAAAACGTATTGTACCAGTTAAAAGATATGGGCTTGATGTCAACCCGAAAACAATGCGTGTAAGTAGCCACATCTTTTAGGGTATTATCTTTGTACCAAAGAAATTTGAGATAATCTCTATTTTGTTGATTTAAACTTATCTGCAAAAATGCCTTTTCTATATAGGACGTAATGCCGATTATTCCTTTGCGAAAATCAATAATTAAAGCTGGAATGAATTTGGTGAAGTTTATACCTCTTTCCAAGCATGCATTTAAACAAAGATCATTATTATCTTTAGCTGAGGCATCGAACACCGGTCTGATGCTAGTTGTCAAACTTTGTTCTTTTATTACCGGTCTATGTGGCAAGAAATGGCCAAATCTCGGATCACTGTCAGCCACTTCAATTATACCTACATCTAGCCAATATTTAAAGACAGCATCGTATTCATTAAATTTTCCTACAGTTTGTTGGTCAATTTTTTGGTCATTGTTTCTAATCTCTGTTTTGCTCTATCATAATTAGGTAATAAATCATTGTAATTGTTTTTGAATGGCAACTGTATTTCGTACCTTTTATACTCCATCACCTTCACATTTTCTTTGAAGTTTAACCATATTTCCGCTTCCGCCTCTGCTTTGTTCTTGATTTCAACCGGATCTTTGATACCAAGTGTTTCTAGTGACCAATAACCTGTCAAAATGTCATCACATGTACATTTCATTATAGTAGTGAGATTATTAAAAGTACTTAGGTAGTTGAGTTCTTACCTGTTTTCCTTGCAATGTCCATCCGAACATAGTTTTCACAGCGACAAGTCCATTTTCTAAATGAATGAGGTCACCTGTTAAGAAATAACCTAAGAAATCTACACCGATTAGTATTCTTACTTCAGTTATATTGCTACCCATATCTGACAATGTAATTTTATGATCACGCAAAAACCGTATAATATTTACATCGTTAGTATTACCATAGGTATATTTTTGCATATGTTATTTTGACCAATAGCCGATACTGCAAAGGTAAATGTGTTATCTAAGGACTTAAGTTTAAAATCGTACAGTTTGTATATTTGCAATAACTTTCTATTCCACCGAACAAACACTGTGACAAACGTTCTTTACCAATCGTTGGAATTTTCAACTTTTCTACAACGCTGTTTTTTACGTAAGTACGTTGAGAACCAGAATCAAATAATGCACGAACCGGCATTGTCTTGTTTTCATACTCAACTTCTATGACTACAGTCTGTAACAAAGTCTCTTCTTTCCTGTACAGAGTAGATAGTGATGTTGAAGGTTGAGAGTGGTCTTTATGCACGGTTTGGTTCTCATTTTTGTTTTCTGTGCAAAATGCAGTGACGTTTCCCACAGTTTAAACATTTAACATGTGTTCTGCAAACTTTTGCATGATGTTCTCTTCTGAGGCATATTGCACAAGCTTTTTTGTTCTTCATGCATGCTCGTCGGTTGCGAGTACTCTTGACCCGGCCTTTCTTTAGGATATCTTCGATTTGATCGAGATATGTCCGCCTAGGTCGACCTGCACCGATTTTGAAGTCTCTAGCTTGACAAATATTAACATGATTCTATAAAGTAATAATAAATGAAATAATAATAAGTGCGTAGGGAAGTGACGACTCCATCACCCGCTGGTGGGGCATGTAATGCCTCTTAACTGCCTAAATGGTTCATCAATGCAATCGGTCTCTTTCAGGGCAGCTTGTGGCGAGCTGTCCGTGAGTTGCGTCACCGAGGGTACCGATGTGCTTTAGGGCCACGGTATGCCATCCGCCTGTCTTGGTTTAGCCGGCCGAACAGAGTGGAGTCGCAAGAGCAGATGCTCGAAGGATGGAAGTGTAATAATGTCATAACGCTGATGGCAACTCGATCGCTGTCACAGACACACCTCTCTACACCCTTAGCCGTTCACACCAATGATACTCTCTTCGCACCAATATTGATCTGCTTTATTGGGGGGCCCAGTTAGTGAGCGGCGAGTCACCACCTGCCATATTTAAATCAATTAGGAGGCTTTGAGAAGGCCGGAGTCTCTTTTATAGATAGTCCGTAGTTTTCATTACCACCAAAATGGAAATGCATTTGTCCACATACGTTTTGACCATTAATGAGGACTATCCTATTCAGTGCATCTAACTGGGTATAGTCTTTAGCTGCATTTTTCATGATGCACATAGAAATCACACTCAGTTGCTATACTCCATGCTTAAATTATATATATTGTTGCGTTTTCCCGAACGCCCGTTATTTGCTTATATTATTTAACTATATAATAATATTGCTTACTTACCGGTCCGTAGTTCTGGCTTGGCTTGAACGTGTGTTTTGTGTGTACTAATGTGCCCTACCGTATGTGGTTATAAATATATATCATAAACTACAATACTTGTAGTGTAAAAAATAGGAGAACGCGTGGCCGACCACTACTCCAATCCAATCCCGTCGAAACCGTAATGTCAAATATTAGTCCAATGGTATATTTAGATACACTTTATACACGTAACTAAATGACACGTAAATGATCAATTATTAATCCGGCGAAAATAAACTGAATAAAAATGCCGTGAAAAAATCCGAAGTGACAGTCAAGTACCGAAAAACCATAATGTCAAGATCTTTTTTTTATTACTTTTTTAAATTTCCTTTTCCGCGGTCCGAAACTCATAAGTCCTAAACAATCCCCCACCCCGAGATGAGCAACCCTCATCTCGCTAGTCTACCGGTAGACGGGACAGGGTTGCCACCGCACGGCGCATCACAGAGTCGCCGATCGAGACCTCTGCGAACCGAGGTACACCGTCAGAGCCTGGATAAAGCTTCAAAATGCGTCCTCTACGCCAACGTAGAGGAGAAAGATTTGAATCCTTAATCAGGACAAGATCCCCTACCCGTGCAGGAGCCGTTTTATCTGTCCATTTCAGCCGCTGCTGCAACATGTGCAAATACTCCGAATAAAATCGTTTATTAAAATTTTGTGACATCTGTTGCAGCATTTGAAAGCGAGAAAGTCGACTCAGTGGTACATTCTCAAAGGGATACTCAGGGAGAGCTGCAAGGGGCTGGCCGATGAGGAAATGACCCGGTGTCAAAACCTCCATATCGTTGGGATCCGAAGAGAGTGGGCATAAAGGCCGTGAATTTAAAGTTGCTTCCACTCTGTAAAAGACCGTAGTAAGTTCCTCGAACGTAAGAACCGTTTCCCCAATAACACGTCTCAAATGTGTCTTAGCCACCTTCACGACAGCCTCAAAGATGCCTCCCCAATGAGGACATCCAGGAGGATCAAACTTCCACGTAATGCCCTGAGTAGCCATTGCTTGTCCCAAGTCCGTACTATGTTTCGTTAAAAAATCATGGACCTCCTTAAGATATCTGTCAGCACCCTGATAATTTGTGCCGCAGTCCGACCGTACCAAACTCGGTAACCCCCTCCGTGAAACAAAACGTCCGAACGCCGCGATAAACGCTTCCGTACTAAGCGAAGATACTATTTCTAAATGTACTGCCTTCGTTGACAGACAAACAAATACACATAAATAAACTTTGTAAGTCTTAGAGGTCCGCAAGTGAGAAGCCCTGACAATAAAAGGACCAGCGAAATCCGTACCGACACCGTGAAAAGGTCTGGTGACACTAACCCGATCGCTAGGTAGGTCACCCATCATAGGCTGCATGGTGTTAGCCTTTAACCGATAGCAAGGTATACACTTAAATATAACCGATCGGACGCACCGTCGCGCCGATAGTATCCAAAATTCCCGCTGAAGAATAGCAAGCAGTGCCGTACAACCTGCATGCGAGTTAGTAATGTGCCGATCACTTACTATCAACTGCGTCAAGGGCCCGTCCTTGGGCAGCAAAAGGGGATGCCTAGCCGAATACGGCAGCTTCGAGTTGCGCAGCCGTCCGCCAACACGAAGTAATCCCTCGCCATCAATGAATAAGTTAAGTTTCTGTACGGCACCCTTTAACCGACCCGTCGTCCGTAACGATTTAAGCTCGTCAGAAAACCGTTCCGATTGTACCCGTCGTACCCAAAACATGAGAGCAGCACGCCGTTCGCCTGCCGTCAGAAACAGATGTATTTCTTACAACCGGTTTGCGAGTATTCGTTATAAACCGACGCATCCATCCCGTAACGGCCAGTAATTTATTAAGAGAGCTAAACCGCAGTAAAAGAGGGTTTGTGACGATTTCTTTCTCCACAGCCATGACACGCACACAGGGCAGCGGATCCGATCCGATTAAAACCGTAGGGGGCCATGACGACTCCGGTGCCGTCAACCAAGCAGGTCCCCACCAAAGGTTATGACTCACCAACGAGGAGGCATAACAGCCGCGAGAGGCCACGTCGGCGGGGTTCAACTCGCCGGGTACGTGCCGCCAATTCAGATTCACTGACGAGTTTTGAATTTGCGAAACCCGATTCGCAACAAATGTTTCCAGCCTATGTACCGAGGTCTGGAGCCACGCCAAAACAATTTGGCTGTCAGTCCACGCATAAACGTTGCCTATGTTAATGTGCTTCCCGAGTGTATCACAAACATGATTCAATAACCGAGTAAGTAACGCAGCTCCCGAGAGCTCCAATTTGGGTATGGTTTGGCGGTTGCGTATAGGAGCCACCTTGCTCTTCACCGTGATTAGATGTAACGCTACTGAACCATCTGGCTGTATCGTCCGAAGATATACGACTGCCGCGAAACCCGATTCCGAGGCGTCACAGAAACCGTATCATATGCTGGGCCCATAATCATATATCCGTAATGCGATGGTATAGCAACCAAGCCATTATTATTTAAATTTATAGTGCGTCCGGTGCACAATAATTGACCAAGCACATCAGTACCAAGCAACAAATCAATTTTTCCAATATTTAAAAATTTTCTGTCAGCCAAAGACAGGTGAGAAGCCGAGTTCAAAATTTCCGAAGGTAATTCCACCTGTGGATGTTCTCCTAAAATATCATGCAACACTAGTGCTGTAACTGTAATAACAGGTTGAGAGACCGATTCTCCAACAATGTTAAAGGTACATTGACCATAAACATGTGACACGAGCACATCACCTATGCCACGAACCGAAATATTATTATTAAATATGTATAGGCCTAACCGTCTCGCCAAATTAACTGTTATCATGCAACCTTGCGAACCCGTGTCCGCTAGAGCCCGTGCTCTAACATAAAAACCGTTAATATCACAAATCCTTACCGCAACGGTAGGCAATAAAATAGTATTTAAAAAGGTTGCATTTGGCGAGGCGGCGGCGACTACCTATTCTTGAACGTCACTATGAAATGAAGCATTCACCCGATTAAAAACCTGGGCTGCCGACAGCGCCAGAGGGTTATATGTAGGGGGTCTCGAGCGCCCCAATGGTGCCCGAGTCAGGTGCCAACTGGCATCCGGTGTCCGGTAACCAACCGGATGACCGAAAGATGGCGGCGTGTTCCTCAATCGCGGCCGTTCCGCGAGTGGTGGTGAGAAACCCCTCGCTCTCGCTGCATACGAGGCCGCAGACGCATACTGTTCCGCAGTGACGTCACGAGATTCGTCCGCTTGAATATGCCCTATGCCCGCTGCATAGGGTGCTTGTACCATAGGCCCGGTGCCTCCCCCACCCGTATGTGGAGATGCCTGTGAAGTAGGCCTAAAGCCACCCCCACCCGTATATGGAGGTGTCGCGCGCACGTCCACCCGTCGAGGCGACGCTCGTCCAGAATGAGGAGGTGAAGTCCGTACTTGTCCGCTTTGACCCCCTCCTGAAGGAGAACCAATCCGTGCCGCTGCAGGCCTAACTCCACCATTTCTATTCAGGCATAACATCCCGTGATGTTTGCCGTTACAATGAATACATGGCCGTGCCACTGCACAACTATTAACAAGATGATCCCCTAAACAAAAATAACATAACTTGTGATTTTGCACAAAACGCCTCCGCTGTTGAGGGGAACAATTTATAAAATGTTGGCATTTAGATATAAAATGGCCTATGATGCCACAAAAGGTGCAACCAACCCGCTTGGATTGCAACCTATTATTAATAGTATGGTCCGATGTAGCCATACCTACCCTAGTCCCCCGAGTGGGTGGCCTAATCCTACCCTGACTGAATACAGGTCTTCCCTGACTGGACACAGGCCTCCCAGATGGCCCTGAGGTAGCCGTTGCAGGAGGTGAGCCTACATTGTCAACAATCCGTGCTTCTTCCTCCAAGAAGGTCAAAAGGTCAATAAATTTAGGCAACGGGCTTGCCTCATCTCCGCTTCCATATTTTTGTTCAAATCTTAATTTTAAATCAGAGGGTAACTTATTCAATACAATATGGAGCAACAAGAATGACCACTCCGCTACTGGTAAATTTAATTTCTCCAAACAATTATAGGCCACCTTTAATGGATTTAAAAAATCATCCCTTATAAACATGATATTCCTTAAATAAGGCAAATTTAATATCTTTGCCACATGGGCATCCGCAATTAACCTAATATTTTGATATCTGCCCATCAATAGCGCCCTTGCAGTCTCATAATTGTTATCTGTTATGGTTAAATGTGAAATAACCTGGTGAGCGTCTCCCGATAGACAACTCAACAGATAACTTAATTTTTGTGAGAGTGATATATCCATCCGACAATGTACCAAAGAATCAAAAATGTTAATAAATGACATCCAAGTTTCATACCCACCAGAATACTTGGGCAAATTTAAATCCGGCAATCTAGTATAAATTGAGGCATTACTACTTGACTGACCCTTAACCGTGGGACTACTGGCCAGATCCAGTGTCCTTACCGCCTGAATAATGCTGTCATAATATTCTAAGCATTGCTTGTAGTCTGCCTGAGCTTGAATCAACCTTGCCTGCAAAGTTTCATTGTCTGGATTCATGTCAGCCCTATCATAACACATTTGTAAAGCTTGATCCAGGTCCGCCATGTATCTGTTTGCATTTGAAGCCCGCTCTTTCAAGGCCTCAACCCTGTCTGGTCTACTCACCAGAGAAAATGCGCTTACCAACCATTGTAATATGCGACGAATTTCGTTGTAACCGTCCGACATTTTAATAATTATATAACCACGCTCTGCTACCAAAAAATGTTGCGTTTTCCCGAACGCCCGTTATTTGGTTATATTATTTAACTATATAATAATATTGCTTACTTACCGGTCCGTAGTTCTGGCTTGGCTTGAACGTGTGTTTTGTGTGTACTAATGTGCCCTACCGTATGTGGTTATAAATATATATCATAAACTACAATACTTGTAGTGTAAAAAATAGGAGAACGCGTGGCCGACCACTACTCCAATCCAATCCCGTCGAAACCGTAATGTCAAATATTAGTCCAATGGTATATTTAGATACACTTTATACACGTAACTAAACGACAATGATCAATTATCAAATCCGTGAAAAAATGAAATAATGAATAAAATCCGTAAAAAATCCGAAGTGACAGTCAAGTACCGAAAAACCATAACAAGATGTCTATTTATCTTTTTTTTATACTTTTTAATTTCCTTTTCCTCCGGGTCCGAAACTCATAAGTCCTAAACATATATATATATATATATTATATATATATATATATATATATATATATATATATATATATATACATATTTATAATATAAATAAATTTCATATACTACAAGTGGACAAATGCAACTTCAATGCTTACATTACATTGAGATCATTGTTTGACTAATTTACTTTATTTGCAAGTATTATGAATAATTAGTTTAGGTCTTGTTATGAACTTTTAGATAACTAGACTTTAGAGTGAGCTTTTGACACAATATGTCTGTATGTCATGGTATTGGAATTATTATATGTTAAGTTGATAATCTTTAAATTAAAATGTACACAAAGACAATAAATATTCTATTGCTGAAGATGACGTGTAAGACTCTTTTCTTTTCTCGTATAGGTATAAAACATGAAAAAAGTTAATACAGATAAGATAATCAAATACTAGAGCAACATGAGAGCAAATAGTTTTAAAGACAAATTCAGTATTACAGATATCTCATATACGTTTCACTAAGGAGTAAATCAAATTGAATTGGTCAAATTCACATACAATATAGTATTTCTCCTCAAGTGTATGTATGTTGCCTCAAGATGTTTCGCGTCAATCGCATCGGATAAATGTTTACTTGTATATCTAAATAGAGTGATGAAAAATACATTAGCACATCTCAGTATCGAATACCACTAATGCTTCTGATGATCGGTGAAAAAAAAGGTATTAAAAAAAACAATTGAAATAAACTCGCAAATTTTGAGTGATTTTATTTTATGTTATATGAATAGCATACAAGCTAGATGCAATAACAACAGTCTTTTTAGTTCCAATATCAATGAAAACTGAATTACATTTCAGTTGCATGGGAAAATATTCAGATACAGGGAAGTACTAACTTGGACGTTCTGGGAAACGAATTCCATTTTTCAGTTATTGAAAATTTTTCTTGAAATGTTTCACCTGTGCCCACTAAACATGAAAATCCAATTTGGATCTCGCCATTCCCGAGTTAGACAGCGTTGTAGCAATTTTACATGTTATAGAATTTGTAGGCGCTAAGGTGTACTCTGCTTCATGTAGCTATTATAAACGATGAACAGAGCTGCTCTAGAAGACAATTTTGACACATAAAAGAAATATAAATATGCTGACTAATAAACATTTAAATTTAAAATGAGTTAATTTGAGTATTCACAGTACATGTTGACTATGGGAAAATAGCAAAAATTTCATGTACAGATTCTAGCACATAAAGCTACCATAATATGTATTTCC